>JAHLJT010009355.1:88458520-88501937 GCA_031308135.1 Acheta domesticus
CTTACGGACTGATATTAGTAGTTGAAGTGCATGGAATCAATATTCACTCACTGTGGCGTGACAAGTGCACCTCCTTTCCACCAAATCCCCAATTTTTTGAGCAGTCAAAGTTAAATACATTCAGGCCAAATTGATCACCAAACAAAGGGAGAGAAGTGACCGTTCAATTTTTACAGCTGGCGGGCAAAGGTTCATGGGGCATATTTCTTTGTCGATTCAGAACGCGCAGTGCAGTACTGGACAACAGCCAGCTTAAAAAGCTCAATTAGTCGGTGGCTTGATAGGCACGGACGGTTCTACAGAAAACCGTGAAATCCTTGAAGATTATGAGGCACACCACGCGTCTTTCGGTTTTTCATCGACAGAAAATACAGGATTAAAAATATAATTGAAACTTACTACACCAAATTTTAATACTCTTGCATAATACATTGTGATATGTGTATTTTTAACTCTATTTGAGTGCTTTCTCTGCTCTATTTGACTTATCCTTTCATATGGACGTGAGTATTTTGTTTCAAGTTTATCACGTCTGTAGTAACTCACATATTCTCAATTATAAGAGTACTACTAGATTTGCGGTCTAAAAAATAATTGTTTCAAAATCCTAAATGACATTGCATACTTACAATACTTTGTAAATAAATGACTTTGGTCCTGTTTACCTCGGAAATTGCGTTATCTCAATTTTTATGCCTCTCATAGTTCTATATATTCCAATTTGAAAAAACAGTGCTTACAAATGTAGCCAGATTGCTACAACTTATATTTCATCAAAATTATTTTTCTTTGCGAAAAGCAGAGTTGAAACATGGTGACAACTTACACCGTTCTCTTCTATTCTAAATTACCCATGCTTCCGTCAAAGTATTTGATACCGTTCCTTAAAAATTGCAGTGTAATAAGAATGTGCAATGTTATCTTAAAATAACATTAACTATCTTCCCCGGTGATATTCACGCCCGTATTTCTAGAGTTTTTGCAACAATTTCGCTTTAAAACTAACAACGCTATTAATATTTCCCTTAAAATTATATCACAATGTTTGTTGTTCTGCGTTTGACCAGATGTAACAGATGCAATAACAACAAACGCATGATGACGCGTTTTTGCGATTTCTCGCATTGCCTGCGGTTGTGTTCATGCGTGGAACATGTATGTGAAAATGATCACGAAATGCAATCCACCTCAAAAATACTCCAGACACATATGCATCAGCATTCTCCAAAACACTGTTGCCGATTTTAAAATAAAATAATTATAAAGAATCCGATCTTTAAAAAACAGTGAACTACAAAGCTATAACCGTAATATTTCTCACTGTGTGGCCTCACGTGCACGGTAAAATACAAATTAAAAGTATTTTAATAAAAATGTAAAATTATCTTGAAATAATTTTAATACAAAATTAGGACAAACATGCAAGTCGTACCTCAAGTTAAATTTATATGTTTATTTCATAACACATGTTTTTATTTGAAATGATTTAAATTAATTCAAGTTTGATTAATAAACATTCAAAGGTACTTGAATACACAATGAAAGGTACACAAATGAGTTTGGAAGGTTCAATATAAAACTGTTATGAAGAGAGAAAACTCGTTTAAAGAAATAAAATTCAACGTATTAATGCAAACTATAAAATTCATTCGAACACTTTTTGTAAATACCAGCCTTAGAGAGGCTTCAGACACTATTCTGAGACCACAATGGAGAAGAGCATAGACGAGTCTAGATATTTTGTAGGGCAGCTACTCTATGAAATATCTGTCAAAGAATACTTGCCGAAGCAAATTCACCGAATGCATGTCCCGAATTGACCGAGGCTTGGCCCAAAGAATAGGTTTTTGTGCATGGGTTCGCGAAAACCCAACGGGATAGTTTGTTTGAAGATGACCTCCTTTTCGATAGCTAAGCAAATGTTGACCTGTGAGCTCCAAGAACAGCGGGCAGGTTGGCAGTTCACACGCCTCACAAAACAGATGTCTCCGGTAGAGCTGCGTCATTCTTCAGCTGAATTAGAGATGTTCTACTTCTCCTCTAGTTTCATATTTATTAGAATGTGTACTATCAGGGATACTCAATTGGAAAAATCACACCGACAATAAGCTATACAAGCAAAAATTAAATTACACCAACTAAAACCAATAATCAATAGATCTACTAAGTTACCTTACAATACCGTCTTACTGCTTACGACCACTACTTTCATATGCGTGTCCAGTATGGATCAGCTCTACCAAATCGAGTACCAAAAACTCCAAGTAATCCAAAAGCAGTTCCTCCGCACCATCACGAATACTGCATGGTACATCTCCAATGCCCAACTTCATAACGAATGATATAGTTAGAACCGATAATCAGCCACATTATTTTTTTTTCACCCACGTCTTATAAAATATTCCAAATATATCCAATCTAACCTCTCGAAGTCTTTGCCAAAATCCAATACACAGGACCCACATCAAGAACAAATTCCCGTTTCATACATTCCTAAATAAATTTTCAGATCTCGATCTAAAGTAGAATTATCAATCATAAAGATACCTCTATCTCCCAAGTAGTAATGCAAGTTGTATTTTAAGATTATTAGTAAGATTATTGTAAGTTAATTATAAAAAGATATAAGCAATCATAACAAATGTACAGAGTATTAAACACTGATCTTTGTATGGTTTCAAACGAAAATAAATTTTAAAAAAAGAAACCGTCAGGGTTGAAGTTAATATGTTATAAAATGGCACAGACTTTCCGTACAATTCTTGGTGATTATTTATAATGATAATTTAAATAGGTACTGCAAATTATGTAGTTTTAATATTTCGTACATCAAGTTAAAATTTCTTTTCATTACACAGGTTGAAACAGAAGACATCATGGTTCGGTTCACGCCATTTCAAATTATACACATTTTATTTAGCAGTGGCCATTTTTTAACATCCAAAGTGCATACATTCATCTTTCATCTTGATCACAAACAATCGGAAAAATACAGTTCTAAAGTGATATCAAATGCTTTTGGGAGATATAAAAACACTCGGATAGGTGTTTCATTTTGATCCATTGATGAAGCGACATTTTTAAGAAAGGATCTATGGCTGTTTCCCTTGATTTTGATTTCATTTACAAGCCTGCTTCGATTTTGTAATGGCGGTTCGACACAATTTGAAGGTGGTTGAATAAAATTGATGTACTGGAATACATTTCCAAATCAAAAGATCATGAAAGGTGCATGATCGGCGAGTTTTATAAATGGAGTTTCGTTCACTCATGCAGTTAACAATTAATTAATTCTTTGCTTATTCATTTTTGTATATTAATTATTAGGAATATTACAGGCGACTATCGCAGTGGCAGCATAAACAATAACAAAAACACGATAAGCACGCGTTCCTTGCGTAATGTTTAATATGATTAACCGATACAATATTCCGTCATTTATAAAAACGTATTAATAATTACCTTTGGCATTCGAAGGGTGCAGTAAGTTTTGAAAGTCGAAAGGTTAATAAGACAAGGTTATAAGCAAGCTTATAGGGTTACATGCAAGGTTATAAGCAAGCTTAAAAGGTTATATGCACGCTTACGTTGGTCTTCACAGCAACTGATAGTTCTATTGTCCGATTTAAATATACTGACTTGTGACATATCAACAGCTGGACGCGGTTATCCAATCGGGAGCTCGTTCCGACCTAAATTTTTGGTATTGAAGCTCCCGATTGGTTAATTGTGTCAACGCTGATGATCTGTCATAAGTCACCGTATTTAAATCACACAATACAAAAGCGCCCTCAGCTTCGCAATCCGATGACCTTGGGTAACTGCAAGCAGCCCCAGGGCAGCGGGGAGAAAGCTCGGCGAGGCAACGCTATACTGCGATTTTAGTAACTTTGCCCCTGACAGGAATCGGGAGCTTGAATGTCACCATAGTGACGTCACTGTCGCGAAATATAAGCTCCCGATTGGATGGCAGCGAAACAGCTGATTCCTGTCAGGGGCAAAATTAAGAAAATTGCAATAGAACCAGAGTATAAAAGTTTCGACCAGTCGCAGGGACTTCATGGAAAATAGTGGAAAATTATCTCCATCAGGTTTTTTGATCAGTTTCCTTCTATCCATTGAGCAAATGCTGATGCTTTGCTGCTGGACAGTACAAATACTTCCCCTTTTACTCACGTAGTTTTTTTATTATTTTCCCCGACAAAGATAAGGTAACGTATAATCCAGAAGAAAATTTTATTCCATTTGGAATTTTTCTTTCTTTACCCTATGTTGTGTGACTGTGTTACCCTATGTTGTAGGATAACACAGAAATTAATAAAATAAACTTTCAAAACTCACGCTGATTTACATTGTTCTTTTAAGACGTGGGCGATTGTACTAATTGCACTAAAATATTTTCAAAATGATATTTACTATACAGAAAAGTTTCCGTTACAGTTTATATATTTTTCGCCGTGTGTTTAATATACAGGTGTTCTACTAACTATTGACTTTTTTCGAAACAGTCCAAGATACTGAAATGCAATTTTTGCCCAACAATGCCGAATCATGGAGCAACTAAGGACGTCTTCCGACATGGACACTCAGCAGCGCTTCCGAGTGGCGCGAGGGTTCTTCCCACGGGGCCACCGCCGCTAGCCACCGCCGCATGCGGTGGAAGTGGGAGGGTTCGGCCGGAGTAGGTTTCGCCGACGATGACCAAAGGGACCGCAGCAGGTAAAACGCCGCGACGAGTGTCCCAATGGCAATACCCAGTGGCGTATCTACGGTATGGCAGACATGGCACGTGCCATGGGCGCCACACACATGGGGGCGCTATTTAGAATATATACGCTACAGCAAATAACAACACCCCTAATTTGAAGGATGCTGATAGGGGCGCAGATTCTATGCTTGCCATGGGCGCCTGAATACCTATATACGCCTCTGGCAAGACCTCTATTTAAACCAATGCTTTCCTAGAGATGGCGCGGCGCGGTCGCGGTGTCTCACCGAGGCTGCTCGTAGCGAGGGTCCGCTACCGAGCGCCACTGCAGCGCGACTCGGACACTCGTGGGAAGACCTCCATTTAAACCATCGCTTTGCTATCAGTCGCGCCACTCGGCAGCGCTAATGAGTGTCTACGTCGGAAGGGGTCCTAATACGCCCTAGAGATGTCCGAAATATTTTTGGAGAAATTTTTTCTCGTTAACGGGACCGGCCACTTAACCGTTTTTTTTCCTGTCACAAATACGCCGTTTTCCGGCGCACGTTTACAATACTTTCTCTTCTTACAAAATGAGGGAGAAAATAAAGCTATATTGCAGATTTTCACATGGAATAAATGTTGGAAAGAAATTCAATCACATTTCTTAGTCCCTGCATGGAATTGATGAAGATATGTAAAAATCTCTAATTCAGAGACACCGCGCTCCGCTAGATAAGGTGCGAGTAAGGGAGGCTGTCGAACAACATCTAGCACCCATTCAAAGCCTTAATGGAATCCCTATGCAAGAAGAGTTTCGTTGAAAAAAATTGGTTCTTACATTATGATAATGATTAACACACTCGGTTGCGTTGCTACATTAGTTGAAGAGACTTTTGTCTTTATAACTTCCGTTTTTCATTCCAGTTGCAACTTGCAAGCTCTTCGACATCGAGGAAGCAATTATATTCCTTCGTATATTAATGCACCTCTTTTAGGCACAAAATGAGGTACATCCATCGTGTTGTTCCGCATTCTGACGAAAGAGTGTGTTATCACAAAATTCCCCACAAGGCACTTTACACTTCGATTTGAGTTGTAGTGTTTTCAACCCATGATGGAAAGACGTGAATGAGCTAGTCCGGACGATGAGCTAGATTGACGCTGGTCGCTAAGTTGCATGGAGAGCGAGAAGTGTAATTTTTTGAATTTTGAAAGTAGCATAAAGAGACAATTTTCAACGGAAAATAACACGATGAAGGTAAAATTGAAGTAAAAAATGGAATACTAAAAATGCTTCTTATATCTATTACAATGACTGGTAACAAGGTGTTCATTTTGGTATCTGGCATTTGGTATCTTACTTACACTTTTACCGCTCCCTTGCAAGATACTCCTTAACATTTTATTAGCTTTGCTGTGGCCACCTATTTCACTGAAAAATTATTTTTACGTATTTTGAAAACCATCTATAAACTTACATTCACTTTAGAGAATTTCAAACCGTTCACTTTCGACAATATTGCGCAAAGGAATTAATAATTCATTTGCGAATCCGCTAGGATATCTTCAATTTTACTCATTTTCTTTTTGACGTTGATTCTGCTGCCATGGTCGTCATTCTCATCTTTAAAGCCTGTTTCACGGCCAATACAATGTGTAGTCTGCTTACTCTACCGAAATCTCCAAAACTAATAGGAAAACATAGTTCTGTACTTTCCAACCATTCAATTTCTTTATTTGTATTGTTTAAATGCAGGCTCGTTCCAATAGCAATTACATATCAAATTGGATTTTTGTCAAGTTTGAAAATAATATTTATTATTATCAGCTTCCTGGCGCTACCAATTTTTTACATCGCTCTTTGGGAATGATCGATGTTTTGGAATTTCAGTAGAAGACAAGTTAAATCCAGATGAATCAATGGAAAAAAAATCTCTCATTCTGATCGTTAACACTGGTTATTCTTAAGCGGCAAGGCCATGGATTGCTATAGCTATGCCTCCGAAACCCTCACTGCCACCTCTCAGTCTCCCCTCTCCACGCAAGTCTTGGCACAGCGAAGGGCATCTACCTTCAAGGCGAGAGTTGAAAAGGTTGCTACAGGAAATATTGTCTGTTTAATTTAAAATCACATGTCAGAAAGTCATATTTTATACTCAAATTACTATCAAAATGTTAGTATATGATACATCATTGCATTCCTCATTTCGAAATCTATCCATTGCTAGCGAAAAAATGTGGTTCCATTTAAAAATCAAAGACAATTAAATTTCTCGAAAACTAAAAATATTATAACCATTTTCTCTATGGTGTGTTTCTTGCCCTATGATTCCGCATTGTTCAACGAAAACTGCATTTCGATATCGTGAACCGTTTTGAAGTAATGGGGGAGGCCCATAGTGTATACACGGAGTTCTACCAACTAAGGGTCCCCCCATAATTTCTAAACGGTTCCCGGTATCGATTTGCAGTTGTCTCTCAACAATGCGGAATCATGGGTAAGAAATGTGCCGTAGAGATATTGTTCGACATATTTTTAGTTTTCGAGAAATTTAATTATCTTTAATTTTTTAAACGGAACCATGTATTTGTCTTACTAACAATACAGAGATCGTAAATAGACGAATGCAATCATGTAACATATGTTAATGTTTTGATAGTGTTTTGAGTATAAAATTATACTTTCTAACAGGTGGTTTTAAATTAGTAAATGTACGAGATTTCCTGTAGGGGAATCCTCCTATTTCCTTTGGGTAAGGTCGCCTTCGTGGAGCCGGTACTTTTGAGGGGAGAGGCCGCAAAGGACACTTTCCCCGAAAGCGATAGTTGCAACGGCTGCTACAGGAAAAATTGAACCTTCAATTAAAAATTTGTCAGAAAGTATAATTTTATGCACAAAATACAATCAAAATATTAACATTGGTTACATCGTTGCATTCCTCTTTTTATGATCTCTCTTGCTAGTGAAAAAATATATGATTCTATTTAAAAAATCAAAGATGATTACATTTCTCGAAAATTAAAAATATTTCAAACAATATCGCTACACCATATCACTAGCCCCATGATTACGCATTGTTGAGCGAAAACTGCATTTCGATATCGGGATCTCTTTAGAAGTAATGTGGGTGGTCCATAGCTGGTAGGAAATTTTGTGTTTGGTTGTGGATCTTCTCGTAAGCGATCTTTCGCCACATGGATTGGATTTTAAAAATAATACTTAAGTATTATTTTTAAAAACCAATGCATGCGGCGACGACAACGTTGTCGTTATTTAATCATGTGGATGGCACTTAGAAAGGACCTAACTACCTAACTTAATCTAAAATGTTAAGAGTATGTAGAGAGAGTTTGTATGAGCAAAACTCAAGGATTCAAGCGATCTCCCTTATGAAGGTGAATGGTCATTATTCGTCTTCTGTTTTGAGATTGATGATCCACTATGGATTAGAACCATTTGCTTAAGGAATATTAATTTCAATAATTAACAATGACATGGAATTCATACATTAAAAGTACCTTCCGAAATAAATGCGTCAAAGTTTACTTGCAAAAGAGTTTCTATCTTCATGCATCTGTCGCAGGGTCCGTAAAAAGGTCAACACAGAAGAGCGCAATGGGTACAATGGGGCCCGTATCGCGAAGAACCTCTAGCGAAGTGGACCCCCTAAGGACACTAACTCCAGGAGACCTGATGAAAAGCATCCGGTAAAAGGCGTAGGGACACAAACGTTACCTCTCGAAATGTGCTCGCCGATGGGCACTTACCACAGAGCCTAGGTCTAATGGTCTCTGTCGAAAGGTCCATCACGAAGGATCCGCACCGAAGGGCCCATAAGGAACGGGGTCTGTCGAAGAACCTCTACCGAAAGGCACCTCTTGTAGGACATTTTCCCAAAAGAACCAGACGAAGGGCATTCGCTGAAAGACAGAAGTCAAACTGTACCTCCTGAAACGTATCCGTCGAAGGGCACTTGTCGTGGAGTCTGTAAAGGCAACTATAGGTCCATCCAGAATTGTTCATTCCGAAGAACCCGAACTGAAAGGACCCCGTTGAAGGGCTTGCAGCCAGCCGGCTCGTCCACTCACCGCATCGCGTCTCGTCGGAGAAGTCTCCGCAGTCGTCTTCCCCGTCGCAGATCCAGTCCTGCTTGATGCACTTGCCGGTGCGCGGGCAGAGCGCGTTGTCCTCGGAGGGCAGGCAGGCGGCCTCCAGCTCGGCGGCGGCGGCCGCGGCCGCGCCGTCCTCGTCGTCCTCCCCGCAGTCCAGCTCGTCCTCGTCGTCGGCGCAGTCGGCGTCGCCGTCGCAGCGCCACGACGCCGGCACGCAGATGCAGCTGGCCAGGCAGGTGAACTGGCCCGGCTTGCAGATGTCCTCGCACGGGTGGCGGTCGTCCTCGTCGCCGGCGGCGCCGCCCGGGCCCGCGCCGCCCGCCTCGCCGCCCGCCTCGCCGCCCGCGCCGCCGCCGCCGCCCGTGCCGCCCCCGCCGCCCGGCAGCGGCAGCTCCATGGGCGCCACCACGCCCACGCCGCGCCCGCCGCCCGCCATCCCGCCGCCGGCGCCCGCGCCCAGCCCGCCCCCGCTGCGGTACAAGGGCCGTTGCGGGGGGTTCTTGTACACCTGCACAACACAATTGTTTATCAATCATTATTCATCCATTACAGTACTTAAGAGTGGTGTCAAGGTCTTCTACTGGTGGCAGTGGTACGCGTCGTGGCACCAAAGCATGCCACGAGCTTCTCTGCGCAACTAGCGTCGGGAAAGGCAACTATTAGTAACCCCGCCGTTTTACAATAGGGATGGCATTGTCTCTGGTGGCATGGTAATGAACTGCACGGAAGGGCGATTTCGTCGTGGCACTCGTGTTACGGACTCCCGCTCGTGGCATCGACCTTGACAACACTGGTATATAACGGGCGCCAGAAAGTCTCTCCGCTCCGAGCCGAATCAGGGGCTCTTATGAAAAGCTGCATTTATGTTTGTAGCAACCAGATCATTAGAAACAGGTGAAGGGGACCATATTTCCAGCATCCGTTGTGATTATGTAGTGTACACAATTTACATTTTCATGTGTTACAAGCTGCAATTCGTGCTACCAACATAATTTTCTCGCATTCTCACCCGACACTGGTGCCACTGCGGAGAGACGTTCCTGGCGCACTGTATAAATCATCATTTACTTCCTTGTTTCGGCAATTCAAATGATTGAATTCATTGCTCAGAATTTTAGTAAGCTTGTATGGCAGTTGAGAACAAAACTATTGGATGTACTCTGGTAAATTAATCTCATTGGCTCCTATTGTCTCGGGGATTCATCTTCCTCCCTCAAGCAGTCTAATTTTACTCGCTTTTTACAGACTGATTATTTCGGGTTTCCGGGCGCGTCAACTGTCATTAATCCGTAAGTGTAGTGTATGTTTTTATCGCGGGAGGGGCTTCTTCCCACGCTGGATGGTGCGATCCGACGCCGACCTACTACAAGATAGAAGCTTCTGACGGGTCTCTTGATGTGTGTGGTAGTGTAGGGTATGTAAGTGTAAGTTTGTAAGTAAGAGTGAGGAGAGAATAAGGCAGAAGGAAAGATCGCACGCTGTACGCGGATCGTTTATTAGGGTACTGCTCTGGCGTGAAGAAATGAAGGGTACTTACTAAAGGGCTGTGAAGAAAACAAGGAATGTAGTAGGTAATTGGCTACGCGGATACGGAACATGGCAGAACCTGTATCAGTTCTAATTCAAGTCTTCGTAGCTATCTGTTCTAGAAACTAAGCAACTGAAACGCTTTCATTTCATGAATTACATGGCATATTATTTTCAAATGATTTTCATATGAATGTTTCTCTCTGCCTTTTATCCGACTTGTATATTGTTATTTGAGTATTTTGGTAAGTTTCGTATTTTTGTAACTCTCATTATTCTCAATAGTGTCTCTCTATGAGTTGGTTTACCATTTTATTACTAAAAATGCAGTGAAGGATCATGAGATCATGGTCGTTCCTCTTTACTCATACACTTCCATTATTCATCTTCCCCGGCGCCCAAAATGAATCACTCCTTGTTCACGGAATACGAGCGGACGTTGCGTCAAATGGAGGACCACGCAGCTCTCGAGAAAAAGAGCAGAGGTCAACACGTCCGAGAACTACGCACTGTAGTTAATTTCTTATGAGCGCCGAAATAAGGAAGTGTATCCATGCCTTTCCAAGTACGCATTTGTATTGTGCGAGTAACATGAGAATTTTCAGTTAGCTCGACTTGTAAATGGTTTGACATGAAATTCAGTGAACAGATCCCTTATGATGCAAAACGTTTTTGACGATTTCAGAAATAAAATGTATTTGTAAAATAAATCCAATCTTTTAATTCCGCATCGAAGAAATGACATAATTGTTTACTGTAAATTATTCAACTAACTGGCAAGTAAAAAACTTATTTTTTACTGCGGAAAAGTACCTAATCAGGATAAATCTGTTCTCCAAAATAATAGTTTGTGAGGTATTTCATTTTTATTGTGCACAACTGCTTTTGGTAAGTTTATTTCATTATTGTACTTCATATCACCATGTTTTAGGAATTGATTTATTCCCAACTTAGTCAAAAGGTGTGTACTCAGGGGTAAATTAAATATAACTAGACTAAGAACTTACTTGGACTCCCTCTGGATAGGGGATCGCCAATAATTTGTTCAACAAAAATGAATGTTAATTTTTAAATTCGTGAAGAACGATAGTTAACAATTTTATTAACAATAAAAAAGAACTTAATTAAGAAAAATAGATATATTTTTTTAAAAATCCGTCCAAAAATTTGAAACATAACTTTTTCAAATATGCATGAACAAAGTGTATTTGTTAGTTGAATATTAAGTGCATAAATGCAGTAGTAACTCACCCCCAGCTCTACTCCTACCACTATAAGCAAAACGAGAGCTCAACAAAACGTGCGCATAGTGAAGCGCACGTTTTGAGAGACTGGACAATACCCTCATCAAGATAGGGGTCAATGAACGGAAGGTGAATTACATTACTTACACATAATTAATTGCCAGGGTCTTTCTAGGCGGCTCCACACATTCGTTATTCGGCGAGTGGCGAACGACTACTCGCCGAATCCCGAGTAGTGTGGATGAGTTGCTCGTTGTTTGCCAAGTGACGAACGTTCGGTGCTCGCCTTACCCACCGCGTGTCGTCCTTAATACACACCAAAGAAAGCGAACATTCGCCGAGCACTCAGCTGTTCGGAATCGGGCTAGCAGTAAGTAGCTCGTTGCTCGGCGAATACGGAACGTGTGGAGCCACCTTAAAGGCTGCTTCACACATTCGTTATTCAGCGAACAGCGAGCAACCGCTCGCCAAATCCCGAGTAGTGTGGATGGGTCGCTTGCTATATGCCGAATGACGAACATTCCACGCTCGCCCTACCCACGGCGTGTCGGTCTCTTGGACGCATCAAAGGGAGCGAACATTCGCCGAACACATCAGTTGGTCGGGATCGGGCGAGCAGTAGCTCGCTGCTCGGCGAATGCCGAATGTGTGGAGCCACCTTTAAAGGCTGCTCCACACATTCGTTATTCGGCGAGTGGCGAGCGGCCACTCGCCCAATCCCGAGTAGTGTGAATGCATGGTGGAAATAACACCATGTGCGGATGAGTTGCTCCTTGTTTGCCAAGTGACGAACGTTCGGTGCTCACCTTACCCATCTCGTGTCGCTCTTTTGTAGACATCAAAGAAAGCGAACATTCGCCGAGCACTCAGCTGTTCGAAATCGGGCGAGCAGTTACTAGCTCGCTGCTCCGCGAATGCCAATGTGTGGAGCCACCTTAAGGACACGAAGACGCGTGCTCACCAGCGGGTTGCCGCGTCCATTGCCGAAGAGGATGGGCGGCGGGCCGTAGCCGATAGGGTAGATGCCCCCGTGGCGGCCGTACAGCGGCACCTGCGGCTGCGCGTGCGGGTACATGTGGATGGGCATGCCGCCGTACGTGGGCGGCACCACGCGGTGGTGGTGGTGCAGCACGCCGCTGCCGTACATGCCGCCCGGCGCGCCGCCCGCCGCCGCCGCCCCGCCGGCGCCGCCGCCCGCGCCGCCGCCGGGGTACACCGGGCCCTGCGCCGCGCCGCCGTAGCCCCCCGCGTGCGGGTACAGCGGGCCCAGGTCGTGCGGGTAGCCTGCGATATACAGCAGCGCGCTCTCGCATTTCGCACACGCGCAGACGGAAAATAGAGGAATGCGGCGCATTCACAATGCAGACGTAAACATGAGCATAATTCATAGACATAAACTTCAACATAAGTGATAGACTGAAGTATTCACAATGTCCAACATAAGCGTAAGCAAAGATTTTCTATTTTCTGTGGGTCATTCTAGTCATTCTAGTTACTATTGGTTGGATGTGAGAATCTCTCTCTCTCTCTCTCTCTCTCTCTCTCTATATATATATATATATATATATATATATATATATATATATACATAAACATGTTCGTATATACTGCACAACAGCTCTTTACGAGCCAAGGCCTACCAGTGGCGTTTCGGCCTTGCAGCCGTGGATTGGGTTAGGTTAGGTTAGGTATTTTAATTTCAATAAAAATTAAAACTAAATTATACTTCTGCGAATACTACAACAAAACTAAATTACAAAAAGATCGTACGCTACAAAACAACGCAGAAAACAGTCGAAAATAACCAAGCAATTTGGAAAACCAGTCGTTTGTTCGATCTATCAACTTCGATCCTATTTCGATATTCGATTTTAAGTTAAACGTACTGTGATTGGTTCATTTATTATTTCTTACATAACCATAAGCACAGAATCTTGAAGCTTGCAAGCTTGTAAGTTAACGTCTTATGTGTTGTGCTTATGCGAAGGCATGAATGAGTCCGCTTATGGACGTAGTCTTAACTTTTATGGTAACGCCATGCTTATGTTTGTTTCCATTGTGAATGGGCCTTAACAGTGGAGCCGACTTTGGTCGAAGTTTCTGCCGGCCGACGTAGGCCGTTTGCGTCCGATATTCCCCATTTCTTTCAAATACGTGCTAGTAAATGGAAATGGGCATATTGAACCCGAACGATCTCTTCCGACGGCGCCTGGAAACATCGGCTGTCGGACGGAGATCTAATTCGTGTGATTCTGTCGATTCCATTCCCCCAAAATCAGCCGGAGAGTCAAGAACATACGTAATACCAAGACTTCCTGCAATACATGTGGATGGTCTTAAGCGTGCTTCTCGCAAATGTTTCAAACAATGAATAGCGGAATTACGGAGATATTCGGCCGATTTCGGATGAAATAGAGGGACATTTCCGCTCGCAGTCGTCCGGTAGCGAGCGAGCGATATTTCGGCTGCTCTGTGACTGCAGCGTTGGCGGCTACAATGGAACCGATTTGGACCGAAATTTCGGTCGGCGGATATCGGACAGACATAATCAAACGAAACAGATCTTCGTCCGACAGACGGTGTTTTCAGACGTCGTCGGAAGAGGTCATTCGGGTTCACTGTAGCAGTTTCCGTTCTCCAGGATCTGTCAGAACGAATCCGGCACATCAGATGAAAATCGTCCGACAACAGCCGACCGAAATTTTGGTCAAAATCAGCCCCTCTGAGACCGGCACCTAAGCCTCCCAAAAATCAGCGGCCTTACAGCCACCGCCCAGGGCAACCTCGGACACGGATTGTCACGGAGCAATGCACAATATTTAAAGCTCGGATCTGCCAAGACTAGATTCATAGAGAGAGATGCGGCCGCTATCTGTCCAACGTAACGTGCTTCTCTCAATCAGTTCTTTCAGTTTTCCAGACAAAGAATATTTCTGTTTATTCCAATTTTCTCCTTATGTTAAAGACAATTAATAAGAACTTATTTAGTTGATTGCATCCATTTATTAAAACAACGTGTCGAAGTGACCGTTCTTCATTATTCTTGTTTTTAATGTTTTAACAACAATTTTTTACAGTTCAATGTTTTAACATTCAATTTTATATTTTTAATTATATTCAATGTAACGTACTGTATCCTGATGATGAAGAGCAGCCTCTTCGACATCTTTTAATCAATGAATAAAATTTACCGAATAGCTTCGTCTTTTCGGATTGTCCCTAACCGGAAAGAATGAACTAGACAATCACATTATAACATAAAATATTTCTGCCTGGTGTTAGTATTAATAATTACAGGGTAAAGAACGCGAGATGAATAATATTTCTAGTCAACAAAGTCTCTCTTCTTTCTGGTGGGGTCGTTTGCAAGAGTTTCTGTTCAAATCTTCCAGTATGTTTCGGGAACTCATGGCAAAGGCTCGTCGAATCGCAACAGAAGTGGTGCTGTTCCAATTTCAGTGCGACCAAGTGGAAGGAGGTGGGAAGAGGGAAGTGATGGCGATTCCTCCGGCATTTTCAGTACCATGATGCCCTGGTTCCAGCCGTTTGGTAGGCCTGAACTAGAGGCATTCAGGCAAAATACATTGATATACAATTAAGTGGGCAGTGGAAGGAATGAGAACAAAGGGTGGACCAAACGAGTGGTTGAAAGGCAGTTTGTTAGGGGAACCAAATACTACGAAGAGAGACTACCGAATCTGGCTCTCGCCGGTTGTGCATCTGTTTTCATCACCGAACCTGCTTTATTGAGAGCTATACTTACAATCGGTGCAAGCCAGGCTCCTAACACGCGCGTGTGTGCCTACCTTTCGCTAACGAAACAGAAAGGAATCGTTTGAGAAAATAAGCAGGTGAAGGCGACAATGATGTACACACATACAGACATAGAGTTCGACTCAAAGGGGGCTCGCACCTTCCGGCCAGAGGCCACCTCTCCCGGTGCGGGTGGGCTGTTGTTTCCCGGAAGGCGTTGTAATGGTTTGGTTACCTGCGCCGTAGTGTCCGCGGTGGGCGTGGTGCTGGAGCGGGTCGCGGCGGTAGCCTCCGCCGCCGTAGCCCCCGTGCGCGGGCGCCTGGGGGGGGCGGGGGCGGGGGCGGCGCCTGGGGGGCGGGCGCGGGCGCGCCGGGCGGCGGCGCCGGTGGCGGGGGCGGCGGTGTCGACGGCGGCGGACCCTTCTTGGCGTCAGCGGCTGCAACAAAAGAGGCGCGCCGTGAGGAAGATAGGCACGCGGACACTTTTCGTTTCCGGGGCAGAAAGCGGCTGATGCTTCTTAAGCCTGTTTTACACGGTCATTTTTTCATAATTTTCTGTACAGAAAGTGGATGGAAAAAGGACGTTCGTTTCTACGGATTATGTTTCGATGCCGAAACTTGATGAACATGATTCCAGCGTTTTACACGGTCATTTCTGGTTTGTGTACGTAATCGTGGATGAAAATACTTCCACCGGATGCCACAAAAGCGTCGAAGATCGAACATTTGAACATCGCATCTATGGTAACAAATTAAGTTAGGTTATGTCTAAGGAACGTGACAACATCCGAACACAGTACATAATTTATTTCTCACTGCATAATCACTTCACATTACAATTCAACACGTCAGAACGCTCTCGAAAACTGCGCAAAAGAAACAAATCGCACCACACGCATAACAAACCAAAGGAAGTTTCGAAAAGTGACGCCAGGAGTGCGGTAGTCAAACTGGGTGAAATCTGTACCGAGAAATGAAGCTTTCTTCATTTTTTTCGTACAAAATTACATCAGTCTGATCGGTCCCTTTTTTGTACCAGCGAAAAAGGATGAAAAAATGATCGTGTAAAATAGGCTTTAGTAAGAGACAGGATGCTTAGTGAGGTTCAAATGCTGTATGAAGATGGTTGACAGTTTTGGGCAGAGGGGACGACGTTGCTGCGTACTACGCTCTCTATCACATTACGATATTACAACACTCACGTTCAGCAATTAACATTAATCACAAAACAAACATCATACGCTACTCACAATTCCCCCTAATGAAACGCATCTTATAACCAATTAACCTCACACTCGACCAGTTTGATAACAGCACAAAGACAAGAAGACTGAAAAGAGTACATCCTCTTGATCTGGACCACAGATATAAATAATAAAATTCTGTAATAATTGTTATTGTAGATTATACCATTTTTCATTTTTTTGCCAGTATTTGTACTATTGTTTGTATGTTTGTTTTGTATTATTGTTATTTTTATGTATTTTTTTCCTGATTGGGCAATTGTTTTAAACAATAATATTTAGAAAGAACCAGAATTGGATGGTTTCTTTACAGGTCAATAATGTATGTACAATTGTATTTGCCGAATGTTCGAATAGAACAAATTGCAAATAAAGCAGATGTTAAAAAAAACTCTCGACCCATTGGCGGCCTGTAGGAAATTCTATTGGTGGCGTCAGTTAGTTATGCGATATAGATGACAAAACAATGATGTTACCAATTATCGAATTTCAAAATTAAAACAGCGATAAAAACCATAGATGTTTTTAATCATCGTTGTTTTAAAGCTGGTTTAGTAATGTCTAACATTAAATTCGTTGGCAAATCAATTTAATTTTACAGGACCCTGATTATTTATTTATAATGATCTTACTTAATACTTAAATAATACTTACTTAATACTTAAAACAAACTAAAAATTATAAGAATAAGTAAAAAACTAAACGAGAATGCCTGAGCGCCCACTGTGATCTCAAGAGGTTATTACTACACTACTGAGGCAGAATGTAAACTACCTCGCGAGTTCGATTTTAGCTCCGTCTCATCTATATGAGAGGCATACAAACTGACACAACGTTCTTTATATAGTGTTGAATGGGCAAAGAGACAGCCAATCCGAAGGTGGCTTAACGGTTTAGAAAGAGAGCGGCAGGTAGGACTCCGCCCTAGACGTTTGTTATTGATAGAGCATTGACGAACTAAACGCTCTTACAAATGAATTGCTGTAAAGAATATTTTGACGAAAGGATATTTTATACACATTATTTATGGTGAAAATTGTCTTTTCCATCCTTTTCGTGGCACTACCCTACAAGTCGACACTGGACACTGCTCTCGACACTTGTGACGACGCTCGGCAAATTAACTGCGAATTCCAGTTATGAGATTCATTTTTATATAATTGTTGTGGACAACACTGTACAAATGTTGAAGCTTTAGATTCGCAGCTGCTTAGGTTGCAGCACTGACATTATATATCACTTGACGGCGAACTGTCAATCACCTTTTAATTTTTGTTTTGTTTTGTTTTTAAGGTCGCATCAACTACTATTGAATTTAATGGTTATGGTATGAGCAAGAAACGATATGGTGATAATATGGGGTGAAAGGACGGACACATACAACCATGCCGAGGCGGGACTCGAACCCGCGACCCCTCGATCTGAGATCACTACGGCACTACTGCTTTAGCAATTTCGGCCATGGGGTCGACTTTTTAAATTTTATTCATGGTCAGATGGTGACAGCAGTCAGATGGTGTACAATCTATCAGCATTATCAGTAAAACTGTTCCAGCCAGGGCCATGGCGTCATGCGCTCCCATTGAGAATGTAGAAGTAAACAATATTTTAAAACTATTATACATGTGCTTCAAATTGGTATATTATGCTTTAAAATTACATTTACAATTTGAAGCAGAAATTACATAAAATCAGCAAATAAAATACATTTGTTTGACAATTCAATTTTTTGAGTTCTGCTAAGATTTTCAGTTGAAAATAGTCGACTATGTACGTATTATACTTCGGGTTTTCTTTGCTCACGGGGTGGGGCGTCATCACAATGGAATATCTCACGGTATTTTGCGTCGTTCTCCGTTGTGCCGCCAGGAATCGCATGATCGCCAGCATTGCTCGATACAGTCGCGATCATGCGACTCCTAGCGGCACAACCGAGAACGACGCGAAATACCGTGAAATATTCAAATCCTTATTGATACCTTCCCCCCTGTGCGCCAAGAAAGAAAACCGAAGTATAGATCTTTTACAAGAACGTGTTCATTTGTACTATTGTAAGACCTTGACCCACTGGGCCCGCACGGAGGCCCCGAAACAAAACGTTGCGCAATCTGCGGTGGCAGTGTTGGGTGTCCAAGCGCTTCTTTGGCTGGGCCGCTAATTGCGCTTCCCCGAAGCGGCGGGCAGTTGCGCGCCTTTGTTGGCGCGCGCCGCGGTCGCCCCGAAGCGGTTCTTCGAAACGGCCGCGGCGCGGCGCGGCGCATCGCGCGCGGCCACATCCGGGCCGGCCTGGGATTTCTTGCGGGCGGTGCGGTTTTCCGCCCCAACGAGGCGCCGCGCCGCGTCGCCGGCATCGGTGGCTGTTTTGCGTCGGTGGTGGTAGCGGTGGAGGTTCTGTAGGCGGAAGGAGCGGAAGATGGGTCGAGGTCGGTTCCAGAGTCGGATGCGAAGGTGATGACGTAGGCAGAGGAACGGGCGTTGGACGGAGACGGAGTCGGAAGTCGCAGGTGATGCCGGAGACGGAGCCGAAGGCGGAGGCAGAGGTGTTGGCGGAGACAGACGCGGAGGTGTCTGCGGAGACGGAAGCGGGGTCGGAGCCGGTAACGGACACAAAGATGGAATTTGTTGGCGGAGACGGAGAGGGGTCGGGAGGCAGTGGTGGTGTAGATGGAAGATGAAGATTGTGCTATTGGTGAACATGGAGGTGGGATCAGAGGCGCAGGTGGAGGCGTAGGCGGAGGTTGTTGGAGAGGCGGAGATGGGAATGGAGGTAGAGGTGATGGCGGAGGTAAAGGCGAGGTCGGATCGAAGGTGGGCGCTGACACGAAGGCGGTAGCGGGTTGGTTGGCGGGGTTGAAGGAGGAGATAGAGAGAGTTGCGGAAGGGGAGGCGATGGCAGGGAGAAGCGCAAGAGGGCGAAGGCGGGGTCGGCGGAGGTTTTGGCGTCGGGACAGGCAGTGCGGCAAAATCCCAGGTGACAGCATGGGTGACGGCCAGTAGTGTCGACGAAGGCAGTAAGGGTGGTAGCGCCTGGACGGCAACCGAATGTCAGCTTCGCTTTACTATAATAACTGGACAAGATACATTTCGGAACAAGATAAAAAATCTGAATTCATGTAATATTAAATACATCGACAATTGCGACTTACTTTATCAATTACTTACTCTCGTAATTATAATATTTGAACAATAGTGACATGTATTTAGGACGAAGAATGCAGTATTTACAGCACAGAAGCAAAAGAAAGGTTCATCTCAACATTTTGGCAGTGAATCGAAGGGAAACTACAGGATTTTTTACACAGAAACGACTGCTTTTCACTCTAAATTACAATAGTTACAATAAATTATGAAATAAAATTAGTGAAGATATTGCTATACCTTGTACGTTATTTTAAATATTTCAATATTCTCTGATGAAGGGTTGCTGTTGAACTGGGAAATTTTCATACGCGATGCAGAGTTCAGGAAACTCTTAATAAGTAAGTAAGAAATAGGTTATTGTCAACAAAGGGAAGAGATATACAGTAATCCTTCGACATCCGCGAATTCGCGATTCGCGAGTTCTGAACATTCGCGATTAGAGAAATGCTACTAGTTTTAACATTCACGAGTGTGTATTTTAGTCATACTTTTTTTAAGCGAGCACATTTCATTTCCTTTATCAGCGTCATTTGGGAACCGAACTTGAAACTTGACAGACATTGAACTCAAAGTATTACGTTCTGAAAAAACTCAAATTTGAAATGTCAATTCACACTAATAGAAAAACAAAATTGTATAATAATTCAATTCAGCTGCGTCAAGTTGAAGTGGATCCTGAAAGACCACTCCACCCAAGTTTATTTTTTGCCACACGAACAGAAAAGTCTTTCAGGATGTGTGCATCTCTCATTGAAATAATTTCACTGAAGAGTAGTTCGGGAAATAATTAGCAAAGAAAACCTCCTCGAACGTAATGATGAACTAACGGAAGCGAGGGCCTCCTGGAGAGAAATAGAAGCAGCAACTCTTCCATATTGGGATATTAGAATGAGGAGGGGAGATGAAACAAGAAGTAACCAAATTCTATATCCAATCACTTTCAACTTTGAAATAAGTTTCAAACATTGTTCTATTTCTTCTCTTTGGAATGTTAATTATGAATTATGTTTATAATAGTGCCTACTCAGTTCTATTGCAATGTTTGTAATTTTTCTTTCTTTTTTAACAGTTTTTCGATATCTAGGAACCTAACCCAAGTTTTTTCATTAAAGATCGACCCAACATGCGGTGGTCTCCGCTAGTTGGTGAAAGGAGCGTAGCGAAATTTGCGTGGTCAGACGGAAGAGCAGGCCTGAGTCTCGCCACGTAAAATAAGGCATAATTAAATTCAATTCAACATTCTCGGATGCTGAGGGATTACAGTACAAAACTGCATTCGTGTGTCATACATTCTACTTATATTATTGTCTCAGACATGTTTACACAATTTAATCGTGTTGCGAAATAGATGATTCACAAGGTCGAACATCGATCGCTCTCTTCACTCGCCACATTCGGTTTTCGTCTATCAGGTTTTCTTCTATATTCTTGGACATCGTTTCTTTCAGTTATTTATCTATCTCCTCTCTTTCTTTTTCCCTCCCCGTATCACCGCTGCAACCAGAAGTACATCCTTAGTCTATGCTGCCAACCTTCCTCAACTTCGTTTCCGCGTTTTTCCTCCTTCCTCGTAGACCCTCTTTCCTCGTGGACCCTCTTTCCTCGCGGACCCTCTCCCCTGCGCCGGGCCCCCTTCCTCAGTTAATTTGGGCGTGACGCAAGCGCCCACGCAAGGTCAGGGGCAATGTCAAGAGCTGAATTGGCGAAGAGGTGCATTTAAATGTTCCAATGGAACACAAACCCGCAATCCCCCTGCGGGCTGCAAGCGTCGTAGTGGAGTGGTCCGGTCACTTAGAGGGTTAAGTCGCCCTCCTATCGAAATAGCCGCAATTGCATTAACTTGACTCACTCGCTCCCAGGCCATTAAAAACGTCGTATTATTGCTTTGTTCACGATTTCCTTTAACACCCCTTCAATTGAATAAACTATCAATTGCATCACCTTAATGCTATTCCAATTTTATTGTTATCTACAATAACCTTTCGTTATTACTTCATTCGCGATCTTGTTTAATTAATCTAGTCTCGTAAAACCAATATTCGAGTCAATTATCCTTCAACCGGAGTTGTAGGATCTTTTTCGATATTAGTGACATAGTGTGTAACTGTGTCGTTCTTGAAAATAATTTCTTTCACTTTACGTTCTTAATTCCTTTCCGAAGACAATCTCAGGGTGCGGACAACTCCGTCTGATTGTTTCTTGGAAATGGAATCGAATTGTGCGGAGTTATCGTTTGATACTCTACGACTCCTTTTGCCTTCGTACACCAACCTGATCTTCAATGAGTATATCTGATATTGTCAAGCAATGTTTATACTGTTTACAATCACTTATAATATTGGCCCGTACAATGAAACCTGTTTAAGCAGACACTCATGGACCCGGATAAAAATGGCATTTACTATAGGTGGCCATTTAAAAGAGTTTATAAGAATATAGGAAGGTGACATCCGCCATGATTTTTCTCTTTGCAATTAAGTTAGCACTACTTGTCAAGCAAATATTGATTGATTTTTGTCACAGTGTAATTAATACTTAAAACATTGTAAATCTAAAAACACTGAAAGCTTTTTCGAACATTAGCGCTACACGTCTAAAAATAATTAAATTCCCTCTTTTTCGGACTCTTCTTTTTATACCACTGGTTGCTTCTTCCCATTAGGGCTACTCATTTTCGTCTAGACTTGAAGCTGCAGTTCACACCCTGAGGAAATTTCAGAACATTATACTGTTACATATCTGAAACCAATTAATTAACTCGCACAATGAGCAATTCTAGCTATCGTTGTTCAATGAAATCTTAAATTGTGTCTCGACGCAGGAAGATACTGGTCTTCGGCTTCGGTGAAAAAACAACAAATTCGTGAGGAAGTTGTGACTGTCTAATAGAGGTTAATGTACGAAATGTGCCTGGCCACCTGACCGCGGTGCCAGGTAGCACGTACAAGAACTATTTACACGAGTCTTATGAGAAAATCAATCGTTTCTTTGAAAAATGGCCGTCAATGGAGGTGACCGATTAATCGAGGTGGGCCTTTTCATTAGGATTTTCCGTACCATTATTTATTTCGTGATTTTATGGTCGTTCCCCAACGTTCGCGAATATCTTTTTTTATCGATTCTTATTTTTTAAAATCAATTCCTCTTTCAGAAACGTTCCTTGATTCAATAAAGAAAAGCTTTCTCTATTTTCGTTCAAAAGTAAAGTACACAAATCATTATTGCATTACCCGCACTTGACCATTTTGTTTGTTTGTATGGTCTGTAGTATACAACGACTGTACTGAAGTGATTATGAATATATAATGGTTCTAAATGAGTTATGAAACCCCTCTAGATGACATTTAAACTGTGTTGCATTTTCTCTCTTTAATTACAATGCTGCAACTCTTATTTTAATACATAATTAATAAACACTATCGATGGTTTGTTATCGATATCGCATCCCTACTTGGGAGAGAGTCGGTGCTGACGTGACGTTATTCATGGGGACCAGGCGTTGATGAGTCAGTTAGTGGAGTGTTTGGGAGATGAGTGTTGGCGTGATGACATACGTAGCGACATTTGTGGAGGCGGTGGCGGTTAGGCATTGATAAGAGTCATTGGAGAAAAGGGGTTGGGAGAGAATAGGCGTTGACATGTCGACAAGGGAAGGCGGTAATGGTTAGGCGTTGACGAGGCAGGCAGTGGAGAAAATGGTTTGAAAGAGGATCAACGATGACGTGGTAACCTACAGCGACACAGGTAAAGGCATTGAGGGTTAGACGTTGATGAGCGGCTTCGGGGAAAAGGGTTTGACCGAGTATTGGGATTGATGTGGTGACTCAGGGAAAGAACGGTGACGGTTAAACGTTGAAGAGGCAGGCAGGACTGGAGAATTTATGTCGACATATGGCAGAGTTAGCGACATAGGTGATTGAAGAGGATTGGGAGAGGAACGGTGGAACCGTGGTGACATACTACGTGGCGAAACAGATCGAAATAGTGACGACCAAGACACTGAAGAGACAGATAGTGGAGAAAAGGGTTTGGGAGAGGGTGGGTGTTGACGTGGCTACACACCTGTCGACCCTGGTGGAGGCGGTGATCGCCAGGCGTTGACGAGACATGGAGGGGATGGGATGATGATAAGATCGGTGCTGACGTGGCGACAGATGCAGGCGGTGACCGCTAGGCGTTAACGAGACAGATGGAGGGTTGAGAACAGGGTATGTGATGACGTAGCGGTAACGGTTGGGCGGGGGATACGGATGGAGACGGTGACCATCAGGCGTTGATGAGGCAGGTGGAGGGGGTTGGGGTGAAACGATGTTGACGTAGAACATACGTGGCGACTCAGGTGGAGGGGATGACTCGGTCATACGTTGACGAAGCGGGCAGTGCAGAAAAGGGTTTGGAGAGGATTGTTGACATTGGTGGCGATATTTGTGAGGGCATAAGTGGAGGCAGTTGACCATCAGGCGTTGACGAAGCAGAGGAGGGAACGAGTTGAGGAGGACAGATAATGACGTGGTACATACGTGGGGACAGTGTAACGCGGTGACGGTCATACTTTGAAGAAGCGGACAGGGCATAAAAGGGTTTGGAAGATGATTTGTGTTGACGTGGCGAAATTTGTGGGGACACAGGGGGTGTCAGGATGTTGAGGAGGCACCTGTAGGAGGAAAGGTTGGTACGGAGGTTCGGTGAAGTAGTGGGGAAGTCGGGTTAGGGATTAGGAGTTCTGTGTCTTCTTCGGCTGCTGTGATGTTCATGCTACTGACGTACTAGACGTACAATGTTTGAGACCCGTCACGTGTTCTCTTTGAAAATGGATGCCCTAAATACTGCAAAACTATTTTTTATTCACGAAACGATTCAATTACGTTAATCCTTATTATGTGAGATTTGTCTCATGAGGACAAGTTTGCAACACCATAGCAAATTATACAGGCATTTCATCGACTATCGAAACAACGCAATAATTTATAAATAGTACATGAAATGGATTTCTTTCTCCAGTAGCAAGTTTTGCTAAACGATGATATGAATTCTCAAAGACTGAAGAAATCATTTGGTTCAAATAACACTGGTCAACAGCATTTTTGTAAGAAAGAAAGTGAATGAGTTCTTAGAGTTAGGTGCTTAGATCTAAGACTTAGGTACTGAATTCGATATTAAATCAGTTTTTGCCTCTCGGGCTTAGATTTCTAGTTACACGCTACTCTATTTACGGAAATGCTTGAAAACACTGCATAATGGTTAACTTGGTGTATTTTCATATAATAAATCTGCAGATGTAATTGTTAAGAAACAATCGAAACTAGTATACGGAATGCCTATACATGACACTGAATTCAGAAAATTCACCTTTAGAAAATGAAAAAGATTTGGTAACATTGCTGTAAAGTCATGATCGAACAGATAGAATCTCGCTGTGTTTCTTGCCGGTTTTGCGACCCAGTATTGAGAGATCTGACAGCGCGGAAAGCAGCTTCGATGTGAATGCTTGTTGTTTTAGGCTCGTGAATGCTTTTGCTGTGTATTAATTCAGAAAAGAAATACATCGTAACTTTGTAAAAAGCCCAAATACTTAATGTTATATCGATAGAGAATTCACTCCGAAATCGCAAAAACCGAACTTTAACCCTCTGGTAAGGAAATGTTGTGAACTTTATTTTGGGTGTAAGGTAGATGACCGGGGAAAGAAATGGGCCTCCCACATATGCTGTGTGTCGTGTTTTACACTCCTGACACACTGGTTAAAAGGTTCACGGAACATGCCCTTTGCTGTTCCTATGACTTGGATTTGATTGATTGATTCGTGTTTCCGGGCGCGTCTACTACTTTGGTCATTTGTCCCGTACGTGTAGTGCGTATTTTTTCTCGGGAGGTGGCGGTGATATTTTACCCGCTGGATGGCGAGAACTGGCACCGACCTACCGTCGACAAGGGGGCTTTTCCCCTCAAACCAGGGATATCCCACCAGCGGGGAACCGCCCCAGCCGGTGTAAGCTCCCGACCGGTCTCCCGTCATGTGGTGGTAGTGTAGTGCATGTTAGTGTGTGTGTGTGTGTGTGTGTGTGTGTGTGTGTGTAAGGGGAGAGGATAAGATAAGGAAGAGGAAGGAAGATCGCGCGCGGTCCGTGGCCCGTTTGTTAGGGCGCTGCTCCGGCATTCGCCTGGTGTTGATCGGAGAAACCACGGAAAAACTATCGATCAGAGCAGCCGGACGCCTAGAATTCTCCTCCAGAACAGCGACTGAATTCGACCTAGCTGAAAAGCTAGTGTCGAAAATCTGCAGCCGTCGGCTATGACTTGGAGAGAAACCAACGGATCACACAACAGACTGTGCTTTTTGCCTGACACAAAGAGCTGGAATCACCTCAAAAACGAAAGAAAAGTGCAAAATCCTAATTTACCATATGCTATAAAGTCTTTGTGTCACAGTGAAGAATTACCGGTACCACTATCTTCTGAGAACGTGACAGTGAATGAAGATGAATGCTACAGTGACGAACTCAGAAGTCATATCCAACAAACTCAAGAGGGAGATATCCAAGCTGACCCAACATTTCAAGCCTTCTGTGAAACATTCCAAGCCTCCTCTTCACTTTTCTTAACACTTATGTTGTATTTCGTACTGTATACATGTGGATCTTTTATTATTAGAGAGTGTCATTGTGCCAGATACATACAATACATAGGGAGCCATATGCAATTACAAAATATATCATCACATGAAAACAGGCCGATACAGACATTCTGAAATTAGGTCTGGATTTGGAGTCAAATTATCTTCTAGAAACTGCGTTTTGCTCTTGTTACAGAAATCAAATTGTAGACCAATATAATCTTAGTATTGCCTGAATTCGAAATACAGACGCTTCATTCGTAACCTTGTGAATATACTCCATCATGTGCTTCATTTATTTCTTGTTAAATCTACCAATTGCCAATTCGGCCTGCATATTACTAAATGTCACAACATTTGAATTTGAGCTGATTGTGGAAATAGGTGGTTTAGATTTAGTAAACCACCTAAGCGGCCTCGTTTGATAGTTTTCCTCTCTGCATACCAATAAATAAATGTGTAATCAACATGTAACCGACATCGATACTACAAAAGTATTGTAGGAGTAGATACGAAATTTTTGCATGATCTTCTTCAGGATTGTCATAGTGTCTTTGCAAAGTTTGGTAAAGATTAATAAAGCACAAATACGAAAAGATTAATAAAACACATGTATAAATAGTGTGTTGGTAGATGAACCACAATCATTATTTTCGCCCGTCACTTAGAGCAAACTGGTTCCTAGTATATTTCGCCAGAGGCCAGTAACAATGCGTACGAATAAAATTTTTGATGTAGTTTTAGCTATGCACTATGGCATAAAATGAAAGAAAATTATAGTATTTTATTCAAATTTGAACCAATTACCAGAAAAATATTACTATTAGACACCGTGGTTTACATAAAATTATCTTTCCCCTCTTTCACAAGGATTGGATATGAAGAAGCCGGGTATTTTAATAGTGTCTTGTAATACTCTTTTCGTAACTATTTCAGAGCTCACAATGTATTCTAAGTCACACTTAATCTATTTAATTTCTTCCTTGTAGTACATTTCTTTTTTATTTACATCATTCAAGGGAATGCTGGTATTGAGCGATCTGCAGACCATCAGGAATGAGTGAGGATGTAGAGCCGACAAGGGGAGGGGGGACGTAGGGACGACTCCGCTCAGAATATCAGGGGACAGAACGAAGCGCGCCAGACCCACTCACAGGCGTCAGGTTACGAACGAGGGGAAGTCGCCTCTGTAAACACAACTACGAAGTGGGAGTGGAAACACAGAAAGAGATCGGGTGATGCATGAAAAGCGATAGAGTTGGACTGGGTCGACAGCTGCTGTAAACTTCTGTAGAAACTAATCCATTCTTTATCGTTTATTAGTCTACTTATGTGAAGTCACTGCCAAATATTCGTATCTTTGTGTTTCAGGCAACTTTTCCTTCCAGCAGGAATCTCTCCTTTCATGTAGTATCCCAAATTGATACTATGCCACAAGACAAATCCCTCTATCTCCGTAATAACGTATTCAAATAAACCCTGCTGCCTCTTGTTTACAGTTAATAACTTTTTAAATTCGTACCTAAGTATCACAACCATAACTTTTTACTAATCCAATTGTTTTTATTTCCAGTTTTAATACACTCAATACTCGTAAATATCTATTTACATATTTTCATTTCTACTATAGTTGGCGTCTATTTTGTACGCGCTAATTAAGGGAGAACAACTAGATATTAACACACGTTGTGTAGCTTCTATTGATTAATTTCATGAACTATACGATTTATCAAAAAGGTACAGATTTCTGAAATGAGGTTATTCGTCTATATAAGAAAAACATTTTTTTTCATTTTTTTCCAGGGATTCACCAAAGACGAGTCATTTACATTGATTTTTTTCTGTACTCTAATTGAAAATATTAATCACAGTTGACTGGTCAATTTATTCTGAAATTATTTTGCAGTTATGATTTGGAGCAAGTTGATGTGTTAAAATCCGATGCGAATACATCATACATTTTGAGCGACGAGAATGAAGAGCATGATAGTCTTATCGAGACGACTAAGAGCTAAGATAGTCTTATTGTGTCAACTAAAACTGCAGCTTGAATAGACCAGATGGAAATCTGAGATTCTGAAAATAATTGATTATTCTTAGGCGCAGAACACATTCGGGAAAGATCTATCTACGTTTTGTTTCTTTATACAAAATGTCACATCGATATTATTGTAATTCAAATGTTCCTACATGGAAGAGTTTGCTACTTGTGTTCCTGAACAGATTTACATTCATTCAGCACCAGTCTGTATCGTGAAAAAGGGAACGAGAGGCGAGATTATTTTGGTATGTTATTGAAACAATGGAAGCAAGACACTAAAGAAGCAATGTTATTTAAAAACATACCAAGAGAGACGTTTGCGAGTATTACCTGTTACTAAAATTTTGCAACTCTTCTCGCTATTCCTTCCCAGGAAATTTTTTTCAACATTCTATTTATGCCAGTTTCTAAGGCACTGTTCGCTATCCAACCTGCCTTTTCCAATCTCAAAATACGACTACACCGCAGGCATTTTATCTCCAGCGAATTCTTGAAGGATGAGGATTTATGTCCAAATTTTCCATCTCCACTCACATCTTCACATCCACCTCCATATTCACCACCACAAAGTCTTTGATCGAGATCCTGGCTCAGTGCCAGTTACCATTTATATTCCCGTTTGCGGTCAACGCTACCCAACTACTGCCATTTATTTTTGTTTTCAAATTCAACTCGCTTTTTCAACTCCCGCTAATTAGACGCTCTGGTTGTAACCACTACCTGCGAGAGACCTTTTCTACTCTGATCAGGCATTTGATTACACTGAAAGAATGTTTTCAGAGGGAGACATTTATAGGCTACCGGCAACGAACGAAATTCCATTTCCCCTTGGGAGAAATTAGGGCCTCACAAATTACTCATCAAGAAGACTCTTCTTTAGAAGTTTCACGATTTATGCCAGAGTTACCAAGAGCCGGACAACTCTACTTCGTGGTAAAAAAATATTGAAAATGGTAGCGATGGACTAATTTAGGCTATATATTTCATTACGAAATATTGTCTGACGCAAAACAACATTGTTGATGAACTTGTCTTCACGGCCGCCAAGTGATGTGTAATCGGCTCTTGTCGCTCGATGTGTATAGTCAGTGTACACTCGGCGTGTGTCAGGCTCGATGTGTATAGTCAGTGCTTAAGCTCTTACTGTTAAGCCATGCATTCAAAATGATAAGATAACGCTTAACTGCAATTCATATATTTGTAAATTATTTTGCAATTCATAATTTTATCCTTTATTAGGTGATTGGTTTTCATCGCCATATAGTAAGGTTTCTCTCATTTTGGCATGAGGATCTTAGTTCGGCAGCAGTTACTGCTACAATACCAGTAAGCTCTGAAGTTCAAGCTCTGTTATGATTGCTTTCATAAACTCAAGGGATTTTTACAAGCAACAACATTTTGGAATGTCAATTTTTTATGATACGTACCTTTTGTGTGTGTGTGTGTGTGTGTGTGTGTGTGTGTTATCAATCTGAAACACGGCTAGGCCCTACGCACGCTACTAGATTGAAAGATATTCCGAGGCAAACCGAGCCGAATAAGCAGCTTCGCTAGAAGACCTAAAATCTTAAAATGTAGAGTTTTTGGGTCTTGAAAGTTGATATGGATAGAATGGACAAAAACTTGACGTTCATTCCGTTGTTGTACTTGTGAAAATTACACATTTAATGCATGCGCATATAGTGAACGTAGTTCACTTCGCGTTTGCATTACATCCGTAACTGTAGATCTTATGTAACCTGCCACCGGGCGCGTAAACCCGCGGAGATTAAATAATACTGTCTGTATCAATGTTTATCCGGCGTATCTTAAACCAGCCTCGACGAAACCCGCGAGGAAGTCTTGATAACCGCGCCTCTCGCCCCACACGAAGCGACAGGTAGCGCCACCGCGCCGCCGGGCCGCGCCGCGCGCCGCGCCCGCCCCCGCCGCGCCGCTCGCGCCGCCGCTGCTGCTGCTGCATGGGCGGCGGCCGGGCGTTGCCAGGGAACCACGCCCTCCGCCCTCGCCGCCCCCGCCGCCAGGCCCCCGGCCGGGCCGCTCTCGCGCGCGCGGCGCCACCGTCGCCGCCCTGGCCCGGCCCTGCCCGGCCATGCCCGGCCCGGCCCGCCTGGCCGCAGCGACGACGCCGACGACGCCGACAGAGCAGCGCGGCGGGAGCGAGAGGCGCCGTGGTAGCGGTCGAATTCAAACCCTTTTATTCCGATGTCAATTTGACCTGTTGTCCGCCTAGACTCAGTACTACCTTGTAGATTACACGAGATGGTCCGCATTCGATATGACTTCCTTTTGGAAGTTAGACCGACGCTAGGGCGGCAGGAGTCGAAGGCGTCGGGAAAGCAGTCGAATTCAATTTCTTTTATTCCAATATGCCCCAATTTGAGTTTTGGACTACAATTCGCATACACGCATTATTATTAGAATCCCTCTAGACTATGAGAGATGAACCTCCTTCGGGTTGAAAAGCACGGTAGGTAGGGCCGACGGTAGGAAGGTAGAGCTGGAGGCACCGTGGAAACGGTTTAATTCAAACCCTTTTATTCTGACATGCTCCGATAAGAATTTTGCCTTACATACCCTTACTCGCTGTTTTACCAGAATCTGTTTAACCTGAAGTTGGCTCCATACATTCGGCATTCGCCGAGCAGCGAGCTACTACTCGCCCGATCCCGACCAACTGATGTGTTCGGCGAATGTTCGCTTCCTTTGATGTGCCCAAAAGACGGACACGCGATGGGAAGGGCGAGCGCTGAATGTTCGTCACTCGGCAAATAGCAAGCGATCCATCCATACTACTCGGGATTCGGCGAGCGCGTTGCTTGCTGTTCGCCGAATAGCGAAAGTGTGGAGCCGCCTTGAGGGATGGATCATCGCCTGTCTGTGAGGGTGGATCTGGGCACGAGGTGGGAAAAGGGAATGGGATAGGTTGTTGTCGACCACAGGAGGATAAGAGCAGAAAGTACCGTGGAAGTGGTCGAAATTGAAACACTTTTATGTTGTCCAAATTAAGTCTTGGTCTGACTCCGCAGTACTATCGGATGTTTTTAGGCAAACGGAGATGGACCGCATTCATCGCCTGGGAAGGATCACGCGAGGTCCTTGGCCTTTTGTTTAAGATACTACTGCTCTCGAATCAGTCTCATACAGATCGGAGGAAAAAAACGCAAAAGACCAATCAAAACATGTACTCTCCTGAATTCCTAAGCAGGTTTCTTAGCTGGCGTCGAAAAAACCGCTTCCGGCTGGGGTAGAACCTACCACCTCATGGATTACAAAGGTTCGATTGTCAGTTGGGGTGACCCATTGTGTAGTGGCGAGACTGCCCAACTTCCAGAGCTCGGGTTGGGACTTCCGGAGCCTGGTCCCACTTAAAAACGGGATTTCTGGGTGTAGTTTCGTTTCCCCTGACTTGTCATTTCACCATCTCATTCTTCATACACAATGAACAAATTATTTGTTAACAAATAGTAGAAGTTTTTGTGTCTGAAAAATCTACACTTTAAGTCATAAAGGATACTAATTTTGTATGGTAAGGAGCGAATTAATAGCTGATTACTAAAGGGCAGATTTATATGCACTTAAAATCGTAAAAATATCTACATTATGCACCTAAAATCAGTGAAATATGCACGAAAAATCTGATAATATGCTCAAGAAATCTGAGAATATACACACAAAAAACTGACAATATGCCAAAATTACGTTCCCCTCGATTTATTTACATCCTTTTTGTTCGTTACAATTTTGACATAAAACAACTTTTCCATCAGTTGACAGAGTGGCGTCGTCTAATCCATTTTCGAAGCAAAACGCTTCTGGAAGATTTGTTCTTCGCCGCCATGGCGAAATAGACCACTGAACCGCCAGCATCACTCTAAATACTGCATTTTGAATGCGAATGAAATTGACGATTAATTTTCTTCCCTTCGGCGAGGTTATTTATCCGAATTACTGTTGTGCGCTCCATCCTCCGGTAAACAGATCGCAGGGCACCTGCTAGTGCCCGATGTCCCACATTGTTAGTGGTTCACGAGGGATTGACAAAAATTCGTACAGTACCTTACGAATCAGCTACTGAAGAAATAAGTAAGCGATAGTCTTGAGAGGGTTAATTATATCAAAATATGCCATCAATATGCACGAATTACTGATATATGCACCTATTGTCAATATATGCAAAAAATATGCACCTCTAAAACTTCATGTATTCCTTTCATGGGGTCTGAATCGTATTGTCTTGCAAAAAAGCATATCGCTTGGTCGCGAGGAATAAAATATGCAAATATGGTAAAATCGCCCTTCTACTGATTACGGTACCTTGCTTCGCTACTCAGGTTGGCGCCTGTTGTGACCCCCACACTAAAGAAACATCGCGCTTGGATTGTTGCAAGTTTGTAGTGAAACAATTCTGGAATAAGATGCCAGTGTCTATTGAAGAAATAAATTAGTGACACGTCGTTTCGGCACTCAGAACCAAACGTAGCAATTAGGTTAAACACAACGCCGTAAGGCAATGGATGACAACCCTATCGACTTCTGGAACTCTTGTGGCAGGAAGTTACAACCTGCATTTTACACAGTATCAAAGAAGTCACAGGAACCGTGTCACCTCATTTCCTCGATGCTGCTTTATTGCATCTCTTTACCATATTTTATGAGACCTTATCAAATATTCTGACGAGTTTCTACTTCGGTCCAATCAATAAGTTCCCTGCGGACCACATTAGATATAAGTGATGTGATATAAACGAGTAATTCACCGCCAAGCTACAAACAACCGAGCAACCACCGTCAACTGGAAAGTAATAGTGCTTATGCTTACTTTGGTTGAATGAGTTCGCGTAATTGTATTTGTAGGAAAGTATTTTTATGAAAAATTATTTTCAGATGGCCAGATTAGCAGCTAGGCCACTCCCGCGTTTGACTGATATCGATATTCGCAACTGTGTACTGACACTCCTGTTGATCGCTTCAAGAAACTGCCGCTCCAATTTCGGGATTCTGGCAGCTCATACGTCACTCACACCCGGCGCCCGTTTTTCACTGTTCTAAAAGCATTGTGAGTCCGTCACAGAAGTAAGGATTGTCGTGTAAATTTCCAAGAATGAACATTGAGAATAAATCAGTGGAAATGTCTTCATGATCCCTGCATTACCGAAGATATTGCTACCTGTTGCGATAGCTCAGCGGGTACAATGTTGCCTCTGCAGCATTGTTGACCGAAGGTCCTAGGATGTGCACACTTCCGACAATACTACATAGATGAGTCCGAAGTCAAACCACAGTCTGCAGGAGAATTCTAGTGACCGGCCTCCTGATCTTTAGCTTTTCGTGATTTCTCCATAAAATACAAGATGAATGGCAGAGTGAACGGCACCCTAAAAGGCCACGGGACACGCGCGATCTTTCCTTCTTCATCCAAGTCACCTCATTTCCTCTTATGAGTATACACCGTACACTACTCACTCTTCCCGGGAGATCATTCGAGAGCTCGTTCCGACTGGGGCGGTGCCTCGCTGCGAAAGATACCTCGAGAGAAAAATCCGTTAAAATCCGTTAGGCGCGTTAACAAATGAAATGACGCATGAAAATCACGTTTCAGTAGTCAAGGAACACCATCACTTCCTGGGATTTAGTATGCACTAACCCTTACGGGACCAACGACCTAAGTAGTTGACGCGTGCGAAATCAATAAATACGTTCCCGAAGAAACTTGTGTATTCTGAAAACACGTGGGATTCCCGGACGTGTCAGGCAGGCTTTTAAACTAGAGTCTCGAGAGTTGGACTTGGGTGGCTGTTTTCAAGTTGCGCCCGCAGTGCCCTTGGGTGGCGCTGGGGCCAGCCCTGGCGCCGTGGCGCTCCGAGGGCCTCGCTCGATGCGGGCCACGTTATTGGAGACCCCATCGGCCGCGGCGGCGGCGGCGGGGGGCGCTATCTGGCTTCCGGGCCGCGCTAAACGGCCGGCGCGGCGGCGGAGGCACGGGGCGAATAGCTCTCCTAGGCACCGGGTCATCAGCGGGCGCCCGTCGCCAAGGGCCGACGCCTCCTCAGTGTTGCCAACTACTCGCACGCTCATTCCCCCTGGCGCGTACGCACGCCTCTTCTTCTCCTTTACTTTTAGTTTTAGGGTTTTAGGCAGTTTCCTTAACGCCTTTCCGCTGCAACCCACGATTTCCGAGCTCTTGAGGGAGCTCATCTTCCTCCCGGTTTATAATGTATTACTTGCTTTGATACCCTTGCAGCTCTCGCAACTTCAATTTTTATCAGGTTTTTAACGCCTATTATTGTTATTATTATTATTATTATTATTATTATTATTATTATTATTATTATTATTAGCGTATCGGCATATCTGACCACGCTATACGTTCCCTTCCGAGGCGCAGTCGTATTCTTCCTGTAGAGAGATTAACGTGTGTATGTAGGTGTTAACGTGTTTATGGGGATCAGCTTTTCGGCTGTATCCCTTGGTAAGACAAGGTTGTTAAGCCTTGATTTATGAATTATGAGGTGATAGGATGATGATGAGGGGTGAAGGGACAATCACAAATACGACCATGCCTAAACAGAATTCGAACCTGTTCCCTGGCGCCTCGGCGCAGTTCCCTGGCTCCCGCAGCCGTCTGTCCCATGGAGTCGGCCAATGTCAATTATTATTATTATTATTATTATTATTATTATTATTATTATTATTATGAGGATGATGATGAAATTGTTACATTTCCTTATTTTTACGCTGTGAATTTCGAAATGACAATCGACTTTATAACGGTTTCGATCACGATAGTTATTTATCTTAATTGTAAAAATGTTACAATAAAGATTACATTAGGGACACTCATTTAACACAAGATTAAAGATGAATAGTAAATAAACACATAATAAGCATATAACAAAAGAAAGGTGAATGAAAAAAAAAAGAATGGGGTTGGAGAAAGAAATGGGTAATAGAAATTAGGAGGTAAAATGCAAATGTGTGATTGTAGAGAAATAGTAGAAAACGGAAGAGGGAAAGCAAGGGAAGAATAGTAAGGAAGAGGTGGAGGAAGCATCTGCGAGGCGTAAAGAACGAGAGGTCGAAGAGGCCAGGCGAGAAAGAAGAGGGCAGGTAGAAGGAGAGTGATGTGGAATGATAGAAGTTTTTAGGATGGTAACTAACAAAGAGAAGGAGAAGAAGCAAAAATAGGATGTCGTAGGAAGGAGGATGAGAAGGAAGAAGAGAAGGCAGAGGTAGTGGGGAAGTGGATGGGAAGAAAACAGTAAAGGGCCAATAGAAGTTCAAGAGTTTCTGGGGAGAAGAACGTTGGAGAGAAGAAGAGAAAGAGTGCGAAGTGGGGAAGAGAACGAAGGGAGACGAGAAATATGAGGAAGCGAGACGAGGGAGATGAAGGCATGTAGAAGCAGATTGACGGGGAGGAGAGACTGACGAGGATCGTAAAGAATAAGAGTGAAAGAAGCTGAGATATAAGCAGGGTGGAAGAAGTAAAAATGAAATTTATATAATATTTCGATGTGAAATGCTACTGATAATGATAGTTTGGTGCATGTTAGTGTAGTTGAATGTAAGTACGGGAGAAGACAGAACAAGGAAAAGGAAGGATAGATCGCGCGCGGTCCATGCCCGTTTGTCAGAGTACTGCTCCGACACAAGCCTGGTAGTGATCGGAGAAACCAGGGAACACTACCAATCAGAGCAGACGACCACTAGAATTCTCCTCCAGACAGCGGATGAATTCGAAGTAGCTATCTAACTCACGTAGAAAATACGCCACTGTTGGAACACAAATCCTTGTACCTTCCGGTCACAGCAGGCATGCAGTGACATTAGTTTGATGTCCTGAGCCACCGCAGCCGGTCGAACCTGTCAAAATAACCGTCCTCTGGCTTCAAGCGAGTATGCGGCCATTGGGTTTGGGCTATGGCATCGTAATAAAGACTGCACTCCGAGGCTGATGGCCTCCCGCCGTGCACCTGCGCCCCTTGTTCGCCCGCCTCGGCCGGCCCGGCTCGCCTCGCGCAGCGTCTTTTACCGCGTTTCACATGACGCGGATGCCAGCGATCTGGCTCCAGGGATACTAAAAAGCTCCGAGAGGAGTTTCAAACTCCTATTACTCTACGACGAATATCGTATTCTACAGAACTCATACGCAAGTTTGCTACGAGCACTCCGGTTGTCTCTTCAAATGAATGAGTTGGTGGAGCAACAGAACAAATATAAAATGATGGGGGTAAAACACAAATTTTTACAAGAGCCCGGAAGACAGACTGTTCGATTCCTTATGTTTCTTAAACCAAATGCAAAATTTACGTAAAATTAAAATGTGAGAATTTCCAGAAAGTTAAAAAAGAAGAGAGAGTTAAAACTTCTCATATAGAATCTTGTAACTCTATTCTGCACAATTTAATCTAATGTATTTTCATTATCTTCAATAAATTTGATATTTGGGCTTCTTTGTTTATGTGTGTACTAAATGTATAATTTATATTTTTCTTCAATCCAATCAATGTGTAGATCGAATTATTTATTATTACAGAGTTGCAAAACTCTTGACGAAGAGATGAAATCTACAAATAGCAAGAGGTGATGGATTAAAAAATGAGAAATGCAACCTCACAAAAACATGGGAAGATGGAAAGGTAGATAAGAATATGATCATCCATTTTTAAACAAAAGGAAATGGTCATTCATATTTAGACAAACAATATATCTTAATAATTACTGATAACAGTTTAACTTCAACGACCGAGGACAAAAATCTGTTAGTTTCCCCCTTGGAACAGACCTCATTCACCCTTATCCGAATAAACGGATCTGAACTCCACATAAAACGACATGAGCTTTGCTGGCGGGAGGGACCTCTTCCCGCCAATAATTTGAAGATCAGGTAGTAGTTTTATACCAATTTATTTTTTACTTTTTATTTTTTATTAGAGTAGATGACAAGGGCTAGACTAAATCTACCGTATGCTTTGGGACAGACGTATGATAGCGCTGCCAAAAATGAGCGAAGCTTTAGCTCCCTTCGAAGACAAGAAACAGAATGTCACCGAAACCATTGGAAAATGTATCTGCAACACTTACCACGAACTAGAACTTTTTAAGCTAGACGAGTTGGCAGCCCGTTTTTCTGCAGCTTCTGACCATCGCAGGAAATTTTTGTCCCAACCATCATTACAAAATCACCTGTGTGTAGTAGGGGTTAAGATAATTTAGAATTATTTTTTGTCAATGGATGTGACCATTTTTTGTGTTGAATAGTTCACTAAATATAGTGTTAGGTGTACTGGTGAATTCACGAATAGCTTTGTTTGGTGGAATTCTTCCAAATTCGCATCCCAGAGACACCTATGAACATAGTATATCTGTGCTTGGTGCAAGAAGGTGGCTTGGTGCAATGTCAAGATTCAAGTTTTACAGAATGGGTGTCTTTCTTACATCATCGAATTGGCAAAACAATCGTAGGCCAATGAAAATCAATGTGAAATTAGATGGTAGGATCGACTTTTGACCCTGGCCTTTCTTGCTCTCAAAGAAGGGTTTTAAAGCACACGTTGGCCATACAAACCGAAAATCACTAAAACTGACATTGGTCCTTCTTGCACCAGGCCTCAAATATATTTTCCCGTATGTGCGCTGCACGGCAGTGGTTGTAGCCTATGTATCTTCCCGGCAGAGGACAGGCAGAGCCAAAGCTCAAAGCGCGGAGGCGCCAACGCGGGAACGTGATCTGGCGACGTCTGCGCCGCCGGTGCTCGGGGGCGGGGGCGGGGGCGGGGACGAAGCGGGGAGGGGGACGGCGGCGGCGGGGGCCTGGGAACGCAGCGGCGCTCGCTGCCCGCGCCTGGACTTGAAGGCTGGCCCGCTGGGGGCCCGTCCCCGCCCCTCGCCACCACCCCTCCTCCCCCCAGCCTTCACACCCATCCGCTGCCCCCCGGACAGTGCAGCAGAGCGACTCGCGTCACTGCGGTTACAACGCTCGCTGTCCACCTCTCGGGCCGCACTTCCAATGTTTCCACATGAACTTGGATAACGCGGTTGGTTTCTTTGAGGTTCACGCGTTTCCTAGTATTTTTTATCATCATCATCATCGTCTTCCTAATTCATATTACCACAGTGAGGGAAATGAGGGAGCACATTGACGGAACAAAAATAAACAGAGCCTATACACAGACGCATCCTGCTGTTCCCTCTGGCCGCCCCGCTGTTGCATCCTCTCCCGCGCAGATGCATCGGTCTCGGCCCCGCAGACCGCCGCAATGACCACAGCGCCACCGTCTGCTCGCCATGTCCAGTTTCCTAACGCCTGCAGCAGATACTCGAATCGGGCTGGCGCCACCACCGTGCCACTCGTTCACATCCGCACAACCAGCACTCGTTGCCCAGAGAATTGATTCCTCATCGTCAAGTAAACATCACTGTAGTCGTTTCAATTTAACCACTTTTTCTCTCAGACCTCCGCCCTCGCTAACGTATTGTACGTCCTCTCTATTCTGCAAAATTTGCTCGTAGCCACTCATACGTATGAGCATATTTCACCACTTGAAAGCAAATTCATGAAAAATGTTCTGGCAAGATCAATTACATGTTAGGATCAACATTGGCTTGGAAGAGCCGACTTTTCCTCATCAACTTCTCTGAACATCTTTCCTGTTGTCACTATCCATGCTCGATTGCCCTATATGTCTGTTCCCACCGGCCTCACCTCTGCTGCAGCAACAGCAGCATCAATAACCGTCCGCACTGCACGGGCTCTCCCTCTCCCACCCCATCAATGTCGTTCTCGCTGGTAGCGCCACGCCGCCGCTCGACATGATACCCCTTCGCTTGTGCCATCGGTGTCGTCACTAACACTGCGCCTGCCGCCGACCCCGCTTCCGCCACCCCGCACCCGACGTCACCGCGATCCACCTACGCCGCCGTGCTCGCTCCCGCCACCACGGCTGTCGCCGCCACCCACGCCATCGCTGTTTCCCCTCCCCGCCTTCGCCCCGGCTACCACCCACGCCAACCACGAGTCGCGAATCCGCTGCTGTGCCCCCGACACGCTACTACCTTCCCACCCCCGCCGCTACCGTTATCCCGCCACCCACGGCGTCGCTATTCACGCCGTCGGCGCCCCGCTGCCGTGTACCCCGCCCACGCCACCTCTCAGCCGTCGCCGCCGCCGCCGCCGCCGCCGTCGTCAACCATGTCGCCACTGTTCCTGCCGTCCCCGCCCCCGCTTTCGCCTTCACCCCGGCTCCCCCGCCGCTGCCGTTGCCCCTTCCGCCACTATCCTCGAGTCGCAGACCCGCTGCCATCCGCTCCGACGCGCTATCACCTCCCCCGCCCCCGCCTTCACCGTCGCCCCCGCCTCCCGCCACCCGCCACCCACGCCGCTCGCGTCGCGGTCCCGCTGACGCCCGCCACGACATGCTACCGCCTCCCTCACCGCCCGCGCCGCGCGCCTCCGCTGTCGCCGCCCGGGCGCCGCAATTGCAGCAGGAAGCGCCCCATCACGGCTGCGCCGCCGCCGCCAATTGCGCTGCTGTCGCCTTAATTAGGCGCTGCACTTGTTTCTACGGTCGCCGGCGCCTCCGCCCCCGCCGGCGCCCCACGCCCCCGCCGCCAATGCAACACTGCGGCCGCGCGCGGCCTCCGACCCGCTTCGCACACACGCGCGCTCCTTAGGATTCACGCTCGTAAACGGAGTGTAAACCAAACATTTGCTGCCATGACATTCAATTGAGGCAATGGAAATAATTGCAAACACTAACATTAGACACTAAGTTAGCAAACACCAGAATTTCATGTTTACTGTAACCAGATATGGAACCATTAAGTTATCCTATTGGACTGAAACAAAAAAGAGAAAAGAAGCAAAAAGCAATAAAATTAATTATTTTGATGGGAAATTAATAGCCCCGATTGTAAATAAATGAATTTACTCGCACACAAAACGACACAAAACAATTACTCATAAATTTAAACGTCTATCGCAAGAATGACAGTTTGCGTTTGGTGATGTGTAATAATTTTATCTTCCCATTTATGTCTATGCTAGTTGTTAATGGCAGGGTCGTATTTGTTTTAACATTTGTTCATGCTCTCATGTTTATGTCGTTGTTTTCATTACAAATAATGTCCAACGCAACACGAACCACAGCAATGGTCTGCACAACATGCTCACTTGAGTTGCATTTGCTACCACGCATACTCGCGTGGAAGCTTCGTAACGCGGGTTTGCAAAGTTCGAGACCCAGATGTATCACGAGTTAAAACACCTGTTCAGAATGAAGGCACTGGTTCGAGGCAAATTCTATTCTGCCCTCATCCGTCGGTTCTGTTGTTGTTCGCGCTCGGGCACGTGTGTGTGTGTTCAATTCTTAATTTCAGGCAACCGGGAGAGGTGGCTTAAGGCATCAACTGATATCACTGCAGTGTCTCTAACCGGGAGGTCCTAGGTTTGAGTCCCGACGGTGGCAGGATTTGTGACACTAGCTTGTCAGCTTGGTAGAATTCAACTGCTGTAAGGAAGAGAATTATAGTGACCGGTTGCTCTGATGGGTAGATTTCCGTAATTTTCCCGATCAACGCCAGGCGAATACCGGAGCAGTACTCTAACAAACGGGCCATTTATACTAACATGCACTACACTAACACACATTTCGAGAGACCGGTCGGGAGCTTGGAGCTTGTCCCGGCTGAGGTGGTGCCCCGCTGGTGGGAGAAACCTAGTAAGAGAAAAACCCGCTAGCCCACGATAGGTCGGCGTCGGATCTCGCGATCCAGCGGGGGAAGATCAGCACTATCTCCCAAGGAAAAACATACACTACAATTACGGAACTAATGATCTTAGTAGTAGGCACGTCAGGTATCACTAAAAATCAATCTATTTCAGGTAGTTGCCTGAACAAGAGGCTGCGCACGCTTTCTTCTCTGTTGTTTTCCCCCCGGTCCCCAAGCAGAGCTGTTTTAGATATTAGTTCTTACGTTTGAGGCATGGGGTGAGGTTATAAAATACTGGCAATATTTATAATAAAAACCGAAGAAAATTAAGTTAACGATTAATCCCAAGAGTATAAAATCCTGGAAGATTGGCGTAGGGATGCTGAGAAAGGGCTTCACAAATACTCGGCTCGGTCGTAGAGAAAAAATATAGCAATATTTCTACCATATACTCCCAGGATTCCTATGGTAAAGAGAATTGGGAGCAGACTTGAACAACAGTGGAGAAAATTCCGATTACTCAACAACAAAGGTAATGATGGTTCAAGTAGAGCTGTTTTTCATCCCTCCTAATTGTCATAATGGTCGTTTGATCTCGGAACGATATCTGTTTACGTATGTTTCTGGGAAGAATTCTAGAAGAATATGGGAGTATAAGTTTTATGAGTTGTCACAATTCCCATGTTCCATATTCAACTTTCTGGAAGCTGAGTTTCTTTTCATATTTCCAATTCCAAGTTCATCTCTGAAACTTCCTGCAATGTTCAATAGTTTTAGCTAATCTTTGTGTGGCAATCAATTGATTAATGAATTAATCACTTTGGCTACCCAATATCCAAAATATCTGACCAAAGTTAATGAGTCAACCGCTCTTAAAAAATATTCACTTTGTCTACTCATTTGCATAATAGATGTGACTGGGTCAAAGTAACAATTCTCTTTTTGAGAGTGTTTACTTTTAGGGCAAAATTGACACTTCGCTAGGTGTGTCAAAATTGATGTCGAGGTTCCAGCCCCCCGCGATTAACATAAAGTATTCTTAAGTCAACCTAAAGCATAATTTCAAACGCATTTTAGGCCAAAATACTTTTTTACTGAAAGAAAAATAAAAAAATCTGTAATACAGTATTTTCTCATAAAACGCTTTGGAAATTATGCGAGATTTTTTGTGATAATCGCGTAGGCTGAAGGCCGGAATCAACTTGGGCCAGCATAGTGATGTGTCAACAGTGCTTTCAAAAAATATAATTATTAGTTCATTAAAATTAATCGTATTAGTTGTGAAGCATAATGATGGTCAATGTGATTAATTTTTTAAGATAATTATTATTTCAGTTAAATAGCTCTAAGTATTATGAAAAGTGACTGAACGAAATGATTAATTAATCACTTGACTATTTGATTAGGTAATTATACACAATGACGATCAATTATTCATAAACGTTGATGAATCACTATGACCATATCAATACACCCCCCCAAAAAAAACTGTACGAAGAAAGAAATGCTTATTGACTAAGTAGAAGAAATACAAGGTACATAGTAGGTTGTGCCACTGTCATAAAGAAAGAAAAAATAGTTTTTTTAATTATGATGAAATTATGATAATTACATTATGATGATTATGAAATTATGATGATTATAAATGAAATCATCGTTTAACTAGAGTGTTTAATTTCATCACAAACTTTCTGAATTAAAAACAATGTAATATAATACAATATTTTATTACATTTTGTTTTAATCACGAAATATACAAGAGCAATTCAGAAAAAAAGAACTGTTTGCCCATGACGAGAAATAGGCTAAAATGGCGACATATGCTCCATGACATAGTGCTCAGTAGTTCAGCTAGACTGCGAGGAGTTGAAGTAAATATTTCGTTCCCGTCATCAACAGAATATGCCCACTGGGTGCTGTGAAACTATTTCTAAATGCGAAGGCATTTACGGCAGTTGTAGTTACAAGTAACTAAAACGTTCAGTTCAGGAATAATACAAGTATAACGGTTAGCTAACATCCAATGAGAGTTTGCAGTAACGCTTGGTGGTTCCAACGCTAGATGCATCCAAGAACGTTTCTAGCAGTGTGAGTTAATCATTCCCAATTGCTCAAATTAGGCGCAAGGAGACTAGAATTTCTTTAGAAACATGAAACATTGCTACCACACGAAACCATAGCCATTGCGATCCATAGATTAGCAATACTGCGCAATCGCTTCACATGATATACGAGCGGAGTCATCACAGGCGAGTAGTTGTTTCTGCAGAACAAATTTAAAAACCTTTTAAAACTTTATTGCAAATGCAGCATTTTCAAAGGGGTCTCCACTAAGCTCCA
>JAHLJT010009355.1:88502937-88538814 GCA_031308135.1 Acheta domesticus
AATATGCAAATATGGTAAAATCCGCCCTTCTACTGATTACGGTACCTTGCTTCGCTACTCAGGTTGGCGCCTGTTGTGACCCCCACACTAAAGGAACATCGCGCTTGGATTGTTGCAAGTTTGTAGTGAAACAATTCTGGAATAAGATGCCAGTGTCTATTGAAGAAATAAATTAGTGACACGTCGTATCGGCACTCAGAACCAAACGTAGCAATTAGGTTAAACACAACGCCGTAAGGCAATGGATGATAACCCTATCGACTTCTGGAACTCTTGTGGCAGGAAGTTACAACCTGCATTTTACACAGTATCAAAGAAGTCACAGGAACCGTGTCACCTCATTTCCTCGATGCTGCTTTATTGCATCTCTTTACCATATTTTATGAGACCTTATCAAATATTTCTGACGAGTTTCTACTTCGGTCCAATCAATAAGTTCCCTGCGGACCACATTAGATATAAGTGATGTGATATAAACGAGTAATTCACCGCCAAGCTACAAACAAGCGAGCAACCACCGTTAACTTGGAAAGTAATAGTGCTTATGCTTACTTTGGTGTGAATGAGTTCGCATAATTGTATATTTGTAGGAAAGTATTTTTATGAAAAATTATTTTCAGATGGCCAGATTAGCAGCTAGGCCACTCCCCGCGTTTGACTGATATCTGATATTCGCAAACTGTGTACTGACACTCCTGTTGATCGCTTCAAGAAAACTGCCGCTCCAATTACGGGATCTGGCAGCTCATACGTCAGTCACACCCGGCGCCCGTTCTTCACTGTTCTAAAAGCATTGTGAGTCAGTCACAGAAGTAAAGGATTGTCGTATAAATTTCCAAGAATGAACATTGAGAATGAATCAGTGGAAATGTCTTCATGATCCCTACATTACCGAAGATATTGCTATCTGTTGCGATAGCTCAGCGAGTACAATGTTGCCTCTGCAGCATTGTTGACCGGAAGGTCCTAGGAGGTGGCACACTTCCGACAATACTACATAGATGAGTCGAAGTCAACCACAGTCTGCAGGAGAATTCTAGTGACCGGCCTCTCTGATCTTTAGCTTTTCGTGATTTCTCCATAAAATACAAGATGAATGGCAGAGTGAACGGCACCCTAAAAGGGCCGCGCGATCTTTCCTTCTTCATCCAAGTCACCTCATTTCCTCTTATGAGTATACACCGTACACTATTCCCGGGAGATCATTCGAGAGCTCGTTCCGACTGGGGCGGTGCCTCGCTGCGAAAGATACCTCGAGAGAAAAATCCGTTAAAATCCGTTCGGCGGGTTAACAAATGAAATGACGCATGAAATCACGTTTCAATAGTCAAGGAACACCATCACTTCCTGGGATTTAGTATGCACTACCCTTACGGGACCAACGACCTAAGTAGCTGACGCGTGCGAAATCAATAAAAACGTTCCCGAAGAAACTTGTGTATTCTGAAAACCGTGGGATTCCCGGACGTGTCAGGCAGGCTTTTAAACTAGAGTCTCGAGAGTTGGACTTGGGTGGCTGTTTTCAAGTTGCGCCCGCAGTGCCCTTGGGTGGCGCTAGGGCCGGCCCTGGGCGCCGTGGCGCTCCGAGGGCCTCGCTCGATGCGGGCCGCGTTATTGGAGACCCCATCGGGCGCGGAGGCGGCGGCGGCGGCGGGGGGCGCTATCTGGCTTCCGGGCCGCGCTAACGGCCGGCGCGGCGGCGGAGGCACGGGGCGAATAGCTCTCCTAGGCACCGGGTCATCAGCGGCGCCCGTCGCCAAGGGCCGACGCCTCCTCAGTGTTGCCAACTACTCGCACGCTCATTCCCCTGGCGCGTACGCACGCCTCTTCTTCTCCTTTACTTTTAGTTCTAGGGTTTTAGGCAGTTTCCCTTAACGCCTTCCCGCTGCACCCACGATTTCCGAGCTCTTGAGGGAGCTCATCTTCCTCCCGGTTTATAATGTATACTTGCTTTGATACCCTTGCAGCTTTCGCAACTTCAATTTTTATCAGGTTTTTAACGCCTATTATTGTTGTTATTATTATTATTATTATTATTATTATTATTATTAGCGTATTGGCCATTTCTAACCACCTATACGTTCCCTTCCGAGGCGCAGTCGTATTCTTTCCTGAAGAGAGATTAACATGTGTATGTAGGTGTTAACGTGTTTATGGGGATCAGCTTTTCGGCTGTATCCCTTGGTAAGACAAGGTTGTTAAGCCTTGATTTATGAATTATGAGGTGATAGGATGATGATGAGGGGTGAAGGGACATCACAAATACGACCATGCCTAAACAGAATTCGAACCTGTTCCCTGGCGCCTCGGCGCAGTTCCCTGGCTCCCGCAGCCGTCTGTCCCATGGAGTCGGCCAATGTCAATTATTATTATTATTATTATTATTATTATTATTATTATTATTATTATGAGGATGATGAGAAATTGTTACATTTCCTTATTTTTACGCTGTGAAATTTCGAAATGACAATCGACTTTATAACGGTTTCGATCACGATAGTTATTTATCTTAATTGTAAAAATGTTACATAAAGATTACATTAGGGACACTCATTTAACAGAAGATTAAAGATGAATAAGTAAATAAACACATAATAAGCATATAACAAAAGAAAGGTGAATGAAAAAAAAAGAAAATGGGGTTGGAGAAAGAAATGGGTAATAGAAATTAGGAGGTAAAATGCAAATGTGTGATTGTAGAGAAATAGTAGAAAACGGAAGAGGGAAAGCAAGGGAAGAATAGTAAGGAAGAGGTGGAGGAAGCATCTGCGAGGCGTAAAGACGAGAGGCCGAAGAGGCCAGGCGAGAAAGAAGAGGCAGGTAGAAGGAGAGTGATGTGGAATGATAGAAGTTTTTAGGATCGTAACTAACAAGAGAAGGAGAAAGAAGCAAAATAGGATGTCGTAGGAAGGAGGATGAGAAGGAAGAAGAGAGGCAGAGGTAGTGGGAAGGGATGGGAATAAAACAGTAAAGGGCCAATAGAAGTTCAAGAGTTTCTGGGGAGAAGAACGTTGGAGAGAAGAAGAGAAAGAGTGCGAAGTGGGAAGAGAACGAAGGGAGACGAGAAATATGAGGAAGCGAGACGAGGGAGATGAGGTCATGTAGAAGCAGATGACGGGGAGGAGAGACTGACGAGGATCGTAAAGAATAAGAGTGAAAGAAGCTGAGATATAAGCAGGGTGGAAGAAGTAAAAAATGAAATTTATATAATATTTCGATGTGAAATGCTACTGAAATGATAGTTTGGTGCATGTTAGTGTAGTTGAATGTAAGTACGGGAGAAGACAGAACAAGGAAAGGAAGGATAGATCGCGCGCGGTCCATGCCCGTTTGTCAGAGTACTGCTCCGACACAAGCCTGATATTGATCGGAGAAACCACGGAACACTACCAATCAGAGCAGACGACCACTAGAATTCTCCTCCAGACAGCGGATGAATTCGAAGTAGCTATCTAACTCACGTAGAAAATACGCCACCGTTGGAACACAAATCCTGTACCTTCCGGTCACAGCAGGCACTGCAGTGACATTAGTTGATGTCCTGAGCCACCGCAGCCGGTCGAACCTGTCAAAATAACCGTCCTCTGGCTTCAAGCGAGTATGCGGCCATTGGGTTTGGGCTATGGCATCGTAATAAAGACTGCCACTCCGAGGCTGATGGCCTCCCGCCGTGCACCTGCGCCCCTTGTTCGCCCGCCTCGGCCCGGCCCGGCTCGCCTCGCGCAGCGTCTTTTACGCGTTTCACATGACGCGGATGCCAGCGATCTGGCTCCAGGGATACTAAAAGCTCCGAGAGGAGTTTCAAACTCCTATTACTCTACGACGAATATCGTATTCTACAGAACTCATACGCAAGTTTGCTACGAGCACTCCGGTTGTCTCTTCAAATGAATGAGTTGGTGAGAGCAACAGAACAAATATAAAATGATGGGGTAAAACACAAATTTTTACAAGAGCCGGAAAGACAGAATGTTCGATTCCCTATGTTTCTTAAACCAAATGCAAAATTTACGTAAATTAAAATGTGAGAATTCCAGAAAGTTAAAAAAGAAGAGAGAGTTAAAACTTCTCATATAGAATCTTGTCAACTCTATTTGCACAATTTAATCTAATTTATTTTCATTATCTTCAAATCAATTTTGATATTTTGGGCTTCTTTGTTTATGTGTGTACTAAAATGTATAATTTATATTTTTCTTCAATCCAATCAATGTGTAGATCGAATATTATTATTACAGAGTTGCAAAACTCTTGACGAAGAGATGAAATCTACAAAATAAGCAAGAGGTGATGGATTTAAAAATGAGAAATGCAACCTCACAAAAACTATGGGAAGATGGAAAGGTAGATAAGACTATGATCATCCCATTTTTTAAACAAAAGGAAATGGTCATTCATATTTAGACAAACATACTATCTTAATAATTACTGATAAACAGTTAACTTCAACGATCCGAGGACAAAAATCTGTTAGTTTCCCCTTGGAACAGACCTCATTCACCCTTATCCGAATAAACGGATCTGAACTCCACATAAAACGACATGAGCTTGCTGGCGGGAGGGACCTCTTCCCGCCAAATAATTTGAAGATCAGGTAGTAGTTTTATACCAATTTATTTTTTACTTTTTATTTTTTATTAGAGTAGATGACAAGGGCTAGACTAAATCTACGTATGCTTTGGGACCGACGTATGATAGCGCTGCCAAAAATGAGGCGAAGCTTAGCTCCCTTCGAAGACAAGAAACAGAATGTCACCGAAAACCATTGGAAAAATGTTATCTGCAAACACTTACCACGAACTAGAACTTTTTAAGCTAGACGAGTTGGCAGCCGTTTTTCTGCAAGCTTCTGACCATCGCAGGAAATTTTTTTTTGTCCCCAACCATCATTACAAAATCACCTGTGTGTAGTAGGGGTTAAGATAATTTAGAATTATTTTTTGTCAATGGATGTGACCATTTTTTGTGTTGAATAGTTCACTAAATTATAGTGTTAGGTGTACTGGTGAATTCACGAATAGCTTTGTTTGGTGGATTCTTCCAAATTTCGCATCCCAGAGACACCTATGAACATAGTATATCTGTGGCTTGGTGCAAGAAGGTGGCTTGGTGCAATGTCAAGTTCAAGTTTTACAGAATGGGTGTCTTTCTTACATCATCGAATTGGCAAAACAATCGTAGGCCAATGAAAATCAATGTGAAATTAGATGGTAGAATCGACTTTTGACCCTGGCCTTTCTTGCTCTCAAAGAAGGGGTTTTAAAGCACACGCTGGCCATACAAACCGAAAATCACTAAAACTGACATTGGTCCTTCTTGCACCAGGCCTCAAATATATTTTCCCGTATGTGCGCTGCACGGCAGTGGTTGAAGCCTATGTATCTTCCCGGCAGAGGACAGGCAGAGCCAAAGCTCAAAGCGCGGAGGCGCCAACGCGGGAACGTGATCTGGCGACGTCTGCGCCGCCGGTGCTCGGGGGCGGGGGCGGGGACGAAGCGGGTGGGGGGGACGGCGGGCGCGCGGGGGCCTGGGAAACGCAGCGGCCGCTCGTGCCCGCGCCTGGCCTTGAAGGCTGGCCCGCTGGGGCCCGTCCACGCCCTCGCCACCACCCCTCCTCCCCCAGCCTTCACCACCCATCCGCTGCCCCCCGGACAGTGCCGCAGAGCGACTCGCGTCACTGCGGTTACAACGCTCGCTGTCCACCTCTCGGGCCGCACTTCCCAATGTTCTTCCACATGAACTTGATAACGCGGTTGGTTTCTGTTGAGGTTTCACGCGTTGTTCCTAGTATTTTATTTTTTATCATCCTCATCATCGTCTCCTAATTCATATTACCACAGTGAGGGAAATGAGGGAGCACATTGACGGAACAAAAATAAACAGAGCCTATACACAGACGCATCCTGCTGTTCCCTTCCCCTGGCCGCCCCCGCTGTGCATCTCTCTCCCGCGCAGATGCATCGGTCTCGGCCCCGACAGACCGCCGCAATGACCACAGCGCCACCGTCTGCTCGCCATGTCCAGTTTCCTAACGCCTGCAGCAGATACTCGAATCGGGCTGGCGCCACACCGTGCCACTCGTTCACATCCGCACAACCCATGCACTCGTTGCCCAGAGAATTGATTCCTCATCGTCAAGTAAACATCACTGTAGTCGTTTCAATTTAACCACTTTTTCTCTCTCAGACCTCCGCCCTCGCTAACGTATTGTACGTCCTCTCTATTCTGCAAAATTTGCTCGTAGCCACTCATACGTATGAGCATATTTCACCACTTGAAAGCAAATTCATTGAAAAATGTTCTGGCAAGATCAATTACCTGTTAGGATCAACATTGGCTTGGAAGAGCCGACTTTCCTCATCAACTTCTCTCTGAACATTCTTTTCCTGTTGTCACTATCCATGCTCGATTGCCCTATACTGTCTGTTCCCACCGGCCTCACCTCTGCTGCAGCAACAGCAGCATCAATAACCGTCCGCACTGCACGGGCTCTCCCCTCTCCCCACCCCATCAATGTCGTTCTCGCTGGTAGCGCCACGCCGCCGCTCGACATGATACCCCTTCGCTTGTGCCATCGGCTGTCGTCACTAACACTGCGCCTGCCGCCGACCCCGCTTCCGCCACCCCGCACCCGACGTCACCGCGATCCACCTACGCCGCCGTGCTCGCTCCCGCCACCCACGGCTGTCGCCGCCACCCACGCCATCGCTGTTTCCCCTCCCCGCCTTCGCCCCGGCTACCACCCACGCCAACCACGAGTCGCGAATCCGCTTGCTGTGCCCCCGACACGCTACTACCTTCCCACCCCCGCCGCTACCGTTATCCCGCCACCCACGGCGTCGCTATTCACGCCGTCGGCGCCCCCGCTGCCGTGTACCCCGCCCACGCCACCTCTCAGCCGTCGCCGCCGCCGCCGCGCCGCCGCCGTCGTCAACCATGTCGCCACTGTTCCTGCCGTCCCCGCCCCCCGCTTTCGCCTTCACCCCGGCTCCCCCGCCGCTGCACGTTGCACCTTCCGCCACTATCCTCGAGTCGCAGACCCCGCTGCCATCCGCTCCGACGCGCTATCACCTCCCCCGCCCCCCGCCTTCACCGTCCGCCCCCGCCTCCCGCCACCCGCCACCCACGCCGCTCGCGTCGCGGTCCCGGCTGACGCCCGCCACGACATGCTACCGCCTCCCTCACCGCCCCGCGCCGCGCGCCTCCGCGTCGCCGCCCGGGCGCCGCAATTGCAGCAGGAAGCGCCCCATCACGGCTGCGCCGCCGCCGCCAATGCGCTGCTGTCGCCTTAATTAGGCGCTGCACTTGTTTCTACGGTCGCCGGCGCCTCCGCCCCCGCCGGCGCCCCACGCCCCCCGCCGCCCAATGCAACACTGCGGCCGCGAGCGGCCTCCGACCCGCTTCGCACACACGCGCGCTCCTTAGGATTCACGCTCGTAAACGGAGTGTAAACCAAACATTTGCTGCCATGACATTCAATTGAGGCAATGGAAATAATTGCAAATACTAACATTAGACACTAAGTTAGCAAACACCAGAATTTCATGTTTTACTGTAACCAGATATGGAACCATTAAGTTATCCTATTGGACTGAAACAAAAAAGAAAAAGAAGCAAAAAGCAATAAAATTAATTATTTTGATGGGAAATTAATAGCCCCGATTGTAAATAAATGAATTTACTTGCACACAAAACGACACAAACAATTACTCATAAATTTAAACGTCTATCGCAAGAATGACAGTTTGCGTTTGGTGATGTGTAATAATTTTATCTTCCCATTTATGTCTATGCTAGTTGTTAATGGCAGGGTCGTATTTGTTTTAACATTTGTTCATGCTCTCATGTTCATGTCGTTGTTTTCATTACAAATAATGTCCAACGCAACACGAACCACAGCAATGGTCTGCACAACATGCTCACTTGAGTTGCATTTGCTACCACGCATACTCTCGTGGAAGCTTCGTAACGCGGTTTTGCAAAGTTCGAGACCCAGATGTATCACGAGTTAAAACACCTGTTCAGAATGAAGGCCACTGGTTCGAGGCAAATTCTATTCTGCCTCTCATCCGTCGGTTCTGTTGTTGTTCGCGCTCGGGCACGTGTGTGTGTGTGTGTGTGTCAATTCTTAATTTCAGGCAACCGGGAGAGGTGGCTTAAGGGCATCAACTGATATCACTGCAGTGCCTCTAACCGGGAGGTCCTAGGTTTGAGTCCCGACGGTGGCAGGATTTGTGACACTAGCTTGTCAGCTTGGTAGAATTCAACTGCTGTAAGGAAGAGAATTATAGTGACCGGTTGCTCTGATGGGTAGATTTCCGTAATTTTCCCGATCAACGCCAGGCGAATACCGGAGCAGTACTCTAACAAACGGGCCATTTATACTAACATGCACTACACTAACACACATTTCGAGAGTACCGGTCGGGAGCTTAGGAGCTTGTCCCGGCTGAGGTGAGTGCCCCGCTGGTGGGAGAAACCTAGTAAGAGAAAATCCCGCTAGCCCACGATAGGTCGGCGTCCGGATCTCGCGATCCAGCGGCGGAAGATCAGCACTATCTCCCAAGGAAAAACATACACTACAATTACGGAACTAATGATCTTAGTAGTAGGCACGTCAGGTATCACTAAAAATCAATCTATTTCAGGCTAGTTGCCTGAACAAGAGGCTGCGCACGCTTTCTTCTCTGTTGTTTTCCCCCCGGTCCCCAAGCAGAGCTGTTTTAGATATTAGTTCTTACGTTTGAGGCATGGGGTGAGGTTATAAAATACTGGCAATATTTATAATAAAAACCGAAGAAAATTAAGTTAACGATTAATCCCAAGAGTATAAAATCCTGGAAGATTGGCGTAGGGATGCTGAGAAAGGACTCCACAAATACTCGGCTCGGTCGTAAAGAAAAAATATAGCAATATTTCTACCATATACTCCCAGGATTCCTATGGTAAAGAGAATTGGGAGCAGACTTGAACAACAGTGGAGAAAATTCCGATTACTCAACAACAAAGGTAATGATGGTTCAAGTAGAGCTGTTTTTCATCCCTCCTAATTGTCATAATGGTCGTTTGATCTCGGAACGATATCTGTTTACGTATGTTTCTGGGAAGAATTCTAGAAGAATATGGGAGTATAAGTTTTATGAGTTGTCACAATTTCCCATGTTCCATATTCAACTTTCTGGAAGCTGATTTTCTTTTCATATTTCCAATTCCAAGTTCATCTCTGAAACTTCCTGCAATGTTCAAAAATTTTAGCTAATCTTTGTGTGGCAATCAATTGATTAATGAATTAAACACTTTGGCTACCCAATATCCAAAATATCTGACCAAAGTTAATGAGTCAACGCTTTTAAAAAATATTCACTTTGTCTACTCATTTTGCATAATAGATGTGACTTGGTCAAAGTAATAATTCTCTTTTTGAGGGTGTTTACTTTTAGGGCAAAATTAACGCTTCGCTAGGTGTGTCAAAGTTGATGTCGAGGTTCCAGCCTCCGCGATTAACATGAAGCATTTTTAAGTCAACCTAAAGCATAATTTCATACGCATTTTAGGCCAAAATACTTTTTTCACTAAAAGAAAAATAACAAATCTGTAAAACAGTATTTTCTCATAAAACGCTTTGGAAATTGTGCGAGATTTTTTGTGATAATCGCGTAGGCTGAAGGCCGGAATCAACTTGGGCCAGCGTAGTGAAGTGTCAACAGCGCTTTCAAAAAATATAATTATTAGTTCATTAAAATTAATCGCATTAGTTGTGAAGCATAATGACTGGTCAATGTGATTAATTTTTTAAGATAATCATTATTTCAGTTAAATAGCTCTAGGTATTATGAAAAGTGACTGAACGAAGTGATTAATTAATCACTTGACTATTTGATTAGGATGATACATAATGACTATCAATTATTTATAATCGTTGATGAATCACTATGACCCTGTCAATATACCCCCCCAAAAAAACTGTAGGAAGAAAGAAATGCTTATTTGACTAAGTAGAAGAAACACAAGTACATTAGTAGATTGTGCCACTGTCATAAAGAAAGAAAAAATAGTTTTTTAATTATGATGAAATTATGATAATTACATTATGATGATTATGAAATTATGATGATTATAAATGAAATCATCATTTAAATAGTGTTTAATTTCACCACAAACTTTCTGAATTAAAAACAATGTAATATAATAAATATTTTATTGTATTTTGTTTTAATCGCGAAATAAACAAGAGCAATTCAAGAAAAAAAAACTGTTTGCCCATGACCGACAAATAGGCGAAAATTGCGACATTTGCTCCGTGACATAGTGCTCAGTAGTTCAGTAGACTGCGAGGAGTTGAAGTAAATATTTCGTTCCCTTCATTAACAGAATATGCTCGCTGGGTGCTGTGAAACTATTTCTAAATCGAAGGCATTTACGGCAGTTGTAGTTATAAGAACTAAAACGTTCCGTTCAGAATAATACAAGTATTACGGTTAGCTAACATCCGATGAGCAGTTTGTAGTAACGCTTGCTGGTCCAACGCTAGACGCATCCAAGAACGTTTCTTGCAGATGTGGTGTAAATCATTCCCCAATTGCTCAAATTAGGCGCCAGGAGACTAGAATTTCTTTAGAAACATGAAACATTGTTACACACGGAACATAGCTATTGTCGATCCATAGATACGCAATGCTGCCGGAATGTGCTTCACAACGCTATAACGAGCTGGAGTCATTCTCAGGCGGTAGTTGTTTCTGCAGAACAAATTTAAAAACCTTTAAAACTTTATTGCAAATACCGCATTTTGAAAGGGATCTCCACTAAGCTCCAAAATTCAAATGTTTTCTGTGAAAGCTTCAAATTTCTCATTTTCGGAAACGCTTAAACGACATTTTCTCAAAAACGTCTCCAAATTTTTCAACAAAAATTGCCATATAGGCGGAGATTATACTCTTCTCTAATATTCTGAAAATTATATTTCTGTTCCACCATTAGGTGACTAATAAATTGAGAAAATGTGGAAAGAAATATACTTTGAGTGCCGACGGATGTTAACTTAGAAGAAAATGAGGCCACACCGAAAAACTAACCCAGACCAATGAAATTAGAAAACTAATTAGTACGAGGAAGTCTGTGCCAATCTGTAGCACCACTAATTTGAGTTGTGCCAGTATTGCGGAACATAAACGATATGTAGTGGGACTACTGTAACTTACTTATCTATTTTGTCTATCTATCTGATTATTCTGTGCATTCAAATGAAGAAATATTACATATGTAATACAAGTAGATTTAATTATAACTACACATGCAGATGGCTCAATCAAATTGTTTCCTTCAAAAATCTCAACCGTTGCAAATATGAAAATACGGTTTCCACTCAAATGAACATATCCGATGGGTGCCTATGATGATTCATAGAATTTACCTATAGCTTTTTAATTGGCACGACTTCGATTTCTTAGGTGGAACCTTAAAGATTTCTTTAGGTCATGATAATGAGCGTGAAGAGACGAGCTTTTTCTCACGAGACGAGTTCTTACGAGATGAGTTTTTAAAGTAACTACAGTTTTAGGTGGAAAACTCATAAAAATTTGTTTTCAAAACAAATTTTTGTTTTTCAAAACAACGATTTTTTTTGTTCACTTTTTCAAGAAACTCATCATTGACAACAAAGAACGTTGCTTCATGAAAATTGGTTCGTCTATCATTGAATTTTCTAAGCCACTTTCTCACCATTCCATCATTGATAACATTTTCGCCATAAATCTCTACAAGTTGGTGGAGATTTTCAGCTAGCTTAACATTCTTTGCGTTCAAAACGGGTGTTCAGAAGTGGTTGTCTTCACTGGCGGCAATTTCTATAAAGAGGGCACAGAAAAGTTGGTTTCCTGCAGTGACAAATGTCTGAACAATGCTGCCAACTATGTAGAAAAATAGGTAAGAAATGATCTTTCATGTAAAAATAAATTTTGTTTTGAAAAACAATTTTTTATGAGTTCTTTTAAAAAGCGGTACTAACTTTAAAAACACACATCGTACACCTCGATATTACTCTATCTTACATAACAATATTTTGAGAAATTTAATGTTTTTATGACCAGATTAATATTTAAAAGAAACATTTTAAGGAACCACCTGTACGATGCGCCAAATTTCCCCTAAAGTATCTTCAGTTAAATGAAACTACAGTATAGACGGAACAGTAAAGGCTCCTATTGTCTTGTTAGATTATAAACCTAGTCGAATGTAAAAAAAAAATTAAAAAGTCAGCATAGTTTGTTATCGAATGGACCCGGGTCAGTGTTTGGTATCGACCTTGTCCCCTTTTGAGAGCATTTGTATTTTTAAGCATTGAATGAATGCCTCCACATGGTTTCTTTTACTGTACTCCAGTGCTCTTCGGCTATCAAGAGCGTAAGGTTACTTAAGTTCATCGCATGCTGTCCATTCACATCCGATAGCTCTGTCAAGGTCGGGAATATTTCCGAGGAAATAGTCAGCTAGCCAGAAGCGGTAGCCGTGCCGCGTGAATAGAATGTTATTTGATAGAATGTTAAGTGTTATTTGGAAACGTCCTTCGAATGTTCTCTTCACGTTTATGCCTTTATGTGAAGTCATTGGTGAAACCTTCCCCTGTCCTCCATTCAATTCGTATCTACTCTATTAAGAAAACATCATCACGAAGTCCTTTTGTTGGTAGCGCCTAATACCACAAAAATTATTTGGGCATTAGATATGACAATGTTACAAACAAATACCTTCACATACTGTAAAAAATCATTAACTATAAGGATATTAACGATGACAAATATTAAAATGTTTCAAAGTCACCCCTACTGAAATATTAGCCACACCAGAGATACAGATGACAATTTGGGTACTGACGCATCTACATAGGCATTAAAAAAGCGCTTGTCTTGATTTGTGTTAATTAATTCCTGATTCGGTCGGCCGTGATATTAAGTCTGTATTGATTCAATGCTTAGATTGTAGAATGCTGATGGTAATAACAAAAAGAAAAGAATAGTGAAGATTATTTAAATATAAATTTATTATTATTATTATTATTATTATTATTATTATTTATCCAGCAAAACTGGTTCAAAGGCAACCAACACAACTAAATCTTCTCAAACAGAGTTGACTTTATATTTTTCTTTTTCAGCCTTATGTATGCGACCTCATACGAATGGTATGCTGTAAGAATTGATAGATGAGAAAATTGAATGATAAATGATAAATACATTTTTTAAGTAATGTCTGTATTGGTGACTGATTTGCCAATGTACGTCACAGTACGCCGTCACAATAACACCAATGTTTTGGGTCAGACTTGAAATAACTCTAGTCAAGAGATTCGGCCTCGTGAGACAGGGGCGTCTGGCACTTAGGCTCAAGTACGTAAACGTAAGGCTGTGGGTTCGAAACCCGCGTAAAGCATGAATGTTTTAAGATGTGTACTTGGCGCGGTAGGCATTCCGAGAGCCTTCTGTGTTAGATTTACATCTTAACCTTCCACAATCTCTTGGCCTGGCTGGCAACTGTGCTTGAATGTAATTGGGGAACTGGATTCACTGAACAAGCATCGAGATGGGCCAAGGGGCATCTGGCGGCAAAAATGTAAAAGTACTCGAGGTCCTAAAACAGTATGTAACCGTACTTTCACACCAAATTACGCGTGAAGCACTCACATTTTCGAAAACTTGTACATGGCCTTATTTCAAAATCTATCTTTAAGGAATAGATTTCATTCAGGGAAAAATCTCTATCTTCATTATTGCAGTTCGTAGAAAGACGCCAACAAAATTTACATTTTGCATGTTTCGAAAAATTAGAAACGAATTTTCAACGAAGATGAGACCTGCACCAGTCACTTAAACGCCCTTCACAATATCTAACAACAAAATTTCATAAGAAACGATAGAGTATTTCTTGAAAATTTTGAAAATATTACAGGAGCTTCATGTAAAGTACCCCCCCCCACACACACACAAAAATTGAAATATCAATTGAAAATTCAAGACGCCGCCACATCAGTCAGATCGATTGGGGATTATCGATTTTGAGAAAATCGGCTGAACGGTTTCGTCGTTTTTTCGCGCAGCATTACATCTCTCAGTATCTCTACTGCGTAAACGGTAGCGAGAAAGTAACAAGGCCAAGATGGGCTTTGCAATGTTCGGGGAGCTGAAGGCTCTCTTGACTGGGGACGTCTCCAGTGGAGCGTAGTAACCGCATGTGGCCTTGGTATGCCATTTGGCTGCCGATAGATAGTAGCTAGAAAGAGGGTGAGTCAAAACCGAAAAACTAACCCAGTCTCCAAAGGACAGAAAACGAACTTGATATGAGGAAGTTTGTGCCATTTTTATCACCACTAGTTAATAATACTGCATTTCAGTGTTACTAAAATATAAGGAATCGAAATAATATATTTCCAAATAAAGCTCCAGTAGACGAGAGGGAAGAATTAATTGTGTATTCCAGAGCAGAAAAAGACAATCATAAAATTTCATTTCACTCAACTATACCTACAGTCTTGAAACATATTAATTATCTCACCGACCACAATTGCCTCCAGACGTGGTTCATCGCCAGTTTCTATTATGCTAGTACACGAGAAAACAATCATAGAGATGCACATTGCGGGGAGGAACAGAGCCAACATGTTAGATAAAATTTCACCCTGACAGACAGTTACCTATTCACCACGAAGTACTGATGCCATTATCTCAATATAGGTTTGTCTAGGAGCATCAGGATCTGTCATGCAACGGGTGGATAATACATCTTCTGTAGTTCAATTCCCTTTTAGGTAGAAACCAAATCATTTCCTTAATCCACATTCACTCCAAATGAATTCGACACCTTTACCAATTCTCCTTGAGTTTCATCGTGAACAACTCTGTGATTTTCAAAAGAAATGATAAAAGCCTGTAAAATCTTGAACGAACTGTGCTCCTCAAGTAATGCCTATGAACATCGCACGTAACAACTTCTAGAGAGAGCAATTCTCGCAAAAAAGGAACAAAGTAAGAAATTAAGAAAGAAAACATGATTTTATTTCATGTTTAACTTTCCCTCTTAAATTTCTTTAAATGTTTTAATAAACTTTCCATGCATCTATCTTTTTTATGCATTCTACTCGTATCCACTGGATTCCAGTAAATTGTACTGCTTTAATAGAGAGGACATTACGACAACAAAACAAGATTGCTATACAGTTACAGAACTGCATGTTTGAAATCGATTTGAAAGTAGATTAAATTGAGATTTAAATTCACATGTGATGAAAGTTCAATAAAAAATAAAATTGTTCGCAAGCCATGGGCGTTATTATATATTAATGACCACGGATTACAAACAGTATTTCTTGTGCTACCCCTATCAAAATCTGTATGTTTTTTTAATTGTTTCGAATGTAGTTTTTGAATTATCGGCAGTGAATTATCAGTGGGTGAACTATAATAGAATTTGCCGATTAAACTTAACTGAACTATATTGAACCAAAGATGAATATATTTCTCAGAAATCTGTATTGTTTTCTGAAACTGGCAAAAATTGTCAATTGATTGTGAATACAAGTATAATACAGTGTACTTTATTGTTAGACGTTCAAGTACTCATTTATCCTCCCTATCCTATAGTATAGGGAGGAAACGTGGTGGAACCGCCTCAACAATATGATCTTGAATATCGGTCGCCAAATCCGTGTTTAAGGTTCTTTTCAGCTGAAATTTCGCACGCACTTCAGGATGAAGTGATGAGTGAATGCTGATCCAAAAATGGTTAATATTGGTGCAGGTGAAGAGAAGGTTCATGCAATTTTGTACTCGCTTGTGTCAGAATTATACTGTATCTACGGTCTGCTCCGGGTTGGACCATCCGTGTTTTTGTCCGGGATTTATCATTGTCTTAGGATTTTTCATTTTCTTGGCTGCTTTTTTGTTTTTATTTTTGAGAAGTGATGAAATGGCATTCTCCCTTTTGTGCCGTTTGTCTCACACTTGCCGGTCTCTCTCTCTTTTCTTAATTTTTAAAATACGGATGAGTCATGTAACATTGGCACATCCTGTAACTTTTGAACGATTGATGTTATTGCTATGTAGTTTTCATAGAAGTGCTTGAGGGAATGGGGCTAATTCATAGGTGTATTCATTTATATTTTATTACTTGTAGTTTACGAGATATTCGAGATAACTTTGTTTTTTTCAAATAAAACTATACATATTTTTTCAGTCTATCATGACGAGCGTAAAAAGATGAATCCAATGATATACATATTGTCATATGCTAGATAAAAGTTTTTTGAGAAATTTTGATTTTTTTGCGACTAGTATTTAACGCATATTTTGAATCTAATAGTTCACCACTCAAAGTCACACAGCGCTCCACTAGTAAACGCGCGCTCGGGGAAGGGCAGAGATCTTAGTACTTGAAAAATTGAAACATATTCCAAATATTCACAAAACTGTACGGCTTTTTCCTTGTACTTTGCTTTCCATCCATTCGCAATTTCAGATTTTTTCTATTGAAAGGATTGAGAATATGGATTAGTCGTAATTATTATGTATTGAAATAAGATTGATTGTTATTTCAAGTTTATTTAAAGAGATGGCATACCACAGGATATAACAAGATCTTGGAAACTAAACAGAATAAGAATAAACTATCAAGATTGTATAAAGAATAATGCATATTTTCAGCAAATAGTTTTACAGTTGTTACACAGAATAAAACATTACGAAAAGAAAAAAATGCAGCAAGATAATGGCAATTACTAAAACAAAAATATAGCCCGAATGTACTAAATTAGTCATAGTCACATAAATAACTTATAGTCACATAAATTCCTCATAGATAAAAATCGTCAAATTACTTAAACGTGTGTTCAATATGACCACCCTCGACATGCAAACACACATCCACAAACACATCTGCAGGCGCTTTTCAAAACATTTCTTAACTGTAAGGAGTGTTTCTTTTTTGACTTGAGAACAAGCAGTTACAATGCGTCTTGGCATATCTTGTGTAGTTGGAGCTTCTTGGTACACTAGGTTTTTAAGAAAACCCGAAAGAAAAAGAATCTAGTAATGTCGTCTGAGGAACGCGCGGTCCAGTGCACAGTACCACAACGTCCCGGAAATTAAATGTTTAAAAAGTTAGTCGCCACCTTTGAGTAGGGTGCAGGGCAACCATCATGCTAAAACCACATATTCACACGCTTCCAACATTACATTTTCTAGAAGTGTTGGTAGAACATTAGATAGAAATTCTGCGTATCGTGCTCCATTTAAAGAATTTTCCGTTCCGTTCGTTGGTGGACCGCTGCGTGACCTGGCGGAGTGGCGAACTGTTAGATTCAAAATATGCGTTAAATTCTAGTCACAAAATTTCTCAAAAAATTCTTTGCAATAACCTCGCAATAACTTTGCAAACTCCATTGCAATAACGTCAACCGTTCAAAAGTTACAGGAGGTGCTTAAGTTAAGTGACTCACCTGTGTATACACAATTGGTAGCACTCTCGTTTGTACAGTCCATAATGTGCTCGGAAAACATTAAGTTTAAGTGGAAAATTAATACTTCTTCTTATTCTTCCTTGATAAGGGTTGGGAACCCGTTCCGAGACTCAGAACTTCTCTGACCACCGCATTCTAGGTCTGCTTACATTTCTGTAGCCCTTAGGTTTATAGAACAGAGCTAACTTTTGAAATCTATTTGGCTCTATTCTATGTACATTTTGGAACCATTTCTTTTGGTATCTTTTAATATTATTCACAGACTATCAATATTTAATCTTGGCCTTATGCTTTCGTTTGGAACTTTTTTTATTTGGTTTATTTTGGTTTTTGGTTTATTGGCATTTTCTCTGTCTCCACTTCCCCAACATTTGTCTGAGAATAAAAGTTTCTTGTAACGTTCAACCTATTTTTGCTCCGAGATAAAATATACACGTGCATTGTCTCGTTCATTCTTGAACATATTTTTGAACATTTTAAAGCCAATTCTTTTGAGCACCAGTGATGTCATGCTCTAAACTTTTGCAGATCTTCCAACTTTCCTTGTGCACTTTTCTGGATAACAGGCGTGTTTTAGCTACTAAATCGTTTATACGTTTACATAGTCTTCTGGTTTCTTTTTATCCAGCTATCTCTGATAAGCATCTTTCTTGAACTTGATGGTTGCTTTGATTTCCTCATTCCATATTTTCAATCTTTCAGGTCTTCGAATCCGTTGGTAACCAAGGCATTCTGCTGCTGACTGTAGCACGCAATTCACTAGGCTCTTCCAATCAGATTCTATATCGCCCGAGAGTGGTTTCAGATAGTAATTCACTCGTTTTTCGTACAAGCCTCTTATACTGTCTCCCTCAAACAGCTAGACTTTCAGCTTCTTCAGAGGGGTCCTGCTTTCTCTCTTACTCTTTATATATCTATAAAGAAGGTGAAAACTATTTTGTTGGAGAAAATGATCAGAGCTGATTTCTGAACCTCTGTACAATCTAGTATCTGTGATAAGCGATCTCAATTTACTGTTTATAATCACACAATCTAAAATTTATTGTATACCTCGAACTACCCATGTATATTTATGGATGCCTTTATGTCTGCAATAGGTATTAGTTATTTTGATATTATTAAAAGTACAGAATATTAGTTTTTTCCCATTAGTATTAAGAGTTCTTTCACCAAAAGTTCCAACAACTTCATTCACAGGAACACATCCTACTCTGGAATTCAGATCTCCTTTTAATTGTATAGTCAGAGGCCCCTGCAGTATTTAAGCATTGTTGCAAAATCTTATAAAATGTTTCTGTTTCTTCTTTCTTCCCTTCCTCTGGGGCGTAAGCTCCTATAACATTCAGATGAGATCTTCCAGTCCTCAGCTTCAATGTCACAATCCGCTCTAATATCCATGCTTACGAGATTATTTTGTTCTTCTTTGTTTTTTTATGCACTAATATTGCCACCCCTTCTGCAGCCCTCTTTTCCGGAGGTACTCCTGAGTAGATTAGAATATATTCTCCTAGCTCATGACTTTCCTTACTCTTCTCCTTTGTTTCAGATAAAACTGCTATTTCTATTTGTTTTTTCTTAAGTACGCTCACTAGGTCTTCTGTTTTGTCTGATAGGCTTCTAACATTCCAAACTCCAAGTTTAAAATCGTAAAAACTGTTGTTCTTCCCCTTGTCGTCAACATTTGGTACAGTCCGGTTTCTTTTCCGAGTCTTTTGAGTAATACAAATTCTCTAATACAGGCTACCGACTGCTGTAGCTTGGTATCCTGATGATGGGGCTGCCGCCTTTTGACCTTCGGCCTTGCACTGTTTTTATTTCAAGGTTTACTTCCTCTAGGCAGGTTGCCGGCAAAGGCTACAGATCCCTACCTGGCCCATTACATGCACTAACCCCATGAATAGGGTTGCTTCTTCCGCTCCTCACACAGCTTCATTGCTGTTGCTCCAACCTTTGAAGACTTCACACATAAACCTGTGCAAGGGATCTCTGAACACCTCGAGGTTAGGGATATTTTTTAGGCTCTCATCCCCATGACAAAGGTCTTCGTCGGAGCTGCCGTTCAGGTCCTCTTCTGTGGATCCTCTTCTGGCAGTTAGGTCCTCATCTGGAGTACTTCTTCTGACCCCTCCCCTTCGACCTGTCCGGCATGGGAGGCCTTACCAGTAGCTACGTTACCGCCGGCTTAGTTCTCAGGACCATGAGAGTCTCCACCACCAATGACAAGGTCATGTACTCCCTAGATGGGTGATTGCCGAATGTAATAAATAGAAGTTAATTGGAATCGAGACCCCCACTATAAAGCTAATTATAATCTGCACTTTCTGTTGCCCCGTTATACATCTTTTCAGAAAAGCTCTGAGCGTTAATTCATTAAGATTCGATTTTTAAATGGCACAAATCTTTTGTATGTGGGAAGACATACGACGGCGCCGGTAGCCGAGCTTCTTAACCAAGATTCGTGAAGCCACGGAAGTTAAGTAGCTCGAGTCATCGCGTGTTCCTGTTGGGTGACTGTCTGGGTAGTCCCAGACTAAAGGCGCTGAGCCCCAGGCCGATAGCGATAAATGCGAACCGTAAACAAATTTTGTCTCTCTTAGTCTTGTGAAATGTTAGCGTTAAAAACACACATATCCGCCCTCAAAAACAAACATTTTTTTCAAAACTAACTAGCATTTTAGAAAATGCTCTAGAACAGGAGTGTCCAACTTGCAAGGCTCAAGGACCACAACTAAACCTTCAATATGGTTGCAGGCCATATTTTCATTACTGGAGCGATCCACACCTGACTTCCCCGTACTGTTAATCTCGGCAATTCGCTCGGCTGCTATGAAACGGGGGGGGGTGGAACCATGCGTGATATCACGCCGTACCATGAATAACGCAGCGAAACACATTGGGATTATTTTGAATTTACTAGAAAAAAATCCTTAAACCTCAACTTAATCTATTTTTACATTAAGGGGTGTTGATCCCGGCAGAGGGTATGCGTTAGGCGCACAATGTTCTCGCCCAACAAGGATGAAAGGGTCTTTCATTTTTGTCTAATAATCTTCCGCGGGCCACAATAAATGGCCCCGCGAGCTGCATGCGGCCCGCGAGCCGCCACTTGGACAGCCCTGTTTTAGAACGTAAAATTTTCTCAACTAACACAATGGATTATTTTCTATCCTGCAATATTTATATTGTAGAGGCTAAAATATTTTATAAAACCCACCCAAATTTTTTCACTTTTTCTCATTTTTCGATTACCTAATAGTTAAATTAAAATTAGGTTTTTAGAGAATCATAGATAACCAAAACAGCTTTTCGTGTGGATATTTTTTGGGGAGAAGAAATATAACGGGGATATATATGGGGCGAAAATATATATGGGGGGAATAAAACGTCGTTTAAGGGTTTCTGAAAATACGCCACAAAAACTTTTCGTTTCGAAAGTTCGAGAAACTTCATAAGAAATCATTTAAAGCATTTCTGCCAACAAGGTATTTAAGTATAAAATATGCAGGTTGTGTAAACATTAACAACATACGATATTTAAAAAACGATGTTAATTTTTTGAAAATAATAGTTTTAATCAAAATGGTGCTTCATCACGGGATTTAATGGATTGTACTCTATCCGCACAAAACCTTAGAGAAAACATTTAGAGCCATTTCTGAGAAAGTTTTGTTTGGATACTTTTGTAAAATTGTCACTATTTGACTCAAAATTACGCGGAAATGATTATGTCGCAAAAAACTGTATGTGAAAGTGATTTAAAGAAATAATGTTGGAGAACAGATAGCATTAAGAAATAAGTCTTCAACTTCAGTATTAAAAATGAAGGATAGGTTCGAAAAAAGATAAACTTCGCAAATTTCAAAAATTCAGAGCTTTTAATTAAAATAGTACTTTCACCATGTAGAAAAAAGATTTAATTCGAACAAACAATTTAAAGAAGAAATCGTTTAGAAAATGATGAAAATGGACCTACGGGTTTAATATAAAGAACCCCTAAAACTTAGATTAGTATCTTAAAGATATTCGGGACGACACGAACAGACGCACACCCGACGTGCATACCAAATACGAGCTCAAAGTCTAATCTGTCCGAGTTATGCGTAGCAAACACGTAATCCATGCTGACAATGTATTTTTTTCGTTTCAGTAGATCTCAGAACGGAAACTATCACAAAACACACCTTCTAAATGTTTGGTCTCACTCCGTATGTGTACTTTATTCTACGAATAGCTGAGGAAAAGTAACAAAAGGATTTTAACACCAAAATCTTGACAAAGAATGTTTGGATAGGAACCAATATTTTCCTCTAAACTAAGTCGTGGAAAACTAAAAATTCGAACTTTCTACTGATATATTTTCCTATTCTCATTCACTATCGTTATAAAACGGCGTTTCGGTTTCTAATGCAGAAAAATCAGAGTAAATAAAAACATTTCCAACTCACATTTTTCTTTCTTTCAGCTGTCGTCATTAATGACAACGCTGGTAATGTCTATAGTCACCGCTGAGAAATATGGTTACGTTATGGACATTGATTTGTCGTGGTGAAGACAATCACGTGTGATGAATTCACCAATCATTCCAGAACCGACTCCCCTTCTCCAAATTCGCATGCCTGAAGGCCGTTTCTCCCCTAAACTAATGAGAGACGCAAACCAAATAGAATCTCCGTGTTCCCCCTTAGAACAGAGGACTTTTGATGAGTTTACGGAACCAGGACATGTAAACACTTGGACTCGTAAAACACACATCTACGCTCCCGCTGTTGGTTTAGGAGAATAGAAGGCAGGGCTTCCTCAAATAGGCTTCCAGCACCTCCTGCGCTGTAAAGGATGTTGCTATAGTCGATATACAGTTAAAACAATGACAGAATAAAACACTTTACTCCCTCGTACGAATTTACTAGAATTTACATGAGGTCACAAGGAAAACCTTAAAGACTATATTCCAATCAAGCGATAGATGTGACTCCTCTTCTGAATCAACGAATTTGTCGCAGAATGTGTGAAATGAATTAATTAGAGTGTTTTAATGGAATTCTATCTGAGGATTTCACATTTTGATAGCCAATACAGAACCTAGGTGGCATGCATTGGATTCAAATGAGCAACACATTGCTTTTATTTTTACACTTGAATTCACAATAGTGAAGTACTTTGGTATGGATACGAAGTTGTAGTCTATTTCCTTAAATATGCTTTATGAATTTACTTTACAATATTTACACATTGTATTTAATTAATTTAATTTTTATAATAATATATTTATATTTTAAATTTAATTCAATTTATTTAAGAGTTGGTAAAATTCAAAGTAATTGGACAAATAGTATTGGTTTTATTATGCATTTTGAAATGTAATTTCATCTAGTATATAGTTTATTTTTAGGATAAATATCGACTTTAGGGCCAAGCGGGAATTCAGATATCATCAAACATATGCATATGTAATTTATTTATAAATATAATATATATATATATATATATATATATATATATATATATATCCACCTACGAAGTAATCAACAGATCAGTAATCAACAAGTGCATATATAGCAAAGATGAATGAGAGGGTAACAATTTACAATTATCAAGTAATACTACAAACCTTGTGTAAGCGACATTTGTGTTTTTGGATGCATGCATCTGAATCTAAATTTCTAAATTATTTCTATTGAATATTGGTGAAAATTAAGTTCACAGAATCCTCGTACTACACAGAAACTATGATGCACGCTCAAACAAGAAACAGAAGATAAAATATCATCGGAGGTATGAATGAGTTACCATCGAACATTTTATCTAGTCCAAAAATACTAGATAGTTACTACTAGATAGTTAAAATCCTTCCTTACTAGATATTTAAAATTCTTCTGAAAACGAAGGAAAATTTTGAAAACAAAAATTAACGAAGTACCGGTATCTGATGAATAGGACTGATTATACAAGTATACTAGTATTAATGTTTGGTCACTAAATGTAAATATTGGTACCTCTTGAACAACTAGCGTAACTTCCACTCATATCAATAGAAAGTCACATTTTTAATCAATCACAGTGTAATATTTTAATCAATAATTTGGCCTTCACAAGAACTTGAGTTGAAAGTTTTCTTTCATATTCAAGACTGCCTACAACGTACGAATAGTTATCTTGGAAGATGTAGATACTTCAAATAAGGCATTGTTCGTTTAGATCGTCATTGCCTCATTCGACTTCTAGAAAACTTATATTAACACATCGTTTCTGTTTGATAACGCATTTGTTCTTCAATTTTTTTATTTAATGGTGTATACTGTATCTAATAAGCTTGTATGGAAAATTACCACGTATTTGCCATATGTCTAGAGGAAGAAATCATGGACATTCCTTTTAGAAACCACGTTTAGTTGGTGCTAATAAAACTCAAATGCTTATTTTCATTAGATTATCATGCAGAATCCTGCATTACGGATCCATAAGTAAATACAGTGTCAGGCAAAGGAATGAAAGAGCTGTTTTTGACACTAGTCAACTTAAACGGAAAATGACAAAAGACGTGTTAAATTTAAATGGTAATACGCATGAAAGAAAAACTTTAGTAGTTAGTCCCCTTATTTCAAATCACGATAATCATCTAATAGTAATGCTTCTTCGAAAATTGGTAATAGACTCAGAAAATATCTCACGGTGAATTCTATGTAGTTGTTCAGAGATGTATCGTTACAATTTTGTTTTGTTTGTTCTTTTGTTTCTTACATTTGTAAATTTAATTCCCACTAGATTGAAGATACAAATCACACCCCTAAGTAATTTCCGAGTATGTATGAAAATCTTTTTTTTTTTGTTAGTAAAAGACTACTGTTTCCCTATTGTGGCTGGAATTCAGCTACAATACACTCTGATCACTGATAATTGCATTCCCCTTGGAATGTGTTTTATTTATTTACTAGTAAAACATGACATGTGTAAATAAAAATGTTAAATGAAAAAAGGAGTCCCGAATTGTGTCTCCCTCCCTCTTGGTATAGGACTTCCACGCTTTTTATTCATTCTAATACGTAGTATAGAGAAAGTATTGCAATACTACAAACAAATTAAGTCTAGATTTTGAAATACGCATTTTTGGAGTCCCCAAATAGAAAAAAAGTTCGAGATTTCAAGAAAATACACGTTTTGGAGGCCCACGATGCTGAAAAAGTGTGTTTGTATTTTTTTTTTAAAAAAGTATATCGGTTAGTGAACAACACTAGCGCCTAACCACAATCATTCACAGAATTGTTTCCCGAGGTAGATATTCCTCGATCGGAACTGCACCATATTTATAAAAGCGTTTGAACGTATCGTAATTAGAAATTTGTTTCTTGGTCGAATGATTGGTGATCCTTGCCTCGTCAATCGCCGATGTAATTCGTCCCGTAAGTGTAGTCCATGTTCCCCCGGGAGGTGGCGGTGATCTTCCCCGGCTGGATAGTGAGATCAGGCGCTGACCTACCGTCGGCTAGTGAGGTTTTCCTCACACCAGGTATCTTCCAGCGGCGGGGCACCGCCCCAACCGGGACAAGCTCTAACCTCCCGATTGGTCTCCCGACAAATTATATAGTACAGTGTATGTGAGTGTGTTTATATACAGTAAGTAAGGAATGAGGATGGGACAAGGAAGGGGAAGGAAAGATCGCGCGCGGTCATTAGCCCGTTTGTTATGGTACTGCTCCGGCCTGCGCCTGGTGTTGATCGGAGAAACCATGGAAAACTACCGATGAGAGCAGTCGGCCGCTACAATTCTCCTCCCAGACAGCGACTGAACTCGACCTAGCTATCTAGCTAAGTGACGAAAATTCTGCCTCCGTCGGGACTCGAAGTGGCTTCAGTTGATACCCTGAGCCATCTCTCCCGGTAGAAATTCGTCTTATGTCTATGTATAAAATTAACTGAAAATAAAAATAAAGAGGTACGTCCATGATTTAAGACGATTTCTTTCTTTGCTTCTTATTAGCCAAATGATCTTGAAGTAGTTTAAGCTAGAGCACGCCTTTTGGGGAATATTTTCTCAAACATCTATTATCTCTGGCAATGCACAATCTGTACGGTCTAATTGTATGGCGTGCTATGCGTGCCTTAATGAAGTCAGTGCAATGAATGGTAGGTGACGTGTTAGTCAATATGGGTTGAAACTGCAACATTACAACAGGTGTTTTCTTTGCTTGCGCAGCAGCAATGAATTAATATATGTTCGTTTTCGTGAATGGAAATTCCGAAACAAATGAAAAGCAAGTACTTATACATTATCTTTTAGTCAAAACAAAGTGATTACTGGGACATAAATGGTATAATTTTGATATCACAAGATACATAAATGAGCTTAACTGGTAACCACATGGGGTTTTAAGAACAAATCAAATACTGCAATTGCTATTGCCCAAACCCGCTGAATTTGATACTTTACGATTTTAGTTTCCAGTGTGACGAAGAGGGAATTACAATAATATTACACTTTACTTTTACTTCACTTCTTATGTGGACGTTGCTCAAATAACAGCTACTTTTAGTACTTGGAAAGCTCCTGATCTTACATTATTTTACATATTAAACTATTTTTTGAAATTACGTTAAATAAAAACGGTCGTTCCTCTTACATGAACAGAACGTATCGTCTCTCTTATATTAATACAGAAACAGGATGGCTAAAATATATTGTCAGGCGAAAAGAGGTAATGTTTATTTATTATCGACCATTCCTTATTAATATATTTTTGGACCTGACGTGCATACTTTGTAGACATTTATTGTAATTGTCTAACAAAACCAAATTTAAAGTTATTAACTTACCAAAGTTTTACTTTTTGTCTTTGATTTTATCTAAACTTGGGGCCAAAACCCAACTTCGAACAGTCAGCTTCTGCACCGTTCTGTGCGTAAGTAAATAGTTCTGGTAAATAAACTGCATATGAGTAAATATTCTAATGTTGCTAAGATACTGTTAACAGAAAGTCTTATAATTAAATCCCTGCGATTAAAATGCACATACAATGAAAATACATTTAAGTTTAGATCTCAAGATTCTGCCCGTTTCTGATCAACCGTGCTACGGAGAGGAATACGCAGGACACCTAAGCTTAAAAATGTTATAGAAGGCCCCAAAAGATCTCATTTTGTAAACTGCGCCCTAACAAAGACAACCAAGCCCTCTCGGGATCCGGAGGTCTGGAATGGAGGACTGGCCGAGGACGGAGGGATTCAGTGGCCTACTCGATGGTAACATGTCTTGCAGCGTAACGCGCTTTGTGGATTGTATGTGCGCCTGGTGATTTATTTTAGCTTAATCTACAAAAATTCTACATTATTGGTCTGTGATCAGTTTGATGCACACCTGGAGGTATATCCCTATTCAGTAATAGTATATTTACGAAGTTTGTGTGGGTGGCGTTTTATAAACCGAACAAAATCGCTATACTGTATGCTTAGAATATTGTGTAAAAGTAGAAATTACAGTCCCTCGCGTTCTTTACTATGCTAAGTAATTTGAACATTTCCCTTAAGAAGCAACGCTAATTATTGGAGTAAGAGACCAAAGAGTAACAACATAAATTAAAAGTGTATAATTTTTGTTCGATGTCAGGACACCTGCACCTTTCTGGTTAGCTTTGAAAAATTTAAATTGTAAAATGTATGGTTTTGGAAATTCTGGATTTTACGTCACAAAAACAAATAATCTACAAATGTTTATTTTAGTTGAGAATCTGATTTTTTTGATTTCGTTTTATTATTTCCAGAAAAAAAAGATACGCAGTTTTCCAGATCGTTAGATATTTATTGAAAAAATGACAGTAAAACTCGGGTGACAACAAGTGTCTACTGAAGAAAAATATACGTGACCAATTTTAGGCGAAGTTTTTTTTTTTTGCTGAAAAAGCGCCCGAGATGTTCATTAATTAAGATATTTTTGATGAAATTTAAGATAAAATATAAATGTAGTGTGCGAAAAAGGTGAGGTGTAAGTTTTGTTATCTTACTTTAGTTAGTTAAAATATATTTATTGACTCAATAATAGCAATAATACAAGTAATCGATAAATCTAATTATAAATATAGTACCCCTTCTCACAGCAGCCACTTAACGTACGAGTCTTTCTGTCAGTGACGACTGGAAATTAGGACCAGAACGACGATGGGCCAAACCAATAACTCTCTGCCGGTATGTCTCGACTCATCAATGTGTCAGAAAGTTCTAAATGCCTCACATTATTTTTATAATATTTTTTCCAGTGGAGAAAACTCTATACAACTCAGGGATGTCAAAAACTGTGCATGCCGCAATATCGAGGTCTCACAACAAGGTTCTACCCGATTTTGAGGAAATTTTATAAGAGAACAGTTTGAAAGTTTAGCAGTAAATAATAATGAAACGCAAATGCTTATCAATGCAAAATTATTTTTTCTTAGTCCTTTTACAAGTCTGATTTGAAAACTGTTTTAAAACGTTGTAGATTAACATAGGCGAATTTGAACATGTCAAAGCATCATTTTCGCCACAAGCGTCAAATAGAACCCTGTCATTCCGGTCCTGCGACATCGCGAGAGAACTGATGTAGGTGTCGTCAGGTGGGAAAGGTTGGGAGTCACTGGGTAAAAGCGCATTCTGGGCTGGGGGCGGGTCAGCCTCGGGCCTTGGGAAGGGAGTAATTAAGGGCTGGCGGGGGCGAGGCCACCCGCCACCCTCGCCCCGTCTTCAGCCCTTCCCGCCGCCCCCTCCCGCCCACCCGGCGCGGCAGCCGGGACCGCCGTCCACCGCCCACGGGCACCCGCAGGCCGCCTTTTATCGACTAACATATGAACACCCGTTGACGCAACATTTGACTAAATCAACTGCGAATTTGAACGCGAGGCCGATGAGGACCTGGTGACACTCTCACGGTTCGGGTCTGCAAAAGACATCTCCACTAGGAGTCACCCACCCGCGGGAAAATGTTAGAGAAATGCTTCATTTTGATTATTTCTGTGATCATTTCGAATTCATCTCAGCTTTGTCTTGATCACTGGCTCAGGCGCTAATATTGGTTTTCATAATGCAATAAAAAGTAAATCAATCAAAAAATTCTGACGGTGACTCTGTCAAGAACATTTTCACAATATTTACGCTTATTATCAAAAGAAGCAGGTAAACTTTATCACATAATTGACATGAACGAATACATCACAAACATCTGGATCATACATGCCATTACCATACACCCCACCTTTACACTTCTGGAGAAAAAAATCATATATTACTCAAGTGAATATTGGTTGATTTCAACTTTCTCCAGAATTCTGCCGATTGCGCTCATAACGCATGCATAAACGATAAACAAATGCATATAAATACTGATCGTTTTAAAAACAATAATTTATTGTTCGTGCAACCTCACACTATTCGGAACTCATTGACTCGCAATACAAAATGTAACGAAATAACAAACGAATATGCACATAGTTTGATACGCTAATAAACACTTATTAATTAAATATACCTGAAATGATGATAGTCAATAAAATAATGAGATGTAAGGAATGCTGGAGAATCAGCCTCTGGACCACCCATCTTGCTTCTCCGCTCATTTTGCCGTCGATCGCGACAAACGGTGTGTTACAAGACATGTTAAATTGTTGATACACCCTTCAGGGAATAGCAATTTTCCCTTTGATTGGGATGTCAATGAAAATATTCTTGAATCTGTCCGAAGTATCACATAGCAGTACCGGTCTCCGAGAATCACCCGACGGGATATTTCACATCAGCGTCCCTTTATATCTCGGTATTAACTTTTGAAAATACATTATTCATTTCACAAGTGTTCACTTTTCAACAAAACGATATACTTTGGCACTCCGTCACATACGTATATAAAAATACACTTCTGTACGCCGCGCGGTTCACAGCAGAGCTTCGCCTGACAGATCGAAGAACGGACTAATGCCAGAAATTCAACCTGCACTCTTCTCCTTCTCTCTTCCTCTACGCGCTCTTCGCCCTCCCTCCATCCCTTCTCCGCTCTGCTTTGTCTGTTTTCATCCCCAACACCCACGTTCATGGCAGGACCACAGAATCCGCTTTGTAGTTCCAGGGGTGCTCACTGGGGGTCAGGTTGATACAGCGAATGATGCTGTAGCGTTGAGAGCGCTGTGTTCGTCCTGGCCGCCTTGGCAGCCACCGGGTTCGGCGGGCCGAGCCGGACGAGCTAAGAGCTCAGCAACCAAGAACCAGCATGCCGGCATGAATTCATGTAGTAAACACAATTACGCAGACGTACTGCGTAGAAATATGAATATTTATAACTGTACTTATTGTTGACCAGACGATTTATAATTGAATAAATAAAATTATTTTAGTGGCATTTTTTAACATCATTTAAAAACAGCGCCTAAGGACAACAATACATTTTTGCATTGTTATTCACGTGTCAAACTCGAATCGAAAGTACGGAGAAGTCAAACCAGTGTATGAACTTGACGTACGTAACTAAATTAAATAACTATTATTTTGTAATTTTCCGTTTTGTGATATTATCGCGGTCTGTGCAAATGGAAATATGTAAATATTTCCTCTAACGTTTTTATTTTTAACGATTATATGTTCTAGAACGGTTCATCCTGAAGTGTTGGGTTGCATGACAGGTTGAAGCTGCCTGAGTATTTGATTATACGTCCTTGGGGAAAATCGTACATAGGACAATGTCATTGTTTAAAGAGGAATTGTGATCTCTTTATCATGAGGACCACATTTAAGTTGTTTGTTGTGTGTGGCCTTGCGTGTTTATGGATTGTGTTGACTCTAACGGGAGTCGTGGAATACCCTGAAATCTTTAAGGTATTAATATGTAGTAAATTATTTTAGCATACACTTGCAAGGGTTGTAGAACAGATTCAATCTGTGATAGCAGTCAGTAGCGTTTATCAGAGTTTTGATTAGTTGACCTTGAAGGTATATGATAGTGTTTGTATACTGTTACCAGTTACATTGCTTCCAGGAGATGGCAGGTCAAGCTAAGGAAATTAACTGGAAAACTGTTGATTTATACAACAAACCACTTCCAGAAACCATCAAAAATTCAAAGAGCAATGTAGCAGTTGCAACAAAAACTATAATAGTTGAAGTAAGTATGAGAAATGAAATTTAAAAGATCATTCAAATTCTAAAAGCAAATACTGAAATAGTATTACAATTGTATAGTTGATGACAGCTTACCAAACTCAGTTTTTCTTGACATTTGTAAAACAATAATTAGAACAACGGAAATATCATATTAAGTTATTAGGAAATTTTAGTTGATGTTTTTAGCTGCACCTCACTTATTACTACTTTATTTTCAGAATATCAAAGTATTTTATCGTGAAGCTGTACCGCCTGAAGGTGTCCCAGTATCAGGACAGTCAGTCCTCCTTCTTCATGGTCGAGCCTTTTCTTCAGAAACATGGGAAAAATTAGAAACACTCAACATATTGGCTGCCTTAGGACATCGTGTAGTTGCTGTGGATTTGCCTGGTTAGTAACTTATATTAGCATAAGTATATTTAGTGACTCTTTCCACCATCTAAAAAATTCATGATATAACTGAGGATTTTTTTTTACAGGTTATGGGAACACTAAAGAAAAATTCATTGGAAATCGTGCAGATTTTATGGTTTCTCTTTTTGATGCTTTATCTTTGAAGGATGCCCATCCTGTACTTGTGTCACCATCAATGAGTGGAGAGTTTTCTGTTGTGTTTTTGAAAGACCATTCAAAAATGATATCTGGATATGTGCCTGTTGCTCCTGTCGCAACCAATTCTTTATCTCATTCAGAGCTTCAAAAAGTGTTGGTAAGAATCATATTTACAAAATATTTTTAGTGTTAATTAAAAAGATTTAACTCAATACAAATGATATTAATGTGGGAAAGGTCACTCACTTGCCTATGAACATAACTGATCGCCTTGGGGGGAAATGGATCCCAGATTAAGTTCCATTGCATAGAGATTTTCTGATATCAATGATTTGTATAATTTGGTGTTTAAATGACCTTAACTTCATTTGTCGAGTACATTTTTATTTAAAATTATGAGTTTTAATTTATTAAATTCATCAGACACTTCGTTGGTAATAAAATCATTATAATTTCTTTCTTATATGAAAGAAGTACATAAATATTAAGGCATGTAAAGGTTAATTTGAGAATATATGTTTAAAGTTCAGTAATATGTTTTTACATACCATCATTTGAAACAATCAAAGAATGTGATGTGTTTTCTTCCATTTGTCATTCACAATATGATGCTGTGCTAATTTATTTGTTTTAGTTTTCTTTCTTAGAACTATTCTTTTTGTGTTCTGAATGTAATTGTGCTATTTTATATATAAAATCTTCATGCAATCTTGTTAATATTGATCTTGGTATAGACCAAAGGTGAATATGATGCAAACTTCCATCTGCAATTCTTGTTTCTCATGATTTCTGGAAGTATCAGAAATGTTTTGTCCTGAAAATTGTCCACTTAGATTGTGTCACACGGTATATATAGAGATTATTGTAAGGCCTCCATGGGCGATCTGCTCTGCTTGTTGACACCAGCCTGATGTAGGAGGGTTTGTGGGAGCTTTGTGACTCCTGCCTGTGAGATAAAATTTCTGAGAATTGACAGACAACCTGCAATCATGGGAAGAGTAATGGATTTTCCTGATAAAAGATTAGAAGAAAGGTACTAAAAATCACAAGGGTATACAATATTTTCAAACAAAACTACATCAATTAATATGTGCCAGGTCCATTCTCTCGTGTGGCCCCTCCCCTCCGTAAGTTCATAAGTTTGTCGCTTTGAGGTACACTTTCTTGGTTGTCTGGTTTACAGTCCAGCATTCAGACATGGATAGTTTAACATGAATTTCTCAATATGCTCTGTTGAATTGGGCTGTATCTTGACTAATATTATGATATACTTCAAGAACTAATGATTTGAAATAACATGATTGCTCCTGTTTTGATTTTTGTAAGTCTAAAAAGAAAGGCAAAGATGTATCTTCTTCATTGCAAATATTGTATTAAATAATTAGTGATGATCAAAATTTCACATCTCTTGGACTCTTCTTTAGGAATGCTTATTTTCCAAATGCAATTAGTCATGCTGGGTCTAGTAATATCAAATAGTTTTGTGTATTTTAAAAATTCCATCATATCAATTACCAAAAAATTGTTTTTTAAATTGTCAGCGAAACTGTCGGAAAGGTTTAATTAATGATGAATTTCCAAATATGAAATATATTTTATGCACGGTTAATTTTACATATTGGTGTGGATTAACAAAACAGAATTTTTCCTAGAAGCTTTACTATGCTTAGGTTGTGAGTTTGTCTCTGAGAATGTGTCCATTTCAACCTTACACTAACTTAAGATAAGTTTATAATCTACCCTGTGTCATGAAAGGTAAGAGGTAATGAATTTATGAAAAATACCATCTAGTATTATTACAAATAAATAGGTACATGCAACATTGAACTTTGTTGAGACAAAGAATAGATTATAAATATAGTAAGTATTTCTTTAATATGTGGGCAAAAAAGACACATTCTTATTGTCCCACTCATTTCAAAATAATTCTCTGCCTATTATTCACTATAAGTTCCCGCTGTGTTGTTGGTTTAATTGAATTTTCACAAATAATTTTTTTTGGATGATTACACAGGCACACAAAATAAAAAAAGTTGTCAGACCCAAAGACTTGACTCATATTTTTCTATGTATTTCAGTGTGCTGAATTCAAATCTGAAGCCAGAATGGAGCCAACATCCTGTATTTTTCTTTTGCAAAAAGCCACCATTGTAGAGACATTGCCAAGACATTGTATTTTTTGTTTTCTGAGGTTGTTGTCAGACTCAAAGACTTGACACACATTTCCCTATGTATTTCAATGTGCTGAATCAGAATCTGAAGCCAGAATTGTGCCACCACCCTCCAGCTATTTTAAATTGCAAATAAACATTGTGAAATTGTATTTTTATTTTCGGGGGGTTTGTTGTCAGGTCTAAAGACTTGACACATGTTTCTCTCTGTATATCGACACGCCAAATGTGAAACTGAAGCCACAATTGCGCCACCACCCTCCAGCGTTTTTTTAATCACAAAAAAACACTTGTAAGTTTACAATCTATAATTTCACAGTGGTTTTTCACAATTTAAAAAAACCTGGAAGGTGGTGGTGCAATTCTGGCTTCAGATTCAGATTCAGTGCATTGACATATATAGAGAAACATGTATCAAGGGGTCAGGTTTGGGTCTGAAAACAATCCCCGAAAACAAAAAATGCAATTTCACAGTGCTTTTTCGCGAAAAAAACAACTGGAATTGTGGAATTGTCAGATTTCGATTCAGCATGTCGACATACATAGAGAAACCTGTGTCAAGTCACTGGGCCTGACAACAACCCCTGAAAACAAAAATATGCAATTTTGCAATGTTTTATCACGATTTAAAAAATGTTGGAAGGTGGTGGCGCAATTTGGCTTCAGATTCGGATTCAGTGGGTGGGAAACACATAGAGAAACATGTGTTGAGTCTTTGGGTTTGACAACAATCCCTCCAAAAAATCTATGTCACAATGGTTGTTTTTTGCAATTATAAAAAAATCGAAATACATAAAGTACCAAGTCTTTGGTTCTGATAACTTTATTTTGTGTGCCTGTGTTATCTAAACAGAAAATGTCTAATTTTTTACAAACATACTTGTGCTGCCATCTTGTTTGGTTTCCTAGTGTCAGATCAATTTTTTAAATTTGAAGGACACTTTGAAGTTTACATATTAACACTTTTTTCTGGTAATTTGTATTTATTTAGCATTTGTTGAATTTATTCTGGAAGACTAGTTAACCTTCTTTGAAGCAATAGGAACTGTTAGAACAATGAGCTTCTTAATGAATGAAAGACTACCCTCATGATTGCCATTATCAGGGGAAACTGGACAAAAACCCTGATCGAGTTGGTATCATTATTCTTACAGCTGAATTACAATATTTGTTATTAATGATAGTAGTAGTAATAATAATAATAACAATATTAATACTGATAATAACAATATTAATAACAATATAATAATAGTATTTGTTGAGAAATGATTTAATAACATTATTGTTAACGGAGCCTAATGTATCTGTCAAATTAAGGGTGAAGGAATAGAATTTTGATCAGGCATTCTCCTTCTACATCAATCCACCTGCAATTTAATACAACAGGAGGCAGGACAGGATAAGCCAGTTCTTTTTTCTTTGCTTCAGCTTGATCAGTCAACATGAAACAGAAAGTCAAATGGGATAATAAATTTGTTTATTTATATGTTGTTAAGGGAAGTAGAGTTGTGATTTGTGTATTCCTTCACACTGTAGAACATGTTGTTAAGCAGGAAAGCTTTCAATTTACTTTTGAACGTACGTATTGTGTTTATGTCTTAAATATCATGCCCTTGCTTGTTGTAAAGTGTAATGCCCTCTATTAGGGTACTTTTTTGATAAAGTGTAGTTTCAGAGTGGGGAACATGTAGGTTATCCTTTTGACGAGTGTTGTAGTTGTGTACATCAGAATTTAGAGTAAAAGTGTCTTTGTTTTCCATGAGTATCTTCTTTGTGAATACCACTATTTCAAATATGTACATGCATGGTAGAGGAAGAATCTTTAGTTTATTGAACAGGGATTTGCAAGACTCCAGCTTATGAGTGCTGGTCATTGTTTGTAGTATTCTTTTTCGGATAATAAATGTGCGAGCGCTTTCAGGGGCATTTCCCCAGAAAATTACTCCATATTTTTGGTGTGAGTGCACATTTGCAAAATACATTGTTCGAAGTGTCTCAATATTGGAGTTCGACCTGAGGGTATAGAGTGCATAGCAAGATTTGGTGAGCTTCTTGTTAAGATTTGAGATGTGAGCATTCCATTTTAGGTTTTCTTGGATTGTTAGACCTAGGAAGGTGGTTTCATGAGTTATCGTTACAGGGTTATTATTTATGAACAACTGCTGTGGGGATTTTCTTTTGGTTCGGGAATTCATAAAATTTAGAGAGACTGTTTTGCTGGTGTTTATGATGAGATTGTTGTCTTGAAACCATTTTACTAGTGCATGCAGAGTTTTCCGAGTTTCTTTTTCTAACGATTATTGTGTTTTTGCTTTGATGATTATGTTTGTGTCATCTGCAAACAAAATTATTTTGTTATTCCTTAAAGCCAAAGGCATGTCATTTATGTATATAAGGAATAGAATTGGCCCAAGGATGGATCCTTGCGGGACTCCACAATTTATCATCTGAGGGCAGTAGTAGTATGAGGAGATTTGGTTTTCTTTAATGTGTTGGAGGGTAACTACTTGGCTATGGTTTGATAAATATGATTTGATC
>JAHLJT010009355.1:88538914-88558436 GCA_031308135.1 Acheta domesticus
TTGGGGCATGTGTTTGGAACTTCGAGGGCGGTACAGATCTGCCAGTGGAGGTAGCTACACACCCTGTCATGTCTTTTCAAGTATTCGGTCTTTGCTAGGATTGGACAAGCTGAGACAATATGATCAATGGTTTCTACTTGCTCCTGGCAAATGCGGCATTTATCATCTTGGGAAATTTTGAGAACCGCTTTATCATAATGTCGTGTTCTCAAGGCCTGATCTTGGGCAGCTATTACAAGTGCTTCCGATTCTGGCTTCATTCTTCCCCTTTTAAGCCACATAAATGATTGATCTTTATTGATCTGCACCTTGTCCATTCTTTTTAGGTATTGTCCGTGGAGTGGTTTGTCTCTCCACGATTTCTTTAACATTTTTTGTGTCTCACACTTCATGTTTAGTAGCATCAGAAGTTCAGTGTCTGTGTTATTCGACGTGTCTTGCCTAGTTTTCTTCGCAATGCTTCTTGCTACACTAACAATGCCTCTGTTTCCCATTCTTCGGTCAGATTTCATGACCTGCCTCATTAGAGGGTCATCTTGATGGCTGACTACATACTTTCCCATCCCGACTATTGCGTTGTGCCAGGAGGCCTCAATTTGTCTGAGGCCTCTTCCTCCTTCCTTACGTGACACATAAAGTCTATGTATATCAGCTCGAGGGTGGGAAACATGATGCATTGTTAGCAGTTTTCTGGTTTTTCGATCCATGGTGCGAATTTCTTGCTCAGTCCAGTCCACTAGTCCAAAACTGTATTCGGCTACAGGCACCGCCAAACTACCTATTGCAGATATTTTATTCCTGGAATTCAGAGCGGACTGCAGGACCAGTCTCACTCTTCTATAATACTCCCTGCGAATTCTCTCTTTCATTGTGTCGTTCGAGATGGTCTCACATTCTTCAATGCCCAGATATTTGTAAGTTTTACCTGGCTCAAGATCTTGAATCACAGTGTGCGTATCAATTTCAATGTTCTCAGACGTTGTGAGTTTCCCTCTTTTTAAATTGATTTTTGCACACTTGTCAAGACCAAACTTCATGCAGATGTCATTGCTAAAGTCATTCACGACAGACAGCATTTGGGAGAGAATCGCTTCATTCTTAGCAAACACTTTCAGATCATCCATGTAAAACAAATGTGATACTGGCCTTTCATCACCATGGAGCTTGTAACCAAAGTCAGCTTGCGACAACTGTCTCGATAGTGGGATCAAACTAATGCAAAACAGCAGAGGGGATAGTGAATCTCCTTGAAAAATACCCCTGTTAATCTGAATACTTCTGGTTTCTACTGCTTCCTTTCCGCTGTGTATTAGTAACCTGGTACTCCACGACTTCATACTAGCCTTGCAAAATTCAATAAGTCTAGGATGAAATCGATAGATCTCCAGGGTCTTCAAAATCCAATCGTGTGGTACACTATCAAAGGCCTTTTGGTAGTCAATCCAAGCCATGCTCAAATTACGTTTTCGTTTCTTTACATCATTCAAGATGACTTTATTCAGTAGCAAGATTTCCTTACAGCCATAAGAGCCTTTACGACATCCTTTTTGTTCAGCTGGCATTAGATGATTCTTCTCTAGATGTCTGTACATTTTGTCAGCTATGGCTGCAGTTATAACTTTGTACAGTACTGGCAGACAAGTAATTGGCCTGTAGTTCTTCGCCAAAGAGCTGTCTCCCGCTTTGGGTAGCAAATACGTGATGCCGCGTGTGAGCCATTCCGGGAGTTCCTTTGGGTTTTCTAAAATTTTATTAACAGCCTTTGCTAGATGAGAATGTATTGCTGTTAATTTCTTAATCCAATAAATCTGGATCTTATCAATCCCGGGGACTTCCAGTTTCCCATGTTCTTAATTGCTTGGAAGAGGTCCTCTTCCGAGAATTGGTGAACATCTTCCACTGTTTCCACAAGTTCATCGGCAGCATCAACTTCAGATTGAAGCCAAGATGCGTCTTTGTTGTAGGATCTGCTCCTCCCAGATTCCTGCCCAAAATGCTTCGACGTCATCTTTTGAAGGAGTAACAGCTTTGCCATTCGGTTTTTGAGTCAGATTGCGATAGAATCTCTTCGCGTCTGTTTCAAACAACCGGTTCTGTACACGGAAATCTATTCTACGTTTGTAACGTCTAATTCGTTGAGCCCATGCTTGAATTTTCTCTTTTAGCTTCTCAACTACCATTAGCCTGCTGGTGTCATTTTCAATTTGGTATTTTTGTTCAACATTGAATATTTTTCGTTGAACTTTAGAGGTGTGCGTTGATTTAGAAGATGCCTCAGCTAAGAGTGATATTTCACGCCGGGTGTCGGCTATCCGTTTCATAATTCTGTTCATCCATGGGGGTACAGAGCTGTTTACTCTGTTTTGCTGTCGGCCGTCGGTGTTCTTGGCTGGCCCCAAAATTATCTGAGATACTAGATATCCAGTTGCATATATGATGTGATTGATTTCAGTAATATCTAGATCTCTGCCTGGGGTCTGTACCACCTCATTTAAGACAGAATTCGCTGTTTCTATCACTCTTTTAGCTTTGGCATTTTCGTATATTCTCCTCAACGGTTCACGAGATTCAAACGGAAGTTGACTAACTCTTTCTATCTCGCGCCGAAGGAGATTTCGCATCATGTCCTTATCGTGTAATTCATTGCCAGATGAATTTTCACCACTGACGTGTGTTTCACTGGAAAGAGATGAACCTTCCACGGGATCATCATTTTCAAGTTCTACATGTTCGTCATGTGGATTGTTCGAGCGAAGTACATACTCCGCATTTCTCTCAATGTCAGCAAGTTGTTCTGCTGTGAATTTTCCACTGCTGAGTATGTATCGTCGTTGACTGGCAAGCTTCTTTGAGTCTAGGGTAGGTCTCATATCTGGGTTCCGCTCTCTCCATACCTTGAAAACTTCTATTTCTGAGCCCCCATTTTTCGCTTTTGCATAGTAAAAGCACCACATCACCTCCTTTAATTCATCCCGGGTCCATCTCTGACGATGGCTTCGAGCTACTGCCGGCTCTGGGTCCCTGGGACTAACATCCGTGGGATGGCCAGACGTCGACAAGGTGACATTAGCTCGGTTTCTGAGCAGGTATGGGACATTGGTAGAACAAGGCACGTTAAGATTCATTACATTGCTTGTTCTATCCATTTTGCTCATTGGTTTGAATTGAAGATTCGCAGGACGCAAGTTCGAGTTCACAGATCACACTTAACCCTCGGGTTGTTTCCTGCCATCCGTTACTGCGACCCACAGTGGCCTCGGGGCATCCCCCCGCAGGGCCCAGCAAGGGGTCCCTCCGATCGCCAGTCGGCATTACTAAACCCTACGGGATTTTCACTGACTGCTGAAGGCAGCCTCCTTCGCTGGCTAATGCAAGGTTCGGGCCTCCACTCTAATCAGTGGCCTGGTGTGCCAACCCAGTTTCTCTCCTGTACCCTCTATGGGCCGACAACAGGAAGTCCAAAGGTTCATGACCCTTCCCTCTCTACTTACTTCCCACTCTCCTCAAAATGGAGTACTTCTTCGTCTGACCCCTCACCTTCAACCTATTCAGCAAGGGAGGCCCTACCAGTAGCTAGGCTACCACTGACATAGCTCTAAGGCTCATGGGGGTACTCAAGCTCCACCACCAACTGCAAGGTCGTGTACTCCCTAGGTGGAGTTATTATTATTATTATTATTATTATTATTATTATTATTATTATTATTATTATTGTTGTTGTTGTTAAGGACGCAATTTAATATTCGTTTATAAGTTCTGCATTACTACATAATGTCAAATCATCCTAGAAATGATATTTTCAACAGCAAGTGAACACAGCATTTTGGGTTATCCCTTTAACTGCTACGCCGCTTCCTGGCGGGTCTCTTGCCACATGATACAGCTCACGATCGCCCTTTGCTGAGCGTTTTCGGTTCGGCGCGCACAAAAAAGCCACTTTTAACTCGCTGAAATTCGTCAAAAGATCTCCATCACTTCTTTCGGAGTTGAACTTCGATTGGTACCGGTCACTGTCGAAATTAGACATTTTTATTATTATAGTTAAAAATGTTCTAACCTTTTTCAAAACAGACACATATTACTATTTTATAATTATTCACTTCGTTTCACGTTCCATCTCTTACAGAGGTCTTTTTCAAAAATTGATTGTTTGACAAAGACCCCCAAAAAAGTCGACATTTTTTAAATGATGAAAAATATTAATTAATGTAGTAAAAATAATGTAGAATTAATATCTCTGTTCTAAACAAAGGTCAGAATATTTTAACAATAATAGCCATATAACACACAGTAACATATTTCTTAAAATGTTTGTTTTGATTTCACTTTTGAAAATTTAATATTTTTATGCCAATGAAAGAATACTTAACACAGCCATTTTCAAAATCTTTAGATGTCATATATTCTTTTCATCGCTTGAGCGAATCCAGAAATCCAAGGACATGATCGCGCATTCTGAAATCCCTTAAGGTGCCGGCACAGGGAGTGCGACATTTCTAACTACGCCTGAAGGCAACGTTAGGATTTGAAGAAACTGGTCAGAGAAACAATATTTCCTTACTTCACTGCAGGAATCTGTCACTATAAAATGTGTACAGTGATGATGACTTGAATAATCAATTCTAGAGTAAAAGGGAGAGCTTGTTAAGTTCACTTTATATGAAATACAATAAATCTTGTTGCCTTACGGTTGCCTTAATACAGAAATTCAAAACCCAGGTTCGTTAACTGTATATTTCAACATCACTTCATCTTGAAAATAATAAATTTAATTATTGTAAAAATGCATTTTTGAACTCACACTAATCTTGTTTTCAAGGAATTTACTTTGTAGACCATTTCAGGAAAATTTCAAAACTAATTCCGGGATAGTAAAACTTAAAGCGAAGAAAGTATATTAAGAATGTGCAATTTTTATTTACATTGGTTATCAGTATGTTAACAATTTGATTTTATTATTAATTGTTATAATTTTAACGTATCACGTTCGTTCGGGACCAAAATACAGTCGCTTAAGTCAAGTGTACAATAATGGGGTGGTAATAGTGGGATAATTGATCGGGTCACACGAAGCAATTGATGACCGACACACGATTTGCATATTTGCATGCACTATTGGCATGCTACGGTCGGTCATGTAACAGGTTGCACAAACTTAGTGAATCATTACGCTACACTGACCTACGTCAAAAGATGTGAATTCACAGAAGCGTCTGAGTGCATAATACATGGTATCAACTTTGAATAAAAGCTAATGTACTAAGATCTGTAAACTTTATATGACAAATATCAACTGTGGTTTAAACAGAAAACTAGCATTACTTAAGTGTTTTACGTTTGCAACATCAGTCAAACTTTGCAGTCAAAATACATCAATTATATTTGCTGAATCTGTGAATGAGTACCAAATTCGCCTAAGCTGTTTAAATGGTTTTCTCCAAAACTGATGTATACCGATCGAACTAAACGTACTCAAGGTCCCGCGAGTTTAAATGAACTTTTGATTTTGAGGGATATTTCACGAAAACCCTCAACATTTTAAAAATGTTCTAAAAGTGCTCCATTTTTTAAACTTTGTCTTCGGATAACGTAAATGATTCTTAAAAAATGGTGCATGTCTCTTTTTCGTTGAAAACGCTGGTTTTTGAAAATTGCAAACGTTCAAAATTTTTCGGCGTCTTCCTACAATTACAATATTTAAGACGGATTTTGTTTATTTAATAACCTATTTTCCAAAGAGATCTTGAAATAAGAGCACATACAACTTTTTGAAAATATGTAGTTTTCGCGTAATTTTACGTGAAATGTAGGCAATTTTTAAACAATTATTTTCTCAAAAACTGCTCCAAATTCTTTCCTTTAATATTTTCCTTGTATTCCTCGGAGAACGGTAAAAAATAGTGCACTCACATTTTCGGAGAACTCTTTGTATTTTCAAACCTGCAATAACATTGCAAAAGTAAAATATTGATGATGGAGATTTTCCTTTAAATAGTCTGTTCTAAAACACTGATCTTAAAGAAGGTCACTAACAATTTTTTTTGAAAATGCAAGTAGTTTTAGATAATTTCTGCTTGAAGGTAATATAATTTATTCAAAAATGCTCTATTTTTCATCAGTTTTTTTCTACAGATAGAGTAAATGACGCTTAAAAATGGCGGAGGTCTCATTTTCATTGAACTCTCTTAAATTTTCCAAGAGTGCAAACGTCATAAATAATGTGAGCAAGTATGTGCTGTTGTAGTATCCGTAGTTTCTTTTATCATGACATTTTTGTATCATGATCTAACATAATGATTGGGTAATTATAATGCAAAACTAAGGAGTGAATATAACAGCATCCAGCAATCGTCTGACATATGTGTCCTTTTACGAGAAAGTTTAATAATGGTAATTATAAGTTATGGGATTTTTTTGATGTAGTGGATTATGTGTGGAAGGCCGCAGAATTCCTACTAGAGTCCACCATAACATACGTGAGCAGATAAAACATTAATAGAAACCAAAATATAAAACATTTCAATTGCATTTTCAGAAACATTTAACCTTATGTTCACAATGAATAATAATGGCATTGTTCCCAAATTTGTCAAGCTCATTCATTTCATTAGTTTGGGATAAGAAGTACTGAATAGCATAAAAAGCATTTTAAGTTCGAAATTTTCCGCAGAGGGCCTATGTAGTACTTTCTGTTGTATCGTTTCTACGGCTCATCCTTTTGAGCCGTAGACAGAAAGAAGATAAATCGCAGGGGTTCAGTTAGAACCGCTTATTTCACCCTTTCACCCACACAATTCAAAATCTATAATCAGGATAACCAGACGCCACGTTTTATTTTACCTTATGTTACGTACGTATACGTAATAAACAGAAAGTGTTGTAAGGCTGCAGCGGAAAGTGACTATCTTTAGTCAGAAAAACTCACTGTGGGACCCTGATGCCGAAAAAGTAAATAAATGTTGTTTCCATTTGCAGTAAATTATTTCCTCTAGCACATTGTGTAATAAAAAAATCACGTTTTGTGTATACTTGATACCAGAAAATTAGTTTACGGAAAACGTCTGTTTGCCCGTCATTGTTACAAAAATGCCGAGAGTGTAGGTGCATTTGTACCACCACGACTTTCAACAATACATTATAAAATAGTGTAGATATCACACGAAACAAAAATCAAGACTTTAAAAAACTTCTTCAATCATCAGCATTAAAAATATGGGATTTGAAATGGAAATCAACACATTCAAAATTACGTCAAGTTAGAAATTCAGTACTAGAACCTCCTCTTCTTTCTCTGAACTTTAAAAGAAAACACCAAGTAATTTTATCAGGCTCCGAATTGGCCACTTCAATTGAGTCACTGTTATTTATTTCAAAGACGAATCCAATTTCCTGTCCAAATTGTGGTCAAACTATTTCTACATCCCACTTATTAGTGGCATGTCCTTTCACTACTAACCTCAGAAAAAACTTACAAATTGATTCGGATATCCATTCTCTATTGAATTCCACTCCAGAGTGTAAAAAAATTATTAAATTCCTATGTGAAACAAAATTAGATAAATATATTTAATAATAATAAATATCTCATTGTAATGTTTGTTTATGTAATTGTAATATTTTATTATGTAAAACTGTAAAGTATTGTAAATATGATCGCTTATGACCAAGACGTTTCACAGCGATCTGAAATAGATAAAATAATAAATAAAAATAAAAAATCAATAAACTGTTTTTTTCAAATTTCAGCAGTTAATGTCCTTTCTTCGATCTAATTAGTATTACAAAATTGGTAATATGTGAAACATGTGCAGGAAATTCAGTATTGCGTATATTCAAATATGCGTGACTATTTTTTCGTTGAATTTATTTTATTTTGTCAGAAAATATTATTGAATCCATGAATAACTGCAATGTAACTTGCAATTTTAATTGACCCCCTGCATCCTGTAACGTAAAAAAAACAATTTTAAAATGTGGCTTTAACTAACATTTCACTGAAGTACTGGCATATGATCTCACCCTTTGATGCATTGAGCTCGTCCCCCGCCCAACTTTAGATTCCAGAGACTGCATCTGATTTTTCTAGAATATCTGTGTGGAATTCAAGATTACAAATTAGCTTCTCTGACTAGTATATTTCGCCGCGACTTCAGTTAGTTTTCATTTCTCAATGATAGAATTTTTTTCGTGCGTTTCCAGAGTAAGGTGGTCATTCTTCCCTGTGCTCTTTCGACAGCAATCGTCTCATACACCAGCGCATTCTATCGATGCACTCGTTTATCAGTGGCGGACGATGGGTTCAAAACTTGGGGAGGCCCAGATAAATTCAGGCAGGGAATCATAATGTGAAATTGAAAGTCAATGTCCTTTGGATTACTGGTAAACTATTATTGGTGACATCCCAAATAAAATAATAAATTTAATATTTCTCTTCTTTTAAGATCACTTCTCCGAGAAAAGGCACTTCCATTAAAGATTTTATTGTGTCCTCTGAATTACCGGATCTGCCACGCAATGTTCCCATCGCACTGTCGTCTATGACCGCAACGCACCGGAGGCGACCAGACGCGCGAAAGCCTCCGTGCCGAACCAACTCCAAAGCTGAACAAAACGAAACTACTCTTTTCTTATTGGTTGACGGACGTTGTCATGGCAACAGGGAGGCACGCGTCAGCTTGGACCGCCGCGCCGGTACCCTGCAGGCGCAAGCAGTGCTAGTACGTGGTGGTGCTACCTATATGTGACGCGTAGAACTGCTTGGTTCCATCTTGAATTGTAACGCTATGTTTGCAGCAAGAGCAACGACTTCTTATAAATGTATACCCTCCAGCCGTAAACAATTATGTCAATTTTAGACAAAGTTAATTCTAACAATTTTTAGGTTAAAAAATCATTATCTTTTAGTGTTGTTAATCAATTTTGTGGGGAAGCCTGGCCTCCCTTGCCTCCTCTGAAAATCCGCCACTATCGTTTATTACAACTACTCAGGGCGACATCCTAGGTTCGAGTCCCGAGTGCGGTGGCAGGATTTACGACACTAGCTAAGCCGAATGCAGCCGCGGTCTGGAGGAGAATTCTAACGGCCGGCGGCTCTGATTAGCGCTGGAGGGAGACAGTACCTGACCGGGGAAACCCCGCAAGTCGACATGCAGGTCGGCGCCGAATCTGCCCATCCAGCGGGAGACCACATCCATCGATCACTCCCGCAATAAAACATACACTTCACTTACGGGAATAATGACAGCTGTTGACGCGCCCGGAATCACTAATCTTTGTGCATTCTCGAATACGCACTACGTATATAAAGAGTAATGTACCGAGTATTGAGAAAGTTACGTAATGTTGACATTATTGCATTTACAAGCACATGTGCTTTAAATGATGTCATAAAAAGTTGCTCGAGAAACCAACATTTTCTGTAAAAATGAGCTCAAATTCCGCATTTTCAGAATCATTCAAAACGATATTTTCTTAAAACAGCTCCAAAATTTTCTTCAAACATTTTTTATGGATAGTGTTAACTGCACTGTTTAATATGGCATAAAGTTGATTATGGGTATACTTTGTTGTTTTTTTCAACAAAGTTTATACAAATTTAATATTTTGAAATCTCCCAGGCCGGTAATATGCCCACTTCCAGCAATTTGTAAACTCTGTTGCATTTGCGAGTTAAAGTGCTTCAAATGTCTTCCAATGAATTATTTCCAAACAAAAATTTTCTGTGAAAAAGAACTTCAAATATCGCATTTACAGTAACGCTTAAACGCCAATTTCTTAAAACTTTCTTTCTCAATTTTTTTCAATGAAAATTGCCATTTAGGACGAGGTTTTACTGTTTTTTAATATGCTTAAAGAAATATTTTTATTTTACTATTTTAAAAGTGAAAAAATGAGAAAAGTTCAAAAAATGTTCTTGGAAGTACATTTTTTAAACTGTTATGGCAGCTAAAAACGTTTTTCAACAAACTACATTTTTTTATCATAGATGACAGCTAGAAAGAGTATGTGGCAAGTACGAATAGCTAACTCAGACCAAAGAATATAAAAACACATATGTGAAACTCTGTTGCATTATTAGCACCACTAGTTAGAATATACTTAAAATAATCTTCCATTCGTGTCTAACTACGATATTACTATTGAACAACAAATGATCAAAAATGATTCCCTTTGATTCATTTTTACGTTTAAATAGGAAAATCTTATTTCATTACAACTTGCCGCCCACCTAATACCAATCCTGGCTGTTCCCGCCCTTCCGCATGTTTCCACTGCGGTTGGCTGCGCGTCGACGCGTGCGGAGGGTGCACCGCAGGGAGTTCCGTTGAGGGGAAGTGACGGTTGGGGGCAGGGGAGGGGGTGAGAGGAAGGGGAAGATAGCGACAGGGAAGCCTCCAGACGTGACTCTGGAAAGGAGTGGGAAGGAGAAATTGGGTTAAGAGGCGGCAGGACGCAGGGGCTGCGGCGTCTGGGCTCGCGTGCCACGCACCTTGCCTGCGTTTAAGAAATGGAACAAAAAATCCATCATGCCAACCTGGGTAGCCCATGTCACAAAATGGCATGGGTAGAATGGGTAATGCATGAGTAAGTACGCAAGGTCCCTGTTAAATAGAAGTTCCCAATAATTTTGTAAACAAAACCTTGTTGGTTATTTTGTTAAATAATCAACATATTTATGATATTGTATATTTTTGTAGTGTATATATGATAATATACAATATTATTGTACAAATAATTACATAATTTTAATATAAATAAATATTTAAATCAATTGTTCCATATAAAGAAAGATAACCAACGAAAACCATAGGCCTTTTGGGGGAGCATGGCCTCATGGCCTGCTGGATCCGCCACTGGCTGCTCCAAAGATGGGTCTTTCTAGAGCAGGTGGCCAGGAAATATACGTGGTTTTGTTCCCAAAAAATCGGAATGTCTATAGGGATGAATGAACGGATAGATGGAAATATGTGTCACGCATAATATAAGAGATTAGAAGCTTTTTGAGACAAAATATAGTAACACATCAGGAGTAAGATCCATTTGTGCCATTCCGGAGATCATTAAGGTATTTAATTGTGGGGGAACATTACGTGAATCCCCTGGGAAATTTTCAAAATTTCTGAAAAATGACATTTTTCTTTAACACAATAGTACTGCTGATAGTTTTAACTAGAGTTCGCTATATTCAATTCCCTTCTAACAGTGACATATTCTTCACATCAATTGTGTGGATATCCAGTGGCATATTCGGAGGTGAGGCACAGGTGCCTCCCCCCAGCCAACATTATTTGTAATTTTAGTCAATTTATTCAAAATAAATTCCCTATACTAAATATATCCCATCGGATAATAGGAGTATTCCCATTATGAATACATGCGTACTTTTTTATTATTTCAACTAACAATTAAAATAATATCTCTTCAAAAAATGTCGGAATGTCAGAACTGAAATTCTACCCCGCCCCAACACTTTTGCGTCCGACCCTTGAGTCTAGCTATATTTCATTTTGTTATTGTAGGTACCGGTAATGCAACATCAATACTTGGTTTAACATCGAAGTGAAGGAAAATCAAAGACAATGTAATAGCATGAATATTTAGACACTTTAGACCAGTGGTTGCCAACTCAATGCTCTGTGACGTCACAGAAATCTCTCTTGCTCCGAACCCACCGACCGAGCTGGGTAGAGCCAGTCGCGGCGGCAAGCGCACAGTGTTCCAATGGTGGTACGGAAGTGGAAGAAAAGGTTCACTTGGAAAATCGATAATTACAATTTTTAGCTGGTAATTATTATCTAGAATGTTCATGATTCAATAACGATGTAAAGAGTTATATAACAGAACATACATTATTACATAACTCAAAGCAATATCCGACTCTTTATTAAACAAGAACTGTAATTCCACTTCCATTCTTCTATTGGATTACATTCTTGGAAAAGACAGTTTTCACATTTTAGGACAATAATATTTTATATAATAGTATATAATATAACGAGTTAGTTCGTTTTGAAACAATAATTAATGTTAACAAATAGGTTCCAGGTAGGGGTCACGTAAGAGAATTTTGACCCCAGGCTTGATTATTATTGATGTACAGTTTTGTTTGAGAATGTTGTAAATCCTCGTGATTTCAGTATCTTTTCCTAATCTTTAATGTGCCAATTCCTTTACTTATTCCATGATTGCGAGCTATGTCAATTGTCAGAATTTATTTTAACCTTGCAGATTTCTCTGGGTCGCAAAGCTACGTAATGCATCTGTAGGTTGGGCTTTTTAACTTACTGCAGTTCTTTCGAACACACTAAACACTTCGCCATTGTTCCAGCATCTACGAAAGGATACCTTCCTTCCCTAAACAGAAAGAAAACTGACGGTGTAGATGGTTTCCCTCTCACGTTGCATGAACACCGGCAAAGGCCCATTGATTTCGGTACCGGCGACCGCCGTCTGCCCCTCCTTCCCTCCCCCATTCGCTCGCACCGCTTCTCCGAGAGCCTTGTCTCGGAGGAGAAACGGTGCTCTAACGTCATTCCTTGTCCAGTTGCAATCACTGATTTAGACAATGTAAAGATTTTTTTATCTTTTAAATTTCAAAATAAAACTATGTGAAATAAATTATATTTCGACTCAAAGATAAATTCCTTAATGAATTAGAAAAACAATTTATTTTCTTTTTAATAGAGATTGTTTCTCTTAAGTAATGCTGGATTTTAAAGACCTAAGCAGCTAAAAAATATTTAACTAGGCCATAAAAATTAAATTGCACAGTAGATAAACAGTCCGTGAAATTCAATTTTAGAGAGAAACAGTAAAACGGATTTTCTTAAAATTTCCGGTCGACATAAGTAGAGTGGAGACGGACCCACTCGATCGAAAAGAAGACTGGACTGGGGACTGCCATAAAGCATCTTTGGCGCAACTTTCTTTGTCAACATAAACCGTATTTTTCCAATACTTCCGGAAGTTTTCTTTTCTTTGTGTCTCTCTCCTTGTCTTCGGACATCGACCGTCATGTAAACAGCGGCTAGACTTTCTGCTGTGTACGCCTGCTCCCAGCGCCTCTGACCTACGGAAGGGCGTTGCAAATCCCTCCGTTTTTCAGTGCAGTAGAACTCCAACTATTCAACCTCCAATGTTCGAAATCTATTTTTGGGGAAAGAATAAAAAGTGAAAAATATATAAATATTTTAAATGTGTAAATTCGGCTGTTACCGCAAAAATCTTGTGGTAATCCGTAAGGATAGATAGAAAGAAGTAATTTTCTACAATAAAAATGTATTTACACTAAATACAGATCTAACGTTCCCGCATACATGCTCGAGGACTTTACCTCATCATTAGTGTCCCCCAAGTCACGAGGTAAATAGCGTTGTGTATATTTAACAGCCACACTTCCATAATTGTCCTGTTCATGTGAAAAAAGCCTAATGGGCAATTAACAGAGGATAACAAATAAGTGAAAAAAATAATGTAGGGAAGGAACCTTAATATCACTTATAACATGAAAACATTTCCAATCGCTAAACTACATGTACATGTTTTAATAATGCATTATTGTTTACGAGAACCTTACAATGTAAAATAGACCGGAATTTCGTAAGCCAGGAGGAGAAGGAGACACTCAATATGAAAAATATTTCAATAAAATTGTAATAAGGTAATCATGTTCATATTTTTTATTTTTCTGTGCACGATTTAGAATTTTATTTAGATTTGTTTCTCTCTACAGTTTGTTTGGTCTGTCACAGATATCAACACCATTGACACGTATGTGTTGGCAAATTGGCCTATCCTTTCAGCCTATCCACGTATCCTTGATGAGGACTACTGCGGACTAAAGTCCACGGGATCCTGTGGTAATCGTTTCAACCTCCCACCAAATATTTTCTTGTGATATATTTGCATTCCAACGAATCAGCCTCCCCTTTTATCCATTTCGCTTTTGTTCCTTTCAATTCTAGGCCCTCTCATCCAGAAATTATCTTCTTGAGAAAACCGACATCTGATAATTGCTCGTTTTAAGAAGCTACATCATAAACTGAACTTAATATCATATTCTTTAATTACGTATTGTAAATTTACGTATGGTAACTAAAAAATTACTCAACCAAAACATACAACTACTACTCCTCGGAATGTATCCTAACAATTTTGAAGGCGTCCTTATTCGTAAATCTGACTGCAATTTCCAGAAAAAGTAACTAAACCTTCACTGTAACGTGTACTTTAATGTATTGTAATGTACTTACTGTAATGTACTGTGTTAAAGGCACAGAGTATTTCTAAAAAAATCTCTTTTCGCTATAATTTCTGACTTCTGTACCGAATGATGCAATCAAATAACATTTATATTTACGATTTCTTTAAGCATTATAGTTTATATGAATATTTAATATCATCTTTATATTTTTACCGGATTTCTAAGCAAGTATTAAAACCTGCATTTCTCTTAGTGGTTAATCCATACAATATTTTCTCTAGTTCGAACTCAGAATGGTTTCTGTACTCAAAATACTTTTTTTTTTGTTTTCAGGGAACCCACTTGATTGGGAATGGACTTACTATTGCCAGTTTCGATTCCATCTCGAGGTCAACATGGTAGTAGCAAAATAATTATTATCTAAATCTCACAAAAGTTTTTTTTTCTTCCCTTGATTTTATAAGTTTTTTATCTTTTTCAGGACTACACTATCACAATGTACTGAACCAGTACTGGAAAGACGAACGATTGGCATTTAGCAGTGAAGAAGAAATTTTAACTTTGTCGGGACTTCGCGGAGAAAATTTGGGTTCCTGATACATTTTTTGCAATGATAAAAACAGGTTCGAAAGCATCAGTGTTCGGAAGCTTAAAAACTGACAGCGGTTCATTTTTCCGTTTTTATACCCCAGTCCCCTATTTTATTAGTACGCTGCTTTGTTCCCATTTACGTTGAAATTAAATTGATAATTTACTTCCGTCCAAAACACACACTCTCGTTTATTATATTCTGAATATACACACATTTTAGTCAGTCATTGGTGCTTCAAAAGGTCCGATACAGGAAAAAATTCCGGAAGATTTTTTCCTCTCAACGTTCATTTTTAAACTAAAAAGATAATCTTCACTCTTCACCGTTCAGAATCGTCCATTCTTTGCCAATATTGTTTATTTTTTTCTTTCGATGAAGAACATCAAAAGAGTAAAGTTTTCTCGGTCGATTACAGTTGGACTTAGTTCACAGCCTCCTACGCCAAGGCTTATGATAGAGGTGGTGTTGGTAATTTCGGTGAGCGCCGGGATCAAACAAATTTAACAAAATACCTTAATTTTGTAGATTTCAATGCAAAGAACAATTTTTGAGGCCTTAAACGAATGTTTAGATGCGGATTTTTTTCAACATCCTTCACATTTCGAACGTCAAAGTGCAATTCTCCACGTCACCGTGAAATTATCTTTCTTTAGAGACCTCATTCACAGCGATTGTTTGCGTGTGAGAGCCGCAACGGAAAGGTATGCTACTGAATATCTACAGAAGACGATGTAATGACCCGTGATGAGTCACTACAACAGAGGGGGGTACCGACACCATGGAGTGCGCCAGTGAGTTGGAGACAGCAGTGTACCCCGCTGAATTTGTTAATGGGTGCCAAGCGTGCATCTTAACCTGCCATTCTGTTCCGGCATGAGAATCACAGGGTCGAAGGAATGCATTTGTAACTAGTTGTTGGAATAATATACAGATATGGTACTTTGTAAATGTAAGCCGTCGCGAAGACGGATTACGTTTATTAAGCTTAAAAAGTCTGTAACAAATGAAATATTCTCTCTCTCTCTCTCTCTCTCTCTCTCTCTCTCTCTCTCTCTCTCTCTCTCTCTCTCTCTTCTTTATCTCTATCTCTATCTCTTTCATTTAACGCTATCCAGTCCCGACTTCTATTTAAGTGAATGACGATGGGGCAATAACCCCCAAAATATGATGGTGTGCTTTCTTTACCTCACTTGCACGCTCGTGCACAGTTACCGGTCAGTTCCGTCTGTTGGCTCCGGACGAAGCACGGCTGACGAAGCCTCGAACACGGCAAGAAGAATCTCGCGCTTCAGTGGCGCATGCCTGGCACATCAGCAGCAGCCTTCCACGACCATCTCTCGATGCGCTGGACCACGAAGTCGATGCGCAAGCTAAGGCCGTCCCGTCACACGTCACCCCTTGCGTTGCGCAGTCGTTAGAACGGACTGCGCACCCTTGGTTACTTTTTGGTGTCTGTCCGACTGATCCATAACAAGGAATTAATTCCAGTTACAAGAGTGATAGACCAGCGGATCAATTAGACGGCAAGTACTGCCATGTAACGCGGCGTTTCAGAACTGACTCCACCGTTATAGACTCAGTCTCGTCTCCTATGAAGTTTTCGTTCTCAGCTCAAGTCTTTCTAAACTAGTGGTGCTTCAGAATGGCACAGACTTTCCCGTTTATAATTTTCTGTTTCGGTTGGTCTCGGTTAACTATTCGGACTTGCCAATACTCTTGACAACTCCCATCTATCGCCGCCCAAACTACATTTTTTGACATTCTATTAATTTTTCGGTTTTCTAGTAGTATAATATAACTATTATTTTAAGAATATAAAAAACAATTAAACCGTGTTCTAAATGACAATTTTCATTGAAATTTTGGAATTTTGTTTGCCACATCCATTCTTACAAGAAATTTAAAGAAAATGTGGAGCCCTTTTAGAGAAAATTTTGAAAATGTCCGGGAGGCTTCATGTAAAGTACCCCCAAATTTTAAAGAAAGTTTTTGAAAATCGCGGCGCATTGAGTGGACGCAAATCGACTGGGGAATATCCATTTGGAAGAAATCGCACGAATGGTTTAGGACACTAGTGTTGTTCACAGACTGACGGACAGACGGACGGACGTTTGAAAACAAAACTTTTTTCGATTTCAGGGGACACCAAAACGTGTATTTCCGTTAAAATCTCGGAATCGATTTTCTGCAGCATTACGTAATTTTCCCTATACAACTTATATTACTCCGTATATACACACGTATACGGAATGTAAAAAGTGCTCGCTTCGAGCTTCTCCACCCAAGTGCCTATGCATCTCCCTACCTGCTACCTCTCGCATCTCACCCCCAATACATTAGAAAAGTACTGTGCTGTCATGTGTGTAATGTTTTGCCTCAGATTGGCCGTTCATCTCTAGATCCTTCCACAAGTCTTTTTCATCAATTGGGCCTAAGTCTATCCCTTCCCTTTGTGACCTAAACTAGGCTTTTTAATTGGTCGCCGTAGTACTATCGGGACGCATAGGCTTTCGCGAGGTGGCGGGGCGGGCAGCTGCGCGCTGTCCGTGGCTTCGTGGTGGTTTTGTGTCCCTTAGGGATTAAGCGAGTGATCGCTACCGACTTCGTTCACTAGACTGTTCCTGTTCCGGTAATAAATTTGAAGCTCCCGATAACAAGAGGTACAGCGCAGTTGAAGGGGGAAGCGACACACGAAGAACCTGCCTTGGGATGCGCTTTTGTGCCGAGGAGGCCTTTTGTGAAGGCGGGAGGAGGTGTGTCGCGCATCTTTGCCGACCGTGAGTGTGACGAATTTGCAGAACACATCGAAAGGTAAATTGGCGTAAGAGAGGGGTCGCGCCACGCGTGAGTCAAGGAGGCTCATTGCAAGACTCAGAGGGGATGGGCGAACAGATGTTTCTTGCTTCTATAAGGTTCTTCATTACTAACATATTACTTTTTTGCTAATATTCAATCTCTTAAAATAATAATGTTTTTATCTAGTGTGTCACGTCAAGTGATTCTAAGGCTCCGCGCGCGATCATTGTACACTCATCGTCATAAAAAAGCTGAACCCCAGAGGATTCTGCTGATCCGCTGCAAACTCGGTGAGTATTTTTGCACACCATTCGCTAAGCCAATGATTTCGTTTTCACGGTCGGCCGCGCACTGGGGGTAGTGTGTGACGTCGCGCCCACCAGTCTAGATAAGAGAACTTCAAACGGCCGCATCGGCCGTTGCGACATCAGCTAGCGTCGCTAGAGCGTCATCTGCACGTACACTATGCCTCGGCGACGCTTTCGCGACAACCGGTTGTCCAGTTAGACGCGTTCGAGAGGGGCTGCATCGTGGGTGTACGGAGGCTGGTTGGTCCTGTCGCCGTATTGCGCACCACACCGGTCGTGCGGACACCACCATCGCTCGCTGTTGGGCGCAATGGATTGAGGAAGGCATACACACCCGAAATACAGGATCTGGACGTCCACCATGCACCATGAGGAAGGAGTACCGATGGATTGTCCGTCACGCGCGAACAGATCCAACAGCAACGATTGGTGCTAATCAGCGGGCAGTGCAGCCTGCACTGTCACATCCTGTAAGTGCCAGTACCATTGGCAGGCGGTTGCACAACGCAAGGCTCGCCGCACGCCGACCATTACGACGCCTGCCACTCACACCCCAGCATCGTCGCTACACACTCGCCGTGTCGGGAACGATGGACATGGGCCCTGGAGACTGGCGGCGGGGTCATCTTCAGCGACTAGTCCGCTTCTGCCTTGATGGCGACGACCACTGGCTCCGTGTCTGTAGACGCAGTGGGGAGCGCCATGACGAGTGGTTTATGGTATCCCATCACATGTCCCGCCAGCCTGGTATGATGGTATGAGGCGCGATATCTCCAAGGTTCCCGTTCACCATTAGTGTTCCTCGGAGTACCGTGACAGCCGAACGGTACGTTCAGGAGATCCTGCAACGGTGGCTCTGTCGTTCGTGAACGCCCACGCCCATGCCCTATTTCAACAGGACAACGCGCGTCCGCATACCGTAGCCTCTCCAGAGCATGCCTTGCAACCGTGGATACTCTGCCATGGCTAGCAGCATTGCCAGACCTGTCTCCGATCGAGAAAGTTTGGGATGCTATGGAGCATGTGGTCAGGGTCTCACCCTTACCCACCAATCTGCAAGAACTGCGCGCTCAGGTGCAAGCTGCGTGGGACTGGACTAGCAGAGGACTTCATTCCAGACCTGTACAACTCCATGCCGCAACGTCTGACTCGTGTATTCACCAAATGACGGCCCCACGCCATACTACAGGCACCGTCTGTGGCTGTGTACGCAATAAATGTTGTCCAACAAATGTGAAAGTGTAATCCTTTTGTAAGCGTGGTACCCTCTACCTGCCTGCCAACAATGATCGCAATCATCCCCTTGTCCTTCTGGTGCAGATTTTTTATGACGATGAGTGTAATTTGCGATTTTTCTAAGGAGATATATATTAAATCGTTTTTTTAAATTTTTTTCTGTAACGTGAATTGAAAATACACTACGCGGAGACTTTTGCAAAACTCAACTACATTTGATTTATACAGTAATGGTAAGAGCTAGGAGATTGAAATTTGCATTCAAAAACAATGTTACTTTGAAATAGTATGTGCTAATTTTCAATTTTCTTTCTTGAATATAAGGAACTATAAAAAATAATTGGAACGTTTATTATACACTAATATTTTCTTCAATATTTGCAGTTT
>JAHLJT010009355.1:88559436-88749296 GCA_031308135.1 Acheta domesticus
CACTGGCCTGCAATGCCTCGAATCCCTAGCATTTCTAGTTTTGTTAAAAGTATATGATGGTCAATAATGTCAAAGGCTTTTGACAAATCTAAGAAAAGGCCAATGGGAATTTCCTTCTGATTTAGTGCAACAAGTATGTCATTTAAAAGGGAGAAGATGGCTGTGTCTGTGGATCTATTACTCCTGAATCCATGTTGAGCATTTGTGAGGACATTATTTGCATTGAGAAACTGTTTGAGTCTATCGTTAAAAAGCCTTTCCAGAATTTTTGAAAATCCTGATAGCAGGGAGATAGGTCTGTAGTTTATTGGATCAAAGCTATTTCCCTTTTTAAACAATGGTTTCATTTTTGCCATTTTGAAAACATCTCGAAATATGCCTGATTTTAGAGAATAATTGCAAGTATGAGAGAGTGGTTGCACTATATATGGAGCACTGTGTTTGATAAGAAAATCTGGAATGTTGTCCAGGCCTGCTGAGAATTTATTCTCCATTTGTCCAATGATTTTAAAAATTTCAGAGGGAGTGGTTTCATATAAAAATATGGTATTTACGATTTGTGTAACACTGGTGTTTGGTTGGTGTTTTATTGTTGAGAGAGTGTTGAGAGATTAATTTTTTACCTATTTGTGAAAAGTGTTCATTGAATATGTCAGCTATTTCTTGTGGGTCCTGTAAAGTTTGGTTGTTGTGGTGGAACTCTATATTTTTTTTGTTATTATTAGATGGTGCTGTAGTCTTTTTTATAATATCCCACATAGCTTTTGTTTTGATACATTTATTATCTAAATAAATTACTCTTTGTTTTATTTCAGCAATGTTTAGAATAATATAAAAATATCACTTTCAATCGCCATTTTGTCAATGTAGTTACATTGGCACATATGATTCACAGATCTCAGGCAAAATAACAGTTATCCCTCAGTCTCTAATATTCTTGCAATAGGATGCAAAAATGTTAAACCTGGTATGTCTTGAGGTTTTGGAACTGCTAATTACTTGACTGGAGGTATTAATTTCTTAAAATGGCATGAGGCTGTGCCATGAACTATACTATCACACAACTAATGAAGAGTTACAATAACTTGTGTTGTAGAACAACACAGAGCCCAGTTCTTAAACACTTATGCGGCAGTGAAATTCTAGGAGTTAAATTAGGTGAGGTGAGGTACATTTGTACTGGCCTTATATTTTGTGACAGTATTATATAAATCTGTTGTTATTTAGAAATTATTTCTTGATGAAAAATTTAAAAGATTTTACTTTATGGTAATTTTTCTTTTGTTCAGAGTTATAGTTTTAATAACTTAATTTGTGACTATCTCTATATGAATTTTAAAAGAAGATCAATTAACAATCAGCCAATATCAGGAGTTGAAAGTGAAAACTTTCCTAAATTTCCCAGATATGACACTTCTGTTGGATCTATGATTTTTTTCTTGACATCTTTTATCATCTCACATACTGTGTGATTATGAGGTTCTAGATCAGGGTGACTCAAATGCAAGAATTTAGGCCTGACTGTGCGATGACCCACTGGAGTGTGTGCCACTTGCCTTACACTAGACTAGAGCCAATCATGTCCATGCACCTCCCTTCCCCTTCCGTCAGGCTGACTTGACGTGCACTGGGCCACATTGGTTGCCTGCAGATAAACGCAGGGCCAGGGCATGTCAAGAAGGCTGCACATTTGATCAGCCCAGATAATTCATATTACTCTTTGATGTTTTAGCATTTTCTTCATATTTGCAAAGTGTCTGCCAATGATCGAAAGTGCTAGTGTTTATTTAATTTAACTTTAGATTTAAATAATATAAATATATTTATGATAATTGCTATCGTCTTTATTGTGTTTTTTTCAATCATTCTATTGAAAATGTCTCAAATTACAAGATATCCTAACACAAATTAAATTATAAAATATTTAATCAAAAGAATTTTCAATTATTTATTTAATTTTTGAAGAAAAATTCAAAAATTTCATGAGGGAAGAGCTCTGAATACAGAACACATCACTCATTTCAATAATTTAATTCTTCAACATGTGGCCCTTGGTCAGTGTGGTAGTATTTCAAGGTAGTTTGAATTGAACATTGCTAACTGAACACATCCGTTGATACCTGCTGTGGAAGCAGATGGTCAGGTGGCATTGTGCTTCCAGCTCTAAATATATGCTATATTCTGAAAATGCATTGCATTGCTTTGCATCTTCAAAATAATCATAACTAGTGGTGCTACAGAATGGCACAGATTTTCCCATATTAGTATTATATTTCCTTGGGTCTTCGCTAGCTATTTGGAATTGCTACGTACTCTTTCTTGCCAGCTTCCATCTATCACCACACAAACTACATATTTTTGTCGTTTCTTAATTTTTCGGTTTCATATTGGTAGAATGGAAATATTAATTTTAGAATATTAAAGAACACAAAAAACTAGTCCTAAATGGCAATTTTCTTTTAAAAATTATGTGCTGTTTTAAAGAAAATTGTGTTTTAGCGCTTCTAAAAATACGAAATTTGAAGCTCATTTTCATAGAAGATTTTTGAGTTTTCAAATTACTTTATTTGAAGTTATTTGAAGCACATACACTCACAAATATAATAATCTTTACAAATTACTGGTAATGTGCGTGTTAAAGATGTGAGAGATCTTTCAAAAAAATTACATTTATATAATTTTTTGAAAAAACAAAAAATAACTCAAAATAAACTTTACGTCATATTAAAGAGTAAAGTTAGCACTATCCATTGCAAAAGTTTCAAGAACAAATATGCAGCCATATATGAGAAATGGCGTTTCAGGTTTCTGAAAATGCGGAATTTTGAGCTACTTTTCACAGAGAATGGTTGTGTGTATGAGAAACTTTACTTGACATTGATTGACTTGACATTATTTAAAGCACATGTACTCGTAAATATAATAATGTGAACAAATCGTCGCTAATGTAAATATTAACAACGTGAGAGACAAGTTAAAAAAAATACATTTTTCCAATTTTTGAAAAAACAAAAGGATAGAGCAATATGGCGTTTTCGTCATCTCATAAAATACATTAGGCATTATACCAACCAAAAATTTAAAGAAAATATTTGGAGCCGTTTTTGAGAAAATCTTGTTTTTGTAATTATTTAAAATTGCACATATTTTACACAATATTGCACGAAAACTACTAAACTTTTCAAAAAAATGTATATGACCTTAATGAAAGAACTCACTTTGGACAACAAATTTTATTTAAAAGAAAAATTTCGATCTTCAATTTTGTAGTTCCAGAAAGACATCGAAAAAAATTTTAACAAAATTTAACAAATTTTCAAAAAATTAGAGTTATCCGTGAAAATCGGACCTATGCCACCTGAATAAGTGTATTTTACTCTATTCCTACAAGAAATTTAAAGAAAAAAATTTGGAGCCGTTTTTGAGAAAAAATTGGAAAAAGTCCGGGGGGCTTCATATAAAGTACCTTCAAATTTTACAGAATCTTTTTGAAAATCTTAAAGCTTCGACTAGAACCAGGTCGATCCATTTCGGAAAAGTCGTACATATGGTTTAGGCGCTGGCAGTATTCACAGGCAGACGGATGGACGGACAAACGGACGGACATTTTCCTTTCAATCGGGTTTTCGGTATCAAGGACCCACAAAATAGGGATTCTGGCTTCACCACGTGTTAGGGGATTCTTTTTCTTAATTTAGCAACAGGTTTTATCCACATTTTCGTTATCACAGGCCGGCAATGATATTTTTTCTGCCGAAAATCGGCCATTTTTTCGGGCAGCATTACATAACTTTCCCTATACTACGTACATCACTCCGTGTATACGTACGTAACGGGAAAGTAAAAATAATAAGGAAATTTGAAAAAAGGAAAATAAAAAATAATATGATGGTGAAATATTATAAATGTTTGCCAAATGGCCAATCGGCCATTTTTTTCGGGCAGCATTACATAACTTTCCCTATACTACGTGCATCACTCCGTGTATACGTACGTAACGGGAAAGTAAAAAATAATAAGGAAATTTGAAAAAAGGAAAATAAAAAAATAATATGATGGTGAAATAATATAAATGTTTGCCAATGGCAATAATCTTCTCTTATGCCAAATAGTACTTGAAAAACATACTGTAAATAAATCATTGCTTTAAATTACAAATACGAAGAAATAGAAATCTTATCAATATTAAAATATTCATATGGAAAACTACACAAAAAGAAAGCAAACACATGCTTTAACACACAGCTAACAAGAAACGCACAGTAATCAGTGTTTGTGCAAGATCCATTGCAAAAGAGAGGAACTGCAGGAAAAGATCCCTTCCATCTTGAGATGGGTTAATGTGAATGGCAAAATCCATTCCATCCAGGCATGGCAAACTGCAAATAGAAGTGAGAGGAAAATGTCCTTTGGGGATAGCACACCCACTGCATGGTTAATAAGGACCATAGAACCTTTGAATTTGCATTGCTTTAATCATGCAAAGTGATTAAAACAATAAGTTAAGGAATGTGCAGTAGGTAATGCTCTTTTATCCCAAAAAGTTAAAAGCTGTGATAAGAAGGAACGACTGTGAGAGCCTCTTCATTTCATTTTGTCACAATTTTTTATTATTTTAGCTATTACATAAAATATAATACATATATTTTTTTAGTTAGGAAATTACTTCTTATATATCAGATTTTGAAACTAATTTACTTTTCTCATTTCCTAATTATAACATTTTGAGTAAGATTCATTCTTTTGTCATTCTTGTTTTCAGGTTCCAACATTGATTGTGTATGGCAGTGAAGACAACACTGGTCTTGCTGAAGCATCTTTGCAAAATCTTCAAGTATTACCAAACAGCCGTGAAATCAAAATTGAAGGAGCAGGACATCCTGCTTATCTGAATCAACCTGCTGTCTTCCATAAATTGTTGCATAATTTTCTTCAGCTTCTAAAATAAGTCAGAAAATAGCCTTACTTTGGTATTTTTGACATATTTTCTTAGTTTGACATTTGACAAATGTTGTGGGGTTGGGTTTGGTGCTGTCCATAAACAATTAGAATGGAGATGGTAGAAATTTGATTAGAAATCTGTATAAAAATTCTTCATCACTCCTTGGAAAATTATTATTGTTAAAGCAAAGTTTATGTATTTTGTTTTGTTATTTGTTCCATGAAGTGCGTTCTTATATTGTAAAAATTAATTTTGTTTACCTAATCCAGTTTTTGTTTTATTTTGGTTTTCATTTAGTTATCATTTAATTTGGTTTTATTTTAGTATTCATATATCAATTCATAGTGTGTAGATTCGTTTGGCTTTTTTTCCCATCTTTGGAAGACTTTTCACCAAATATGCAACTGACATAAAATTTCAAAGATACAAATGTATTTTTTGTCAAATGCAAGATTATAATTTTTCAGAGATTTATGAAATAATGAGTGTTCTAAATATTTTATTTAGTAGAATGGCTCAAACTAGAGCCATTCATTCCAACTAAAATCATTCAACCCATGCCATCCATAACTGAAGGCAATATTTTGTTGGCTTCCAGAAGAGAGTAATGTTAAACAAGTTGATCAATTGATTTAAAAATTGAAGCACTGTTGTAATGGCTGGTTGGATATGCAATTAACTTTTTCTTCATTTCCGAGATAACTTAATGAATAGAGGAGTTGCATTGATGAAATTATTGTATTATATGCAAGTAATTATTTAGAATTTTCTATTCTGTGTAGAATGAGATTTTGTGATTTGAAATTGGAATCTTCTTTAAACGTGTGTTCAATCAATCAATTATTTTTTAAGAAGGGAATCCAGTGTCTTTGGGATTTATTGTCTGCATTGTGCAATTTCAATGCCTGTGTAATGCTGCTACCACTACTTCTGCTACTACTACTACTGCTACAACAAAGAAACTTCTTAATTTCATCTTTTTTTATTGCGTTATATTGTTATTATTGTTATTATTATAAATTAATTTATTATTTGCGTTGTGTTATTGGAGCTTAATAATAAGTGCTCATATTCTCTAATGCTAAATGATTTTAACAAATGAGATATGGGTAATTTTTAAGTTTAACTTTAACAGTTTATTGCATTTAAGGAATTATTAACAAATTCAAAAGTTTTGACGTATGGGTGATAACATTTCATAAATATTCATGCCCATGTTATAAGTAGAGATCCGACATTGATATTTTCAAAACATCAGTGTTTTATAAATGATTGATTTTCCAATAAAATAATGATGTTGTAAAAATTGAAGTATTGAAGACGATGTTTTTTGAACATCAATGTTTTATGCTCTTTTTTTTTTTCATTTACAATGTGTTGTTCATGGTTGAAAAATTCCCCTATTCACAATTTTTAAAGTGAGAATATGAAATAATAATTGATGGCACCATTGTCTGCTTTCAAACCACACAAACTTGAAATGTACTACCTTCGTTGAAGAGACTGTTATTCCTCACCTGAGATGATTATGATGCCTTGATATTTCCTGTGTCTTTCCTTGCATTCACCCGTGGAGAGGTGATTTTAAACTTTATTTTCAGTTAAATTTAAATTATAAAATAAGATGCACAACCATTCTCAAATTGAATTGTGTTGCACATGAATTTAATGTTAGGGGTTACTAAACAAACTTGAAAACATTGATAGTATTTGGTCAATATGTTTTTAACATTGATGTTGTAATTTTAAACATCACTGCTAGGCAACATTGATGTTTTGTTGTTGATGTCGCGTCATTAGTTACAAGTTTATTCAGTCAAAATTATTATTACCCATTGTAGGGCTTTTATTGGGAAAATATTGCAGTATCGTATTGGTTAAATACAAATATTAAGGCTTAAATATTTGTAATATTAACAAATTATCTTTTTAAAGGAGAAAGAAAGACAAATTATTTATGGACAGAACCAATGTTTCCATAATACAGATTCTTGTTATGTACAGAACATCTTACCTTTGTTAAGTGGACCAAATAATTTAAATTTCATTGAAACCATACAATGGTTTCTCGTGGTTGTGTTTTGAAATATTTAATAGAGATAGTTACTACTAGCATATTTTCAATTTTGAAATCTGCTGGCATTGGTGATTGTTCTTTATTATCTGTCTCCAAAAAGATTTTTTTTTTATAAATAAAGAAATCCCTTCTGATAATATAAGACTGGAAATATTTTATACAATTTTAAAAGTCCAAAAATTGATATGTGGTAGTGCTTGTAATTTGATATTAGCTGTGTCTTCAAATTTGAAACTTCCTTGACTATCTACCCTCTCAATGTTTTTCTAGTATTATAGTTTTATTTGAGATTAGTAGATCCAGAAGAATTTTGCTTTTATTTGTGCTTCATGATTTTTATTGAATGATATGAGATTTTTATGACTAGATCTTGAGTAAATAATTGATTTTAAAATTTTTTACCAAAATTTGATATAAAAAACTTAAAAATTTGAATGAAGAGTACAAGTTTGAAATTAAAAAGCTACAATACTCATGAAGTCTTGGTTTATATAAAGAATGTGTTTCTCTGTTGTCTACAGATTTCTGAAATACTCATAAAACATCCAATGTACCTCTGGATAAAAAGAGGTTTGCATGAAATGTTGTAGGAATATATTGTATATACCAATTTTAGTCATAATTCAAACTTTTTAAGGTGGTAATTTGGGCTAAATGTATGTTTTCATAAAACTTTATACTTGAGTGAAACTTTTGTACTCTTTTTAACATTTACTAATGAAATATTAGGGGCACATTTTGAATACTTTGTTGCTGAAAATTGTGAAGTGTCTTTAATAAATATTCTTCCATGCCATAATTTACAATGTGCTTATCTCAGATTGTTATCAATATCTCTTTGAGAAGACTTGCTTCTTTGGAAATTATGTACATACTTCAAAATATGAGGAAACTTTCAACAAAAAATGGACAATATCCAAAGGATGGTTTTAGTAGTATTTTTCTTGTTGTGAGTATTACTAGATTATATTAATATGTGCAATACATAATATAAGACTGTAATATGATTATCCTTTGTTTTGCACTATTGTATAAATGGCTTTATGCATGAAACAACCAAGCAACATTTTCTACTTTGTGAAGAATGAAAAATGGAAAGTTTAAAAATCCTATCTATTTTGATGGGACGCTGTTCACTATTTCTTAAAATGTTAACATTCTTTATCAAGCAAAAGTGCTGATATTTTGTGTAGGACTAGTTCATCCTCAAACACACCAGGGACAATAATATGGTTGATTTTTTTAAGATTGGCTCAGTCTGCTGATATTTAATGCCATTCAATTACATAATAAATGTATATTCATTAAATAGGTTAATAATCACTATGATTGAACTGTTGAGGTATATTGATTCTCATTGTTTGAAAAAGTATAATATAGTGACCTTCATAAAGATAGGGGTTTGAGTGTAGTTTCCATCATTAAGAGGATAGGTACAATTATTGCCAAGGGAATTTTGATGATTTTTATAATTTCATTTATGTATTAATATAGCATTTTATTCTCGAAATTAGGTGTGTGTTTTTAGCAGTCTTTACGTTAGTAGAAAATGGTAGTTTGAATAAACAAACAATTGTATGTGTCATACTTTTTATTTGAACCATACTCTTCCCAAAATGTTGCTATTTATTGTTTCCCTAAAAAGGACTGTTTGTAATTTTTCTGTATTGAACAAAGTAAGGACAAGAACAAACTTTAGGTACAAGATTTGTAAGCAAATTTATGTAGGAACTTTTTTTTCACAAATAATCTATTTGGTAGGTTCTGTAAATTATTGGTTTTGAAGTAATGATGTATTACAAATCATCCATGTATATTCCATCATGTTCAGGTCTCCTGCAATTTTTCTTGGAGAAAGAGCAGTATATTAAATGTAAGTGCATGATAGTGTAAGTCTGATCTTAGTGTTCACACTTCACTGATAAACGTAGTGCTGTAGTCAGAGGACATGGTGGAAGATGTATAGCAAAACTCTGATTTGAAGCTGTTTAATGCAATTAAGATGGCTCTAGTTTAATTATTATGTGGAATATTTAAACACAGTTGTTGATGGCAGCATGGTCTCTATGAAATTTCAGAAGAGGTATGGATTAACAAATGGAAAGGACTGCATTTGTCTATGCATGGTTGTTATCAATATTAATGAAAAAATATGTACTTCAGTTACATGTAAGTGAATGCAATGAAATTAGTGTATCATTTTTTCTCGTACTAGCCATAGGCATCATGTAAATGCCTTAGGCCATGTAGATGACAGCCCTCAAAATGTTTTCTTTAATAAGAAACATTCATTAGAAAATAATGAAGCTAAATAATCTATCCTACTATATGTAATAGAAGTAGGACTCCAGTTATCAAAATTAAAGAGGGAGAAGGACAGTTCAAATATATAGAAATTGGAATGATTGGATAACACATAGAAATTAAGTGAAAATGACATCAGGCATAAAAAAATCCTATGATTAATGAAATTGAGTTAAACAAATGTTAGGTACAGAAAACTTCAAATACTGGAGGATTTACCTCAAAAGAAACAACCATTTTTATTTTCTTTGTCATTTCAGTGCAAACAAAAGCACTCTTATCCATGGGCTTTTGCAGACCTGTGACATTAGGCAGTGGTTTTTTAATATGATTAACAGATGTAACGCTGTAACTTCTACATAAAAAATATGTATTGTTTTAAAGTCTTGTGGATGTACTGTGGATTTGAGTTCAAAAGTTATCTCAAAATGAGTTTGTAAAATATGAAATATATTTGTAAAATGTGCTTCAGAAGGAAGGTGAACTGTGGGGATGCAATGGATTTCACCAGTGCAGAAATAAATATCTTTGTTTGTAAATTGAAAATAAATCCAGTTATCAATTTGAAATTTTATCTCAGAGATAAAAGTGCATAGGAATTTTTATATTTACGTTTTGAAAAATGCAATATTGAGCCTAGATGTACCCCCTGAATGAACACAAAATTTGACCTTGTGTGTGAGAAAGTGGTATTTATATGTATACATTTGTACATGTTAAGAAAATTGTTGTTTCGTATGCATGGTAGAGAATAAATGAGTGTTTGTCAGTGTAATAAAAATTTATAACTTGAAAAAGTAGGATGTAATCAGATAATATTGTAAGCAACATCTCTGGTGATGTTTCTGCCATACTTTGGTACTCAAAATCAAGATTGTACATATTAATCAATAAGAATTTTTGTTTTCCTTTTGTTAGCCATTAGTGTTCATCCCCATATAGCTAGTTATGGGAATAAAGATGTTGTACTGGAAAAGCTTACACCATTTTTGGTTCAAAATAGTATATCACTATTTTAGTATGTGCACCTGAAACTGGATTAAAGTATATTTATTACATTTGAATGACATTGAATTTTCCTGAAGGAGTGAAACAAGAAAGTGATGATACAGGTTTTCATGGGAGAATTATCCTTTTTTTTTTAAATCAAATTCTGAAATTTATTCAATTGTATTAGGTCTAAGCAATCCCAAAAATGATTGGACCAAGTTTCAGAGAATTCAATGGAAAAACTCTTGAAGAATGTTGGTAGTTGAACTGCAGTTTTTTTAATGTTGTATTGCATTTTGTTACTGTGGTTTTGCAGAAATAAATGTGTGTGTATTCCTTTTACCAAAATGTGGAAATGGAGGAAAGAATTCGTGGAAGTGAAATGTTCTGAATGACATAATAATATGAATGATAATGATGGTGATAATCCATTTCTCTTGATTATTTGAAGAGAAAATACATTGAAAATTAGACTGGTAGTATTTGTTTAGTACAAGTTTATGTGACCTTATTAGTAATAAAAACAATACCACTATTTGTCAGGAGAGAAAATGTCTCAAATCATTTTTACCACTTTGCAAATATCTTTCAGTGTAATTACAAAAGATTACTACACTCCAGTAGTTCTTGAAATGTGTTTCTTTAAAGTGGCACTAGAGAAATAAAGTATTTTTACAGAAAGGAAACAGATGCAGTAGTGCATTACGTCTGTCATTTAATAGGAAACATTTTGGGAACTTTGTATCAGTGTTTTAATACTTGCTGTTACTTTCTTATTTATGCTTTGTTTATCAATTCTACTTTTAATAAAAATAAATGTAAAATAAACCATTTTTTTAGTGGAAGCTTGTTTAGCATACTTTTGAAGGGACCAAAAATGTTGAATGCCGTAAGCACGAAAACGTGTAAAAATGCTCAATTTATATTTTTCATATTTCCTTCTTCTGATCACTACAATTCTGAAGAGAAATTGATTCAAATGTTAATAACACACCTTTACACTCAGGATAATGTAATTGCAACTAATATACTGATTAAAATTAAATTTCACACAAATAATTTACAAATTAACTAATATTAACTTAAAACTATTTAAGTTATCATAACTATAAAACAACAAACTAGCATCCTGAGTCTTTCAAATTTGAAGTAACAAATTTCATTCTTTCTGTTACTCATATTATCAGACCAAGTAGTATTTGGTCTGATTGACAAATAATTCAAAATAACCTGAAATCAATGCACGTTTAAGATTCTTCTACACCAGAAAACTTGCCATACACATTACTGAAACAAAGAAGGTGCTGAGCAAGATGGGTAAACACAAGAATGATTAAGTAAAAGGAATTAGGACTTAAAAATAGGGATGCAGGAAAACATGGTAAAGGGGAACATGCAAACCAGATCACATGTATAGTTTATTATGTGGAAATATACTTATTAATTAAATGCTTTCATTTTTGAAAAGACACCACTCTTTAATTACATTTGAGACTTTTTCGTATCTTTAGACAGTGTGGTTGAATAGCAATAAAATGAACTGAATAATTTTAGGTTCATTTTTGGAATTTTAGTGAACATTCCTTTTGTGACAGTTGAATTTGTAATTTTGATTTCTTTGGTCAACTAATTATAGGGTGAATATTACATTGAAAGTAAAGAGTCAGTATTGTTAGTACTTGAAAGTCAGTGAGATGAACAAAACACTGGAAAATTAATTAATGTTTACCAGTACAATTTTGATTTTATTAGAAATAGGTCCAAGGGGAACAAAATTATCTAATCTAAAAGCAATAATAAAAATAATTATAAAATGGATTACTTTTATTGTTTTATTAGACTGAATTTCTAACAATGTATTTTCTGATATAGCTAGCTAGCAAGCTGGTGTGCATGATGTAGAATAATGACATTTGTGCTCTGAAAGTGTTACTTTAGGGGCGGAGAGTGCTTCGACACTCTCTGACTTCCATAATTTTTAGTGTTGAACCTTTTTTTTTTTCCCTCCCAAGGAAGAGATTACAATTTTGTTCTTTACCTTTCAGAAAATAAATTTGATTTTCATTCTTTAACATTTCTGGTTCCATGTTCAGTTAATAGAAATAAAGTTTCGAGATTGCCTAATGTTACACTAATTGCTTCCAGTAAGTGTACTTTTTTAACAGTTGTTAAAACAAGTTCCGAGATAAAATGTGATTTTTGTACTTTTCTGATACTAATATTATGTATTATGTGTTTTCTTCACAAAGTTTTAGTGATGAAGTAAAAACATTGGACTGATGGTAGTAATTGTCACTGTATTTGTGTGATTTTAATAAACATATGGACTTTGATTTGAGAAAGTTCTTTATATCATTGAGTGTATCTATACGAATAAATTGAAAGAAAAGAAAAAAAAATCAAATACAGGAATAAGTAGACGTTGAAATTGTTCTGTATGGATTATGTGTTGGTGTCAATGTATAAATAAAACAAAAATGTCTATATCATTATTGAGTGGAATTATTTTCATTCCTGACCATTAATACCAAACATGAAATGAGTCATTAAAATGATTGTGTGATTGCAAGGTGCTCTTTGCCAGGTGTGGTGTTTATGATATATAGAATGGAGAGAAACAAAAGTAGTTTTTGTTATTGCTGAAGTGTTTTAAGATTTAGTCAATTACATTTCTGACCAACCAATTTAATTTCATGTTCCACAATAGCTGACAAACAATTCTGATTGCACAATTTTTACTAGCAGTTTTAGTACTGTAATAAGTAGCTTAAGAGGCAAAGAGACTCAGTTCTTCTATTCATTGGACCAAAAAGGTCGAACTGCAGAAAACTGGAAAGAAGTAAGAATGTCCATTTATTTATTTTTCTTTTATATGCTCACAGAAATGTAGCAATGGATATTTTGCTAAAGTCAATAAGGAGGTATAGAATATGCTTATAAAAGAAATAAAGAGGTGATAACATGTCCAGTTAATGGGTAAGCATTCTCCCCAAACATGTTCAGATAATGAGACAGTATTCTTTTGTTGTCACCTTAAGTACATTGAAATTCACATGGAACCTGACTCCACAGATCAAATCTTAAATAACTTGAGAGTAGGTATCGGAGAATTAAGAAACAAAGAGCTGTTGGAAGACATTAGACCCATTATCTTTCACAAAAAAATACTGATTACAGAGCCATGTCAGGCTTTGACTGCTTGGTAGGAGAAAAATTATGAAAGTAAATTCAAAGACTTGTAATGTCGTGTGATTTGGTGTTTCTCAACAGTTCTCTTTGTGCAGGAAATTCCAATATGTTTTACTTTTATACTCATTAAGAAATGTTTTATTATTCTATGTTTTACCTGAAGAAGTGATCAAACATCTTGAAATGTTGCTTGTATGACTTTGTTATTAAAACTAAGACAAATAAGACTATTAATTTCCCCTTGGTAAAATAAAATAATACTGATTGTCTTTTATTAAAATTATGCTTTCTCCAACTCATTATTTTACAGAATATTCATGCACATGTTTGTGGTGAGTGATATGACTATCATGGGACCTTTCATTTTTGGGTAATATACTTTTGATCTGAAAATAGATTTAAAGACGGGAAGGATTGGAGGTCACAAAAAAGTTCTTAGGTCATTAGTTGAAATGACAAAATTAAACAGTGAAATGAAATGAGGAAAGATAAATATAGTCACTTGAAGAAAAAAGATACAAAAGAAAAACAAATAATGGTACAAGAGTGTGAGTATGGGGTGGAAAGGACTATCAAAATAATTTTTGAGACACTAGCCAGAGAGCAAAAGGATCTAAGGAGAAACAATAGAAACCCTTTGAGAACACACTGTAAATTATACCACAGTTTAACATGTTAGACTGTGGTTATACTAAATTAGTATTCCTTCACACACTACTCCTTTGTATTTAATTATGATTATGAGTGAAAAGATAATTACATGTATCTCATTCCACATACTATCATTTTTTATTGACACATTTTGCCTAACAAAACCATATATTGTTTTATATAATTATTCATTCATTCTATATTTTGTACAGTTACATCACATCCATTATATTTCATAACTGTTTTCATCTAAAGAAGAATTATTAAAAATATACATAATATTTTCATTCACAAAAATGTTGACATATTTCTGCACATTGTTAAATGAGACAAACAAAAGTAACCAAAATATTAATAAGTTTGTGTTATTTTCTGGTTAATGTCAATATTACCTTGAAAATTATCATTGTATTTTGAGCAATGCTTGCTTGAGAAGAATGTAACCAAAATGACTAGAAACAATAAATTTCATATTTGAAAAGTCATCATTGCAATATTGTTAGTGAGTTCAGACAATGTGATATAAAGAAGTTAATTAAAACACATTTTAATCAGAAAATTCTAATGCTGCTTCTCATTGTTAGTACAAGTAGAAGACAATTATTACAGTGGAGACTTGGTATGATTCCACTATAAATAAGTGCCCTCAAATAAAGACATGCACAATGTGAAGTGCAAGTTCTTAGATATTGGTTTAAAAATATAATGAGAGGTGAGATATAATATGAAGTTTTTATTTTCTTCAAATTGAAATTCTTTTAAATCAAACTATCAAAAAACTATCTAAAAATATAATACATGTTTTAAAAGAACGTATATAATCATGTGAGACCAATGAATTATTTACTGTTTGGTTTACTTTTGTTTGTCACATTTGAACCTGCCTTTCCAACTGTATCTAAACACTGTACACTATGTAGTTTATTCATAACTTATCAATAACAGATATTTTAGATATTCATTCCAGCATTAAACATTAGCTGATCAACAGCTCATATAAGTATATTCACATAAAATTTTTATTCTTCATTAACTAACAGAATATTTATATTTGTCAAACAGAGATATGCAAGTTTGTATCAAATTACAACTCCCATTCAAAAATAGAAGGAATATTTCTTGAAAATACAAATTGTTTCTAGTCCTTATTGGATTTGTAAACACTGCAACTCCATTGGGCAAATATATTCCTCTTAAGATGTCACTGAGTAAATGATAATTTGGTATATTTTGTTTCTTCTAAGCTATGAACTTCCTTCTAAATTTCATAATTGTTATGTTATTGTGTGTCAATTATTTATGGATATTGATACCAGTTACAAAATATAGTTTTCATGAAAGCTTGCACATTAGATCTCAAAATGAATGAAACAACTACAACAAAAAACAATCTAAAACTGCATTGAGAAATTTTTCCTACAGGTTTGGTAAAACAGAGGAGCTTGGAATGTAAGTGTCCAGTAGAAACAAAGCTTTGAAAATTTGGCTTTCACAAGAAAAACCATAGAACATGTTGTCTCGAGGCAGAAATGGTAAAAAACTAAACAAAAACAAATATTTTTTTAAATAAAAAGTTCTTAATATAAGAATATCGGAAACATGAATAGTTTTGTTTGGACACTTCTTCCTCAAGTTACGATTTGAAGTTTGTCTTTGTGTAAGTTGAGAAAGATGTTTCCATAATATTTTTAGAACTTAAGCCTATATGTCCTTGCAGTTCTTTAAGAATATATTTCAGTATCATTTTCATTAAATTCTACAAGATATATTTTGAAAAATTTATAATTGGTAAATCATATCCATTTAATATTAATTTAGTTGACAGTAAGACTTGCAATTTACACAAGAGTTAGTATTCATCCTGTGGTTCATCTCTTGTTATCTTCAAGTGTTCTGTATTATATGTCTTGAGTTTGAGCAAATATTTGAGCAGCAATTTCAAATTTCATGACCCAAATTGCAAGAATTTTTATTTTTTATGTATGTTCTAAGTTCGGCAATTTTTGACTTGTAAGAATATTGGATTTCTGTTGACAAATTCTGGTGTCAGGAAGATTCTTAAATCGTCAAAATTTTCTTTTATATTAAATGTATGTTAAATAATAGATTATTTGACAAACAAATAATCAATTCATTATCAAAATAAATAATTCAATTTAATTTTTTGTAATTAAATTTTTGCAATCCTTGGTAAAAAATAAGGTTGTTGTATAGAAATGAAAAAATAACATTTATTTACATTTACAAAGTTTATTTAAATTGATAACATAGCTGTAGGTGAAGCAGCAGTTCTTATATTAATGCTTCTACGCCACACATTTTCATTATAAAGACTCAGTCCAATATCACTCCTGTTAAGCATTACTGTATAATTTTCTAGAATGTACAGAATTCTTTTGCAATGTTGAGTCCAAAATTATTTTTCATTTAAGATCAGCATGAACATAAAGTGTACATTCACAAATTGTTTTAGTTGTACTAAAAAATCATTCTACTTTTTAGTAATGTATTAACATTTCCAATGCTCCTTAATAATTGATGTTAACCTGTATCCTGCAAAGGGGTGATATTAAAACTTAATTGTTTTAGAATGTATTTTAACATAAATGGCTTATGGCAATGTAAGGATTCATTATCTTCTTTACTATTCAATATAAGATAAAACATGCCCTACAGTTTTCCTGCCGCCTTTCTTTTTATTTAGTTTTTTGTAATTTCAATATTTATGTCCATACTGAGATCTAATTTGCTGTTATACATTTTTCACTGGACTATTAAGTCACATTGAAATTAAATGAGCAAAATTTGCAAGAAAAATTGTTTTGCTTGAAAAATTTGTGGAATTCAATTATTTTCCTTTCCTTAAATTATTTCATCTGAAACAATAAGATATATTTTAAAATGAGGATTATATTTCATTTTATTAGTTGGATTTACATTACAGAAACAGTTTTAATTACAGAAATTTGTGAGTAATTCACCAATTTTGCAAATTCAGTGTGTTTTTTTTCAATTTTATGATCAGATTCTCTATTCATCAATGTCAAGTATTTATATATTGGACTACACAGTTAGGGGATGTACGTTACTGAAATATTTGAAAATATTGAATTGATGTAACATCCTAATTTTCTGGTTTGCAGTTTTGCTCATTGTGAATTAATATGAGTCATTAATGTGTTTATGTACTGGCCTATTTTAAAATATTAATAAACATATATCACTGAAGTCAATTTTCAATTCAGTTTTCCCCACAAGGATTTGTAATAAAATTATCAACTATTCATGCATTCAGTCACTTCTGTGCTGCTTCACTGGGTAAGAAATAGAAGATCCAATACACTGCATTGAAAAGAATAAATGAAACAGGAAATATTATACGTGAATATTTATCTATCACATTCACATCCTTTATTTTAGGAATGGATGACTTTAGAGCTGATGCACCTTTCTTGAGAGCATGAATTACTTTTGGTCGATGTTCTCGTTCTGATGGATGACCTCGCCGACGAAAACGTAAACCTCCTGCAGTTCTTACTGGAATTGTGTAACTTGGAGATCTTGGACGAAAACTTGGAGGAAATTTTGAGGGATCTATTCCCTCTGTTGATGATGCAGAGTAACGACTATTGTGTCGGTTTCGTATGGAAGGAATTGGTGACATTCGTAGATCTTGAAGTTCAATGATTTCTTGATGTGATGATGATGCAAATCCATCAGTTGCTGTAGAAACAGCTGCTCCACTTGGCACTGTTGATTTTGGACCTTGAGAAAAATTATCAGAGGAATTATTCTTAATTCAATTAAATGTTCAGATTTAAAGAGAAAGAGTATTGTAACATAATTTACAGGACACAAAATTCAAAAAAAATTTTTTTTGTAACTTTAAACACACGATGCCATATAACAAAGTTAATATGATCCAATTTTGACATTGCTTCCCCTGATTGGACAGCAACTTATCATGCACTGGTGTTTGACAGGTCAACAAACACTCAGGCGATGACCTGGTCAATGGCAATGACAATATCAAGTTTTTAATCTTTATTGTTCAGATTTGAGTGCATCTGAATGTGCATTGCTATTACCATCCATACATCAAACCTCATGGCTAACTGAGAAATTTCTGTATTCAAAATTCAATAATAATGACAATTACTTGATACCTATTGTCGGTGAGTACATCATACCCTGAGAATTCATTTGCCCAGTGTATAACAAATCTACCAATCACATGCATGTCAACGTTGTTTACTTTACATATTACTATTACATATTATGTTACATATTACTTTGTTATATGAGATTTCTCACCACTTGCTCAATGGCAAAGGTGATCAACATCAACCCACCCCCACATGCCCATTGGCAAAAAGTGATCAACATCGAACCACCCTACATGCCCTAGACCAGTGTCTACCAACTCAATACTCTGTGACGTCACAGTAATCTGCCCTCTTTCTTTGAGCTGAGTGTTGAGGAAAGGCAGAGCTCAACGCGGCAGCTGGCGCACAGTGTTCCAATGATGGTACGGAAGTGGGGGAAAAGGTTCGCTTGGAAAATTGATAATTATGTTTTTAAATAGAAATTATTATTTAGAATGTTTATGATTTAATAACGATGTGAAGAATTATATAATAGCACTTATATTATTACATAACTCAAAGCAATATCCGACTCTTTATCGAAACCAGTACTGTAATTCCACTTCCACTCTTTTATTGGATTACATTTTTGGAAAAGACAGTTTTAACATTTTAGGACAATAATATTTGATCTAATAGTATATAATATAATGAATTAGTTCAATCTGAAACAATAATTAATGTTAACAAATAGGTGCTGGTAAGAGTCACGTGAGAGGATTTTGACCCCAGGCTTGTTTATTTTTGATGTAGAGTTTTGTTTGAGAACAATGTAAATCCTCGTGATTTTCAGAATATTTTCCATTATCTTCAATCTGCAAATCCCTTTATTCATCCCTTGATTGCGACATATCTCAGTTATCAGAATTTATTTAACCCAGCATTAGGCACACGGGGTGCCTGAGTCACCCCAGTATTGTTTCGGAGCTCACTGTACTTATTATTTATTTTTTTATTTATTTTTTTGCGAGCTTCTCAATACCTTTTGAGGAAAGTTTTGTGCACATAACTCAAGTCTTCTCTTTCAACTGCTTCTTGTCCTTTCCTGGAAATTTCATCGCAAAGGCGATGGCGCACAGCATGGGGGCCACCGAGCCACCTCTCGCAACCCCTGTTAGCACTTCCTGCCATGCTGTTCACAGTAGTTCTCAGCAGTGGCACATAGGTTTTATTTTCAAATATACACCATGATAACTGCTTTTGTTCTAGAATATTTTTTCATAACAAATATTTTAATGATATGATTATCATATATTTATATTATGATATATTTGTATGTATGTTTGTATATATTTATTTATATTGTAATGTATGTTGTACTCTGAAATATGTTTACATCATATTTTACATCATATTATTTATATTATAATTTTTACTTTTTTTTAGGTGCAGAAGAGATTTCATCCCATACTCGATGAGAAAATTGTGAGCTCTTGCTTTATGAAAGTTGTTTGCAAAAAGAACATTCTTAAAAATTAAAATTTTATTTGTACTTGTTTCCAAACTATCAACGTTTGGAAATAAACACGTATTCATTAAAGAAACAAAATAGTTTGTTATTAATTGTTTTCTTGACATTTGTCTTGTCAGGAGACTGAGGGACCCTGCGCACCTCAATTTGTTACAAAACTTGGCGCACCTACTGCTGGGTTAATCTCGCAGATTTCTTTAGGTCGCAAAGCTACACACTCTACACCAAGCTACACCTTCTCTCGGAGAGCAAAGTGGCTCTGACGTCATTCCTTGTTCAGTTGGCACTCGCTGCCCTAGACATTTGTAACATTATTTCTTAAAAACTCTGAAATCTTCAAGTGTGTGATACATTAGACAAAATTAGTTATTTATTTCATCCAAGACACACAAGATAAGACCTGGGTATCATGAGCATCTCTGGAAAGTAAAATTTGAGGGGGAACATGTGAAACAAATCATTTAATAAGCACTTGTAAAACACACTCTTCAAAAAATCAATTACAAAATGAAAATTAAATGTCAGGATTTATAAATACTTGATATGACAAGGTGGCAAAATATTGGTAAAACATTGGTAAAATCCATGGCCCAGCTCTAAAATTAACTTGAGACACATATAAAAATTAAGCACTCATGACAAAACCTAAATTTATAACTTTTTCCCTAAGGTGAAATATTAATTTTAGAAAGCCATATTACCTTGGACTTTCTTTTCTTCAGCTTCCTTCGTTTTCTTGCTCTTCTTTTTGGCACGTGCGCCCCAGTAAGTATAGTTTACAGCTGCGTATTCTAACAATGCAGCAAATACAAACACGAAACACATCACCAAATAGATGTCAATGGCCTTTACATATGATATGCGTGGCAAAGAACTTCTCACTCCTGTACTAATTGTGGTCATTGTCAACACAGTTGTTATTCCTGAAACAATATTAAAATCACAGTGAAAAATGCAAGACTGTAAGTTAATTTTTTGTCAATCAAACAAGAAATCAATTGTCATGAATAGAAGATTGAAAATACATTGTATCCAAGTGCTTTTTGGCATATTTTCAAGAATTATTCAATTACAAAGAAAATTGAACTTCATATGCATGTTCCTGTGATACTGATACCCGGGTGTGCTCTGAGAAAACAAGGGGTCACAGACACAGGGGCCCCTTATTACAAACAGATTCACACTGCCTCCCAATACATAAACAGAATTCATCTCCCCAAGCAAGAGAAATAATTTATTGCAATTAATTTGAATTAGAAGTTAGAGTAATTTATATACTATGATTTAAATGAAAAAAAATTCAGGGCCCCAGCTTTCGCCCCTCTCTGGGGACCCCTGTTAATTCTTTACTTCCTGATAATTTTATTTCAATATAGCAATGATTTTCTGTTTCAGAAAGACATTAATAATTTACTTCTCTTAAACATAGACATGTAAATGATTGCCTGGTGAGATTCCTTAGTTTTCCTAATCCACAAATTACAACATTAACAGGTGCAAAAATGTTTTAAAAAAAGATACCAAGGATATCAAACAAAGGTGCTTTGATTTGAAAACCATTTGCATGATATTCCATGATAAAATGATCTTTCACATTTCAGAGTCAGTATTCCTTATTTAGAAATTAAACGAAGTAACAGTGTTTCTAAAACTTTTAACAATAGCTAACCTACAAATGAGTAGATTTCATATGTAGATGAAGCATCCTCAATTTATATAAAAACAGAACCCAGAATTATATTCCATTATTATATGATACAATAGATCACAAAAGGATGGTGGAAGCTTTAGAACGAATTGGAGTAAGGGGAAATATACTCAAGCTATTTGAAAGTTACCTCAATAATAGAAGTTACATGGTCAAAATTAATGAATCATATAGCAAGAAAATGGAACTTCATCAAGGAATTCCGCAAGGAAGCTACCTCGGACCAATCCTCTACCTAATCTACGTTAATGACATCAGAATGTACTTCAAAAAATGTTGCACATATGCAGATGACAAGCTAATCGCATCAATTAATAAGGATCCTAAAAAGGCAGAAGAAAATTTACAAATAGAATTCAGAAAATTTCAGTGTTGGTGCCATGACAAAGGTCTGTATACAAATGAAAATAAAACAAAAACCATATATACAACCACTCCACATACCATTAGAACAAGAACCCAGAATTATATTCCATAATGCAGAATATATACATGAAATAGAAAGTAACTGCAAATGTCAAAAAAAATAGAAACAATAGATACAATAAAATACCTTGGCCTAACAATTGACAAAAATTACTCCTGGAAACCCCATATTTTAATCATTGCAAAAAAATTAAGAACATGCCTGTGGAGAATACTTCCAACCTGCAACTACTTTTCATATTCAGTTTTAAAAATGGTATACTTCTCCTTAGTGGAACCCATAATTAGGTATGGAATAGAAATTTGGGGGACAGCAGCAAGATCGTGTATAAATATTGAACAAAACATCCAGGAAAAAATGATAAAACGCCTCACAAATAAGAGAAATACGAATGAAGAAAAACAATGTATGTTTAAAATCAATGAAATCATGACCATAAATAAAATATCTGAGTTTCAACTTATAAAAAAAATCTTAATAATAAAAAATTCAGAAACAAAATTATGCATAACTATGGAACCCGTTTAGAAGAAAACTATAAAATACCAACTACTTTCAACAAATATGGAGAAAGAATCCTAAAAGTAAAAATTCCAAAGATACTAAATCAGATCCCAAAAAACATAAGAGATGGAAAGGAGTGTACCCATAAAATGAAAAGAGAGATTAAAAAATGGTTAATTAACAAGTAATTTTAAATAAAAAATAAAGAAGTAGTATGTAATAATTGTCAATTTTTGTAAATGTAGTAAAGTAGAACTTTTAAATAAATAAAAAAGGAGTAGTATGTAATAATTAGATTATATTTTGTAAATGTAGTAAAGTAGAATTTTTTAAATAAATAAAATATTGTAGGCATATTGTTAAAATGCTTTGTTAAGAGGGGAAGAGAAAGGTAAAGTTTTGTGTTACATTTCATTAGTTTGTTTCTAAATAAATGCAGGAGCTTCAAGTGAAATAAAAATACTCTCCATTATCTTGCTACAAAATAGTGAGACAATAAAGTTTTATTCAAACTAAGTTCTACCACATTTCCCTTACGAATTTCCTTACTGATTGGAAAGTACGTACGCATTAGTTCATTTGGTTATTTCGGAGTGTTCTGTCTGGGAATACCACTGTGCGCGCACGCTGTCATAACGCGCTTTCGTCTGTTTTTAGTTCAGTTGTTGACAGTTGTTGACAGTTTAGTTCAGTTGTTCAGGTGTAGTTCAAATTCACTGAATTAATTTGAAAGAGACTGGAAAAAGCTCCATATTTAAATAGAGATCAGAAGCGGGAGGGCTGATTATGAATTGGAGAGAAACAAAACGGGCGTTTTCTTCTTGAAGAAATCAAGCATTTTACTATCGCTTGCAGTACAAATGTGACTGACGGATGAAGAGGACAGTTTGATTGAAAAGGTAACTAATACAAACGTATCCTTCTTAATAGTTCAACGAAAAGCGATTTGGATACAAAAGGTATTATATTGTAGTGCTTCAGTAATCATTCGCGCCATATGTGAAGATATGGAGATAATGTATCAATGAAATTTGTTTAGAGCTGCATTCATAGTGTTAGGAAAGAGTCATTAACCGATTCATCATTTAGTCATTCTTAATATTATCATAATCATAAGACGACAACTAAGTTCTGGGAAGGTTCGATTATACATGTTCAAATTACTACTAAAAAATTTACTTTGGGCAATCGAAATAATTTAATGCCAGGAGGTCCACGGAAACACATCTCTAAAAAAATTTGCTCTAAGAATTAAAAATGTCTGATAAAATTTGGTCCAATTCGTCAAAAATTTCGAATAAAATTTGGTCCAACAGGCACAAATATCTAATCCATTTTGTTCCAGAAATACGTAACGTAATGTCGCCCATGTCATTATATTTTAGGTCTGTAATGAAACTACAATATGGAGTGATAAAACTAATTAACTAAGTCCATGACGTAAGTATATAACAAGAAAAGGGTGTTCAATATAGCCAGTCTTCACTTTGAAAGTTACTGGCGTGACTTATTGACCAAACCTAAAATTTTAATCTGTAGCTCAAAATCCGCGGGTTACAAGTTGGATTACTAGCTCCTCTCTGTGAGTACCTCCAATTATTGACAGCGCTTTTCCCGTGTACGTACGTATATACGGAGTAATATACGTAGTAAAGGGAAAGTTATGTAATGCCAAGCGAAAAAGTGGCGAATTTTCGGCAGAAAAAAATTCGTTGCCGGGCCGTGATAACGAAAAAGTGGATAAATCCAGTTGCTAAATTAAGAAAAAAAAACTCCCTAACACGTGGTGTAGCCAGAATCCGTGTTTTCTAAGTCCTCGATACCGAAAAACTCATTGAAAGCAAAACGTCCGTCTGTCCGTCCGTCCGTATGTCCGTCCGTCGGTGAACACTACTAGCGCCTAAACCACACAGACGACTTTTTTCAAATTGAAGAAATTTCGCATTCTTAGAGGCGCTTAAACACCATTTTCTTAAAAACAGTTAGAAATTTTTAAGAGAAAATTGCCATTTATGACGAGATTTTTGTGTTCTTAAATATTAAAAAATTAATATTTCCGTTCTACCATTAGGAAACAAAAATTAAGAAAATATAAAGAAAATGTACTTTGGGTGGCGATAGAGGGCAGCTGGCACGAGTATGTGGCAATTCCAAATAGCTAGTCCAGACCCAAATAAATAGAAAGCTAATACGGAAAAGTTTGTGCCATTCTGTAGCACCACTAGTTTCTGAGTTGAAGAAACCCCTGTCAATCTGGCCTGAGTCAAAGCTCTGAGATTTTGAAAAATATTCATTAATTTTTTGGGGTACTTTACATGAAGCCCCCCGGACATTTTCAACATTTTTCTCCAAAACGACCCCTTTTTTTCTTGAAATTTCTTGTAAGAATAGAGTAAAATACACTTATTAAGGTGGCATAGGTCTGATTTTCACGGTTAACTGAATTTTCGAAAATTGTGCAAAGTTTGACTTTTTTCGGCGTCTTCCTGCAACTACAAAATTGCAGATAGAGATTTTTCCTTCAAATAAAATTTGTTCTTCATAGTGAGTTCTTTCTTTAAGGTGATGTACATATTTTGAAAATTTTAGTAGTTTTCGCGCAATATTGCGTGCAATATATGCAATTTAAAAAAATACAAAAACAAGATTTTCTCAAAAACGGCCGCAAGTTTTTTCTTTAAACGTTTGGTGGGGATTGTGATAAGAGCCTCTATTAGATGACATAAACGCCTTATTGCTCTATTCTTTTATTTTTTCGAAAATTGCAAAAATGAATTTTTTGTCTTGTGTCTCACGTCGTTGTTTACATTATCAGCGATTTTTTTCACCTTATTATATTAATGAGTACATACGATTTAAGTAATGTCATGTAATGTTTCTCGAAAACTCAACATTTTTCTGTTGAAAGTAGCTCAAAATTCGGCATTTTCAGAAACGCTCAAACACCATTTTCTCATAAATGGCTCAAAATTGTTTCTTCAAACTTCTCGAAAGGATAGTGATAATTACACTCTTTAATATGACGTTAAGTTCATTTTGGAGGATTTTTTTGTTTTGGGGGAAGTTTTTTGAAAACTCAAATATTTTCTAATGAAAAAGAGCTTCAAATTTGTGTTTTTTAGTTGCTCTTGAACTTCCTACAACTAAAATATTAAAGCTAGAGATTTTAATATTTGGTCCATAAAGATAGATTTTGGAATAGGGTCATGCATAATATTTCGTGAAAATACGGGAGAGAAAGTACGTGCTGTTTTAGCACCAATAGTTTCGAAAGCAGAAGACTTGCGGAAACACATGAGACTTTTATAGGATATTCAAGTTGTATGACCTAAGCCTACAGGATGTAGGACCTAGAGAACAACGGCCTAGTAGAATCCAGGAATGTGATATTCATTTAATCGGAAAAGGGAAGTGAATCATTCAGTATCCCTAATCAAACTGATCTATATAACATGAATAAACTTGATTCATTAAATATGACAAGTTGCTAATGATATGTAGAAATAAACAGATATTGACAGAACTAAGAAGAAATCTTAATAGACCCAAATAACATAACGGAATGGGGTTGTGATAGATACAGTAATCTTTACTTCTACTGATGGTCAAGTTAGTCATCAAAATGAAACTAAACAAGACGATAATGTCGTACAAGATGATATTTTAATAAATCTGATCAAAAACAAGAAATCCATGATCATCAAGAATAAAGTATCTTGTTTCTAGGTACAATGCGAGAGCAAATGTGACGCAACAATCGGTTCCAAGAAACTGTCGGAAACAAAACGTACGATTGAGGAAAAAGCAACACAAAATGAGTTAAATTGTCTGCGAAATTACAATACGTGGAAAATAATTGACTGAGAGAACATCAATAAGAAAATTCTAAGAAGTAAATGCACGATTAAAAGAAAATCAATGGTAAAGATACAAAGTTCAAAGCAAAATTAGTAGAAGATTGCTTCAGGCATGTAAGCGGAATGTATCATAATTCTGCCTATAGTTCTGTAACAAGACATGCGACATTTTGAATATCTCATATCTATCTTTTATCAGACAATAGAAGCAATAAATGATTATACTATAAAACACAAAGCTATGGAAACCGCGTATTTGAATGTCGATCAAGACTATGACGCTTATATGAAGATTCCCCAGGTTGTGTCAAATCGAGAGAATTTCGAGGGAGTAGAAGGAAACAACATTCTAAAATTAAAGAAAAGTCTCTATGGATTAACAGAAGTCGGGACACGTTAGTTTAAGAAACTTTCCATGCGTATTTGTATAAAAAGTGAAAAATTCCCAGCTACGGGCTTCCACTTTGCTGATTGTGTAGTTATTGATACAGATTTCTCTGTCATAAACAAATTGATTGTTAATCTTAAAATTCGATTAACCAGAAAACAATTGAATGATAAAAATCAATTATTCTTTCTTAGGTATCAGAATCACAAGAGACGAATATGGATTTACTGTAGACCAGGAAGCATTCGTATAAGATATTCTAGGAAAGTGAGGGGAATGTTATCCCGTGGATACTCCAGATGTAAATGGAATGAAATTGGAGGAATTTAATATTTTCGACAAAGCTAAATGTGTATTTATATCAAGAAATACTGGATCACTGGGGCTACCTAGCGACCACAACCCGTCCTGATTTATCATTCACTTAAAGAAATCTTAAGTCGTTTTCCAAGGATCCGAGATCCATTCATAAGCAAGCTCTCAAGAGGACATTAAGAAACATCGAATGGCCGAAAAACGTTAAATTAAGAATAAATAGACAACCAGGCTTTTTGATTGTTCAGATGCTGGTTGATGCACAGCTTTACACAGTATATCTTTTGCCAGTTATTAGGAAAATAGCTTATAAGCTGGTAATGTCGGAAGGATAGAATGACAGAATTATCAACGATGGAAGCGGAAATGATTGCCACGTGCGACGCATTATACTGCAATTTCTCTAACTTTGCCCCTAAAGGCCATTCAAATCCTATCTTTGCGATGGAATATGTCACGGGATTTCGCGTCTTTCTTGGTCTTGCCGGTAGAGGACGCATGATCGCAAGAAGCGCTTAATGCGGTCGCGATCATGCGAATTCTTTCGGAACGACTGAGAAAGATGCGAAATACCGTGACATATTCCATCGCGAAGATGGGATTTGAGTGGCCTTGAGGGGCAAAGTTAGAAAAATCGCAGTATATGTAAAGGGAAATGGATAATGACACTTATCGAAGATATTGAAGTAAACATTAATGAAGAACCAGTTACGATTTACACAGATTATAAATCATAAATTGACTGGGCCAAATAATTCAAAGTAAACGCAAGAATGAAGCATATTATGCGAGAATTCAACATTGTGAGGGTTGAAAACGAAACATTCTGCTACGGTATCGTAAAACGCCTGAATACTGATATTCTAAGGCAAGATGTGAAAAAAAAACCTTACAGAGAAACATGCTATCGTTAGGAATGGTGACATAAATTGATTTATTTCACACTCACACGATATATATATATAATCAAGACTTGCTAGTTTCATCATTTATAACTCAAAAACGCTGGACCAATTTTAATTATTTCCGTTTTGTCGGATTCATCTCCGCCCCAAATAACAGAATAACTATTAAAATATTGAAAAAATGGCGCTATACTTCAGTTTTTCTTTCTTGGCGCACGGGAGTGTGTCAATAAAATGGAATATCTCACGGTATTTCGCGTACCACCAGAAGTCGCATGATCTCCAGCACTGCTCGATAGTCGGGATCATGCGCCTCCTAGCGGCACAACCTAGCATGAGGCGAAATACCATGAGATATTCCATTTTATGGACATCCCCCGTGCGCCAAAAAAGAAAAACCGAAGTATAGATGGCACTAGAATAAAAACTAAATTTTCATGTAAATGCAACCCGCTACACCCGGTAAGAATTTTGAATCTAAATCGTTAAATAACTCTTAACGATGCGTTCTATGGCACTAAAACCTAAAATTTTGAGGCCAAAGGCCTTAAAGACACGTTCCTTATATCGTATTCTACACATTACAATTCTATTACGTTTTCGCTGATACGACGCTTCTTGATATTATCCCGTCTGCTCAGAGACGTGTAGAATCAGCAAGTAAATGTGAATGAGAGGGACAGAGAAGAGACAGACAGAGACAGGGACAGAGAGAACGGGGAGAGGGAGAGACGGGGAAAGAAAGAGTGAGGAAGGTAAAAGAGGAATTTAAACTTTCTATTGCATTTTTGCTGGTCCGTTGCTGGTATTTCACCTGCACAGAGACGTGAAGAGTCTGCAACTACATGTGAATGAGAGAGAGGGAGAGACGGAGCGAGGAAGAGAGAAGGAGAGAGGAGAGAGGGAGAGATGAAAGGGAGAGAGGAGAGAGGGAGAGGTGAGAGGGAGAGGAAGAGACGATGAGGAAGAGATGGAGAGGGAGAGACGGAGAGGGAGAGAGAGGGGGAGAGATGATAAAACGGGGAGAGAGGGGAAGACAGAGATAGCGAGAGAGAGGGAGAGACGTAGATGTAGAGAGAGGGAGAGAGAGATGGAGAGAGAGACAGGAAGAGACAGGGTGAAAGATACGAAGAAAGAGAGACGGAGACGGAGAGATGAAAAGTGAGGGGGATAAAGGGCAGAAACAACGTCTGACGGGTTCCGCTAGTTAATACATTGAATTTCAGATTGAGCTTGCATCCATCTATTTGTTATTGTTGTTTTTGTTGACTATAGGTACTTATGCTCTGAAGGTCGCCGCGGAATGGCATGAATTGTTGGGGACATAATTGAAGACGTGTAACAATGACAACTACGTACTAGAACCTCGGATGTTAAAATATAAATTGAAGTGCTTACATGTGTGTTGTATCTCGTTAGTATAAAATAAGAACAAATCACAAATATAAAATATTCATAACATATTCCGCTGTTCGAATTCGAGCGCGTGTTACCGAGGGCAACTCTGGCGCTGGTGGCTTCGTGGTTGATCCAGAAAGAGACCCACGACAGCATGACGATGAGGATGGAGGGCAGGTAGGTCTGGAAGACGAAGTAGCCGATGTTGCGTTGAAGCTTGAAGGAGAGCGACAGGCGCTGGTAGCTGCCCGTGGCCAGCTTCTCCTTGCGGTCGTTGGTCTCGTAGCCGATGATCGTAAACTGGGGCAGTTCGGCCTCCTCTACCCCCCCGCACCGGTGTCTCCTTCCAGTACATCTTCACGTCGTCCACAGTGTAGCCGTCTGGAAACACGAATGACGAAAGCTTTCAGTGACATCAATTGCGCAGTATTAATGCAGAGTTCATCAGGATAAATGTTACAAACATCTAGGACAGGGAAACATTGAAGTTGATCATGTGATTTGCGAACGAACATGTGGGATGTCTTACACAATGAAGTTACCACGCAACTGATTTTTAACATCGCGACCATGATTGGGAATTCACCATATTTGGCAAGTTCACGTTTTGCCACGAAGAGATTTCGTGTACTTTCCAAACCCTAGTGAAGGATGAGAGGCCTACAAATCAGGTACAAAATATTCAAAAGTGCATTTATGCAATTTCGTTTCTCATTACATGTTCTTTGCCAAAACTGTGAATATCTTCTACTCCTTTTTCCCCTAGACGTTCATAACATTTATTATTAGACATCTGTAGATCGGTGGCGGTGTAGAGCTAGTTGGGCATGAGGCTACCACCTCGTAAAGTGCCCCCCCCGGCAGTTAGGGCCCGCTCAGTGAGCGGAGCTTCCTTAGGGGGCTTACCTCAAGGGGCTCGCAAGATCGAGTGAACTCTTTCGGTAGATCGGAAGGTATGGTCACCCTCCGTTATAAAGGGCTCGGGGGGGGGGGAGGGCACTGTGCGCACCCCCTCACGTCGCCACTGATATAAAGAGCTTTGATTTCAACGGTCAATTTTGCACCAACGTGGTTAGACTCAAGAACGGAGACGTACGAATAGGTATACGTTTTCCCGTTACACTCAGCCGGGATTCGGGTGAATATTCATAAAGGAAAAGTGAGTTTTGGAACAATTTTCCTGGTGCAAAGAGTAAAGTGTTAAGTAAGAATTAATTTGAAACTTACAACTTTCAATTTCCACAGTGCAGTTCTGTGAATCGAGAGGGTAGTAGTGCAGGTCCATCATGCACGCGAGCGTCGTGGTAAATCTCATGCCATACGTGATGCTCCCGTCGCCGTTGAGGCGAACTAACTTGTTCCGTTCAGTCACGTCGTGAAGAAAACTGCAAATATTGAAGAAAATATTAGTGTATAATAAACGTTCCAATTATTTTTTATAGTTTCCTCTATATTCAAGAAAGAAAATTGAAATTTAGCACATACTATTTCAAAGTAACATTGTTTTTGAATGCAAATTTCAATCTCCTAGCTCTTACCATTACTGTATAAATCAAATGTACAGTTGATTTTTGCAAAAAGTCTCCGCGTAGTGTATTTTCAATTCACGTTACAGAAAAAAAATAAAAAAACGATTTAATATATATCTCCTTAGAAAACGCAAATTACACTCATCGTCATAAAAAATCTGCACCCAGAAGGACAAGGTCGGATTGCGATCATTGTTGGCAGGCAGGTAGAGGGTACCACGCTTACAAAAGGATTACACTTTCACATTTGTAGGACCAACATTTATTGCGCTACACAGCCACAGACGGTGCCTGTTAGTATGGCGTGGGGCCGTCATTTTGGTGAATACACGCGTTCAGACGTTGCGGCATGGAGTTGTACAGGTCTGGAATGAAGTCCTCTGCTAGTCCATCCCACGCAGCTTGCACCTGAGCGCGCAGTTCTTGCAGATTGGTGGGTAAGGGTGAGACCCTGACCACATGCTCCATAGCATCCCAAACTTTCTCGATCGGAGACAGGTCTGGCAATGCTGCTAGCCATGGCAGAGTATCCACGGTTGCAAGGCATGCTCTGGAGATGGCTACGGTATGCGGACGCGCGTTGTCCTGTTGAAATAGGGCATGGGCGTGGGCGTTCACGAACGACAGAGCCACCGGTTGCAGGATCTCCTGAACGTACCGTTCGGCTGTCACGGTACCTCCGAGGAACACTAATGGTGAACGGGAACCATGGGATATCGCGCCTCATACCATCATACCAGGCTGGCGGGACACGTGATGGGATACCATAAACCACTCGTCATGGCGCTCCCCACTGCGTCTACAGACACGGAGCCAGTGGTCGTCGCCATCAAGGCAGAAGCGGGACTAGTCGCTGAAGATGACCCGCCGCCAGTCTCCAGGGCCCCATGTCCATCGTTCCCGACACCGGCAAGAGTTGTAGCGACGATGCTGGGGTGTGAGTGGCAGGCGTCGTAATGGTCGGCGTGCGGCGAGCCTTGCGTTGTGCAACCGCCTGCCAATGGTACTGGCACTTACAGGATGTGACAGTGCAGGCTGCACTGCCCGCTGATTAGCACCAATCGTTGCTGTTGGATCTGTTCGCGCGTGACGGACAATCCATCGGTACTCCTTCCTCATGGTGCATGGTGGACGTCCAGATCCTGTATTTCGGGTGTGTATGCCTTCCTCAATCCATTGCCGCCAACAGCGAGCGATGGTGGTGTCCGCACGACCGGTGTGGTGCGCAATACGGCGACAGGACCAACCAGCCTCCCGTACACCCACGATGCAGCCCCTCTCGAACGCGTCTAACTGGACAACCGGTTGTCGAAAGCGTCGCCGAGGCATAGTGTACGTGCAGATGACGCTCTAGCGACGCTAGCTGATGTCGCAACGGCCGATGCGGCCGTTTGAAGTTCTCTTATCTAGACTGGTGGGCGCGACGTCACACACCTACCCCCCAGTGCGCGGCCGACCGTGAAAACGAAATCATTGGCTTAGCGAATGGTGTGAAAAATACTCACCGAGTTTGCAGCGGATCAGCAGAATCCTCTGGGGTTCAGCTTTTTTATGACGATGAGTGTACATATGATCGCGCGCGGAGCCTTAGAATCACTTGACGTGACACACTAGATAAAAACATTAATTATTTTAAGAGATTGAATATTAGCAAAAAGTAATATGTTAGTAATGAAGAAACCTTATAGAAGCAAGAAACATCTGTTCGCCCATCCCCTCTGAGTCTTGCAATGAGCCTCCTTGACTCACGCGTGGCGCGACCCCTCTCTTACGCCAATTTACCCTTCCGATGTGTTCTGCAAATTCGTCACACTCACGGTCGGCAAAGATGCGCGACACACCTCCTCCCGCCTTCACAAAAGGCCTCCTCGGCACAAAAGCGCATCCCAAGGCAGGTTCTTCGTGTGTCGCTTCCCCCCTTCAACTGCGCTGTACCTCTTGTTATCGGGAGCTTCAAATTTATTACCGGAACAGTCTAGTGAAGGAAGTCGGTAGCGATCAACTCGCTTAATCCCTAAGGGACATCACAAAACCACCACGAAGCCACTGGACAGCGCGCAGCTGCCCGCCACCTCGCGAAAGCCTATGCGTCCCCGATAGTACTACGGCCGACCAATTAAAAGCCTAGTTAAGTTCACAAAGGGAAGGGATAGACTTAGGCCAATTGATGAAAAAGACTTGTGGAAGGATCTAGAGATGAACGGCCAATCTGAGGCAAAACATTACACACATGACAGCACAGTACTTTTCTAATGTATTGGGGGTGAGATGCGAGAGGTAGCAGGTAGGGAGATGCATAGGCACTTGGGTTGGAGAAGCTCGAAGCGAGCACTTTTTACATTCCCGTATACGTGTGTATATACGGAGTAATATAAGTTGTATAGGGAAAATTACGTAATGCTGCAGAAAATCGATTCCGAGATTTTAACGGAAATACACGTTTTGGTGTCCCCTGAAATCGAAAAAGTTTTGTTTTCAAAACGTCCGTCCGTCTGTCCGTCAGTCTGTGAGCAACACTAGTGCCTAAACCATTCGTGCGATTTCTTCCAAAATGGATATTCCCCAGTCGATTTGCGTCCACTCAATGCGCCGCGATTTTCAAAAACTTTCTTTAAAATTTGGGGGTACTTTACATGAAGCCTCCCGGACATTTTCAAAATTTTCTCTAAAAGGGCTCCACATTTTTTCTTTAAATTTCTTGTAAGAATGGATGTGGCAAACAAAATTCCAAAATTTTCAATGAAAATTGTCATTTAGAACAAGGTTTAATTGTTTTTTATATTCTTAAAATAATAGTTATATTATACTACTAGAAAACCGAAAAATTAATAGAATGTCAAAAAATGTAGTTTGGGCGGCGATAGATGGGAGTTGTCAAGAGTATTGGCAAGTCCGAATAGTTAACCGAGACCAACCGAAACAGAAAATTGTAACGGGAAAGTCTGTGCCATTCTGAAGCACCACTAGTTTAGAAAGACTTGAGCTGAGAACGAAAACTTCATAGGAGACGAGACTGAGTCTATTAACGGTGGAGTCAGTTCTGAAACGCCGCGTTACATGGCCAGTACTTGCCGGTCTAATTGATCCGCTGGTCTATCACTCTTGTAACTGGAATTAATTCCTTGTTATGGATCAGTCGGACAGACACCCAAAAAGTAACCAAGGGTGCGCAGTCCGTTCTAACGACTGCGCAACGCAAGGGGTGACGTGTGACGGGACGGCCTTAGCTTGCGCATCGACTTCGTGGTCCAGCGCATCGAGAATGGTCGTGGAAGGCTGCTGCTGATGTGCCAGGCATGCGCCACGTAAGCGCGAGATTCTTCTTGCCGTGTTCGAGGCTTCGTCAGCCGTGCTTCGTCCGGAGCCAACAGACGGAACTGACCGGTAACTGTGCACGAGCGTGCAAGTGAGGTAAAGAAATCACCACCATCATATTTTGGGGTTATTCGCCCATCGTCATTCACTTAAATAGAAGTTCTGGACTGGATAGCGTTAAATTGAAAGAGAGAGAGATAGAGATAGAGAGAGAGAGAGAGAGAGAGCGAGAGAGAGAGAGAGAGAGAATAATTCCATTTGTTACAGACTTTTTTAAGCTTAATAAACGTAATCCCGTCTCGTCGACGGCTTACATTTACAAAGTACCATATCTGTATATTATTCCAACAACTAGTTTACAAAATGCATTCCTTCGACCCTGTGATTCTCAATGCCGGAACAGAATGGCAGGTAAGATGCACGCTTGGCACCCATTAAACAAATTCAGCGTGTGTACCCTGCTGTCTGCAACTCACTGGCGCACTCCATGTGTGTCGGTACCCCCCTCTCTTGTAGTGACTCATCACCGGGTCATTACATCGTCTTCTGTATTATTTCAGTAGTATACCTTTCCGTTGCGGCTCTCACACGCAAACAATCGCTGTGAATGAGGTCTCTAAAGAAAGATAATTTCACGGGGACGTGGAGAATTGCACTTTGACGTTCGAAATGTGAAGGATTTGTTGAAAAATCTGCATCTAAATATTCGTTTAAGGCCTCAAAGAATTGTTCTTTGCATTTAAATCTACAAAATAAGGTATTTTGTTAAATTTGTTTGATCCGGCGCTCACCGAAATTACCAACACCACCTCTATCATAAGCCTTGGCGTAGGAGGCTGTGAACTAAGTCCAACTGTAATTGACCGAGAAAACTTTTACATCTTTTGATGTTCTTCATCGAAAAGAAAAAATAAACAATATTGGCAAAGAATGGACGATTCTGAACGGTGAAGAGTGAAGATTATCTTTTTAGGTTTAAAAAATAGAACCGTTGAGAGGAAAAAATCTTCCGGAATTTTTTTCCTGTATCGGACCCTTTTGAGCACCAATTGACTGGACTAAAATGTGTGTATATTAAGAATATAATAAACGAGAGTGTGTTTTGACGGAAGTAATTATCAATTTAATTTCAACGTAAATGGGAACAAAGCAGCGTTACTAATAAAAATAGGGGACTGGGGTTATAAAAACGAAAAATGACCGCTTTCAGTTTTAAGCTTCCGACCACTGATGCTTTCGAACCTGTTTTTATCATTTGCAAAAAATGTATCAGGAACCCAAATTTTCTCCGCGAAGTCTCCCGACAAAGTTAAAATTTCTTCTTCACTGCTAAATGCCAATCGTTCGTCTTTCCAGTACTGGTTCAGGTACATTGTGATAGTGTAGTCCTGAAAAAGATAAAAACTTATAAAATCAAGGGAAGAAAAACAAACTTTTTGTTGAGATTTAGATAATAATTATTTTGCTACTTACCATGTTGACCTCCGAGATGGAATCGAAACTGGCAATAGTTAAGTCCATTCCCACATCAAGTGGGTTCCCTGAAAACAAAAAAAAAGTATTTGAGTAACAGAAAACATTCTGAGTTCGAACTAGAGAAAATATTAGTATGGATTAACCACTAAGAGAAATGCAGGTTTTAATACTTGCTTTAGAAATCCGGTAAAAATATAAAATGATATTAAATATTCATATAAACTATAATGCTTAAAGAAATCGTAAATATAATGTTATTCTGATTGCATCATTCGGTACAGAAGTCAGAATTAGAGCGAAAAGAGATTTTTTTAGAAATACTCTCTGTGCCTTTAACACAAGTTACATTTTACAGTGAAGGTTTAGTCTACTTTTTCTGGAAATTGAAGTCAGATTTACGAATAAGGACGCCTTCAAAATTGTTATGGGATACATTCCGAAGAGTAGTAGTTGTATGTTTTGGTTTGAGTTAATTTTTTAGCTACCATTACGTAAATTTACAATACGTAATTAAAGAATATGATATTAAGTTCAGTTTATGATGTAGCTTCTTAAAACGAAGCAATTATCAGACGTCGTTTCTCAAGAGATAATTTCTGATGAGAGGCCTAGAATTGAAAGGAACAAAAGCAGAAATGAATAAAAGGGGAGGCGATTCGTTGGAATGCAATATAGCACAAGAAACTATTTGGTGGGAGGTGAAACGTTACACAGGCTCACCGTTGACTTTAGTCCGAGTAGTCCTCATCAAGGATACGTGGATAGGCTGAAAGATAGGCAATTTGCCACACATACGTGTCAATGGTGTTGATATCTTGACAGACCAAACAAACATGTACAGAGAAACAAATGTAAATAAATTCTAAATCGTGCACAGAAAAATAAAAAAAATATGAACTATGATTACCTTATTACAATTTTTATTGAAATATTTATTCACATTGAGTGTCTCCTCCTCCTCCTCCTGGCATACGAAATTCCGGTCTATTTTACATTTTAAGGTTCTCGTAAACAAAATGCATTATTAAAACATGTACAACATGTACATGTAGTTTAGCGATTGGAAATGTTTTTCATGTTATAAGTGATATTAAGGTTCCTTTCCTACATTATTTTTTTCACTTATTTGTTATCCTCTGTTAATTGCCCATTAGGCTTTTTTCACATGAACAGGACAATTATGGAAGTGTGGCTGTTAAATATACCACAACGCTATGTACCCTCGTTGCTTGGGGAGCACTGATGATGAGGTAAAGTCCTCGACCATGTATGCGGGAACGTAAGATTTGTATTTAGTGTAAATACATTTTTATTGTAGAAAATTACTTCTTTGTATCTATCCTTACGGATTACCACAAGATTTCTGCGGTAACAGCCGAATTTACACATTTAAAATATTGTATATATTTTTCACTTCTTCTTCTTTTCCCCCAAAAAATTTAGAACATTGGAGGTTGAATAGTTGGAGTTCTGCTGCACTGAAACAAGGAGGGATTTGCAACGCCCCTCGCGTAGGTCAGAGGCGCTGGGAGCAGGCGTACACAGCAGAAGGTCTAGCCGCTGTTTACACGGCGGTCGATGTCCGAAGACAAGGAGAGAGACACAAAGAAAGAGAAAACTTCCGGAAGTATTGGAAAAATACGGTTTATGTTGACAAAAGAAAGTTGCGCCAAAGATGCTTTATGGCAGTCCCCAGTTCAGTCTTCTTTTTCGATCGAGTGGGTCCGTCTCCACTCTACTTATGTCGATCGGAAATTTTAAGAAAATCCGTTTTACTATTTCTCTCTAAAATTGAATTTCACGGACTGTTTATATGCTGTGCAATTTAATTTTTATGGCCTAGTTCAATATTTTTTAGCTGCTTAGGTCTTTAAAATCCAGCATTAACTTAAGAGAAACAAACTCTATTAGAAAGAAAATAAATTGTTTTTCTAATTTATTAAGGAATTTATCTTTGAATCGAAATATAATTTATTTCACATAATTTTATTTTGAGATTTAAAAGATAAAAAAATCTTTACATTGTCTAAATCAGTGATTGCCAACTGGACAAGGAATGACGTCAGAGCACTGTTTCCCCTCCGAGATAAGGCACTCGGAGAAGCGGTGCGAGCGAATGGGGGTGGGAAGGAGGGGCAGACGGCGGTCGCCGGTACCGAAATCAGTGGGCCTTTCCCGGTGTTTCATGCAACGTGAGAGGGAAACCATCTACACCGTCAGTTTTCTTTCTGTTAGGGAAGGAAGGTATCCTTTCGTAGATGCTGGAACAATGGCGAAGTGTTTAGTGTGTTTGAAAGAACTGCAGTATGTTAAAAAGCCCAACCTACAGCAGTAGCGTAGCGTGACTCACACGTTTGGGGATGCTCAACAATAACACACAAAATGTCACTATCAACTACTTCGTCTAACAGGCGAACGCAACACAAGGCAGATACACTGGGACTACTTCCACGATCTCGATTGCTTACGACGGTGTAGGCGCTTCCCACAAAATCCTCACAGCAGTCAGGGCTGCCGATGTCTTGAAAGCAAATTATACAATGGCTCAGCTTTAATTCTTATACGCGAATGGCAATAAGACCATTTGTTAATTTATACATTGCAGACTTAAATAATATGTAATCTATTTAAGAGATAATACAATTTCTTGGATATTAATTACGAAATAGTAGTCAGGCACTATTTCTACAGTTTGTACCCATGACCAAGCGGGGACTCCCGAGTGAGAGAGAGAAAGATAATTTACTGAACGCCTGAAGTGTGCTGCGCTCTCGTGCACAAACGAGCTTCTTTCCGCAGTAGACGCTAGCGTAAGCAGTCGGGTTTCTCTGGGCCAGGGGTGAAGAGGGGAGAGGGGGACCTCGCCATCTGCGCATGCGTCATTGCTCGTCGCAATCTGGCGGCCGACGCTGAAGTATTTTAGCTTCCCACCAATCAGAGGCCAGCTTCAACAGCCCGCCGAATTCAATCATAGGAAATCAATTTTAAATTAATACAAAAAGTGTTTCGCTCAACAGACCACTTGTAAGATTATCAATACAGTATTTAAGGTTCTTATATACGGGGATGCTCAGCATCTCAGCGTCCCCTGACGCTACGCCACTGACCTACAGATGCATTACGTAGCTTTGCGACCCAGAGAAATCTGCGAGGTTAAAATAAATTCTGACAATTGACATAGCTTGCAATTATGGAATAAGTAAAGGAATTGGCAGATTAAAGATTATGGAAAAGATACTGAAAATCACAAGGATTTACAACATTCTCAAACAAAACTGTACATCAATAATAATTAAGCCTGGGATCAAAATTCTCTTACGTGACCCCTACCTGGTACCTATTTGTCAACATTAATTATTGTTTCAAAACGAACTAATTCGTTATATTATATACTATTATATAAAATATTATTGTCCTAAAATGTGAAAACTGTCTTTTCCAAGAATGTAATCCAATAGAAGAATGGAAGTGGAATTACAGTTCTTGTTTTAATAAAGAGTCGGATATTGCTTTGAGTTATGTAATAATGTATGTTCTGTTATATAACTCTTCACATCGTTATTGAATCATGAACATTCTAGATAATAATTACCAGCTAAAAATTGTAATTATCGATTTTCCAAGTGAACCTTTTCTTCCACTTCCGTACCACCATTGGAACACTGTGCGCTTGCCGCCGCGACTGGCTCTACCCAGCTCGGCCGGTGGGTTCGGAGCAAGAGAGATTTCTGTGACGTCACAGAGCATGAGTTGGCAACCACTGGTCTAAAGTGTCTAAATATCCATGCTATTACATTGTCTTTGATTTTCCTTCACTTCGATGTTAAACCAAGTATTGATGTTGCATTACCGGTACCTACAATAACAAAATGAAATATAGCTAGAACTCAAGGGTCGGACGCAAAAAGTGTTGGGGCGGGGTAGAATTTCAGTTCTGACATTCCGAACATTTTTTGAAGAGATATTATTTTAATTGTTTGTTGAAATAATAAAAAAGTACGCATGTATTCATAATGGGAATAATCCTATTATCCGATGGAATATATTTAGTATAGGGAATTTATTTTGAATAAATTGACTAAAATTACAAATAATGTTGGCTGGGGGGAGGCACCTGTGCCTCACCTCCGAATATGCCACTGGATATCCACACAATTGATGTGAAGAATATGTCACTGTTAGAAGTGAATTGTATATAGCGAACTCTAGTTAAAACTATCAGCAGTACTATTGTGTTAAAGAAAAATGTCATTTTTTCAGAAAATTTTGAAAATTTCCCAGGGGATTCACGTAATGTTCCCCCACAATTAAAATACCCTAATGATCTCCGGAATGGCACAAATGGATCTTACTCCTGATGTGTTTACTATATTTTGTCTCAAAAGCTTCTAATCTCTTATATTATGCGTGACACATATTTCCATCTATCCGTTCATTCATCCCTATAGACATTCCGATTTTTTGGGAACAAAACCACGTATATTTCCTGGCCACCTGCTCCAGAAAGACCCATCTTTGGAGCAGCCAGTGGCGGATCCAGGCAGGCCATGAGGCCATGCTCCCCCAAAAGGCCTATGGTTTTCGTTGGTTATCTTTCTTTATATGGAATAATTGATTTAAATATTTATTTATATTAAAATTATGTAATTATTTGTACAATAATATTGTATATTATCATATATACACTACAAAAAATATACAATATCATAAATATGTTGATTATTTAACAAAAACAACCAACAAGGTTTTGTTTACAAAATTATTGGGAACTTCTATTTAACAGGGACTTTGCGTACTTACTCATGCATTACACATTCTACCCATGCCATTTTGTGACATGGGCTACCCAGGTTGGCATGATGGATTTTTGTTCCATTTCTTAAACGCAGGCAAGGTGCGTGGCACGCGAGCCCAGACGCCGCAGCCCCTGCGTCCTGCCGCCTCTTAACCCAATTTCTCCTTCCCACCCCTTTCCAGAGTCACGTCTGGAGGCTTCCCTGTCGCTATCTTCCCCTTCTTCTCACCCCCTTCCCTGCCCCCAACCATCACTTCCCCTCAACGGAACTCCCTGCGGTGCACCCTCCGCACGCGTCGACGCGCAGCCAACCGCAGTGGAAACATGCGGAAGGGCGGGAACAGCCAGGATTGGTATTAGGTGGGCGGCAAGTGGTAATGAAATAAGATTTTCCTATTTAAACGTAAAAATGAATCAAAGGGAATCATTTTTGATCATTTGTTGTTCAATAGTAATATCGTAGTTAGACACGAATGGAAGATTATTTTAAGTATATTCTAACTAGTGGTGCTAATAATGCAACAGAGTTTCACATATGTGTTTCTATATTCTTTGGTCTGAGTTAGCTATTCGTACTTGCCACATACTCTTTCTAGCTGTCATCTCTGATAAAAAAATGTAGTTTGTTGAAAAATGTTTTTTAGCTGCCATAACAGTTTAAAAAATGTACTTCCAAAGAACATTTTTTGAACTTTTCTCATTTTTTCACTTTTAAAATAGTAAAATAAAAATATTTCTTTAAGCATATTAAAGAACAGTAAAACCTCGTCCTAAATGGCAATTTTCATTGAAAAAATTTGAGAAAGAAAGTTTTTAAGAAATTGGCGTTTATGCGTTACTGTAAATGCGATATTTGAAGTTCTTTTTCACAGAAAATTTTTGTTTTGGAAATAATTCATTGGAAGACATTTGAAGCACTTTAACTCGCAAATGCAACAGAGTTTACAAATTGCTGGAAGTGGGCATATTACCGGCCTGGGAGATTTCAAAATATTAAATTTGTATAAACTTTGTTGAAAAAAACAACAAAGTATACCCATAATCAACTTTATGTCATATTAAACAGTGCAGTTAACACTATCCATAAAAAATGTTTGAAGAAAATTTTGGAGCTGTTTTAAGAAAATATCGTTTGAATGATTCTGAAAATGCGGAATTTTGAGCTCATTTTTACAGAAAAATGTTGGTTTCTCGAGCAACTTTTTATGACATCATTTAAAGCACATGTGCTTGTAAATGCAATAATGTCAACATTACGTAACTTTCTCAATACTCGGTACATTACTCTTTATATACGTAGTACGTATTCGAGAATGCACAAAGATTAGTGATTCCGGGCGCGTCAACAGCTGTCATTATTCCCGTAAGTGAAGTGTATGTTTTATTGCGGGAGTGATCGATGGATGTGGTCTCCCGCTGGATGGGAGATTCGGCGCCGACCTGCATGTCGACTTGCGGGGTTTTCCCCAGTCAGGTACTGTCTCCCTCCAGCGCTAATCAGAGCCGCCGGCCGCTAGAATTCTCCTCCAGACCGCGGCTGCATTCGGCTTAGCTAGTGTCGTAAATCCTGCCACCGCACTCGGGACTCGAACCCTAGGATGTCGCCCTGAGTAGTTGTAATAAACGATAGTGGCGGATTTTCAGAGGAGGCAAGGGAGGCCAGGCTTCCCCACAAAATTGATTAACAACACTAAAAGATACATGATTTTTTAACCTAAAAATTGTTAGAATTAACTTTGTCTAAAATTGACATAATTGTTTACGGCTGGAGGGTATACATTTATAAGAAGTCGTTGCTCTTGCTGCATACATAGCGTTACAATTCAAGATGGAACCAAGCAGTTCTATGCGTCACATATAGGTAGCACCACCACGTACTAGCACTGCTTGCGCCTGCAGGGTACCGGCGGTCCTAGCAGACGCGTGCCTCCCTGTTGCCATGACAACGTGCGTCAACCAATAAGAAAAGAGTAGTTTCGTTTTGTTCAGCTTTGGAGTTGGTTCGGCACGGAGGCTTTGGCGCGTCTGGTCGCCTCCGGCGCGTTGCGGTCATAGACAGTGCGATGGGAACATAGCGTGGCAGATCCGGTATTTCAGAGGACACAATAAAATCTTTAATGGAAGTGCCTTTTCTCGGAGAAGTGATCCTAAAAGAAGAGAAAAATTAAATTTATTATTTTATTTGGGATGCCACTAATAATAGTTTACCATTAATCCAAAGGACATTGACTTTCAATTTCACATTATGATTCCCTGCCTGAATTTATCTGGGCCTCCCCAAGTTTTGAACCCACCGTCCGCCACTGATAAACGAGTGCATCGATAGAATGCGCAGGTGTAAAATGAGACGATTGCTGTCGAAAGAGCACAGGGAAGAATGACCACCTTACTCTGGAAACGCACGAAAAAAATTGTATCATTGAGAAATGAAAACTAACTGAAGTCGCGGCGAAATATACTAGTCAGAGAAGCTAATTTGTAATCTTGAATTCCACACAAATATTCTAGAAAAATCAGATGGAATCTGGAATCTAAAGTTGGGCGGGGGACGAGCTCAATGCATCAAAGGGTGAGATCATATGCCAGTACTTCAGTGAAATGTTAGTTAAAGCCACATTTTAAAATTGTTTTTTTTTACGTTAACAGGATGCAGGGGGTCAATTAAAATTGCAAGTTACATTGCAGTTATTCATGGATTCAATAATATTTTCTGACAAAATAAAAGAAAATTCAACGAAAAAATAGTCACGCATATTTGAATATACGCAATACTGAATTTCCTGCACATGTTTCACATATTACCAATTTTGTAATACTAATTAGATCGAAGAAAGGACATTAACTGCTGAAATTTGAAAAAAACAGTTTATTGATTTTTTATTTTTATTTATTTAATTTATCTATTTCAGATCGCTGTGAAACGTCTTGGTCATAAGCGATCAATATTTACAATACTTTACAGTTTTACATAATAAAATATTACAATTACATAAACAAACATTACAATGAGATATTTATTATTATTAAATATATTATCTAATTTTGTTTCACATAGGAATTTAATAATTTTTGTACACTCTGGAGTGGAATTCAATAGAGAATGGATATTCAAATCAATTTGTAAGTTTTTTCTGAGGTTAGTAGTGAAAGGACATTCCACTAATAAGTGGTATGTAGAAATAGTTTGACCACAATTTGGACAGGGAATTGGATTCGTCTTTTGAAATAAATAACAGTGACTCAAATTGAAGTGGCCAATTCGGAGCCTTGATAAAATGACTTGGTGTTTTCTTTTAAAGTTCAGAAGAAGAAGAGGAGGTTCTGGTACTGAATTTCTAACTTGACGTAATTTTGAATGTGTTGATTTCCATTTCAAATCCCATATTTTTAATGCTGAGGATTGAAGAAGTTTTTTAAAGTCTTGATTTTTGTTTCGTATGATATCTACACTATTTTATAATGTATTGTTGAAAGTCGTGGTGGTACAAATGCACCTACACTCTCGCATTTTTGTAACAATGACGGGCAAACAGACGTTTTCCCGTAAACTAATTTTCTGGTATCAAGTATACACAAAACGTGATTTTTTTATTACACAATGTGCTAGAGGAAATAATTTACTGCAAATGGAAACAACATTTATTTACTTTTTCGGCATCAGGGTCCCACAGTGAGTTTTTCTGACTAAAGATAGTCACTTTCCGCTGCAGCCTTACAACACTTTCTGTTTATTACGTATACGTACGTAACATAAAGTAAAATAAAACGTGGCGTATGGTTATCCTGCTCATAGATTTTTGAATTGTGTGGGTGAAAGGGTGAAATAAGCGGTTACTAACTGAACCCCTGCGATTTTATCTTCTTTCTGTCTACGGCTCAAAAGGATGAGCCGTAGAAACGATACAACAGAAAAGTACTACATAGGCCCTCTGCGGAAAATTTCGAACTTAAAAATGCTTTTTATGCTATTCAGTACTTCTTCTCCAAAACTAATGAAATGAATGAGCTTGACAAATTTGGGAACAATGCCATTATTATTCATTGTGAACATAAGGTTAAATGTTTCTGAAAATGCAATTGAAATGTTTTATATTTTGGTTTCTATTATGTTTTATCTGCTCACGTATGTTATGGTGGACTCTAGTAGGATATTCTGCGGCCTTCCACACATAATCCACTACATCAAAAATCCATAACTTATAATTACCATTATTAAACTTTTCTCGTAAAAGGACACATATGTCAGACGATTGCTGGATGCTGTTATATTCACTCCTTAGTTTTGCATTTATAATTACCCAATCATTATGTTAGATCATGATACAAAAATGTCATGATAAAATGAAACTACTGATACTACAACAGCACATACTTGCTCACATTATTTATGACGTTTGCACTTTTGGAAAATTTAGAGAGTTCAATGAAAATGAGACCTCCGCCATTTTTAAGCGTTATTTACTCTATCTGTAGAAAAAAACTGATGAAAAATAGAGCATTTTTTGAAATAAATTATATTACCTTCAAGCAGAAATTATCTAAAACTACTTGCATTTTCAAAAAATTGTTAGTGACCTTTCTTTTAAGATCAGTGTTTTAGAACAGACTATTTAAAGGAAAATCTCTATCATCAATATTTTACTTTTGCAATGTTATTGCAGGTTTGAAAATACAAAGAGTTCTCCGAAAATGTGAGTGCACTATTTTTTACCGTTCTCCGAGGAATACAAGGAAAATATTAAAGGAAAGAATTTGGAGCAGTTTTTGAGAAAATAATTGTTTAAAAATTGCCTACATTTCACGTAAAATTACGCGAAAACTACATATTTTCAAAAAGTTGTATGTGCTCTTATTTCAAGATCTCTTTGGAAAATAGGTTTATTAAATAAACAAAATCCTGTCTTAAATATTGTAATTGTAGGAAGACGCCGAAAAATTTTGAACGTTTGCAATTTTCAAAAGACCAGCGTTTTCAACGAAAAAGAGACATGCACCATTTTTAAGAATCATTTACGTTATCCGAAGACAAAGTTTAAAAAATGGAGCACTTTTAGAATATTTTTAAAATGTTGAGGGTTTTCGTGAAATATCCCTCAAAATCAAAATGTCCATTTTAAACTCGCGGGACCTTGAGTACGTTTAGTTCGATCGGTATACATCAGTTTTGGAGAAAACCATCTAAACAGCTTAGGCGAATTTGGTACTTATTCACAGATTCAGCAAATATAATTGATGTAATTTTGACTGCAAAGTTTGACTGATGTTGCAAACGTAACACACTTCAAGTAATGCTAGTTTCTGTTTAACCACAGTTGATATTTGTCATATAAAGTTTACAGATCTTAAGTACATTAAGCTTTTATTCAAAGTTGATACCATGTATTATGCACTCAGACGCTTCTGTTGAATTCACATCTTTGACGTAGGTCAGTGTAGGCGTAATGATTCACTAAGTTTGTGCAACCTGTTACATGATCCGACCGTAGCATGCCAACAGTGCATGCAAATTGATGCAAATCGTGGTGTCGGTCATCAATTGCTTCGTGTGACCCGATCAATTATCCCACTTATTACCACCCCCCATTTATTGTACACTTGACCTAAGCGACTGTATTTGGTCCCGAACGAACGTGATACGTTAAAATTATAACAAATGTAATAATAAAATCAAATTGTTAACATTACTGATAAACCAAGTGTAAATAAATAATTGCACATTCTTAATATACTTTCTTCGCTTTAAGTTTTACTATCCCAGGAATTAGTTTTTGAAATTTTCCTGAAAAGGTCTACAAAGTAAATTCCTTGAAAACAATATTAGTGTGAGTTTCAAAAATGCATTTTTACAATAATTAAATTTATTATTTTCAAGATGAAGTGATGTTGAAATATACAGTTAACGAACCTGGGTTTTGAATTTCTGTATTAAGGCAACCGTAAGGCAACAAGATTTATTGTATTTCAATATAAAGTGAACTTAACAAGCTCTCCCTTTTACTCTAGAATTGATTATTCAAGTCATCATCACTGTACACATTTTATAGTGACAGATTCCTGCAGTGAAGTAAGGAAATATTGTTTCTCTGACCAGTTCTCTTCAACTCCTAACGTTGCCTTCAGGCGTAGTTAGAAGTGTCGCACTCCCTGTGCCGGCACCTTAAGGGATTTCAGAATGCGCGATCAGTGTCCTTGGATTTCTGGATTCGCTCAAGCGATGAAAAGGATATAGTGACATCTACAGATTTTGAAAATGGCTGTGTTAAGTATTCTTTCATTGGCATAAAAAATATTAAATTTTCAAAAGTGAAATCAAAACAAACATTTTAATAAATATGTTACTGTCTGTTATATGGCTATTATTGTTAAAATATTCTGACCTTTGTTTAGAACAGCGATATTAATTCTACATTATTTTTACTACATTAATTTAATATTTTTGCATCATTTAAAAAATGTCGACTTTTTTGGGGGTCTTTGTCAAACAATCAATTTTTGAAAAAGACCTCTGTAAGAGGATGGAACGTTAAACGAAGTGAATAATTATAAATAGTAATAATGTGTCTGTTTTGAAAAAGGTTAGAACATTTTTAACTATAATAATAAAAATGTCTAATTTCGACAGTGACCGGTACCAATCGAAGTTCAACTCCGAAAGAAGTGATGGAGATCTTTTGACGAATTTCCCGCGAGTTAAAAGTGGCTTTTTTGTGCGCGCCCGAACCGAAAACGCTCAGCAAAGGGCGATCGTGAGCTGTATCATGTGGCAAGAGACCCGCCAGGAAGCGGCGTAGCAGTTAAAGGGATAACCCAAAATGCTGTGTTCACTTGCTGTTGAAAATATCATTTCTAGGATGATTTGACATTATGTAGTAATGCAGAACTTATAAACGAATATTAAATTGCGTCCTTAACAACAACAACAACAATAATAATAATAATAATAATAATAATAATAACAACAACAACAACAACAACAACTCCACCTAGGGAGTACACGACCTTGCAGTTGCTGGTGGAGCTTGAGGACTCCCATTAACCTGAGAGCTATGTCAGTGGTAGCCTAGCTGCTGGTAGGGCCTCCCGTACTGAATAGGTTGAAGGTGAGGGGCAGACGAAGAAGTACTACAGAGGAGAGTGGGAAGTAAGTAGAGAGGGAAGGGTCACGAACCTTTGAACTTTCTGTTCTCGGCCCATGGAGGGTACAGGAGAAAAACTGGGTTGGCACATCAGGCCACTGATTAGAGGGAGGTCGGAACCTTGCATTAGCCAGCGAAGGAAGCTGCCTTCAGCAGTCAGTGAAAATCCCGTAGGGTTTAGTAATGCCGACTGGCGATCGGAGGGACCCCTTGCTGGGTCCTGCGGGGGATGTCCCGAGGCCACTGTGGGTCGCAGTAACGGATGGCAGAAAACAACCCAATGGTTAAGTGTGATCTGTGAACTCAACTCGCTTCCTGCGAATCTTCAATTCAAACCAATGAGCAAAATGGATAGAACAAGAAATGTAATGAATCTTAACGTGCCTTGTTCTACCGATGTCCCATACCTGCTCAGAAACCGAGCTAATGTCACCTTGTCGACGTCTGGCCATCCCACGGATGTTAGTCCCATGGACCCGGAGCCGGCAGTAGCTCGAAAGCCATCGTCAGAGATGGACACGGGATAAAGTGAAGGAGGTGATGTGGTGCTTTTACTATGCAAAAGCGAAAAATGGGGACTCGGAAATAGAAATTTTCAAAGTATGCGGACAGCGAAACCCAGATATGAGACGTATCTTAGACTCAAAAAGCTTGTCCAGTCAACGGCGATTCACAGTGGAAAATTCACAGCAGAACAACTTGCTGACATTCAGAGACATGCGGAGTATGTTCTTCGATCGACCCACATGACGAACATGTAGAACTTGAAAACGATGATTCTGTTGAAGGTTTATCTTTTTCCAATGAAACATGCGTCAGTGGTGAAAATTCATCTGGCAATGAATTACACGATAAGGACATGATGCGAAATCTCCTTCGATGCGAAATAAATAGAGTTTGTCAACTTCCATTTAAATCTCATGCACCGTTGAGGAGAATACAAGAAAATGTCAAAGCTAAGAGAGTGATTAGAGACAACGAATTCTGTCTTAAATGAGGTGGTACGGACCTCAGGTAGAGATCTAGATATTACTGAAATCAATCACATTCTGTATCAAAATGGATATCTAGTATCTCAGATAATTTTGGGGCCAGGCAATAACATCGACGGCCGACAGCAAAACAGATTAAACAGCTCTGTACCCCATGTACGAAGAGAATTATGTAACCCCCATGTCTCTGTTCGAAGAGAATTATGAAACAGATTGCCGACACTCGGCGTGAAATATCACTCTTAGCTGAGGCATCTTATAAATCAACGCACACCTCTTAAGTTCATCGAAAAATATTCAATGTTGAACAAAAATACCAACTTCAAAATAACACCACAAAACTAATTGTAGCTGAGAAGCTAACAGAGAAAATCCAAACATGGGCCCAACGAATTAGACGTTACAAACGTAGAGAAGATTCCTGTGTGCAGAATCGATTGTTTCAAACAGACGCGAAGAGATTCTGTCGCAATCTGACTCAAAAACCACACGGCAATGTTGACCACATGGCACTCCTTCAAAAGATGACGTCGAAGCATTTTGGGCAGGAAAGCAGATCCTACGACAACGACGCATCATGGCTTCAATCTGAAGTTGATGCTGCCGATGAACTTGTGGAAACAGTGGAAGATGTTCACCAATTCTCGGAAGAGGACCTCTTCCAAGCAATTAAGAACAAGGGAAACTGTGAATTCCCCGGGATTGATAAGATCCAGATTTATTGGGTTAAAAAATTAACAGCAATACATTATCATCTAGCAAAGCCTGTTAATAAAAGTTTAGAAAACCCAAAGGAACTCCTTGAATGGCTCACACACGGCATTACGTATTTGCTACCCAAAGAGGGAGACATCTCTTTGGGCAAGAACTACAGGCCAGTCACTTGTCTGCCAGTACTGTAGAAAGCTATAACTGCAGCCGTAGCTGAAAAAATGTACAGACACCTAAATAAAATCATCTGTTGCCAGTTGAACACAAAGAATATCGTAAAAGTTTGAGCATGGCTTGAATTGACTACCAAAAGGCCTTTGATAGTGTACCACACGATTGGATTTTGAAGATCCTGGAGATCTATTGATTTAATCCTAGACCTATTGAGTTTTGCAAGGTTAGTGTGAAGTCGTGAATTACCAGGTTACTAATACAAAGCGGAAAGGAAGCAGTAGAAACCAGAAGTATTCAGATTAACAGGGGTATTTTTCAAGGAGATTCACTATCCCCTCTGCTGTTTTGCATTAGTTTGATCCCACTATCTGGAGAGTTGTCGCAAGCTGACTTTGGTTACAAGCTCCATGATGATGAAAGGCCACTATCACATTTGTTTGACATGGACAGTCTTAAAGTGTTTGCTAAGAATGAAGCGATTCTCTCCCAACTGCTGTCTGTCGTGAATGACTTTAGCAATGACATCTGCATGAAATTTGGTCTTGACAAGTGTGCAATTTAAAAAGAGGCAAACTGACAACGTCAGAGGGCATTGAAGTTGATACGCACACTGTGATTCAAGATCTTGAGCCAGCTAAAACTTATAAATATCTGGGCATTGAAGAATGTGAAACCATCTCGAACGACATTATGAAAGAGAGAATTCGAAGGGAGTATTACAGAAGAGTGAGACTTGTTCTGCAGTCTGCTCTGAACTCCAGGAATAAAATATCTGCAATTGGTAGTCTGGCGGTGCCTGTACTCGAGTACAGTTTTTGACTAATGGACTGGACTCAGCAAGAAATTCGAATCATGGATCGAAAAACCAGAAAACTGCTAACAGTGCATCATGTCGCCCACCCACGAGCTGATGTAAATAGACTTTACGTGTCACATAAGGAAGGAGGAAGGGGCCTCAGACAAATTGAAGTCTCCTGGCCCAATGGAATAAAATGGGAAAGTATGTAGTTATCAAGATGACCCACTAATCAGGCAGGTCATGAAATCTTACCGAAGAATGGAAAATAGAAGCATTGTGAGTTTAGCAAGAAACATTGCAAAGAAAAATATGCCAGACACGCAGAATAACACAAACACAGAACTTCTGATTCTACTAAACATGAAATGTGAGACACAAAAAATGTTAAAAAATCGTGGAGAGACAAACCACTCCACGGACAATATATTAAACGAATGGACACAGCACAGATCAATAAAGATCAATCATTTATGTAGCTTAAAATGGCAAGGATGAAGCCAGAATCGGAAGCCGTTCTAATAGCTGCTCAAGATCAGGCGTTGAGAACACGACATTATGATACAGCGATTCTCAACGTTTCCCAAGGTGAAAATGCCCCATTTGCCAGGAACAAGTAGCAACTATTAATCATTTTGTCCAGCTTGTCCAATTCTATTAAAGACTGAATACTTGAAAAGACACAACGGTGTGTATTTACCTCCACTGGCAGATCTGTACCGCCATCGAAGTTCCAAACACATGCCCCAAGTGGTACGAACACTCACCTAAACCGATAACGTGTGTTGGATTGTGTACGATATTGTACGACCAACAAATTCAAACGGATCGCACGATAGCAGCAAACAAACCGGATAAAGTTATCCGGGATTTGGAGAAAAAATCGTGTCTGCTTGTGATGTTGTTGTGCCTTGCGATCAAAACGTCGTTACCAAGGAGGCAGAGAAACGTTTTAAATAGAAGAGTTTGGAAATCGAGATCAGTCGAATGTGGGGCGTAAAAACACAGGTCGTGCCCAAGTCATCGGAGCTCTGGGATGTCTTCCGCAAACTTTGTGTAAGAACGTGGCTAAACCTCCAGATAATTCAAAAGATTGGGAAATGCAAGAAATTGCTTTATTTGGAACAGCCCACATTATGCACAAAGTATTGTAGAGGTATCGACAGTTCATAGATCTGCTCCTTAGAAAGCTGGAGTAGATTTATTTTCAGCCGATTGAAAGGATCTTTAGTCGTGATGCAGTGGAGTAATAATAATAATAGTAATAATAATAATAATAATAATAATAATAATAATAATGATAAGTGTATGTGTCTCTGTATGTTTGTGTGTGTGTCTATTTCATCATCATTTGAACCCACCCCCCAGGACTTACAACCCTTGGTATAAAAATGGAATTACCATTAAATGCTGATCCCACCAATAGAAAGTAACGTGCACCTACCGCGATAATCACGACAGACCCGGTGGGATGCAACATATCGTATGACCCCTTGGAGGCCGATTCGGGAAACAAAACAAAATATCTTTAATAAGCATTTTATACCGTATGTGAAGTATGAGAGAGTCTTCTCACGCATTCTTGTCGTGCTCTCCTCGATAAGAAGAAAATTCAATCAGAATTCATAATATTTATTTAAATGTAATAATAAAATGGAAATAAACAGTTTCAAATTTATAAAGTAGACAATTAACACAAATATTTTGCATGTTTACTAATAACTAAAGTTGTAGTTTAGTTTGTATTCTTAAACAGACTGTTGCCTCCAATAAAACTGAATATTTATCTTAAAATTCCACACTTAAAATGAGAATTTAATAAACCCGTATTTATTTTAATACAAAAATGTATCCATAACATATGAATACAGAATTCTCTTAAACATTTCAGGTTCTTCAATAAAACTATCTCTCACAATATCTCCGAATGCACTGACCAGTATAGTTATCCGCGAGACGCACGTAGATAAGAGAAACAATGCATCCCCGTTAGGCCGTGTTCACGCTGTGTCAGCCGCATGGCCGATGAAACTGTGTCGCGGGCTGTGAAAGCCAGAGCAAACGCCAGCTGCGGCCGATTGCCTATCGAAATACGGCGATCACTCAGGGCTTACGGGGCCGCCCTCGCCGCCCTCTCCGCGTTCCCCGTCCTCATTGCAGTGTGCGCCGCGCCGTGCCCATTGGCCCCGCTATCCTCGTCTAAAGCGCCGTTTTACTATTCTTGTCCTCGCCACAGGCTACGCTGCTCCAATTTCCTTTTGCGCTTTATGCCACCCACGCCGTCCTCATCTCTCGCTGACTCCGTCTGCGTTGCGGTGACTATGCTACACATACCGTCTCGTTTTACCTCACATTTTTTCTGTTCTTTCTGTCTTCTATGCGTACCGTCTGTGCAAAATGAACGCCTTTGGGGCAACATTTTTCTCCAGTCTCAACCGCTTTTGCATATTGTGCCGTCAACTATTCCACTTAAGTCGCCTTCGCCGAAACTCATTGTCATTTTTATCTCTCACTTTGTTATCTCACCGATGACTACTCCATCCGCGGCTGAACCTCTGTGACTTTACTCCGCTATTGAACTCACCTATGACGTCTTCGATCACGTATGGTCACTACGAGAATAGCCACTTTGGCTCCAGTCATTATGGCCATCATTCTTTCTAAACTATCATCCCCCTTCTCTACTTTAAGTATAGGAAGTAAAATAAAGTCTGCTTTGCCACACCCCTGTCCTAACTTCTCCGCTTTCTCCTCAGGACCTTATTTCTGTTCTCTCACTCCACTTTAGTCTTATATTTCAATGTCCTGTTCATCTCTCGTCCATTTTGTCTGATTTACCTTTGTCGCTCTCTCCACAAACGCAGCTATGAAACTTTGAAGGCCATTATCGGTAAGATCAATATTTTGAAAAATAAGAAACATTTTTCCTAAACCACGAATGATATAAAGCTGAAACTTTTAAGAGCTAATAATCATCTCATTTTGTTCACACTGAAACATTTTCAGTAAAATATGTACTCACGTTTTGGAAATATAAAGAGATACATGGCAATAAAATGTGTAAAAAATAGTAAGTTTAAAAATAACTTATAAACTAAATAATAATTATTGGATAATAGTGACAAGCGTTCAGTGTATGTATTGAACTCCAATCCATATTCCTAGCAAGATTCAATTTATCAGCTAGAATACTTTTAGAAAAAATGTTATTTTAAGAAAGCTAATTTAACTTGGGAAAAGGTATCCCTTCCGGGTCCCCGTAAACCTGTCCGAAGTTATTACAAGTTGCTCGTAATTACAAAATTATATTGTTTTTGAAGTAAATGTGGGAACTATCATAAAGAGCAATTTTTTCACTTACCAAATGCGCAGGTTAATATATTACCTGACGCCCCCTCAGGTAACATATTATGACACCAATTTTTGCTACTTGCCTGCCCCCTACCCGATATTCCTTTCACTGGCATAGACGTCATAATGTCAACCCGCTCTCGCTCTCCTGCACAGCACTTACACTTCTTATGCAGTGAATTCGATCTAACAACTTGCCTGTTTTCCCTTCGTGTCAAAATTATTTTGAATCCATATGCAAATAATAATAGACATTGTCCCTAACTATCCGCTTTGTTTTCCGGTCTGCGTTGAAGGCAGAGGTAGTTGACATGCCATGAATGGCGGGTCATTATGCGGAAAGAGTGAGAGGTTTAAACGGAGGGAGTGAGGACTGTTCGTTTGGTGCGATCGTCGCGGATGGGATGGGGTCTTGCAGCGCTGAAGATGAAGATTGACGAAGGCGTCGGAGATATGAGAAGAAAGAAGACGCTAGTTCCAGTAGGCGAGAGAACAACGGAGGAACAGGAGATGGCAAGATTTAAATCTGGTAGTGATACATTATGGATCAGATTTTCTCGGTCTAGATCGTTTTCTAATCTCCAGGGTAGCTATTCTGTTTTGTCACATCCTCTTCCCTGTTGCTATGTATCGGTGCCTAAAGACAATTTTCACATTATCCAATTTTGCGGTCCCGTATTACTAGAATTGGAATACGTCTTTAAGGATAGTTCAGTAGTTAATTATTAGAAGATAGTTAATTACGCAAATTTTCAAAGAAAAAAATACTGACAGTCGGAGACATTTTCCCACAAATCAATTTTTCACAAACCACAACATACCAACAATAAACTACAATACGTGGATTATGACTACACAACGTGTTAGAGGAAGTGGCTTAGGAACAAGAATTATCATTGTCGGCGACCTACAATACTTATTTTTCCGCCAAACACTGCCGTTTTTGCTGCAACATTACAGAACTTTCTCTATACTACGCGTGTATTATGCGAGAAATTATAAAGGAGAACGGGGTTGAGAGGTGAGATAGGGAGGGCGCCTAGAGACCTGTAGGGGCGACATAATAGATGAAGAAAAAGGAGGAGGCAGAATGATAGCAAAAGGGACGATATGGAACAGGGCAGAGGTAAATATACAGGCGGTGAGGGTGGAGAGCGCAGAGAGAGTTAAGGTGAGGACAGAGAGAAAGACGAGGCAAAGAAACGCAGCAGCCTATATGGGGAGGCGGAATTCAATGAATCGAGGTCAACGATGGCGATTGGCGCGGGTGGCAGGGGCAAGGGAGAAGGAGCGTGAACGGGCAGTCAGCGGCGAGGCGACCAACTTGCGAGAGGGCGGCGAGACCGCCCGCCCGTCGAGCCACCGTGACCCCACGCGCTGTCACCGTCGCCGGAACGAGCCCCGCGGGCGCGATTGCAGCGGCGCGGCGCGGCGCGGCGCGGCGGCGGGGAGACCACTCCACGCGGTCGCGCTCCCCGCTCCCCGTCTCGGCCCGCCTCCTCGCCCCGCCGCGCCGCGCCACAGCTCCGGAGGCTGGCTGCCAGCGGCGGCGGCGGCGGCTCCACGGCCGACGAGATGCACGCGGCCGGAGGCGGCGGCGGGGGCGGAGGGGCGTCCCCGAATCAATACCTCGCGGCCGCCGCCGCCGCGCCGAAGGCCTCCGAAGGGCGCGCTGGGAGCGTCCTCTGAGGGACGCCGGTCGCGCCTCGCGCTGCGCCCTGCCACGTGCGCCGCGCTGGGCCCCGCGACGCCCCACGTTCTCACGTCACGCGGAGGAGGTTCACTGCTGTCCCGCAGTTTACCATTCTGCTGTTTCTTTAATTGATGGTTTATTTTGTGTTTCCAAGCGCGTCAATTCCCTTAAGTATGGTGCATGTTATATCCCGGGAAGTGAGGGTGTCTCTCTCCCGCTACAACGCGACATCCGGCGCCGATCTCCACTTCGAGTTGCGGAGGATCTCCCCATTCCAGGCATCTCCCGCAGCTGGAGTCCTCCCAGACGGACTAAGTCCTAAGCTCCCGACATGTGTATTAATGTAGAGCACGCAAGCGTGTGTGTGTGTGTGTAAGAGAGTATGTTAGAGGAGACAGGGAATAAGGACGAGGAAGGAAAGATCGTGCGAGGTCAATGGGTGTTTGTTACGATGATGTTCCGCCTCCTATTGATCGGACGATTTTCGGAGAACACCTATCCATAACTCGAGACTCACCAGTTCGAAGCTACCATCTATCTGGACTGGTACTGATGTACGCTACTCACACACGTCGATATGAATCCCTATACAAGTTTCGACGAGTATGGAACACTGCTACGTGGAAGTCAAGACTTCAAATGGAGACCATCTGGGTTGATAACACCCGGTGAACACGGAATCTTCAACCCCTTTCCTCACTGCGCCCACCTTGATGAGAGTGACACCGAGAAACTGCTCGTACGAAAGCCCTTCTAAATATACTCGTTCTAGTTCGTTCCCCTGTTTCTTTAGTGTAAGCTAGCTTTTCTGTTTCCCTCACTCTTTTCTTAACCGCCTAAAATATATTTCTTTCACATTTTGTCAATTTTTGGATCACATAAAGGGTACTAATATGAAAGAGTAAAATCTGGTCATAATTGCAAATTTTCCTAGAAATATTTGGGGCCGTTTTTGACACAATGTTGTTTGAGTTTTTGTGACAATGAGCAAATTATTTGAGCTCATTTTCATTTTAAAAAAATGCATTTAGGACTATTCGTTCAAAAAGTTCAAAGAAAAAATGGAGTTTTTGAGAAAATCTTGTTTTTAAAATTACTTTTATTTCACGTAAAATAGTTATCATTTATGAAGAAATTTTAGCTTTATACTCAACCAAACTTTGTGATTATTTTTAAATGAAACGTAGTGATCCATAGATGTATTACCGCTTACTAAGATTAATCAGTTTTACACCATGAATAATACATTTTACTTTCCCGTATACGTACGTATATACGGAGTAATATAAGTAGTATAGGGAAAGTTATGTAATGCTGCGGAAAATCGATTTCGAGATTTTAACGGAAATACACGTTTTGGGGTCCTCTGATACCGAAAAAGTGGGTCTTTTCAAAACGTCCGTCCGTCTGTCCGTCAGTCTGTGAACAACACTAGCGCGTAAACCATACGTGCGAACTCTTCCAAAATGGATATTCCCGGGTCGATCTGCGTCTACCCGAGGCATCTCGATTTTGACAAACTTTCTTCAAAATTTGGGGGTACTTTATCTGAAACCCTTTATCTGAAAACCCGGACATTTTCAAAATTTTCTCTAAAACGGCTCCAGATTCTTTTCTTTAAATTTCTTGTGAGAATAGAGTAAAACACACTTACAAAGGTGGCACAGGTCCCATTTTGGCGGTTAACTCTGAATTTTCGAAAATTGCGAAAGTTTGAGATTTTTCCTGCCAATAACATTTGCTGTCCAAAGTGAGTTCTTCCATTAAGGTCGTGTACATTTTTTGAAAATTTTACTAGATTTTGCGCAATATTGCACGCAATATTTGAAATTTTAAAATATTACAAAAAAAAATATTTTCTCAAAAATGGCTCCAAAGTTTATCTTTAAACTTTTGATAGGGATAGTGTTAAATGTGCTCCATGAGATGACAGTAACGCTATTTTCATATATTCTTTTGTTTTTTCAACAATTACAAAAATGTTATTTTTTTGACTTTTCTCTCACGTCATTAATATTTACATCAGCAGCGATTTGTTCACATTGTTATATTAATGAGTACATGTGATTTAAATAATGTCAAATAAAGTTTTTCGAAAGTTGAATAGTTTTCTGTGAAAACTAGCTCAAAATTTCGTATTTTGAGAAACGCTCAAACGCATTTTCTCAAACATGGCTTCAAATTTTTTGTTCAAACTTTTGGAATGGATAGTGCTAATTGCACTTTTTAATATGGCGTAAAGTTCATTTTTGGATATTTTTTTGTTTTTCAAAAATTACAAAAATGTATTTTTTTCAAGTTCTCTCATATGGCTAAAATACACATTTCCAGCAATTTGTAAACACTATTGAATTTGTGAGTGTAAGTGCTTCAAATGACTTTCAATGACGTTTTTCGAAACTTCAAAAAATTTCTGTGGAAAAGTGCTTCAAATTTCGCATTTGCAGTAGCGCTTAAACGCTATTTTACTGAAAACGGCTCCAAATGTTTCAACGAAAATTGTCATTTAGGACAACGTTTAACTGTTTTTTAATATTTTTAAAATATTTTTGTTCTTCTATTCGGAAACGGAAAAATTAATGAAATGTCAAAAAATGTAGTTTGGGCGGCGTTAGATGGCAGTTGTCAAGAGTTTTGGCAAGTCCGATTAGCTAGCGGAGACCAACCGAAACAGAAAACTAATACGGGAAAGTCTGTGCAATTCTGTAGCATCACTAGTTAATAATATATTAAAACTAATAGAATTATCGTTTCATACAGGCGATAGCAAACGTATGAGAGTGAAGTTACAATTAACGAAGGAAAGATACGTTTTTGAAGCTCGAATCTTGAATGATTTAAATGCAAAAATGAGTGATGATAAACACGTTGTTCAGCAGTCTTTTGATCCACATGTGTCCCATCACAAAAATTTTTGTCATTCTTTACGTTTTTAAGTGTAGATTTGGTAGCAGGATTTTCTGCTCTAGTCCACTAAAACATAAACATGTCCTTATCCTGGTAAATACAAAACATTTCAGTTATATTTTGAAAAACAAGATTAACTGTATGTTCACCGTGAATAGTGATTTATTAATCCAGAATTAGTAAACATCTCTTAATTCATTAGTCTTGTAGAATAACTAAACATCATTTTGGGGGATTTCGATTTTCTGTCTTGTTAATTTTTCTATGGTGTAATTTTTATATCATTATTTCTTATGTGCAAAATAACGATAGGGGCCTAGAAGAATAAAAGAATTATTGATATATCAAATTTAAAGTGTTCGTAGTGATCATTTTAGTCGATACTGTGTGATGAAAATGATTAAAGACCTGCATATGATGCAGGTGACACTTTCACCGATTTGATTTGTGTGGAGTGTACTGTGAAATCAACTTATGGCTTTATTATTCGTGTTATCTCACGTACATTTAATAGCATTAAAAGGTAGGGAAAATCTGCCCTTGTATTTTATTGACAGCTGTGTTCCCTTGCTCACAGCTAGCACGCAACGTTACTTTTTTCTTGACTCTTCCAAAAACGGTACCAACCTTCCCCCAGAGGTTTGGTGAAAGACGAGAAATTGAAGACAATAAATTATTAATTTTAGCTTCAGTTATTTTATTTTAAAAAATAACGCTGATGCGTTGGTAAATACCATTAGGGTTGTTGATGATACGTTATGACACGTTGAGGCATATTATTGAATAAAGCGCCTTCCGTGTCACTTGCTCAGTTACAACAAACCACATTTACGCCGGATACGCAGGAATAATTGGCTTCGGAAAGATGATTACATGCGATGGTGTCATCAGCAAATATTCATTTCACTGTATCACACGATGATATTACAACACGTTTCTAGTCGCCAAAATATCTCTTTCTTAAAAAAGTATCACGTGCAAGCGAAATCTAAAACGAGTCTCGAATCTGTCGTTTGGAAACTAGTTCATCCAAAATAAAAATAAAATCCGTCTCTCCAAAGGTCACTTTTCCTGCTTGCCACCCCTATGCCGTTGCAATTCTTGTCCGATCTTCGCGAACAAAGTCCGAAATATCCCCATTCACAGAGGCGCGGTCGAGGAGAGGATGTGTTACACCCCGCGCGGGGAAATTCCCTCGGGGAACGTTTGTCACGCGGTTGGGTCATGGGCGCCTTCCAGAGCCACGGGCGCGGCGCGACGTCCCCCGGCTGGCGGGCGCCCAGCTGGCAGGGAGCGCGTCGCGACGCCACCCCCACCCCTCGCAACATCACTCCGCGCACGTCGTTTGGGGGATACCTGAATATACGACAGAATCACTCATGCCGGGATGATCGGGAGCTTAGAGCTTGTCCCCTTTAGCAGAAATACCTGTAAGACACCCTGCAAACAGGCGTGTAGTTCGGCACCCGATCTGGTCTTCTAGTGGGGAGGAATACCGAAATTCGGAGGGTATAAAAAACACAACACTTTCGGGACTAATGACCATTAGTATTCGACATGACAGGAAAGAAAATAAGCACAAGTTATGCACCTGAGGTAGTTGGAAGCGAACAGTTCACGACGCTGCTTGATAACGCGGCAGGAGATTTTCAGGCTCCGGGATGGTCCCCCAGATTCCTACTTCGGCATCTGCTTACTTCAAAACACAACGCCCTTTGAAGACTGTCTAACAAAAATCTGGGTGGGGTCACTTAGCCAGCTCAAAGCTCACCGACTATCCGGGTTGATAATGAAATCACGCGCTTTTCACATGTGCTGAGACCAGTAGAGCTCTGCTATCAGGCGAAAACAACCGCTCGAGACTTTCGGGCTCCGCGCCGACGCTCGGCGAATGGGGGGGGGAGATCTTACTCGGAGGTAAGGAGATAGCTGTTTAACGGACATTTCGAACCGCCGCCTTGCAGCTCCCGCTTCTCTGCAGAACACTCGAGCGTCGACGAGACTCGAGAGTCGCCGAGCGCTCGAGCGCTCGAGCGCCGCCGGACGCTCCGTAGCTCCGCCGCTCAACGCATATACAGGATTTAAAGTCGCCGCGCGTAATGATTGCAAAACACTTTCAATTAATTGTAATTTATTAATTATGATCGAAAGAAAGTACAATTTCTATTAAACGATTAATTGATTGAAAAGTAACAATTTATCGAATAGCTGAAAATAACTCTATATAGACAAAACAATACAATTTTTGAAAGAATTAAAGTCAAAAAGAGTCTGAAAAGAAATTTAAAACCCACTTTTTAGCTACATCAATAAAGTGGAATAAAAATAAAAAACTAAAATAATTTTCATCAGTTCTTTTTACATTGTAACTTATTACACAATGATTGAAAAACGAAGTTTAATTAATTGGGATCTCTAATACTGTAAATGTGGACCTGCAGTATATTTTAAAATAAGCAAAGAAAATACTGTAATATAAAAATTAGCAAAGAAAATACTAGAAAAGCTAAAACGTGCGTTTTAGATGCCTGAAAAAACAAAAAATGAAAAATAAGCAGGAAAAAGGGTTTTGCGTTGTCAACTAGACAAAAAATAGAGATTTAATACCGATTGACAAGGATTATCAAAATTAAAATAACTTAAATACAAGTTTTTAACCAAGACTGGAAGAAAATAGAAAGAAAAATCAAGAAAAAAAAGCTTAGAAATTAAACTATGTCTTAAAATACATTTACGTGAAAATAAGGGAATTAAGTACTCGTCAGAATTGTTCATTTTTCATAATTCTTGCATTTATAGCAAAAGCATTTACAAATGTTTATTGAAATAAAACAGACAATTTCCTAAACATCCGTTGTCTAGTAATTCACATAGATCAAATTTATCTCGAAAACGAAAACTTGTGGATACTCTTTCTTTCAATTCACAAGTAGAACTGCAGTAGATCCACTTCAGGTTCTCCAGAGCATCGGGAAGTCGAATTTTGAAGTTATTTAATTTTTTTAATTATTTAGATTTCGTTTATTTATTAAATTTTGAAAAAAGGAAATTATTGGTCGTTTAATATAAAAACCATTCAATACTTCATTTTCCTGGAACTTAGCATCCGATATTTACTCCGATGTAGCAGCCGATTGTTGCGAGGCGCAGTTCGCCGCAACGGGGTCCGCCGGTTATCGACAACCGACCAAACCTCGGTCGGTCACGGCGAGAGCGTGGTGGTTTCGAGCGCGTGGTCTCGAGAGAAGAGAGGCGATCGAGTGCTTGTCGGTTAAAGTCGCGGAGAATGCAGACCTCTAGAGACAAGTCCGTTCTCAATTGTCCCTGAGCGGGGATATTGCCATGACAAATTCGGACCACAACATGAGGCCACCCGGACTGATTAGATCCGGCGATCACCCCAACCTCAATGCACCCACCTCGGCACTGACGGTGCGCCACTGAGAAACTGGGCAACAGGACAAATTAACAATTCGCAACGTGGGCTTGAATATTTGCACCAACAACGCAAACCCGCCTGCGAGAACGAATAGAATGGACCCAGAAAGTATTTGGGAACGAATATATTTCAGTTCGAGCCTCCTCTCCATAAAATTGAAAACATTAGCCCACTAGCTTGAATCGCTATCATCTGTCACTTGAGTTATTTAGCAACATCCTTGACGTTTATGAGCTCTTGTAAAACTTGGGAACGGATTAGGAATGAATGATTTCAGGGATTTGTGTGCTATTGGGGATGTGAGAAAGCCACCACGATGAATCCCAACAAACAAACCCATCAAGAAAAGTAGTTCATGCGTTAAGTGATATTCGAACCCACAACCTTTTACGTAGTTTACCGGGTGCTTGGGGCAATTGCACAAAGCACCTGTTCCATCAAGCCTATGAATGTAAATATTTTTATTTTATATCAATTCAATTTAAACGTATCATTAACATAAAAAATAATTTATTTTATTTAAAATAAGCAAAAATTGTACTAATGTCAACGTACAAGTTTAAATAATATCCAAGTAAAAAATTTAAGAATGACGGGCTTGCCTTGCATATACTACTTGCATGTTATCGGAAATCTCAATTGAAGAAAATCGCATATCAAAAGAAGAGTTATAGAAAGTTATGGAAATATCGTTGCTTTGAGTTTTGTATGAATAATTTCTCTAAATTTCTTGTAGTCTTTGCTTGCTGCTTTGTGGTTTTCATTGTTTATCGCTTTAGCTGTAGTAATTTACAGAGGTTAATTTGTAGAAAAGTAAGAAAGCTCTGAATTCACATTCTTTTCAAAAGTGCACTTATATTCGTTTTAATATGCCAAAATATTTATATGTTGTGAAAATGTTATAAGGTATGCTACTTACGAAATAAATGTATTCAAATGATCTTGTATTTTTTTAAATTATCGTTAATTTAGAAAAGTAAGGAAGCGACATCTTTGTTCTCTCTCTCGCTCTGAGAAATAATAATCATTGTATTTTGTTACCCTACCTAGTTCTGTGGAGGAATATAAAGGTATATTCATTGAACTGGCACTGAGAATTTCCAGAATTTGGCATCAGCTCGCGCTATAGTTCTCAGAATACTATACTCAACCTAAGTGTAAACACTAATTCTCGCCCTTGGAAGCGTCTGTTTTTATAGGCAGTTTGAATGAAATGAACCACAAACACCGCAAAGTCAGATATCTACAACGCTGAAGAGACGCTATTCATGAAATTATCGTCGTATATTCTTTTATGGTTGAACGGAGATTTTTTTGTCAGAAATAGCATGCATTTAATGGTGATATGTACACGTCATTAAATAATTAACATAAATTGTATAGATATTGAAGACAAATACAGAACTTCAAAAAATTAGAGACGATCTGGAATGAAATATCCAGACAAAATATTATACACGAAATATGCGTGTTACTATATTGAATTGAATTACTTGAACAACTTGTCGTTTACATTTATGTGTTTTCAAATGAGCTGAACTAGAAATATGTTATTAACTATAAAGTTCTAAAATGAAAGCAAATGAATGCTCGAAGCACAATTTTAATGAATTTGAAGGTTTTTACTTAAATGTCAAGCAGGGAATTTTATTGTAAAGTTAACAATTTTACTTGAAAAATAATATTGAATGCGTGTGTAAGTTATAACTAAACTTAAATAGACATAAAACATTTGTTAAAATTATCTTCTATCCCCCCATCATTTTGAAAAGCAACCATAAATGTGTCTACATAACATGATAAAATTAACATAGTGTATCACAACCTTTCAGAGCTTCGTATCTTAAAGGCTTTAGACATCCAAAATGAACATTTTATTGCACCGAAGCGCCCTGCAGGGGAAGCGAAGGGAGTAAACGCACCAAACAAATTGCAGTTCATAATACCTGCACATCCCCGACAAGACGGGGCAACGTGGCGCCCGTTGATCCCGGAGGGGGGGGCGCAGGGAGAGGGCGCCTCCCCACCCCCGCGAGCGGAACGCGCTTGGGAATCTGTTCAGGCTGCGCGCGCGGCGAGGCGGCGGCGCAAGGGGGGAAACGGGAGATGAAGGGGAGAAAGCGAAGGGGAGGAGGAGGGGGGAGGAGAGGCGCCCGCGGCAACACAACGGAAGCAATTTCCCAGCGCGCGACAAGCACTTATCGAACCTCCCCACCCCACCCCACCCCGCCCCGCCCCCACCCTTGCCCCGCCCTACGCCGCTTAACTGAAAACGGATACTCGCGCGCCGCCCGCACCTCCCACGTCGCCCCCCCCTACCTCTCGCTAACCCTCTCGATGTTCACCGCCCTTCGGCGTAAATCGCGTGGGCGTAAGGTTTTCATGGGTTTCTCCCGCTGTGAACGCTGGCATTCACGGGGTTCTTTCGCTTTTTACTACAATCCAGAGCCCTTCATTCACAACCACTGTACCGGCTGCAATGGCTCAGTGGAAATTCTTGCACTTGTAGCATCACTGATGGGGAGGTTCTATGGTTTTAGCATTTACGGTGGCATATTTTCGACTTTAGCCATTCTCCGGAGGCGAATTCACCTGCTGGTGGAGGGGGGGGGGGAGAATTCTGCCAACCGGTTGCTCTGACCGGTAGTTTTACGTGGTTTCTCCTGTCGATACCTGGCGAATGCTGGAGAAACTAGTATTCTAACAATCTATACGTCCGTTGCAAATCGACATGTCGCCTGCAACGCAATAATGTTAAAGAGCGTGAATCAAGTGTCCATGGGGTTTCCCGTTTCGCCTACCTTTCAATTCTCCCGAACTCCGTTGCAGTTTATTCCCAATAGTTGATTTCTTACATTTTTGTGTTGATAATTTGATGTTGTAAGCATCAAGAGAGATCGCAGAAAATATGACTTTGTGTTTGAAAAAAATACAATCAAAATCATTTTAAAACAATCATGGCAGTTCGTTGGCTCAGCCCTTTCCACTATCTCCATTCCTTTATTTCCCTTCTTTCATTTTACTTACGTCTCTCACACGTTCTGTTTTTCATATTTCGTCTTCTTTCCTCCAGTCTGACTTGTGTATTTGTGGCTTCATATGCACTCTTTCATTCGCCTTCCGTCGCCAAACATTCTCTGTGTCCTTCCACCTCTGAAATTCCATTTTTCCCTCTACCTTGAATCCTTTAGTCTTTGCGTTACTTCAATCCTATTTTAGTCTAATCTGAGTGTTCTTATTTTAGCTCACGCATGCGCGTATGCATTTGACTGAGGCGGTGACAATCATAAAAGTGAGGGTGGCAAGGTGAAGAGTTGGCTAAGACCGCCAAGATGGAAATAATTCAACAGGGCAATTATGTATACTTCTATCCGGTTTGTCAATTTCGTTATTTTTCCGTGTAAGTTTTTGTCTGTGAGAGGGAGTTAGCTTAACATATTTATCAAGCAAATAAATCTAGTTGGTTGCTTGTGGTAATGGTGCTGGTAAAACTGTGAGAACGAGAAAATTCTGACAGCATGCAGCGGCGCGTAGGGCATGAAAATGCATGAATAACAATGCTTCTCGTAATTTTACGCCTCACATTTATTAACAAAGAATTTAAAATGTGCGTTATAGCGTGTAATATGTGTTTATGGACCAAGTGGTTTTGGAGGCCTATTTTAACAAAGTCAAAGTAATTTAAATATTCGTAACTGTATTCAATAATTTATTTTTCCCTTGCATAACTTGCATTTTTATTTTCATCTATTTACGTCGTAAATTTACATTCAGCCATTTATTTGTTTTTATGTCGTGTTCTTTCCCTTTCCTTTCCTTCTTGCGCTTTCTGATGTCACTGTAGAATTTTTCTTTATTTGCGTCGAGATCACTTCACGGTGTTGGCAGGCCAACTTCCTCCTTCGGAAGACGGAAATTGAGAGATGACCTTTATTGCTGGTCTCTCCTTTTCAGTTATTTCTCTTTCGAAACCAATAATTAAAGTCAATGTCGTCATTACCTGAATGTATTTGGGCGCAAATTGTGAGACTTTTATTGACATGAAATGGCGCGGAAAGTTTTCATTTGAGTCTCATTTTTCCGAATAATTTAATATATGAAAGTAGAACATTATGATGGGGCATATATTTATAGAAATAACTCATTATTTTACTTACAATAAACTGGTTAACAATGTTCATAAAAAAGGCATATTTTTCTTGAAACAGTAAATTAAAAATATCCAGTCAACTGAAAATAAAACAAAAGCGTGGAAGGCAACTGGTGGGTGTACGTATACATTGTGAAATAAAATTGCCCTAAAGGATTGATAATAATCGAACGATAAATTGATGTAAAGGGAATATAGATCCAAAATCAAAAGGTAAATATCTAAAAAATAATAAAGTTCTCAAAAGAAACTATTATTAGGCCCTAAAGGTTATGAGTTTAATAAAGAATATGTATATAAAGTTAAATTAAATGTAATACTTTCCGATGAGACATTAATAATTAACTGTTTTTGCTTACCGTTCAGTTTTCTGACTTTTTATTTGAAAGTACGAGTTTAAAAAGATCCCTGAGTAAATCAAAATAAGTCTACCTCGCGTTTGTACTCTATTCTTCACAGTTGGATTTCATTTCCTCAGTGCTTGGTAAAATGTGAAAACACAATATATTAGCCCCAAGTGTAGCATCCATCCCACTGCAGTGTAATAAAACGTACGATATTTTGTCTTGTAAACATTCATCATTGATGACATTACTGCATTACTGGAGAATACTGCGGCACGATTTTAGGACGTGAGGACAGTTTATTTGTGCAAATGCTAAGTTGTAGAAAGTCTACGTGAACCGATTTACAAGCAGAATTTCTCACAAACTGCTTTGCCGTCATAGTGACGTGTAAACATCGAATGGAACTGTTCTTATAAGAGGATGTGAAACCGCCTATCCCTTAATCCCCGTCTGGTGGGGTCCGTATGGACACCAGGTAATTGTAAACTCAAATTAGTAAATAAAAGCACCGGTACATTGCGCTGTGGTTCCTTGTATTCCTCGTTCACGATATCCAGAAGATAATAACGTGTGCTTTTTGTCTAAAATAACAACGTAATTATATTTTATTTTTCATTATGTCCGTGTGGACCCCGCCAGAGTGTCAGTAAACTTCAACAGTATATTTAAGTTTTCTCTCTTCTCTATCTTATTTATATGTTTTATCTAGATTTATTTTTCTGTGAATCGGTCTGTTGTTCTCTTATCGACATTGCATCATGACCAAATTTCGAGGCAAGTCATTTGAGAAGAACCTTGGGGAACTCACTCAACACGAAAACCCTGATGTGTCCCCGAGAACAGTAAGATAACCCTGATGTGTCCCCGAGAACAGTAGATAGGAAAACAAAAATCGTATTATCAACTGCGCCAAACATACTTGCATAAGACATGTAAAATCTATTTGTGAAAATTGAATTTAAATCTAAGAAATATAACCCATTACAATGTAAATATCATATATGTGCCATTTTGTAAATAAAATTTTAAGTTTTTAATGGAATTTAATTTTATATAACGGGGTTTTCCCCGAACCCCACCAGTCAAGGAGAGTAATTCTTTTTCACCAAACCAGTTAAGAGTTGCTACTTTATTGCAAATTAAGTTCAGAATACGAAAATATTAAGTTGTAGGTACTGGGAAAAGTTACTGAAAACTGACATAGATTAAGATTCTTACACGTTGAGAGCGTGGTAAGTTTGAATCTCTCTGAAAGTAAAATGTTCTTATTGAGGTTTCATAAGAATTTTTATTCCAGAATGATTAAAAATGTAAGGTAAGATCTCTCAAGGACGTAATTTTCTTCGTAGGCAGATATTCACTGAAAATCGGAAAATTATATTTCAATTTATATTGATGAATAAATTGTGAGTCGAAACACTGGGGTGGTGTTGCATACTCAATGTAGCAACTTCTATCGGAAGCGCTATGCTATCACGATGAGGCAATAGGGACTTGACAACTAATTTCTTCTAAGCCTTGATAACATTGAATCAATTATTTGCTCACGCATGGTATGTTGCCATAAGAAGTATGTGGGAGATACTTTATATTTTTCAGCCGACATGGCGATGTTAAGAAGGATGACAAATTACCCAAATATACAAATTTGAAATATAAAAAAGCTTTAATAGCACAAGAAGAGTAAACAAAGTCTTAGAATATACCATAAAATATTAAAATCAATTACGTGGATTACCTTTTAACGCTTAAGATTGTCTTCCAACATACAATAAAAGTATTGTAAACAGTCACTTAATTTATCATGAAATATTATAAACAGTTACTTATTACTGCGATATCTCTAACTTTGCCCCTCAAGGCCACTAAAGGCCCATCTTCGCGATGAAATATCTCACGGCATTTCGCGTCTTTCTTGTTCTTGCCGGTAGAAGTCGCGTAATCGCAAGCACTGCTTGATACGGTCGCGATCATGCGAAATCTAGCGGAACGATTGAGAAAGATGCGAAATACCGTGACACATTCCATCGCGAAGATGGGATTTGAGTGGCCTTGAGGGGCAAAGTTAGAAAAATCGCAGTATAAGTAATGTTATGAATTCAAGGACGATGTTGAGTGTTCATATGTAATCCAATTAACTGCTTTAAATATTTTATGATGTATTCACGTAACTATTCCGGATATTTTATGATTTATTCTGTGACTATGTTGTTTGTTCAGGAATTATAGCATTTTTTCACAGTTTTATTTAGTATGCCTGTTGTATTTGGTCCTTATTCTTGTCATACTACTACGCATCAGGTAAATATGCTGGTGAAATAAAGTGTCCATGATAGCCCTGTTTACCTTACTTTTTTGCATTACTGTCGTAGATAACTAACTTTCCCGAACGAAATAAAATCCATTTGAAAATTCACGACACAACCGGGAGCTTTTTCACAAAACTCTGCCGAGTCGCGCCGAATGGAAACCATCGCTCTGTCCTGCCTGACACGGCTCGTCCATTCATCAACGCAACCAAACCAGCGCAACGCGGCAAACGGGGATTTCGGATTTCGCCTCGGGCGCCATCTGGCGGTCGCCGTCGCCAGCGCCGAGACTCACCGCCGAAGTTGGGTCGCAGGCGGATGTCGTAGTTCTTGAGCAGGCACGAGATGGTGTGCGTGACGTTCTCCAGGCGCGTCACGTTCTCCATGGAGCCCGGCGCCATGCGGCAGTCGCTCTCCGACGCCGACGTGGACGTCGCCGACGCTGCCGCCGCCACCACCGCCGCCGCCGCCTCGCAGGACCTGCGCACACACCAGCACACACGTCGCATTTATTTAATGAACGGCAAAATTGATGAATTGAATATTGGGGTAAAAAATAAATAAGTACCAAACATTCGTATTAGTTTGATTCTATTGGCCCCCTTTTTACTTTCCCGCTACGGAGTAGAGATGAAACTTACGTAATGCACGAAAAAACGGCGAATTTTTGGTAGAAAAACTCTTATTACAGGGTCCCTCGTAACGAAAAAGTAGATACATTTAAGTAGTAGTAAAAGTTGATAAATTTATAAAAAAATCCTTTAGTACATTGTGTAGCCAGAATCCATATTTTGTGGATCTTTAATACCTGAAAAATCGAATGACGGCAAAACGTTTGTCTGTCCGTCCTTCTGTCTACCCGTTTGTCTGTCTACCCGTTCCGTCTCTAAACATCGACTGTGCGTGACATCGACTTCAGCTATGACAATATCCCGGTCCCTGTCGCGTGCTGGTGGCTCCAGTGCATCCCCTTTTTTTATTCTGGCTCTCAAGAAAATGTGCGTAGGATAAATTTCTTTCCCCACACGTCATATACAGTTTTTACTGTTTTTTTGACAAATAAATAAAAAAATGAGTCCGAGCCCCGAGCGCAGTGGTGTACGTACAGTAGGTGTGTTAAGCTGGGACAACCACTACAGCACAACCACATCAAACCAATTGGAGCATTTAGAACTCATTCATTACTAACTTATTATCCAAAACTTAAATATATTACTATTGAAGATTATTAAATAATTGATGTTGTGTTGGGGTGACTGTCAAGCTGGCACATCCAAATCTAAAAAAATGGTGCTAAGCAGTACATACTTTCCCGCACGTATTTTCACTCATTGTTACGCAAAAAGTACTCAAATTTTCGAAAAATGGCACATGATCTTATTTCAAAATCTATTTTTAAGGAATATTAGGATTTCATTAAGGAAAAAATCTATGTATTTAATATTTTTGTTGTAGGAAGACTCCGAAAAACTTTTCAACTTTTGCAATTTTCAAAAAATCAGAGTTTCAACAAACTAAGACTTGCACCATTCACTTAAATGCCCTTCACACTATCCAACAAAAAAATAAGTAAAAATGATGGAGCCATTTTTTTGGAAGTTTTGAAAATGCTCATGTAAATACACCCCAAAATTAAAATATCAGTTTCAAATCAAATGGGTCACGACATTAGTTAGATCTATGGGAGAATATCAATATTGGAGAAAATCGGTGAACGGTTTAGGCGCTAGCGTTGACCACAGAGGGACAGGCGGACGTTTTACCGTCAATCCATTTTTACTTTCCCGTATACGTAAGTATACACGGAGTGATATATGTAGTATACGGAAAGTTATGTAATGCTGCGCGAAAAAATGACCAATTTTCGGCGGAAAAAATTAATTGCCGGGCCGTGAAAACGAGTAAGTGGATAAAACCAGTTGCTAAATTAAGAAAAAAAATTCCTTAACACGTGGTTTAGCCAGAAACTCTGTATTCTAGGTCCTTGATACCGAAAACCCAATTGAAAGGAAAAGGTCCGTCTGTCCGTCCGTCCGTCTGTGAACACTGCTACCGCCTAAACCATACGTACGATTTCTTCCAAAATGGATATTCCCCGGTCGATCTGATTATCGTCGAAGCTTTGAGATTTTGAAAAAGATTCTTCAAAATTTGGGGGTACTTTATATGAAGCCTCCTGGGGATTTTCAACATTTTCTCAAAAACGGCTCCAATTTTTTTCTTTAAATTTCTTGTATGAATAGTGTAAAATACACTTTCTAACATGGCATAGGTACGATTTTCACGTACAGCTCTCAATTTTCGAAAATTGTGAAAGTTTGACTTTTTTTCGGCGTCTTTCTCCAACTACAAAATTGAAGATAGAGATTTTTTCTTCAATTAAGATTTGTTCTGCATATTGAGTTCTTTCATAAAGGTCATGTAAATGTTTTTCAAAATTTTGGTAGTTTTCGTGCAATATTGCGTGCAATATGTGCAATTTTAAAAAATTACAAAAACAAGATTTTCTCAAAAACGGCTCCAAATTTTTTCTTTAAACTTTTGGTAGGGATAGTGGTAAATGTACTCTATCAATGACATAAAAGCCATATTGGTCTATCGGTTGGTTTTTTCAAAAATTACAAAAATGTAAATTTTTTACTTGTTTCTCACGTCATTAATATTTACACTATCGGCGATTTTTTCACATTATTATATTTACGAGTATATATGCTTTAAATAATGTCAAGTAAAGTTTCTCGAAAACACTACCGTTTTCTGTGAAAAGTAGCTCAAATTTCGGCATTTTCAGAAATGCTCAAACGCCATTTTCTCGAATATGGCTGCAATTTTTTTCTTGAAACTTTTGTAACGGATAGTGCTAATTACACTCTTTAGTATAGCGTAAAGTTTATTTTGAGTTATTTTTTGTTTTTTCAAAAATTATATAAATGTAAATTTTTTGAAAGATCTCTCACATCTTTAATATGAACATTACCAGCAATTTGTATACATTATTATATTTGTGAGTGTAAGTGCTTCAAATAACTTCAAATAAAGTATTTTGAAAACTCAAAAATTTTCTGTGAAAATGAGCTTCAAATTTCGCATTTTTAATAGTGCTGAAACGCCATTTTCTCTTAAACGGCACATAATTTTTAAAAGAAAATTGCCATTTACGGCTAGGTTTCCGTGTTTTTTAATATTCTAAAATTAATATTTTCGTTCTACCAATAGGAAACCGAAAAATTAAGAAAATGACAAAAAAATGTTTTGGCGGTGATAATGGTAGCTGGCAAGAAAGAGTACGTCGCAATTCCGAATAGCTACCGAAGACCTAAGGAAAAAACTAATACGGGAAAGTCTGTACCATTCTGTAGCACCACTAGTTCGGTATGAAGAACCAACAAAACATGGATTATGGTCCATTATGTGTTAGAGGATTTTTTCTAAATTTAGCAACGAGATTTACCTATTTTTTTCGTTACCAGATACTGTCTATAATAGTTATTCTGCCGAAAATTCGCCGTTTCCCGGCGCACGATTACATTACTTTCTCTGAAGAGAAAGTCTTACAAAGAATTCGTAAGGCGAGATTAATTCGTAATGCACTTTAACTCATAAATGGTACGAGATATCAACTAGTGGTGCTACAGAATTGCACAGACTTTCCCGTATTGGTTTTCTATTTCCTTGGGTCTTTGGTCTTTGGTCTTGGGTCTATTCGGAATTGCCACATACTTTCTTGCCAGCTGCCATCTATCAAGCCAAAAGTACATTTTTTTGTCATTTTCTTAATTTTTCAAAATACTTTATTTAACGTTATTTGAAGCACGTACACTCACAAATATAATAATCTTTACAAATTGCTGGTAATGTGTATAATAAAGATGTGTGAGATCTTTAAAAAAATTACATTTATGTAATTTAAAAAAAAACAAAAAAATAACTCAAAATAAAATTTACGTCATATTGAAGAGTGTAATTAGCACTATCTATTACAAAAATTTGAAGAAAAAAGTTGCAGCCATATATGAGAAAATGGTTTTTGAGCGTTTCTGAAAATGTGGAATTTGGAGATTCTTTTCACAGAAAACGGTTGTGTTTTCGAGAAACTTGACTTGACATTATTTAAAGCACATGTACATGTAAATATTATAATGTGAAAAAATCGCCGCTAATGCAAATATTAACGACGTGAGAGACAAATAAAAAAAATACATTTCTCCGATTTTTGAAAAACCAAAAGAATAGAGCAATATGGCGTTTCGCCATCTCATAAAATACATTAGGCACTATCCCTACCAAAGATTTGGAGCCGTTTTTGATAAAATCTTGTTTTTGTAATTTTTTAAAATAGCACATATTGCACGCAATATTGCGCGAAAATACTAAAATTTTCAAAAAAATGCACATGACCTTAATGAAAATTTGTTGTACAAATATATAATATTTACAACAAATTTGTTGTACAACAAACACTATATAAAAGAAAAACCTCCATCTTCAATTTTGTAGTTCCAGAATGACGCCGAAAAGATTTTAAACTTTTGCAATTTTCGAAAATTCAGAGTTATCCGCGAAAATCGGACCTATGCCACCGGAATAAGTGTATTTTATTCTATTCGTACAAGAAATTTAAAGAAAAAATTTGGAGCCGTTTTTGAGAAAATTTTGAAAATCCCCGGGGGGCGTCATGTAAAAACCCCTAAATTTTACAGAATCTCAAAATCTCAAAGCTTCGACTAGAACAATATCCACCGGAGAATATCCATATTGGAAGAAATCGTATACTGGTTTAGGCGCTAGCAGTGTTCACAGACCGACGGAGAGACGGACGGACAGACGGACGTTTTTCTTTCAATTGGTTTTTCGGTATGAAGGACCCACAAAACAGGATTTCTGGCTATACCAAGTGTTAGGGGATTTTTGTGTTAATTTAGCAACTGGTTTTATCCACTTTTTCGTTATCACGGCACGGCAATGAATTTTTTTCCGCCGAAAATTGGCCATTTTTTCGCACAGCATTACATAACTTTCCCTATACTACGTATATCACTCCATGTACACGTACGTATATGGGAAAGTAAAAAGTGTATAATGAGACTTCTTAATGAACACTTTATTATCTTTCTCAATTTAAAGGCAGCGAAATAGAACTTCAAATGGTGTACTGGGAGAGCTATGAAGTACTGGGGGTGTGATACATAAATTATGCAAATAATTCTCTCGATGATCTCTGGAATAACACAATGGATCCCTCTTGTTAGAAGATTTATATGAAAGAGTTAGTGATCATTGAATAGTCAAGCTTTACCTGTATTGGGCGCGGGGAAAAACAGTTTGGCATTAATTTCGGCTAGCAAATTAGTTGTTAATACTTCAACACCATTTTTAAGCGGGAGAATGTTGTGCGCTCTTTGAATGGTCGACTGTCGGCGCTCGTTGCCAACTGTCTCGAGTTTAAATCCAATTGGCACGGAATGCTAATACACACGCACTCATGCTTGCTTTCATATGCGAGCACACGACTGCTATTGAATCACTGTCGTGGAGTTTGAATTTTATAAAAATGCCGTAGCTACGTCTTAGTATAGAAGCTTCTAGAACCATAATACTACGCTGTCTGGCTTGCCAGGTGACCAGGAAATGCTGTAGCTTGGCGGTCATGTTTGAAAGCATGAGCAAACAGTGGAAGATCTGTCGCCAAAGAACTTGTCTCCCAAAGTACTGCGAGAAAGAAATAATTCTGCTCCTTTGTTAGCATTAGCGCGTGGAATTGGGGGAATTTTTTTAATCTCCGGCGCGCGAGGTTTAAAATGTATGTTCTTAGCTAGTAATTAATACTAAAGGATTGTTATAATATTTGATTCGCTCGGACGGCGCTAAATTTGAATCGTTTTGTCCACTCGTGCCAACATTCATTTAGAACTAAAGTGGAAAGATCGGACCAGGACTTACAGAGAATATTCCACTCGTGAAATTAAAGCCAGTGGTATTTAACTATACACATAAAATGCCCCAATCAGGGTGGTGTACCTCAAAAAATGTATCACTTTTTCTATCCGATTTTTCTTACCGCTCTTTCCTTCTGGCCAATAATAAGCTGCAACTCATCTATCTTAGGAGGCGGTATGTATCAGGTAGTGTTGATGTGCAATAAACCGCGTATTGACTACATCGTAACCTCTTTTAATAATTAATTATCGATTTCTCTTTTAATAATTAACTATCAGGAAAGATAAATTAAGCATGAGTGTAAAGAGAAAATTGCATAAGACCGTTGTAGAGAATATTGCACTTTATAGGTCTGAGGCATGGGAAGTAACAAAAAAACCAAAAAAAACAATTGACAGCAATGGAAATGGACTTCTGGCGCCGAAGTTGCGGACTGACTCATGGATAAAGTTAAAAACGAAGAAATTAAACGTAAAGTGGAAGTAAGTTTTAATATAATTGACACCATAGAAGTGAAAAGACTAAAATGGTATGGACACATGCAAAGAATGAACGAGGAACGTTTGCCGAAAATACTTTGGAAATGGCAACCAGCTATCCATCGAAGAAGAGGAAGACGTGAGGACTTAACGTGGGGAGAAGGAGTGGAAGAGGCAAGGGTCAGAAGAGGACTGAGAAATGAAGACTTCACCAACAGAGAGATTTGGAGCTGGGATGGAAGAGACACCCTATGGTGTAGAAGAACTCGCCATACTACTACTACTATAATTAATTATCACCCGTATAAGCAATAATGATCTTTAACTTAACAGAAAAAGTGTTAAAAGTATTCTAGAGAATCATAATCTTCGAACATGGAAGAAGAGAAGAAATACATTCTGGGAGAAATAGCTAATGAATATGAAATTGAATTCGGGTACCTATGAGAAGCATTTAACACATATTAAAGAAAGATCAAGACACAATTTCCCATGATAATAACAATAACTCTTGTTCACGAGACATGAATATAATTGTAGGTTGCTTAACAAATGTATAATATCGATGTAGTAAATACCACGGTCTTGCAGAAATCACTACATCGATTAATCCTCCGAATGAAGCTTTTATGGAATTGTGGGATCGGTGGATTGCAATGGGAATGGAGATAAGCCAGAAACAATCTGATTGAATGCAGAGAAAGATTTATTCATGAATTACAGAAAGCAATTTTTTATTTATCCAAAAATCAAGAAAGCTGAAAATTACTTTTGGGTTTCATAGTAAAATATACACACTGAACATTAAAAACACAATTACAAAAACAAACAATATTACTGTCAAACCAGTTGATGTAGATATTAATTTGTGACGTGTTGCGCATATGTCTATACTTTTCTCATTCTGGCACAGATCTAACTGACTAGTATTAATAACTTAAATAATTAAATTCATCTCTAGGAAGGAGAAGACATAATCTGCAGATTAAAACATAAAGCTCTTCAATGGTACGATCATGTTCAGTAGGGCGAGAGATATCCAAAACCAATTTTAAATTGGATTTCTGAGAGAAGGCTTAGAAGAGGCAAACCTGTCTTGACCTGGAAGGTATATTTATGACAAGTAATGGAAGAAAAGGATTGGAAGGAGGTCAATGGGAGAGAGATATGGAGAAAGAAACGGCAAAATCTTAAGGCGGAGTAGTACATCAACCTGATGTCACTGCAGTCCCTCTGACCGGGAGGCCCAAGGTTCAAGTCCCGACTGCGGCAGGATTTTCGACACTAGCTTGTCAGCTAGGTCGAATTCAGTCGCTGTCTGGAGGAGAATTCTAGCGGCCGCCTGCTCTGATCGGTAATTTTCCGTGGTTTCTCCGATCAACACCAGGCGAATGCCGGAGCAGTACCCTAACAAATGGGCCACGGACCGCGCGCGATCTTTCCTTCCTCTTCCTTGTCCTATCCTCTATTCTTACACACACACACTTACACTAACATGCACTACACTACCACACATGTCGGGAGACCGGTCGGGAGCTTACAGCTTGTCCCGGCTGGGGCGGTGCCCCGCTGGTGGGAGATACCTGGTTGAGGAGAAACCCCGCTAGTCGACGGTAGGTCGACACCAGATCTCGCCTTCCAGCGGGGAAAAGATCATCGCCACCTCCCGAGAAAAAAACACACACTACACTTACGGGACTAATGACCAAAGTAGTTGACGCGCCCGGAAACACGAATCAATCAATCATTAAGGCGGAGTAGAAACCGCAGAAAAATAAGAAGGCATCTTTGGCGGGTGCGAGCGCCACCCGTCCCGTGCTTTCTCGATCCTTTGAACTTGTCCGCCTTCCGACACGAGGGTGCGTGGGGCCGGGAGCCGCCGCCCGGGAGCCACGCAGCTTCTTTGGAACTTGTGCAGCGTCGGGGAGTTGAGAGGGTACCTGAGCGGCGGCCATTGCACCCAGCGCTCGCAAGTCGCAGTGAACCAAAACGGAGGAGCGAAAGGAACAAGCAGAGCAATTTTCTCTCTAAACAGGGTGGCTGAGAATAAGTGTTACGAATTGCTAAAGCATGTAGAGGGGTTGAAAATGATTACTTTTTCTTATAAACATATGGTGGAAAATTTCGTAAACCGAAGATATACAGTCTTATTTGCCTAGATTGGTAAGTCACATGTCGTGCATTGATATACGGCGGGATCATACCCCAACTTTGCAACACGGGTTGTCAGAAACGTTTGAAATGGCTTCCAGTTTTTGTCACTTTTAAAATAACCATTTATAATGTGACATATGCCATTTATAATGTGATGTTTATGACACGTCATATTTTTTCTTTCGTTATTTCCATGGAAAATGTTAGATAAGTATGATTTTACTCGTACCTACAATGCCAAAAATTATGCAATTTTCACGTGTCATATAAAGTCATATTTTGGCTTCTTTTACCCCTTTGGTCATTTTCCATTAATGTTTTATGTTACGGTCATTTTTTTCATGAATTTTCGTATTTGTTTCATACTTTTATCTTTTTCATTTCATTTTCGCATACTTGCTTGCAGTCGTCTCAAAGAGATTTTTCATGTCTCCTTGTTATCTAATTTCTTAGAATATTTTTGTTGTATGTAATTGTCTGTCTTTTCTATAAATATATATGAATGTAAATTAGGAGGGTAACCAAGATACACAGAGAAAAAAAAGCGTAGAAAGAACCAGCTGCGAAGAAAGTGCTAGTTTAGTTTTGTCATGTTTTGTACCAAGATCAACCGCTTCTATAAACTTTATTTAATAACTTTAGTACGTATAATTGTCTTCACGGGGCGCGAAAGGAGAAGGTGAGAATTGTGAATGTGCTAAATTTTAAAAGTGTATTTTCAATATAATGGTTATTTAAACAGCGGAAAGATTTTGAAGATTTCGAAAATGCATCAAAACATTTTTAAGTCATATTTGTGGATATATTTTCATATTTTTAGGTCATAAATGCTTGCATATTTCTAACATTTTTAGGTCATAAAATTCCGGGGCCTACTTATAAATTGGGATCCTGAATATCTCAGCCTTTTCAATTGTAGTTGAAATTAACGTTTTTTTTGGATGATGACAATTGACATTTTTGGGTCCATAGTGTAAAATATATTTAATTTAAAATGTCTTTTATTGTATTTTCTGTTTCGTTCCTGAGACCATGGGCAATTCAACGACGCCCTACTAAGTGAATGCTGACGAAACCGTTCAGACATTACAATGAATTAAGTAAGTTCGTTGTCTAAAAATGGCTAACTGGCATCGTTCTTCGACGTTGTTTTTAAATAAGTCACTTGCGCAGATTATTTCGAAAGTGCCAATTTTCCAAACGCCTTGGAACACAAACTTTGGTTAAAAGAGTAATGCGCCAAATAAGCGATGATAAATTTGGGAGCAATAGCGAAAAAAAGTCCAACAAGAGATCTCCCCTTCCCTTCCAAACAGGAGGGAAAGCAGCTGTAGAGTAACGTTTATGTTATTAACAGCAGAATTAGGCGATGGGAAGAAGCGAAGCGATTCATTGAAAAAAGCAGTTGAATGTAGAACGAACAAACCATTAAAGAAATGAATAACTGAACATTGAAAAAAAAACAAACAACTTCAAATGTGGGTTTAGAGTCAAATAGAATAATGAATCAAAAGGTAGCACCACATATTTACTCACCTAAATATATTACAAAGAAAGGAACGTTTGAGGTATACGATCGAATTAGTGGAGGCTGACAAAGGAGATAGGCGAAAGAGGCTAGTAAGGAGGGGCCCCAGAGGGCTTTGTGCGAGGCGAAGGAGCCGGGCCAAACAGGATGCGCATGCACCAGGGACGAAGGGCCCGCGGAGGCACCGTGGAGCAAGGACCTGGGAGGGGGCGGGGTGGGACGGTTCGGCGCTGCGAGGGGAAGGCGATCGACGCCGGCGAGCGAACGCGTTCGGGCGGAAGGGCTAGGGCGGGAGACGCGCCACTGCCCGCCGCCTCCTCCATCGCCACACAACTCCCCACCGTCCCCGCCCCTCCCCCGCCCCCCCCGGTTCCGCTCCACTCACCGCCTCTCCGACCACGCCACTTTTCACCCTCACCACCCCTCTGCGCCCACCGCCTCACTGTTTCCAACGCCTCACCATCACACCGCCCCGCAACCTTCATGTCTACCCCACTGCCCCTTCTGCCCCGCCGTCCCCGTCGCCTCGCCGTCTCGAAGACCCCCGACGCCCCCCACTATCCCATCTCCACGCTCGCTCACGCTGTCCATATTCCCCTCACTGCCCATCCGACTGGCCACCCCACCGTCTCCATCACCCTGCTTCCTCTTTGGCCATCACCGTAGCTCTAAACAACTCTCTGAGCTCTCATGCACGTCAAAATGTGCAAGTCACTCGCACAATCTCTGTCATTATCCTTTTCGCATTCACTTTCACTCATACATATTTGTATTCTCCAATTTCTCGCTATTCTTTTATCTTTAGTATCCCTTCTGTTCTTTTCTGTGGATATTTATACACCCGGCACATTTCTTGCGAAACATTCTCTGGCACTTTGTAAAGAATTTGGTTGCACAAAGATAGGGCTGGATGCTTTGCAAATCGTAGTAGCATTTAAAGATATTTAGTTCTTCAAATTTGTATCCGGTGAAGCAAGTATTCTGTATGGTGGATCTTTTGATTTGATTTAAACTCTATTTTGACTCCTGTTTTCTGGTTGTTCACTTGCTCTGTAATAATTTCCCAGATACATACAGGGTGTTTTACGTGTTAGAAATGGAAAAATTATTACAAGTATTGTATATTATTATGTTGTAGATAAAAATGTTTATCCATATTTGTCTGAATATGATTGTGAGTGAATACGTGCAGGATGGTGTTATGTTCAGGAAAACACAGAAATGGTCAACACAGTTTTTATTGAACAAATTAAATATCAGTGCAAGTTAACAAATCCGGTAACCAAAGAATTAGTCCATAAACATAAGCCAGGTTACCATTTTCCAGAAGATGTACCCGAATCAAGCCGTGTTCACCAGTAATCAGTCCGAATGTCCAATTCACAATTGCCGGGTCCAAAATATCACTATGCCGCTGATCACACTATCTCACACCAGGAACTCCACAAGAAAACTGCTTGCCAACTCGGCGGGCCCGTTTTTATTCGCCCCGGCGGCGTAGCCTCGCTTCCACTCTGGGGCTTCGCTGACCGGCTGCCTTCTCTTCGTTTGCCCGGTCTTATCACGGTCCGCTTCTCTACAAGTTGCCGCCGCGTGCTGGCGGTTAGGCGCGCGATTTGACTCGCCGCACACCACTGCAACAGATGGTGTGTATGCGAGTGTTCCTATGTCTTTGTATGATATGTATGTAAGCGTGTATGCTTGAATGCATGAATGTTGGTGTAATATGTAAGTAAGTTTATTTACTTTAATGTTAGTATATATGTAGTTTCATTTGTTACTTTCTCGCCTTACGAATTCTTCGTAAGAAGAGAAAGTTATGTAATCGTGCGGCGGAAAACGGAGAATTTTCGCCAGAAAATCTCTAATAGCAGGGGTCTGGTGACAGAAAAGTGGATAAAATCTGTTGCTAAATTAAGAAAAAAAAATCCTCTATCTCGTGGTGATTCAAAATCCATGATTTGTTGCTTCTTCATACTTCAAAATCGATTGACGGCATTCCGTCCGTCTGTCCGTCTGTCCGTCTGTGGTCAACGCTGGCGCCTAAACCGTTCGGTCGATTTTCTTCAAAATTGATATTCCCCGATGGTTTTGACTCGTCTCAAGGCCTCTTGAATTTGAAACCGATATCTTAGTATTTGAGGATACTTTACATGAAGCCCATTTTGAGATTTTATGAATTAAAATAAAATGGCTCCAAATTTTTTGATTATATTTTGTTGTTGAATAGTGCGAAGAACGTTGAAGGGAATGACGTAGGCATCGTTTTCGTTGATAGGCCCTATTTTTCGAAAATTGCAAAAAACTGTTTGAAAACGGCAAAATTGAAGATAGAGATTTTCGCCTCAGACAAAGTCGGTTGTACAAAATAAGCACTTCAAATAAGGTCATGTACAATTTTTTGGAAAAAACGAATAGTTTTTGCGTAAATTGCGATTCAAATTTACAAAAAAATTTATCTCAAAAACCGCTCCAAATTTTTTCTTTAAATTTTCTGCACGTGTGTATGAAGGGAAGGTAAATATATAAATAAACTAGTGGTGCTATAGAATGGCACATACTTTCTCGCAGTAGTTATTTTCCAAATGCCGATCATCCGATAAATTACGAGTATGTGGAGTAAACAGTTCACCGCTGCCTTTCTTGGTCATGTTTTTTGAAAGACAAGTTTTTCGCATGTTGACAAATACCGGCATCGTAATGATAGAACTGATACAAGTACGTTTTGACTGAAATATAAGCAGTTGTCCTGCAAGTCGGTTTCGTAGCGCGGTTGGTTAATGCACCTTCGGGTTGAGCTCTTCTATAAGGAAGGTACCGAGTTCGATCCCCCGAGCGGAATTTTAATTTGATGAATGTGATGTTGCAGGAAAAAAACATTGAAGAGAGTAGATACTTTAATGAAAATCATTTGAAGTACTTCTACTCACGAATAGATTCAGTATAGATAAATAGACAGCACTTCTCTGTGTTTTCCCTAACTGCGTTTTGTAAACAATTTTTTCAACTCTGTTATTCGATTTCTGAAGAGTATGACATGTCAAATGACCAGTTGTCTAGTATATATCTGTACGAACCGATTTAAATAAAATTATGAGCATTTCGGTCGGTTCTATTCTTTTATGGCTCTGTTCGACAGAGGTGGTGTTGGTGTTACGTAGTGTTTTAAGTGCCGGTTCGTTGAATTTGAGTTTCGTTTGTCGGGTCTGGGTAGCGAAATGGTTTGCTGGTATAGTACACTTTTGCTGGTTTATGGAGTAGTGGAATAGCAATAAGGACCGTATAGAAGCAGAGCGAGAAAGTATCTGCGTTGGAAGCACTACTAGTTGTATACGTATGTAAATGCATTTGCATGTTCTAGGTAATGACGAAGATAATTTGCTTTTCTACATTGATTTTTTATATATTGTTTTTATTGTTGTGTTTTATAATTGTAAATGTACTTCTATGTTTCTGTATTCTGCCACCGGGCAACATCACCCAATTGTAGAATAAACCTTATATCTATCTATACATCCACATTTTCCTGATCAGGGGTTAATGACTTTTCACTGATCAACTAAAATATTTACGTTGCAAATTTGCCCTTATCAACATCTTTAAATAAGCTTCAACGGATTCTTTCCGTGTATGTGCCGCTCAGATCTCGGTGAGACTTGACTCTTTCCTCTGAAGCTATTACCGCGCAGACGTAGAGCACTCGTTTATTTTACCTGGCTCCTGAAGTCAGACTTTTCTAGTCATCCTTTCACACTTTTTCTTGGTATAGCAAGAAATTGTATCCTGTCTATCAAGGCTTAACTAATTAGTTCTTGAATAGCTCCAGAAAACATGGATATATGAGTTTAAAATGTGATGAACAAACAATAAATAAACGACTCTTGTATTAATCACAGGCAAAACAGAGAGTCACACATGCTCATACTGCAATTATACGTATTAATGTGTTCCTTCCGAGGGCATTTTAGCACGCATTTCATGCTTTCATGTAGTTTTTATTTACAGCTGTGTTAATACTCAGCGCAGGAATTAGCATTTCCAAACGCTTTGAAGCCTCGTTTCAGCTGCGTCTCGCAACAATCCAGATTCCTGGCACGTGAAAATCTTCTGGCGCGCGCGATTTCTGCGTACTCGCGCCCACGCTTTGCCACGCGCTCGCATGACGGAATTCGGCGAACTCGCCCACGTCTTCAACTGCAAGAGGCGATCAGCGCTCGCTGATAATTCCAACACATTTCGAATCCGCTTATTTGAATGGGCAATGAGTCTCCATCTCCAAACGTAAACCTAACTTCGCCTCCTCCCGCTCATCCATCCATAAGCAAGAGTTTTCAGTGTTCGTAATATTTTCGTGACAAGGGTGGTATGAATAAAACTGAGAATATGCTATTTACTCGCGTTTTCTGAGCAGATGCTCGGTAGCGTTTGAATAAAAGTTTTGAGAATATTCTCAAAAAATGAGCAAATTCTCACACTTGAGAAAATTCTCACTCTCTGAGGCTCAGTAGAGCATACGCTCTCATTCACATGAATAAAAACCGAGAATTTACTCCTTTCGTGAGCATATTCTCAGATTGTTTTGAGTCTGGTCTTGAGGTGCCTCACTTTTAAATGTGAGGTTATCGGACCTTTGTTGTAAGTAGGAATCTACCAAGAAATGACTTTGTCCGTGAATACAGTAAACTAAAATTAGCACGGCACGACGTCGGGATAGAACTTGCGGAGTTTGTTATGATTTTCGGAGAGAAACATTAAATCCGTCGTAACGCTTGTTTTCAAATAAAGGATGGAAACTAGATGTGGCACTCGTTCATATGAAACGAAATTGAAAGTATTTTTGTGAGTGGATCTTGATCTTTTCAGTAAGGTGTTGGTGGAGATTTGTGCATTTGCCAGACATTCAACACTTTGAAAAACACGTTGAGGTTATGGACCTTGTAATCAAAATTGATCCAAATGGATAAAATTTATACAATCCGAAGAGAAAATTAACAAATAAAAAATTAAGAGCCAGAACAAATACACGTTTAGGTCCTCTATCTGCACCTTGTATTGTACGCACATTCGTATAAAAAACTACGATATTTTCGTTCAAAAACGACGATATTTTCATACAAAAAACTACGATATTTTCCTACAAAAACTACGATATTTGGGCCTGAATAGATTAATACAACAAACGAACAAGATATTCAAGCAATGTATTTAAATAAATGTGAGTAGAACTACTGGTGTGAATCATGGTGGAAATAAACATGTTACCCGGACTGAATCTGCTTAAGACTCCAGAATATGAAAAAGTTCACATATTTACGAAATAAAGAAAATTAATAATACCAATACCTTGCTTATTTGAAATAAAGGTTATGGTTTTGTCCATGTTTAATTACGCACTACATGATTAGGAAGGGGTTATGACAACTACATAGCTCTTCCTCGGGAGCGTGTTATCATAGTTGAGAGGTGCAACAACGATATTTTCATAAACAACTGCACCGGCAGCACGCAAACGAGCTAGTTGAAAAAAGTATTATAACAGCGCGAATCTGAACAAAATCACACCAGCTGCGTAGACAATGAGAATATCCTCAATTTTCCATGAGAATATACTCATCACTTGGAGAATATTTTTATTCATACGATGTTGAGCAAGTGCTCATTGGTCGAAGACTTTTCTCAGAACAAATGCTCATGCTCATGAGAAGATACTCTAAGCAAATGCTTTTTTATTATTCATACCACGCAAGTTGATTTTGTTGCAGGGCACGAACAAAAACAAATATGAAAACGAGTTACAAACTGTGAACTGCGTCTTTGTTTGTGCTGGGTATAACATCGCGATCTTAGTGCTTGTTTGCTTAGCTTGCGGCTCGCAAGGTTGCGTTCGCAAAACGTATACCACTGCACTGATAATCTCTCAGTGATGAACTTTCTGTCTAGCATGCCTGCGTGCCCATACACTCCACGGATCAGCAAGCCGCTGCCCTACCGCCCGCCTCTGTACCTGCATACGCTGCGACAGCTCGCCACTAGCAACAAGACTTCGCGTGAAGACCTCTGTAAAGCGTTATATATGTTTTCTTTGCAGGAGCCGTGATGCAACAATTGTGAATACATTTTCTTTCATCTACATCTCGTATGTACATGTGTGTGTGTATTGTACTATGTATTCCGCAACATATGTTCAATTATTATCTGCTCCACTGATCTATATTAGGGTTCAACCTAATGTGTTCAATTTTAACTTTACACACAGTCCACTGTTCTGTTTTCTATTGCACTGCACTGAAAAAGTCTGTAACAATACCATCATACGTTTTAATGCACACTCACAAGGAAAATATTCAATATAAAATAAAATATGAAATAAAAAATACAATTAATTAAATTAAAAATGAACAAAAAAATAGGTAGTCCAAGGACATTTTTGAAGCAGTCTACCACTTGCCCATCGGTAGACTTAGTACCAATAGTACCAATGGCAATATGAGTGTTTGTCCTATTTCAAGTAACCCTATATGCTTATCTCAGAGGATGGTGCAGCGCCAACGACCTTGCAGCGGGGAATACTGAGAGGTAAAGCGATTCGCATAAATAAAATTTGACTGCAGACTAGAGCTGTAGACTGGTATCTGGAAGTTTATTGAATACCTCATTCATTGCGATTTCACAGTGGATAATGCTTGACAACGACTGTTTTTACGGGAGAGAAGCATGCCGTGATATCCGCTAAGGTTTGTAATCACAGGTGAACGCCGACGTCCTGTTCAGTATGCAATACCGGTAGCAATAGGTCACTGGCAACAATCGTTCCTGTAGCATCGTTGTCTGGTGAGCATAGGGTTCGAGAACCGGCGGATTTTCCATACCACTTACATTTCATTGGGAGAGGAACACCGCCACCACCTGGGATATGATACGTACTATACTTTCGGGACTAACGACATAAGCCGTCGATGCGGAGGGAAATAAGGACTCACATTGTCAAGTGTAAATTCCACATAGGCAGATAAACTTTTTGTCTCAGAGTTCAACTCCTTAAACAAGAACTACAGATCACATCGTACTCAAAATAGTATTTATAAATTTTGTATTTTTTTCTCGTATGTTTCGATAAAATGAGTGGCATGCTTTCGATCCACAGTTTCCATATAGTTCGATTCATTATGCCTTTTAATCGTAATCTCGACAGAATTACTTGCACTTTTTGCAAATATGTAATAAGTTAAAGACTTATCAACAAAACTTAATATTATAACAGTAAGTCTATTTTTTGCTCTCTATTACTCTTAAAATATTGGAATTTAATTTTTGTGTTGTCAACAGCAATAATATAGTTATCTCGAGCGATTTTTGAAAAATAACGATATGGAGTTTCGTTGGTCAAAAGAAATACGAGTATGAAAACAACACGGGCATAATTTCGTATTTATGCTTCGATTCCGAGGCGTTCCACCTTCCATCTACCCACGCTTTTGACTAAATTGCCGATGCAATGTCCTTCCCACACATCATTACAACATCTTGATCTTGTTGCCAAGATAAATATAAGTTTGGCTTCTATTTGAGAAGTTCCCTTTCGCTTAAAGATGTAGGTATCATTTACGCAGCAAACGTTGTGGCAGAAACACGCTTTCGCGCTTGCTTGCACTGGAAAAATGGATTTCCTTTCTGAAGATTAAAACCATATTTTAAGTCTACAAAGAGAGAAGGATTTTACTAATATTGTTAATTTTAAACGAGAAAGTGTTATGAGGTTTAAAATTAAAATAATGGATAAATCTGTTTTTGAGATGCTACAGATTCTAATAGATAAGAATAAAATTCAACAAAGGTCACCTGAATACATGTTGTACAGAAAATTATTTATGATTATTAAACGATATCTATTAAGACTTATGCTTCATATACAGTGTATTGTAAACTGCAAAAGATACACGAAAAATCAGCTATCAAAGTTGTACTATTTCTTTTGGGTTTCGGAACGATAAGATAATTCTGTACTGCTGTTGTCATTCTGAAAATCAAGTCCTGTTAGCACGATGCCGTAATCTTGTTCTTACTATTAATACTGTAATATACGAGTGTAATGAGGAAGTTTACGGACGGAAACAGCAAGAAAAATTGAGTTGACATAAAGCGATGCCAATTTCGGATGATGACACCTCCCCAGTGAATCTCTCGATTTTGAAACATACTGTACTTATATGAGTAGGTATCGTTTCCATGCGTATCAACTGCTAAGGTTAGCCGTTATTGTAGCGAACGTTTTTTCACGGGAGGTGGCAGTTTTCATTCATCCCTAAAACGTGAGATCCGGGACTGACTTACTTGCCGGCTTTCGGGCTTTTCCCCATTCCGATATCTCAGCCTGCGGGGCACCGCCCCCAGCCGAAACAAACTGTAAGCTCCCGACTGGATTCTCGTCGTGTGTAGAAGTGCCGTACGTGTATTCGTAAGTGTATGGGAAAAGAAAGCCCAGGATAAGGACGGTGAAGGAAAAATTGCGAGGGACAGTGCCCATTTGTAGGTTACTTCTTCAGCATGCGCATGATACTGATCGGTAAGAAACACAGGAAACTGCCGATCAGATCAACCCAAAGCTAGAATTCCCCTCGAGGTAGTGGCTGAATTCATCCCAACTAGTTAATGTCGAAAATTTGTCACCAATGGACTCGAACCCTAGGATTTCGTGGTCAGCTATTGGGGCAGAGGCAACGGAGATGCCGGTGAGCTATCGCCACCAGTCTGCGCCTACAGATCACTTTGTGCTTGGAAAGAGCATTCAGAGAAGTACTTTGTTGCATGCGATCTGTCACTGAGTACGAAGAGACCGGATTGAAGTTGATACAACAGTCAAGTATATTGTATCCGAGCCCTGTATTGAAGGAACATTGGCGTCGTGAAATATATGTAGGGAGAAAGGTGTACATAGTAGCATTTATTTTACACATGTGGATTAATTTTATTTTGCAATACAATTAAGTGTTAGCATCGAGACTAGGTTGTTTTTGAGTGACGTTCCAGGGTGATTAGAAGACAACCTCATATTGGAAGGAGGGACATCAGTTGAGGCCGTGAGTACATTCATCAGATGTTCAAAATGTCATGTGCAGTTTCCTTTGGTGAAATTTTCCACCTTATGATTATTGGCAAAAAGAGATGATCTTTAACCCTCTTACATGCCCAAGATATTTGTAACATCTATTCTGAACCATTCTGTGCATTCTCCTTACCATCTTGTCTGTTATAATATATGTATTTTCCCTACGGAACGTAATTCGCATACTCGCATGCAAAGGTAGCACCTATAATACTCATTTCCTATTGAAAATATTTAAAGATTTTTGTTTACATTTTATAGAACGCTATATACTACGTCACTGATTTTGAAATGTTGTCATGTAAATATTTCAGACTTTTATACTTTTTCAAATCAACATTTTTTGAGGCTACCTTTGAGTGTACTGTATACTCTATGTATATAAAGTTTTCGAACCAAAGAGCGATATTTGGTACTGCGATCTCAATAATGGTATCAAGCCCGTTACTGGTTAGGTTGCTGAGTGTTGGAAAACATTAGTTCACAGGTAGATAGTGAGAGATGGACAGAGAGAGAGAGGGACAGAGAGAGAGAGGGACAGAGAGAGAGAGAGGGACAGAGAGAGAGGGACAGAGAGAGAGATTCAGACAGACAGAGCGAGAAAGAGTGAGAGAGAGAGAGAGAGAGAGAGAGAAAGGCAGACAGACAGAGAGAAAGACCTGTCTCACGCGAGTCGGACCGGCGGCGACGCGCGGTCCGGGTGACCTAAATCTGGCTTTGTTTGCGGTGCAGCGGCGCCGGTGGGCGCGGGAATCGATGTCGGCGCCGCCAGTTGCGCTGCCGCTTCCGTCAGAGCTGACGAGCCACCGCGGAAATCTACATCGCGAGTCTTTCAACGCACTCTCGTTAGACCGCCTCTTGCACCTGGTAAACGAATGGTCGGGTGTCGGGGTGCGAATTGACCATTTTCTCCAGAGGGGGATATTCGAAACTTTAGGAGGGACGATTCGAAGAATTGATGAGTAAAAAGAAGTACATCTTTGCTTACGCATGACAGTCTGAATATATTCTAAGAATCCTCTTAGAATTGTGTTCTAGTTCAAATGCCTTGATATGGATTAATTTGAATATTTCAAAGAGTGGAAATCATGAATGAGGATGTTGATTAATTGTGTTCCTGGCAAGGAGAAATTAACACTTTGCCTGATGGGAGCATCAAACTCTCTGGGAACGGTCACTGGCATCGCCTACGTAAAAATCAAAATAAATTGAGAGAATATTACCTATTTAAGAAGACTTAGTACTGGCTGTTACAAGTAAAGAGTGACCACGAAACCAATATAATACTTATGAATTTATAGCTGCTTCAATAGTTTAGAAAATTGACTCATTTTACTCATTTGTGCAAATATTAATGAAAAAAATGGACTGTATGCAACAGTTCACTGTAAACATTAGAAATATCTACTTTACTGAACTACGTTTTCTCAATTATGAGTACTTTTCGTATTAACTGATTGAAACTTCCTGTAAGAACAGTATTTTTAATGCGAGCAAATAATTCGGCTCTTATTTTTACTTTTCCTCTCTATACATGTTTCTTTCTTCACAAAGTCTAAATAACAGAAGTCTCTAAAGTGTGCAGTAAATTAAATAATTATTTTACTGTATTTGTTAATGTTGCCTTTAATGTGAATATTAATGTGAATATAAATGTAAATTTTGACATTTTCATTAACTTGCTTATAATCCAAATGTCAATTGTACGCAAGTTCCTTGAGTAAAGTTTATGTAAAACATAATAGTAAATAGCAAAATATTAGAAAAATGATACTAACGTTATAACTAATTAATGCTGTTGCCTTGTCAATCTAAAGTGAACAGACTGTCTAGTGTATTTTGGTATATGTATTATTCTTTTCCTGTAATATGTTTATCAAGTATTTTACGATATTTTTTCTAGTGTACAATTTTCCCAACAAAACCTCTTTCTTTTGGATACAAAGTAATGATTGTTCAATTTAGTTTCACAACTAGTAAAATAAAATGTATCAGTTATAATACATATATCGATTATTTCCAAACTTTTTTAGTTAAATGATCAGGCTGGGCGGATGTGCGGAACTGAATCTCAAGTTCAGATAACTTGGCTTAAATTAAGATAAACGAAAGCAGAAAAAAATACGCTTTAGGGTAGTGCGTCCACTTGCGGATGTTACATGTACTTCTATTTTGAACAAACAAAAGTACAGGATATTCACTGAACTTTTATTTCAACTTACTTTTGCAATTAAAAAAAACATTGTGTCATCTCATCAAAATTGATTGGTACCAATGTCAATGACATGGTTACCAATTCTAGTGCACAGTAACACGAATAAAGTGTGCATGAATGTATGCATTGGTATGCATTTCCTATACCGAATTCCATTACGTTCTTTATCTGAAACATTTATAGCGGCGATCTCATTCCACATTCAATCGATGCATAAAATCCACTACCCGCAGGTGCGATGAGAGTCCATTACACCGACAGCGAAAAAAAAAAATCAATGAATGTTGAATTTTAGCATTGCTGGTGCGAGTCGTAAAATCAGAATTTCGTGTCATTTCCATTTTCAATTCATTTTGGATGGATATAGCGATGCAAAACAAAAAATATCCTCTCAACTGAACGTTGACGCCTGTCAGTTCACGTAACGCGTAACCCTGACTGTCGTCTGTTCGGGACAACTCGGTTTTATGTACATCACTCGCGGGAAGGTTTGAAATAAAACTCTGGAGCGAAGAGTACTACTAATTAATTTTGGTGTCCCCGACGTGACAGTTACGCCGCGATGCTCGTTTGTCGGCTTCCGCCACTATTACGGGGGTGGGGGGAGGCGTTCGCGTGGAGCAATGAGCGCGCGCCGCGTTTCATTTGTTTAACAATTCGCCTCGCCCACGCCCTCTCCATCGCGACTACTTCCCCTTTATTTTTAATGACATTCAATGGCCTGTTTATATCCGTCGGAATAATGGAAGGGTTTTAGATCACTCGTGATGAGTTTTATTAGAAATTAAAGCGTCAAATTAAATCTGCGGTTATTTAAATGCAATTGCGGGTCTCTTGATGGATGATGTCTGGAACGCTGAACAAAACGAAGTTTTAAAACGTTCGACGGACGTATAACTGGAATCACGGTGCTTCAAATATAAACGGGTCTTCATTGACTTTGAATCACTATTTGGTTAAAGAGCTCAATGCCCTGAATAATTAGATCCTCTCAATTCTGTATATGATCGGAGCAAATTTTCCTTTAAAAATTGGAACAAATGTGAATAAACCCGTACAGAAAACGACAAAAGGGAGAAAAATTAAGTTTTAATCCATAACAGACAACTCAACATTTTTCAGTATTTTTAACTTTACTGGGAATGGAAGAAATTATCATCCAGACCCACAAAAAATTAGATATCTATTGCTGTGCTTTCATGTACCCGAATTTCTCGGCAAATTCTCGAGGTTTAAACATCCCTTCGAAAATGTCCTGACGACTAAACGATACGTCTATTGCTGCAGATCATGTGTGGGGAACGTGAGGCTTTAGAGGATGGTCGGAAGAAGTGGTAAGAAAGGGAATGTTTGGCTCTGAGTAGTTGGAAGGTAAACGTACTAAATTTCGTTTACCTACCAGAAGAACTGGAAAAATAGAAGGCACATTTGATTACATAAAAACCGGTAAAGACGCCAGTATTTAACGTAAAAAGCAAAACTCAAATAAGCCGTATCGTTCACACAGCCACAAGTTACAGTTAATTATGATCTTACAGAGTAATCATGCAGTAATGATTGCGATTAGTAAGCCATACGATTATGATTCAAACGAAAGAGGTTCCCATAAAATAGTATGGTCAAGTATTGGAAACCATTTATCTAGCTAATCCGAGTCTTCCGGATCTCATGTCACATTTCTGTTTCCTAAGTACGGAATACAAAGTTCTAATAGCTGAGGATTGTTCAATATCTGCTGAGAATTAAAACACTTATAAAAATTATAATTCCAAATGAGCTCCTGATTCATTTAGATTTATTAAATCTATTTTGTCAGTATGAGCTTACAAAGACGAGGCCACTCCTACTTGTATAGACAAACGCACTTTTTAGTTTGGTCTTTGCTCAGACTCCCATGCGTTGCTAAATTTACGTCCTACGAAGTCATACGTAAAATGGAAACAGACGCCTGCGAATCGAAAAATGTGTTTTTCCTGTACAAAGCCACACTAACGTGTGCTGAACTGCTAGTCCAATTGCAAAGATATTCGCAAATTTGGAAGTTCAGATTCTTCTTAAATGACGTTAAATTCAGCATTAGTAACCGGAACCTACTGACCAAAATGAACATTATACATCGTGCCAAGCTGTAATAGCTCAGATGCATCATCGTTGCATCTGCAGCCGGGAAGTCCTAGAGTTAGAGTGCCGACGGCGTGGAGCATTTTCGACACAAGCTTCATAACTGGCTCGAATTCAACCCAAAGATATTGGATACTATTACCTAGATACACATATAGTGTTAGTGTAGCGTTACAAATTGAACGCTGCGCTCTGCGCAATATTGTAGGCAACTAGTTCTTTTGCAGGTGCTGACAGGCGTGTTGTGTGTCCGTAGATGATGAGAGTTGTGGGCACTTCCCATGTAAATTATTACATTGCAGTGTTTTTTCTTGCTATACAAAGACTATTATTTACGCACTAATAAAAATATATAATGAGAACTTCATGGTTCTGTGACCTGAAGACCAAAATGAAGCAGCATTACGGTTACGAGAAGCAAACTTTCAAAACCCCAATGATACAACCCAGACATGTTTCATTTAGTAACTTATGAATATTTTTCATCTAATTGAAACGTATACTTTCATTTGGTCCTAGCATACCTGCACAATGCGTACATAAACTATGTTTACATTTTCTTACTCAAAAGTATTTGATTCATGAGAAAACTTGTTCGCATTATTAAAAATTGGAGAATAGATATGTTTTGCTCATTTCACAATATTCTTTAGAATTAAATTGTGTGGCAAGCTTTACTTAAATCATTTTCACTTTAAAGAATAATTTGAACCTCTCCTTCAGAAAAAGAAACAGCATTAGCTAAGGAGGGCAACAAAACGATGCAAAAATATTAAACATATCTTAGTGAAATTTCTTTTGGAATCATATGTTTGATGCCAGTTACAATTGCTCTGTAAACTGGAAAATGACCGGGAGAGGTGGCTCAGGGCATCCACTGATGTCATTGCAGTGCCTCTGACCGGGAAGTAATGGGGTCGAGGCCCGGCGGTGGCAGGATTTTCGACACTAGCTAGGTCAAGTTCTGACGCTGTCTGGAGAAGAATTGTAGCGGGTGGCTGCTCTAATCGGTAGTTTTCTGTGGTATCTCTGATCAATATCAGGCGAATGCCGAAGCAGAACCTTAACAAACGGGACACCGACCGCGCGCGATCTTTTCTTCGTCTTCCTTGTCCTATCCTCACCCCTTACACACACACTTACACATGCATTACACTACCAAATTTCGCGGGGGACCAATTGGGAGCTTAGATTTTTTCGGTTGGGGCGATGCCCCTATGGTAGGAGATACTTGATTGGGAAAAAAGGTAGCCGACAGTAGGTCGGCGTCGACTCTCACCATCTACTAGAAATAACCGCCACATGCCGAGCAAAAATCACGCATTACACTCACGGAACCAGTAACCTTAGCAATTCACGCGCCCGGAATCATTAATCAATCAATGAAAAAAATTAACTGGAAAGAATACTAATTGCTTTAAAAGTTTATTTACTGGTAATATTTTTATATGTGCGTTTGCACAGAACTGACAGTAGCTTCGTAAAATAAGTTTTGGTCAGTAGCTGAATGTAACTTAAGTTACTCACACAATTATAGCCAAGGGATTTTCTATTGTTAGTTTGTTACTTTTTAAGCTATTTTTTCTGTTCCCCTTATCGACAGAAACATTGGGAATTATGATTACACCAACATAAATATAATAACATAACATTTATTCCACATAGGTTGAAAGGGCAAGCCAACAACGCCAGCTATTTCCAACTAAATTTTTCTTAAAATACGTTCAAATTTTTCGTAATTTATTCATCATATTTGGTAGGAACATTTACAATTTGATTATTGAAGTTTTAAGTCCGTAATATCGCGTAAAATAGTTTTAAGATACACGGTGTTATATGACCGCGCCCGCATTTGCCTACAATAAGGCGGAGAGCGCAATGTTCACTTCGTTACGCTAGCGCTCACCTCTCACCGTTGGAGTAGTGGGCCTTGATTCAACCACTCTCTGGAGGAGAATGCTTGGTCAGCTGCTCTGGTCACTACTTTCCCGTGGTTTCTGTTATTAACACCAGGCGAATGTTGGAGCAGTACTCTTTAACAAATGGACCAAACATCACGTGTGATCTTTTCTTCCATTCACTTTCCCCCCTCTTCTCCCCTTACATTAACACACCTATGCGACTGATTGGTCATTTCGCGTCTCCGGTAATTAGACTTCTCAACTTCTTCGGTAATTAGACCCGTTAGTGTAGGGAATGTGTATTCACGGGATGTGGCAGCGAGTTACAACGTGAGATACGGTGCTTACCTACACGTCGGCTTGCGGGGTTGTCCTCATCCAGGTATCTCAGATAATGGAACACTACCCCGGTTGAGACATGCTCTAAGCTCTCGAGTGGTTTCCTGTTTAGTAGTGTAGTGCAACTAAGTATAAACGTATGTGTAAGGTGGGAGAAGGGACATGGAAGAAGAAGGAAAGATCGTGCGCTGTCCGTGACACGTTTGTCAATGTACTGCTTTGGCTTTCACCTAGTACTGATAGGAGAAATCACGGAAAACTACTTTTCAGAGCATCCGGCCGCCAGAGATAGCCTCCAGACAACGGCTGATCTCGTTTCATCCATCTAGTCAGAGCCGAAAATCTTGCCACCGTCGGGATTCGAATCCTAGAACCTCCCGACCAGAGTCACTGCATTGATATCATTAATGCCCTGAGCCATCTCAGCCGGTTTACGCTTGCGTGTTCTAAGTTGCGAACTGAATTGCTGGATCTCAGAGCTTGTCCCGATGGGAGAGGTTCCTTATTGTCCAAGATACCTGGACGGGGAAAGCTTCGCAAGCCGACTTACAGGTGGGCGCCGGACCTGAAGTTCCAGCGGAGGAGGCATTCTCTCTGATTATAGCCTGTACTACACTTTCGACACTCGGAACTTCACTAGCTGACGCGCCCGCAATTAATACTCATTCTCGCAAAGGGTCTTGGTATCCCTGTTTTGTTGTCGGCATCTATTCATAACATTTCTTAATCCTTAGAATTAAATGATGGAGTATCATAACTGACCGAGAATAAAATTCATGAAAAACTTGATAGCACTGTAACACTATAACTCGTGGCACTATAACTCGTGGTAAGTATATTGTTTCAGTTTGATGGATTATATCTACTAGAAAGGAGTGATTTATTAAAGAGACCTCGTCAACTCAAATCTACAGAAACGATGGGAGGATACGCCTCATGGAAGACCGCGTGCAAGATAAAATGTAGCTTCTGTTGTGTGGAAAACAAACAGCACTATTCAAGGATATAGCACATGGGTTATCGTCTAATAGGTTCTTCCACGTTGAAAAACGAAATTAGACTCGGCGGTAGCATGAGTGCAAGTAGTGGTGCTCAACAGCACACACTTTCTCGCAATAATTTTAAATTTGCAATTTTTGAAAATTCAGGGAGTTCCTCGAAAATTCATTCCCTGCGCCATTCTTTTAAGTATTTCTTCTATCCGTGGAACAAATTTAAAGGAGGCTGAGAAAAATAGGTTAATTAAAAAAATTGCCTATCTGTTGCGCCAAATTACACGAAAACTACTCATATTTTCGAAAAAGTTAGCATACACTTATTTAAAAATCCGTCTTTAAGAAACAGATTTCATTAAGAAAAAAAATCTCTGTCTTCAATATTTTGGTTGTAAGAAGACGCCCCCAAATATTGCACTTTTGCAATTTTCGATAAATCTGGGATATCAACGAACATGATACCTTCAACATTCTCTTAAGCGTACTTTACGTTATCCGAGGAGAAAGTTTTAAAAAAATTGTTGCCATTTTTGAGGAAATTTTGAAAATGTATTTGAGGCTTTATGTAAAGCACCCTCAAAAATTAAAATATCCATTTGAAACTCCCAAAGCTGCGAGTTCAATTGAATCGATATGATAATATCAATTTTGGGGAAAATCGGCTTAACGGTTTCGGCGTTAGCGGTGACCGCATACGAACAGACTAACGTTTTGGCGTCAATCGATTTTTCGGAATCAAGGACCCATAGAGCATGGTTTTTGGCTACATCATATGTTAGAGGATTTTTCTAAATTTAGCACTCTATTTATCCACTTTTGCGTTACTAGGGTCGACAATAAGAGTTTTTCTGCCGAAAATTCGCCGTTTTCCTGTGCACAATTACATAACCTTCCCTTCTCACAAAGTATCTTCGTAAAGGCAAAGAATTAAAAATGTATAACACTTTTCATTACATGTGGCTTTAACAAAGAACGCCACTCCCTTGACCTATTTCAAAGATCTTTCATGATAATGAAGGCACTAGGAGATGAGTTAATAAACTAAAACCACCGTGTAACATTGTCACTAATATTTCTCTTTCAATTGTCGCTGTTTCTTGTCTGAAACGTAACTCTGGCAATATCATTCAGATGAAAATATTATTTGATATACGACTTATTTATTATTTTCCTTCATCTTATTTTACAAATTTTTTCAATATTCTTCTCCTCTTTGTAATGCCATATCTCTACGAGGTTTACAGAGGAATAAAATATCTTTTTGGAGATTCCAAATTTGCTAAATGATTCACATCTACTTTCTTCTCTTCTTTTTCTTCGTCTTCATTATCATCATATCTTCTTCTCCTTCTTCATCTTCTATTATTTTTTCTTTCTTCTTCTTGCTCCGGTGCTTTATGAATAAGAAGATATACACAGGGGACTGATACCTACGAGGCACGCGATACTTATAATCGCCTAACAATCCATTTGCCTACAACTCAGGGATTTGCCACTGTCAGTCTGACGTATTTAGGTCGGCATCACAAGTTCTAGAAACTGGTTTTTGAGAGTCTATGCTTTCTTGTAGTAGCAGTGCTTCAGCCTTTGAGTGTGTGTGTTAATTTCCTTTGGGCTTTGGACATCCGGAGCGTCACTCACGGAATGGTTCAGAGAGCTGTCTGCCTTTTAGGGCGCCCTCGCATTCTCTCTCAGAGCCTTCGCTGGGAGGTGATTGCGTTCCTGGGATGCCGGATCTCTTTGTGTGTGATGAGAATCTCGTCGATGACAAGGGCCGACATTTTCTTTCCGTCGGGTTTACTTCGTCCCGATTTGAGGATACAGGGAACCTGCGCAACTAATACAGACCACAGACCAAAATCTAAATTATTTAATGAATTTTATAACTGAATATTTTACTTTAATTATGTTGAAATTTCATAACAAATATGCCGAGAGGAAATTAAAAATTATATCTCTGGTTCGAGAACAAATTTATCAGAGTTTGTGAAACAAAGTCAACAGGAAGCTTTGAAATTTATGTTTTTGAAAAATTAAAAACGTTTTGTTTTTGTAATAAAGGCGGGAGGGGAGGTGTAGAGGATATCAATTTAATGTTCGCCTTAAGCTTTGGAAAAAGGGCCATTTTTAAAAGAAAAAAAATAATTAATTTGATTTTTATTGCAAAATTATAGCAGGTATGAATTGAGGTATGCAGGTTTGAATTTGGCCCATTTTTTAATATTTTTATTTTATTTTTTCATAGAAATGAACTTTTTTGTACTTCAATTGAATTTTCTCTAATATAGTTGATCTGAATTTCCATAGAACATCACTTCTCTTCGTCTAATAAATTAGAAACTATTTTCAGGAGATTCAGGTTATGTTCGTTCTCACTATTGTCTGCATCAAGAATAAATTTATAAAATTGAAAGTAATTGACTAAAAGTTCAAGCACTCTTGCTCCTATTATTTTAAAACAGATCAAGAAAAAGTGTCTCGAAAAAGTTTGCAATAATGAAATTCCAATAAATCGAAGCTGAACGTAATAGCTGTAAAAATGAAAATGGCTGTTTCAATTCTTGACGCACAGAGAGGCAGTTTTCTGAAACAAAGTATCGGAATGATACAGACTATTAGAACATTCAATTAATATCATTGATGAAATAAGTGGTAAACATACTTCAGAAACATCAGCAATAATCATGAGGGAATAAAATAGTTTTAAACAAAAGAATTCAACTATAAAATAGAGTGCGCCACACCCAAGAGATCACAATAATCGACGACATGACTTTAGTGAGCTGAGCGACTGAGGAGCGACTGAGGAGCAGTCGAGATGCTGCACACGGAAGTTATTCAGAAGCGAATATATGAGAGACGCGCGATTTAAATAGAACCATCGACAATACTTGGAATTATTTGAAATACATAAAACTATTGAGAGATACAGCCTCTTGAATAGTGACATGAAAGTTTTCCGAAACAATATACAAACACACTCTCAGGATCCAGTTAATGTGTTAGATATTAATGCAACTGATTTTATTATTATTATTCTAATTATTATTATTATTATTATTTTTCCATTACATCACGACTAAAGATGTTATGAGTCGGCTGAATATTAAATCTACTCCAGGTTGCAACCAGCTACCTAAGGAGCAGATCCGGTGACTATCAGTGCCTCTACAATACTTTACGCAAAATGTGGGCTGTTCCAAATAAAGCAATTTCTTGCACTTCCCAGTCTTTTGAATTACCAGGGAGTTTAGACAAACTTCTACTCAAATTTTGCGGAACAAATCCCAGAGCTCCGATAACTATCGGGACGACCTGTGCTTTTACGCCCCACATTCGGCTGATCTCGATTTCCAAACTCTTGTATTTAAGACGTTTCTCTGCTTCCTTGGTAATGACGTTTTGATCGCAAGATACAGCAACATCCACAAGTAAACACGATTTGTTCTCCAAATCCCGGATGACTATATCCGGTTTGTTTGCTGCTATCGTGCGATCAGTTTGAATTTGTTGGTCGTACAATATCGTACACAATCCAACAGACGTCACCGGTTTCGGTGAGTGTTCGTACCACTTGGGGCATGTGTTCGGAACTTCGAGGGCGGTACAGATCTGCCAGTGGAGGTAGCTACACACCCTGTCGTGTCTTTTCAAGTATTCGGTCTTTGCTAGGATTGGACAAGCTGAGACAATATGATCGATGGTTTCTACGTGTTCCTGACAAATGCGGCATTTATCATCTTGGGAAATTTTGAGAACCGCTTTATCATAATGTCGTGTTCTCAAGGCCTGATCTTGGGCAGCTATTACAAGTGCTTCCGATTCTGGCTTCATTCTTCCCCTTTTAAGCCACATAAATGATTGATCTTTATTGATCTGCACCTTGTCCATTCTTTTTAGATATTGTCCGTGGAGTGGTTTGTCTCTCCATGATTTCTTTAACATTTTCTGTGTCTCAAATTTCATGTTGAGTAGCATCAGAAGTTCAGTGTCTGTGTTATTCGACGTGTCTTGCCTAGTTTTCTTCGCAATGCTTCTTGCTACACTAACAATGCCTCTGTTTCCCATTCTTCGGTCAGATTTCATGACCTGCCTCATTAGTGGGTCATCTTGATGGCTGACTACATACTTCCCCAACCCGACTATAGCGTTGTGCCAGGATGCCTCAATTTGTCTGAGGCCTCTTCCTCCTTCCTTACGTGACACATAAAGTCTATGTATATCAGCTCGAGGGTGGGAAACATGATGCATTGTTAGCAGTTTTCTGGTTTTTCGATCCATGGTGCGAATTTCTTGCTCAGTTCAGTCCACTAGCCCAAAACTGTATTCGGCTACAGGTACCGCCAAACTACCTATTGCAGATATTTTATTACTTGAGTTCAGAGTGGACTGCAGGACTAGTCTCACTCGTCTGTAATACTCCCTGCGAATTCTCTCTTTCATTGTGTCGTTCGAGATGGTCTCACATTCTTCAATGCCCAAATATTTGTAAGTTTTACTTGGCTCAAGATCTTGAATCACAGTGTGTCTATCAACTTCAATGTTGTTGTTATTATTATTATTATTATTATTATTATTATTATTATTATTATGATTCAAGATGTTTTGTATCTGTTAAATATAAAATCTTCTCCATTTGCAACCAGCTTCTTGTGGACCAGATCTAGTGATCGTAATGCTTCTGCAATACTTCGCGTAAAATATGAAGTGTTCCAAAAAAAGCTACACGCCCACTGGGACGGTACAGCGCGGACGGACGTAACTGGAGGGACGGCAGTTGTTTTGTGGGTTGCGTGCACTAGGCGGGGGCGGCAAGGACGGGCGGGTCGGAAAGGTCACTTCGGAGAGTTTTTGAGTCAGTGGGGCTCCTTTCATTGTGTGCGTTCCGTGTCTTGCATTATGCGTGATGCATTCGTAATTTAAGTAAAGAGGCAATCGCGTTGTTTTCATTTTTAGTAGCGAAAGGCGAAAGTAAGACAAGGAATCGAATAAATCCCAGATTCTCTTCTTAACAAAACGAGAATTATAAAAGGGGGATTTCACTAATTATATCTTGAGCTGATCGAAGATAAAATATAATACTTTAGGATGTCTCACGATAAATTTGAATCTAAATTCGATATTTTGAAAAATATACTGTAGCAATAAATACTTTGGTAAATTGTATACAATAAAATTGAACTAAGGGACAGAATCATAAGTTTTTTACATTACTTCAAAATTTAAGGAAATAATCGGCACTTATAAGTCACAATAATTTACACAAAACATATACACAGAAATAATTTACATTGATTAATGTACTAATGTATCATTCCAAATTGTGTCATAATTTATTTGCCGTTCACAAGTGCTCAAAGTTTCACTAATACTGATCTGCGTTGTATAAATATCTACTATTTTAAACTTGACAAGTGTTATTTATTGATTCAGATAGTTTAGCTAACCAAGTAAATTACACTTATTAACAATGTAAAACAAATAAAACAACTTTATATTACGTACAACTTGGGATAATTCTGGATCAACATAATTAAATTGGACCCATTCATGTTTGCTCATTACGCTTCACATAACCTCACAATAGAAACGTCAGAAAGGTCGTCCCGATCGTGCTGATAACGACATAGGCATATAGGAATGTCCAGAAGAACTTTCCTTCGAGCTTTTTGCAAACGGCGAAAGGTGCGGATTGTCCCGTTCCGACCGTGACGGCCTGGTACGCGCACCCTTACGCGAAACTATGTAATGAACTGTAAAAAAAGTCCGTCTCGTCCATACTTGCCGTACCGCCCCAATGCGTGCTATGTTTTATGCGACATCATGTACGAGTTCTTCCATCTCTTAATTTACCTGAATGTTGAGTCATGTTTTTACAACAAATTGCTAATAAATGTAGATGCAATAATGTTTTGCATTTTCTATACATGTACTTTTATGAACATGAAGTTTCTCTGCCTCCTTGAATATGATATTCTGATTATTTGGCACAGCAAAATATACATACATACGCGATTTCATACTAAAATCTCGAATAACATATTCTTACATATACTGTAATGCCTTTGAATGTACTCGCTTTCCGCGTACAAATGCTACTGTTGGATAAACTGAGACATACGTTTAATGATTTGTAACTGTTCCTGACAAATTCGGCATTTGTCATCAGGTGAAACTTTGAGAAAAACGTAATCATAATGTCGGTGATCTCAATGCCTGGTCTTGGCATTAACGGAAGTCGCTGCAGTGTCTCTGACCGGAAGATTCTAGGGTTCGAGTCACGATGGTGAGAGGGTTTTCGACACTAGCTGCATCGAATTCAGCCGCTGTCTGGAGGAGAATTTTTTATCGGCCGGCTGCTCCCATTGGTAGTTTTCCGTGGTTTCTCCGATCAATACCAGGCGAATCTCGGCGGAATACTCTAACAAACGGGCCAAGGACCTTCCTCTTCTTTGTCCTCTCCTTACCCTTTACTTACATACACTTACACTTACAAGCCCTACACTACTACAATCGGGAGACCAGTTGGGAGCTTAGAACTTGTTCCGGCTGGGGCGGTGCCCTGCTGGTGGAAGATACCTGGTTGAGGAAAAGCCAACGGATAGTTTGGCGCCGAATCTTGCCATCTAGTGGGGTAAATCATCGAACCCTACCGCGACACAAATGCACTAAACTTATGACTAATGACTTTGGCCGTTGATTCGTTCGGAATTCCTTATCAATCAATGCCTGATCTTGAGACGAAAAAATATGTTTTCCGAAAAATACATTTCATATTTGTTATGTCAGAATCCACTTTTCGTGTATTGTTGACACCGAAAAAGTGTTTTTTTTCCTCAGGAGCCTGTGAACGATACTAGAGCCTTAAATGTATACGACCGACATTTTATTAAAACATCTGAATTTTCGAAAATTGCATGAAGCGTTCTAGGGTATTAAAAACTAAAGTTTTGACGCCAAAGGCCTCAAAGAAACGTTTTTCCCACCGTAATCTACAGGATGAGACCTTTATGAACATTCTATTACATTTTTGCTAGTCCGACGCTTCTCGGTATTACCTCACATGCTCTGAGAAGAGCAGAATCTGCAACTAAATGTGAATGAGAGGGACGGAGAGAGGCAGAGTCAGAGACACACAGAGTCAGACTGAGACAGGAGCAGAGACATACGGAGAGACAAAAAGAGAGGCAGAGGGAGGGACAGACAGAGGGAAACGGCGATGGAAGGGGAAAGAGGGAGATGAAGGACAGAACCACGTCTGCCGGGGTCCGCAAGAATTCACTAAACCTCTGGAATTTTGAAAATCGCTAAAGTTATTTTTCGAACTTATTTTATTCATTCAGTATTGAAACTCGAGATTTATTCCTCAAGACAAACTTGTAAATATTAGATCTAGGAACATTTTGGAATTTTAGAAAATACAGAGATCACAGGAAGTGAGACTAGCACCAAATTTTTATACAGTTCTTTAAAACTTACGAGGAGAAAATTTAAAGAAGAAAATTGGGGCCGTCTTTTTACGAAAATAATTGTTGCATAAACGTCATGCAAAATTACTCAGAATCGTCTCCTTTATTATTTCATATGTATCCCTTTTCTTTGCGGCTCTCACACGCAACCAATGTTTATAAATGAGGTCTCTAAAGAAAGAGAATTTCACGGAGACGTTACGAATTGCACTTTGACTTTCAAAATATGAAGGATTTGTTTTAAAAAAGGCATCTAAATATCCATGTCAAATGCAACCCGCCACACATGCCAATGTTTTCTAATCTATATCGTCAAATAACTTCTAAACAACGCGTTCTATGGTCTTAAAAACTAAAACTTTGTGGCTAAAAACCTCAAAGAAACGTTTTTCACACCATAATCTACAAGATGAGACATTGTTGGACATTTAGTAAAATTTTCGGTTCGGCGCTTCAGTACTACCAATGACATCCAAATATTTCAGCCCTTGTTGCTGGCGGTCATTCTTGTGACGACACGCTTAGAAGGCTTAGAATTCTCAATCTTATATTTATGCTTTCTGTATATGCCCTGGTTTGTGCAGTCTGACCAGGTTTATTTGCATAAACATTAATTCAAGATTTGCTTTCCAGCAACAACTAGAATTATTATTATTATTATTATTATTATTATTTTTATTATTATAGTTGCTTGATACCAATGGAGATTGTTTCTTATGAGTATAGTGAAACCATACAATTACCGTTTTGCCGTGGTCTGTAAGTGCTGTGTACCTAATTGTGGAGGGATGTGGGTGTACAGTGAAGAGTGAAGACTGTGTTTGTGTTTTACCTGTACCAGTATTTTCGTTATCATTCGATGAAATTTTCAAGTCAGCGGGTTGAGACACGTAGCTTTCTCAAAAGTAAAAAGCTAACATTTTTATCACTATCACGAAAAGCTAAAAACTGTCAAAAACATTGAATAATTACTTCAAATGTTGTCTTTAAGGAAGTGTTGTAAATTGTTCCAAGAAAATTCTCCATGATACTGAGTAAATATATATTGAAAATTTCTTTTGCATCAATTGCATTGTTTTTATTTTTATTTGATATTTTGTTAGTTCATTTCAAGTTACCTTTATATATTTTTCAGCAAATAGACACGTTTTGTTAACTACTTTCCTTCTTAGAATAGAAATAGAAGGATAGGGATGTGTGTGGGGTATAAATGCGAGAGTTCTCGCACGGGTACGCAGAAGTAGTAGTGGAAAACGTGTGCTATGGCACTACACAAAGAACAAACGTTTTTAAATTAGCTAAAATAAAATAGCTTGAAATAAACGAAAACAAAAATAAAAACGCGCCAGCCTACAATATTACGTGAATTATTTTAAAAAACAACTAAATTTAAAATTATAGAGAGAATAGCACAAGTCACTCGATAACTGCCAACGATTGCAGTTTAAGCGCACGATTTATATTTTGGTGGTATCTGGAAGTATGTACATCAATGCTCAGCTGCAAACTCGTATTGTAAATATTACACAGTTTGATATTAAACTCAATGTGTCGATTCCTTAAGATATTCAAAATGCAAACATCGTTTCAGCAACATTCCCATGTACCGAAGTGAAGTCTAATCCTACTAAATTTTTGTTAATGGTAACAAATGGTATTTAGTACTCAAAAGTGAAAATGTTAGTTGGATTATTTTTTGCTCGGAATTACTTTTCTTGAGGTACGTAAGAACGCAGAAAATAATCCAATACTTTTTAGTGTACAAATAATTTTTCAATTTTCGCAACAAATCAAGGAAATTTAAATAATATTGCAAATAATAGGGCCGTACTTGCCCGATCCGTTATTTTCACACTACTTTACTTGGCTTTCTCAAGAGTAAAAACCTTTTCTAATGTTTTTGTGACTATCAAGGAAAGCGAAAAGCTAACTCTCCAGGAAGATTGAATAATTTTTTTCAGAGTATGTTTTTAGAGAAGTATGAATTGTTCCAAGAACATCTCTCTATAACGCTGAATAAACCTTTATTGAAAATGTATTTCCAACATCAATTGTATTGTTATTTTTGTTTGATATTCTGTAAGTACAGTACATTAGAACTTACATGTATACAGTTTTTAAACAAATAAACACGTTTCATTGACAACTTTCCTTCTTAATGGAAAGGATAGACAAATCGATAGGGAAAGGGTGAGGTTTAACCTGCGAGAGTTCTCTCACGGGTACGCTAGTATTCACTTATTCAAAATATTGTAAATGGCCTTATTTCAAGATATGTTTTTAAAAAACAGATTTCACTCCGAAAAAATCTCTATATTCAATTATCTTGTTGGAGGAAGACGCCGAAACAATTTTGATCTTTTGCAATTTTCGAAAACGAATGGTTTCTACGAAAATGAGACCTGCACCTTTCTCTTTAGCGTTCTTAACGCTATCCGAGTACAAAGTTTAATTAAAAGATTTGGAGTCATTTTTAGAAATTTTAGAAAATGTTACTGAAGTTTCAAGTAAAGTACCCTCAAAAATATTTCTCGCTTCTCGTTACAATTTTTATTGCCTGGTCCTGGTAATGAAAAAGTGAATGGAGTCCTCTCTGTGTAATTATTCGCTATTAAAAGAGTTCATGCATTAAAAGAACTTAGAATAGCATTTTTAGAAATATTGAATATAAATTTTTAGTAATAAAAGTGCCACCAAAATTAGGGCTGTACGACAATCCTACTCAAACAACAGGACGTGTACATAGCTCCTTCTAAGTTTGAAAGCATGTATATTAAAATTATTAATAAATGAAAAATAAATTCCTTAATTTGAATTTTTATTATTTATATATACGAGGCCTGTATAAAAAGTGTCCGACCTTCATTTTTTCCGCGCAAAGTAGTGATTCTAAGGCGGCGCCACTGTGCACGATGGAAGGAGGGTCCTTAATGCGCATGCTTGAATTTTTTCACCGCGTTTGCTTGTGCCAGTCGCTGGCTGGTGGTCGCTAAGTAAGGTGCTGTTCGTAGTGTTCGTCGGATTTAGTTTTCTCGCAAGATGACTGAACGAACTGAGCAAAGATACTGCATCAAATTCTGTCAAAAGTTAGGTGATTCTCAAAGCCAAACAATTCGTAAGATTCAGCAGGTGTTTGGAGAAGATGCAATGGGTGTAACACAAATTAAGCAGTAGTTCAACAGATTCAAAGATGACCCGAACATCAGTCGAGAGTGAGCAGAGTGGCGCCAGGCCCCAAACTGCTCGCAATGAAGCTGTTGTTGAAAGGGTGCGAAATTTGGTGATGGCTGATCGCCGATTGACAGTGCGGAAGACGTTCTCCAGCAACTCCGTGACGCAATTCGGCGCAAAAGACCAGACATGTGGACGGCGAAAAACTGGCATTCGCATCATGACAACGCCCCTGCACATTCATCCCAATTGATCCACACTTTCTTAGCTTCTCTGGTTGTTTCCAAAATTGAAGATGTCACTGAAAGGATCCCGTTTTGAGAGTAGAGAAGAAATAATGCAGAATGCGACGACGGAGCTGAACACCATTCCAAAAGAAGTCTTCCAGAGGTGTTTCCAGCAGTGGAAGGATCGGTGGGCTAAGTGTGTGGAAGCACAAGGGGCCTACTTTGAAGGGAATTAGGGTCCCAAATCTGTCAAGTATTCGAAATATTTTTTCTGGCCAAAGGTCGGTTACTTTTTAGACAGGCCTCGATATATATATATATATATATATATATATATATATATATATATATATAGTTGATACACGTGGGAAAACAAATTATGCGAACTCGTGGAGAAACATAACTTTATTTTTTGTATATAAAACTTCCATGCGCTCTGTGGTACGGGTATTTCATCGTTCTGAAGCGTTGTATCCATCATTGATTCACTCATTAAAAATAATGAATGTGAGAGATCACAAATAATTTCTAACCCCGCCAAAATAACGACCATTTTAATAATTCAGCTCGACAATCCTTTATTAAAATGATTCAAGAAAGGCTTGTTAGCCTTTAAATGCTTTTTCTTATTGAAACTACAAGCTAAGAAGTGGAATTTTAAGTTAATTTACAAGTATTTTATTATATTGTAGTGATACCGAATCCATTACGGCTGCGAGCCTGAGAATTGCTCCGCGCCGCGCGACAGAGGGGTCGACGGCGGCGCCAGGGTTCTGTCAGGCCACCCGCTGGACCCGCCCCCTAACAATTCGTCGCACCCAAGTGTCCCGCAGCCTGGGAGGTCTCCTCGTGCACGCAGCACTACAGTACTTTTCCGCGGCGCTCCTCGCCCTCCCCATCCTCCCTTGAGATTTTCGTTCCCCCCCCAGTCATTAATTTCTGCCCCTATTTGACAGAAAATTGAAGCGAGAGAGAACGAGTGCGGGTTTCTCTCTCATTTCTCGGCCCCAAAAACTTCCGATGATTGGGCGGAATTATTCTACGACGCAATACCCTTTCGCCAATAGCCGTCGGACGTGGACAAAGCTCTAGGATGTTCTAGAACATTCTGAGGGAATTTGGTGGGGGAAGGGAGGCTCGAAGGACTTGGTGCAGGCGACATCGCAGAGAGAAGGTGTGAGGCCATCAGAGAGAGAGGGTGTGAGGCCGTCACAGAGAGAACGTGAGAGGCGGTCATGGGGACGAGACGTTATTGTGGAGGCGCCCGGCGTCAGAGATAAAGTTTTGTTTCTTAGTTGGACTTATAAGAAAACGTTGAGTTTTCGAGAAGAATTTGTGCGCAGGTTCTTAAATAAGTGTAGACCGCGGATTATGAAAAGTTTTATTGACATTCTAATAGTTCAGAAAAAGTATCTGACCTGTGCTCGTGTTTGGAACATTATCGTGGAACAATTTGATCATTCACGAACTTGCTACGAACTCTAAAGTACCGTGCGGTGAACCGAAAGTGACAAGGTCATTCAGCTGAGCAGACATTATCTGAGCATTAGCGACAGTAAGTGAGCGGCGCTGTGTGTTGGGTCAACACTCCTGCGACCCCGCCTCTACCTGACTCGGCCCTGCGCGCTCCTTTGTGCGGCGCCCCAAGACGTCCCACGCCACCCCTGCCAACCAGCTGGTGGCTCGAGGTCGTTCAACTCTGGTTTGTTGTGCTCGCCGCCCCGCTGAGACGGTATCTTTTTTCGTTTTTTTGGCGCGCCCGTGGTCGAAAGGCATAAACAGTTTGGCGAATAATTTTTAATTACCTTTGACCGGGCGACGAAGAGAAGATTCCCGGCCGCGCTTGACTGTCAAGAGGAAATCAGCGTAGAGGAAAATATTGTTCTTTTTTTTTTACAGTAGTAATTTTCACTTGTCAATTTTGTTTTATTATTTTATGTGTGCATGTCATATTTTGGAATTGGGAAAGGGAAGCATGCTCGCCGACATGAGTGGTAAAATCTTGCAATTCTTTTTTTAAATAAAAGCCACCTATTTGTTAACATGAGTAAATGTTTCTTATTTTACACCTGCCACCAACTTCCTCCATCTTCATCAATTTAGGCAAGCCTTTCTATCGACTGAGCGAGCCGGCTACCACGTCTACGGCGCCCAACCGACAGACGGGTAGTCGCAATATACTATATTAAAAATAGTATTATTTCTGATATTTGAACATTCCGTAAAAGGCCATTAACATAACAGTAGAATCTTGAGGAAATATATTTTCAAATATAAACAACAATTATTGAATGCTACTCTGAATGAAAATGCTGCTTAATGATGAGATTCCAATATTAGTTATGATAGTATAAAATATATCACACTTTAAAATTATTGACTTAGTTTCGCCCTCGTGATTACTTGACGCTTTCCTAAATTTAATTCATAATATATACTGTTATCGACTTACGTGGTTCACGGCATCAATCGACGTCACTGCAGTGCTTCTGGTCAGGAGGACCTTGGGCTCGCGTCCCAACGATGGAAGGATTTTCGACCCTAGCTACATTGCTAGGTCGGATTCAGCTTCTGTCTAGAGAGGATTCTAGCGACTGGGTGGTCTGATTGATTGTTTGCCGTGGTTACTCCGTATCAGCGCCGGGCGGATACCCGAGCAGTACAGATGGGCCACGGACCGCGCGCGATCTTTCCTTCTTCTTTTTTGTCCTCTCCTCTCCCCTATTACACTTGTTGGAAGAACTTAGAGCTTAGTGCTTGTCCCGACTGGTGCGGTACCACGCTGGTGGGAGATATCTGGATGGGGAAACCTCGCCAGACAACGTGTAATTCGGCGTCAGGTCTCGCCATCTGCCACAGCCACTGCCTTTGATAAAGCACACTTCACTTACGGGTATAATGCAGTCGACGCCCCCGGAAACACGTAATGATCAATAGTGTTAATTGGCGCACAGAGTAACAATCTCATACATTGATAATGTTTCTCATAATAAACGGATTGCCTGCGTGTGTTCGTTTTTTGTTCTTTTTAGACCTGTCCCGGTCCACCATGCGAGTCAAGTGAGGCGTCATCCGTCCCGTCTCTGTCTATTCGTCGTGAACTGCTCTTTACCCGAGGATTTTTTCCAAAAAACTCCAGAAACATTCTCGTAAAAATTTGTTTTGGGGGATTTACGGCACCTTCAGACGTGATCAATACCTCCTTCGATTCCTTTTGTCAATCAATTGGCACTGTATTTAGCGAATCCTTCTAGAATTCTCTGGGAAAATTCTAGTAAAGTCGTGTTTTGATGACTTTTAAGGACCTTCAATGATGAAAGCCATTGTTAATTCTACATTAACCGATATAACATATTTCGTTGTGATAATTTATCAAATTAACGACGAATTTTTCATTTAGGAAAGTTCTAGGCCCGATGATGGAATAGCCAAAGAACTATGCCTCTTTTGGAAGTTTATCCTTATTATTAACGCATATCATGAATAACAAATACTGGTAAAATAGCACATTTTCTCTCGCATTATTTCAAAAGTTGCCATTTTCGAACATTCAGACACTTCAAAGTAAAGTAGACATGCACGATTTATTTAAGCACTCCTTATTCTATCCATGGGAAAAAATTGAACAAAATATTGGGAGCAGCTTTTGAGAATTTTTTAAAATAAATTTGCATTAATTTCAGATAAAAATTTTGCGAAAAATACTCGTTATCTCAAAACATTGTTCTTGTAATTCTTTAAAGGTCCGATTTTTTCGAACAGATTTTGTTTAAGACAAAAATCTCGATCTTTAATTTTGTAATTTTGAAATGTTAAAATTTTGCAAGTTTCGAAAATGCAGAGTTACTTGGAATGAGATTAACACCAATTTTTTACCGTTCGTTGATACATACGGGGAGAAAAAAATTAAAAAATGGGAGATGTTTTTGAGAAAATGTTTTTTTAGAATTTTCAAGCACAAGTTATGCAAAAACTACTAGTTTTTTGAGAAAGAAATTGCATGATCATTTTTAAAGAGCTGATTTTTATAACACATTTTGAGTAAAACGAAAATCTTTTAATTTTGAAAGGTTAACTCTTCTGTAATTTTCGATAATGCAGAGTTCGCCAGAAACGAGTATAGCACCACTTTTTTTTACCGTCATTTGATATACACGAAGAAAAATTTAAATAATCAAATTGGAGCCGTTTTTGAAATTTTTTTAAAAGTATATTTTCCCAATTTGCACGTACAGACACGATTTGCCGTCAAACGGGTTTTCGCTGTCAAGGCTTTTTATACCCACAAAACATGGGTTCTGGCCACATAATGTATTAGAAGAATTTATTATGTACATGATCGTATTTTAATTAATTTTTCCTTACTATATCCCCGCAATAAGAGTTTGTCTTTTTAAAAATTCGCTGTTTTCCGGCGAGAAAGCAGACATTTTACTAGAAATCCGCCTCACTAGAGAATTTTGAAGCTAGTGAACTATTTAACTCTATTTGAATGTGTACAAAAAGCAGTTCAATATTTTTAAAAGAAATATTCTAAAAAACACATACATACACAAAAAATTTGCACATACATTCATTTTTTTAAGCAGTGATCTGGTCTAAATTCTATAAAGAATATATACGTTTTTTATACTGGTTTAATTAATTTTGTTCGCTAAAAAGCCTCAACAAAATCACAAAGGTAACACAGAGCCAGCACATCGATTGTGTTTTAGAGTCGCGAAAAAAAGAACCCCCTACGCACTGAGGAGAAACAATGGCATGTGAGCTATATTTGTTCGTGAATGGAACAGAATTTAAAGTTTAAACAAAAAGGAAATGTGAGAGACTGACATACGACATGCGTACGTAGTCAATACGAATGCTTCCCTCAGCGAACCCAGTAATCAATACTTCTTTTACAGCGCAGGCGTGGATTTGGTACTGAAATGTTTTCAAAAAAAATCAATTGTTTAATTATCTAACCAAGGAAAATTCCATTTTGCCTTTCTTTAATTTTATTAAATAATATTAATAGTAGCTATTAGAAATCAGCTACTTAATAGGGGTTCCAAATAGGGTCGATATCGATTTTCGAGCGCTAAATTCAAATCCATAGCTCGTTTCCCGCCATCAGGCCAGGTTTCTTTGATTTCTCATGTTGATAGTATTGAGGTATCCTGACTGATGATCTCGTCAATACCGTGGTTGTTTCATTCGTATTTTTCTGGTTCTGAAATGAAGGTGAGTGAAAATGCCAAGAAAGTCATGAAAATCAGTGCAGAGAACTTTTGTGATATTTGTGGCGAGTATATCTTCTGCAAAAAGGGCAAAGTCATAACAGATTTTTTGAAGAGTGCTTATCTGCACTACTTCGGATTCAATGGGACAGAAAAGCCAGGGGTATCGAAATTGTTCTGCAAAGGGTGTCAAAGCAGCGCAAACGGTCGAGGGGTGAGATAATCTATTTTCCATTTTCATCACTGATGGTATGGAGAGAATCTTAGAACTACATGGATGATTGCTACTTTGGCTTGACGAATGTGGTCGGTATAAATTCCAAACATTTTAAGATCGTTGAAATATCCCGCATGTTGTATCAGTGTCGAAGCCAGTATATATCAGGACAAGAAAGTGTCTATGCTACCCCTCTTGTTGTTCCAACTCGTGTGTTACTTTCACCTTTACACATTAAACTTGGTTTTACAAAAGAAATCCTAAAGATCCTTGACAGAGATGGAGCATATTTCCAATGTCTGATACAGCTCTTTCCCAAAATTTCCTACACCAAATCAAGAAGGTGTTTTTGTCGAACCAGATAATAGAAGACTGATGATGGAGTACAACTTCACCAAATGTTTATCGGCCACAGAAATAGCAGCGTGGAAGTCATTCAAGTGTGTTGTTCGAAACTTCCTTGGTAATAGAAAGAGTGACGACCAAGCCGATTGTTGTAAATCTATTTGAGGAATTACCACAAAATGGGTGTTCGAATGTCCTTGAAGAACCATTTTCTTCATTCCCGTCTGTATTTATTCCCTAACAACTTGGTCGAAACTAGCGACGAGCAAGGGAAACGACACCGAGAGTGAAACCTGTGCCCTTCTTTTAAACGTCTCTTGTTTTCCCGGTAAAAAATGAAGAAAATATTTGGAGCAGTTTTAAGAAAATGTTCTTAGAAAATGAATAAATTGCATAAACTTCAAGCACAAATTACGCATTTTACACATTTTACAAATTACGTCAAGCACAATAACACATATTATTTCAAAAAACATGTACGTGACCTTTTTTAAAGAGCTGGTTTTTAGAGCATTGTTTTTCAGACAAAAATCTGTCTGCAATGTTGCACTTTTGTCATGTTAACATTTTGCATTTCTCGAAAATACAGAGACGTCGGATACTGTACTAGCACCATTTATTTACCGTCCTTTAGAACGTCCATTTATTTACCGTCCTTTGGTCCTTTAGAACCGTCCTTTAGTCCTTTAGAACCGTCCATTTATTTACCGTCCTTTAGCACCATTTATTTACCGTCCTTTAGTGGAGCAAGTATAAAGACAAAATTTGGAGCCCTTTTTGAGGAAATGTTGATGCTTTACGAAATATCCCCCAAATTTTAAATTTGAAAGCACACAGCAAATTGCAGCACGAACGTCTCACCAAATTCAGAATACATCATTCCACGAGCGCTGTTGAAAGAAAGGCTTTATGTTACGACTTGCAATTAGAATTTCAACCCTGCGTCCTGACGTAATTGCTTGAACACGTCACAAAAACCGATGAAGAGCAGGGGTAGTGTCAGGAGGAGATTCAGCGGGGAAAAAGAAATTCGATGGTTGAACTCTTGAGGGGCAACGAGAGGCAGCTGCAACACATACGTGGAACTATGGCTGCAATTGTATGCATGTCGGGTTCGTGCGATTACGAGCTCATGTTGCATATTGCACGATAATTTGTATTCATGAACCGTTGTCGTAGTCACGTCGGCGAGGGCATGAACTGATGTTGAATCTCTATCCGAGAGAGTGGAGATGTGAAGCACACTAAGGCTTCATCGCCGAGTGAAGCCGAGCACATCAACCGTGCGCATCAAGGTGAGTAGTCATTTGTCCCGAAAGTGTAGCGCATGTTTTTATCACAGAAGGTTGCGGTGTTCCTTCATAACTGGATGGTGAGATCCGGCGCCGACCTATAAGTCAGCCTTTTCCACATCCAGCTATCTCCCACCAGCGAGGTACCACTGCCAGCCGGGACAAACTCTAGCCTTCCGACTGGTTTCCTGTCATGTGTGTTTGGTTTGGTTTGCGTGCAAGTGTACGTGTGTGTAAGCTAAGGGTGAGGATCAGGTCATGGAAGAGCAATGGAAGATAGAGCGCGATTGTTGGGGTTCTAGTCCGGCACTCGCCTGGTGTTGGGCGGAGAAACCAGGGAAAACTACCGATCACAGCTGCCGGCCGTTGGAATTCTCCTTCACACAGCAACTGAATTCGAACTATGGTCCGATTAAAATAAGTTGGTGATTGACAGTTGTGCTTCTGAAGCTGTAGCTTCATACAATATGAGAGTATGATTTGGTTACTTTAATAAATATTTATTTCAAGTGTTGACTTTCGTGTCCCAGGAACACGTGCTCAGTGGTACGCTACCTGTCAACGTCGCTCCTTTCCATTCGCAACTGTCAATCACCAACTTATTTTAATTGGACCGTAGTGTCGAATATCCAGCCATCGTTGGGACTCAAATAGTAGGGTCTCCCGATTAGATGCACTGCAGTGACACCAATTAATGCCTTGAGCTGCCTCAAGGGCCGCTGGAGAGTTCATAGCCCGACTATTTACTTTTTATGGGGTAACTTTGGAAACATACAACTTTCCAATATTTTGATGTCTTATATTTCGTTATTTTTACTTTCCCGTATACGTACGTATATACGGAGTAATAAACGTGGTATAGGGAAAGTTATGTAATGCTGCGCGAAAAAATGGCGAATTTTCGGCAGAAAAAAAAATCGTTGCCGGGCCCTGATAACGAAAAAGTGGATAAATTTAGTTGCTAAATTAAGAAAAAAATCCCTAACACGTGGTGTAGCCAGAACCCTTGTTTTTTAAAATTTCGTATTTTCAAAAACGCTTAAACGCCATTTTCTCAAAAATGGCTTCAAATTTTTTGCTCAAACTTTTCTAACGGATAGTGCTAATTGCACTCCTTAATATGGCGTAAAGTGAGTTTTGAGGTATAACTCAAACATTTTCTGTGAAAAAGGGCTTCAAATTTTGCATTTTTAGAGGCGCTTAAACGCCATTTTCTTAAAAACAGCTACAAATTTTTTCAATAAAATTGCCATTTATGTCTAGGTTTTTGTGTTTTTTAACAATTTAAAATTAATATTTCCGTTCTATCATTAGGAAACCGAAAAATTAAGAAAATGTAAAAAAAATATACCTTGGGCGGTGATAAATGGCAGCTGGCAAGAGTATGTGACAATTCCAAATAGCTAGTCGAGACCAAAGGAAATAGGAAGGCTAATATGGAAAAGTCTGTGTCATTCTGTAGCACCACTAGTTTAATTGTTAACACAATCCATCTTGGTTTTGCAAGAGCGAACAAACTATACGAGTGAGAAACACCTCCCAATCACGTGGCTAACAGTGTACGTATTATGACTATGTGGCCAAATCACGTGTGTGACAAGATCCTTCTTCAAAAATATTCCAATCACTTAAACCAGGCTTGTCAAGGTCCACGGGCAAGGTTACAAGCTTACCAGAGATCGTGGGCACTGCGTCCCGGGAAACTGCGTCCTGGCGCGAGATTTAAAAGTAAGGGTTGTATCAATACCTCCGGAGTGGCTGTACATTTCCATTTTCTCGTTAAGGCAAATAAATTATCCATGAAATAATACATCAGTCCTATTTACAATTTTCAATTGAGAGTCAAAAAATTGAATCAAAAGAATCTTGATTTTGTAATCCTGTTTACTTAAGAGTGTTATAAAAGCATGAACGTTCTACGTTCAGGTTAGAAGGTTTAAGAGACAAATATTATTGTCTGTACCCGTTGAGAAATCTGTATACCCATTCAGAAGTCTGTGATTCAGGCATGCATTATTGTCCGAAGAATGCCGAGAGAACAAATGGAGGAAGTAGGAAAACCAAGTCCTACATGCTATCGCCGAACAAGCCCGGAATTAGAAGCATTCATCTTCAACGGAGTGAACGAAGGAAATAAAAATAAAAGGAAAGCTAGAAATGTGTTTTTGCAGCTTAGGATTGTAGAAATATTTACGATCGCTGCGATCCACTTCTTCCAAATGTCATTACAATTACATACAATTAATATCTCACTTCAATTAATAATAGCCGTGTAATTAAATGTGATATCAGAAGCAAAGTAGAATTAGAGATATCCAAATTCATTTCAGAATAAAATTATAATAAATGGAGAACTTCAGAAGTGAAAGCAAGAATAATGATAAAAACTACAATTTTGAATTTCGAATTCAATGAGTTTGTTAACTGCTTATGATAATAACACGAGAAAAATTCCACACTATTTTACAAAGAAGACAGAACGACATCGTAGTAATATTTGGTGACTTAATAGTTCCGTCTGCTTGTCGTTGGCAATCTCTTCATTGCATCACGACCCTTGGTTAAAAATACTGACTACTCTCCAAACGATGCTCATGTTCGGAACAAATAACTGCTGCGGAGATATTCAAACGTTAAAGCAATTAATTGTTGAGGAGAGACGGAAGTGTTGCAACAGATTATAACTCTTATACCACTCAGCAACTAAGCGCAAGACCTCGAGACGTATGACGAGTTGAGACGAAAGAAATAGTAATGGAGAAAAGGCAGAGAGCATGTTCAATTCCCATCATGAGTGAATACATTTGCAAAAGGTGTTTGGACAAACATTCCGAGAAAGAGAACGTGAAATATATATCTTTTAAGGGGACCCGTTGGTGCCTATACTGCCCGTATCAAAATGAGGATTTTTGTTGTACCTTTTCAGAAACTATTAAAGGCAGAGCTTTGAAACTTTTACAGCATCTATATCGAGTCTTTCTTATCACTTTAACACGGAAATTTCAACTATTTTTTTTCTTAAATAAAAAAATAATTTTCATTCCTGTCAAAATATTAGTGTTTGTCAAAAAAATTGTATTTTTGAGGGGAGGACCCCCTCCAGCTTCCGCAAAAGTCTTTAATTTGTTTTAGGAAACGGTGAAATGTTCGGATGTTTTAGTGCTATCGAGTTAAACATATATTTTTGATTTTAGTTCTTCTTTCTTGAGAATTTCTCTAATAACTTTAACCCTCCGCTTGGCTCGTCATTTTTGAGAAGACGGATAGTTGCATTGGATCTAGTAGCGCCACGCTACATTTTCTTAATTTTTAAAACAATCTATGGCTCCCTTGGTGGAAATATATTACTTACGATTTATCTAAAAAAATCTTAGGAAGGTATTTATGAGAAATGAATTTGAGTAAATATTTTATATTTTAAGCAATAATTATTAATTAACATGATGAAGAACAAGAAAAGAGAATAAGACATAAAATCAATACCTAATAAATATGTTCTTGGCTTATTCATTATCATTAACAGTGTTGTTTACATTAAATAGATTTTTTCATATTTATCTAAACACAAAATATCACATTTTTTAGGAACGTATTTTTTTGTTTGCTTGGAGAACTGGCAGGTTTGGCACGCTGGTAAATGAAGGTCGTCAGCAATTATTGAATTGCTCTAGGAACACTACTAAAAGTAGCCCTGCTTTCCAACTGCTAAAGTATCAAACTTCGAGTTAAATTATTTATGCAGGTATTCTCGTCGGTGCGAGTATTGTTCGCCATTTCCTAAATAGATTTCTCTCCCATTTATTGCAGCAATATTTTGAAAATTATAGAAAATGATCACCGACCATAAAATAAGTCAGCCGTTATTACTTGTAACGTTGTGTATTATTATTTATTTTTTATTACATTACACATACATTTAAAACATTCTATATTTATTATGTTTGCATATCTGTAAAAAAATTAATATCACCCACAATATTACTATGATATTGTTCTAAATCTTCTTTGTATACTTTATGGTCCGCATCTAAATTCACATACTTTTCTTCAACTTTATCTTCCGTTTCACAATCAGATCTTTCTTCATAATGTTATCACCAACATCGCATTGTAAAAGAAGTTCTCAACTACGAGTATATCTTTCCTACTTATATATAAAAACTTCTGACTGAAAACAGTATAATAACGGGAATATACACTGATGTTATTCTTACACCTACAAAAACAGGAAGCGCACATGTAAGATAAGGCATGAGAGAAGCTCACAACGCAACGGCCTCAAGTTTCTCCAAATTGCATGTGACGCTATTAGGCGCGCGTATTCTGACATTCCCACATGTAGCATGTCTTTGGAAAGAGGAACAACGTGACCTATCTCCTTTCGGATTACCTGGTGGTTACTTTGCAACGGAATGCAAAATCTTCCAACGCAGGATATTACCAGATCTCTTTTACTCACACCTACCACTCAGTGATATTGAGATCTTAAATCGCAAAGTGGGTACTAGACTCATGCCGCCTAACGTTACATATTCTTCTTCTTTTTCTTCTTCTTCTTCTTTACTTCAAAGATTAGCGGCTGCCTGTTCCGTCTTCACACATCGAACCATCTTGTACGTGGTCTTCCTACACTCCTTCTTCCTGTTGGGTTGGGTTACCTAAACAAGTGTTGCAGTACTACCCAACATATTCTTCTCGTTAATAAAAACCTAATAGGTTTAAAAAAGCATTTTTAATGAGAATAATTACTTTGAAATTGTTAATCGACTATTGATAGTTAAAATTTCCTTCAAAGTATAAAGCAATTAAAACTGTAATATGAACTTCAGGAAAATAATCCTTGAAACGCACGTTATTGCAAATGTTGCAATTTTACTCAAATAAGGTACGGATCTTTCGGACATGTCTTAACGTTTTGAATTTTTGCTTATTATAACAACTTATTGATAAAATTTTTGCTTAAGTAGCGATGCAATGATTTAAGACCTTCTGGAACGAATACATTATCTACAGTCAGAAAATAATTCTTTCCAGCAAAGAAATAATTTGAGTTTTCATAATACGAATTTCGTTTCCGGGAAATGTCTTTTTAAAGGGGTGAAGAAATGAAACTTGAATAAGCGGAGTAAAAATACAAAAAAAGATTTTACTTCCGTTCTAATTGTTACGAGTCGTTCGTTAGAACGCCATCATTAGCTTTGTGTTGCATTCACATTTTTTTATTCTTAAATTTGAGGGGTATTTCTGGGCAAACTTTCATCACGAAATGAAATGGATTCCTGAATTCCCACAATCATTACTTTTTTCCTTTTATCGATACGTAAAGTCTATACTAGAAACTTATTCATTCGTCATTCATAATTTTCCAAAACAGTTTGGAAGGTCTGCTTCAATGTTACACTTAACAACCTGAATCCTCTATGAAATAATCCACAAAAAAATTTACGGAAATTTTTAGGTTTCTTGACATAGTTATTACATAACTTTTGAAGTTTTTCTCTTCCTCGCTCTTTTTATATATATATATATATATATATATATATATATATATATATATATATATACACACACACACATTTCCGTTCTAATTGTTACGGAATTGAAGGTACGAGAACCTCCATGAATTGAAGGTATCAGAACCTTAAACCTTCAGCCGGGCGTCAGAATTCCAATGCATTCACTGTCTAGAAATGACACTAATCACCTCTTCGAGTTAACAACATTTCAAGCCTAAGAAAACGTTAACGTTGTGGTGATATACAGGACTGTGTCGTAATATCACCGAACAACTTTACACAAAAATCTATGATTTTCAGGAGAAAACGTCAAAAGGAATTATTTATTCTTATATATACTTCGATCTTTCAAAAAAATTACATTTGTTTAATCTTTGAAAAAACAAAAAAAGTACTCCCAAGTGAACATTACGTTATATTAAAGGGTGCAATTATAACTATTCACTCCAAAACTTTGAAGAAAAAATTTGGAGCCATTTATGAGAAAATGGAGTTTGAGCGTTTCTGAAAATGCGGAATTTTGAGGTAGTTTTCACAGAAAACGGTTGAGTATTCGAGAAACTTTGACATAAATTAAAGCACATAAACTCATAAATATAATAATGTAAACAAATCGCTACTAATGTAAATATTAACGACGTGAGAGAGAACTAAAAAAATTACATTTCTGCAATTTTTGAAAAAAAAAGAATAGAGCGATATAGAGTTTATGTCATCTGATAGGGTGAATTTAGCACTAATCCTACCAAAGTTTAAAGGAAAAAATTTTGGAGCCGTTTTTGAGAAAATCTTGTTTTTGTATTTTTTTAAATTGCATTTAGTAATAAAGTACTAAAATTTTTCAAAAAATGTACATGACCTTAAAGAAAAAACTCCCCATGAAGAATAAATTTTATTTGAAGGAAAAATCTCTATCTGCAATTTTGTAGTTGGAGGAAGACGCCGAATAAAATTCAAACTTTTGCAATTTTCGAAAATTCAGAGTTAACCGTGAAAATTGGAGCTATGCCACCTTAATAAGTACATGTTACACTGTTGTTACAAGGAATTTAAAGAAAAAAATTGGAACCGTTTTTGAGAAAATTTTGAAAATGTCCAGGGAACCGTATGTTTAGAAGAATTTTAGAAGAATCTTTTTCAAAATCTCAAAGCTTTGACTGGAACCAGACCGACCGGGGAATATCCATTTAGGAAGAAATCGTCCGTATGGTTTAGGCGGTAGCAGTGTTCACAGACGGACGGACAGATGGTCGGACAGATGGACGGACAGACGGACGACAGACGGACGGACAGACGGACGACAGACGGACGGACAGACGACGGACAGACGGACGGACAGACGGACGGACAGACGGACGGACAGACAGACGGACAGACGGACGGACGATTTCCTTTCAATTGGTTTTTCAGTATCAAGGACCCACAAAAGAGGGGTTCTGGCTGCATCACGTGTTAGGGGATTTTTTTCTCTTAAGTTAATAGCTAGATTTATCCACTTTTTCGTTATCATGGCCTGGCAAACAATTTTTTCTGGCGAAAATTGGCGATTTTTTCGCGCAGCATTTAATAACTTTCCCTATACTCTTTATATTTCTCCGTACGTATACGGGAAAGTAAACATGACAACTAGTGAATTTATGCAACTCTCACTGCATGTCTGTATTGAGGGATTGCGTTACAGCGTTGCGAGCGTGGGCTAGACAGGGCGCGATCAGACGGGGCCAGGAAAGGTTAGGCGGGGCAGGCGAGATGAGGCGGGCGGAATGAGAATGAGGAAAGCCGAGGTTGACGACGTGCGAGGGCGGGGCAGAGTAGGGGGCATGGCTTGTGGAGAAGCGAAAGAGGTGGGGAAGAGCGCGACCAGCTGGGTGGAATGGAACTGGGGGCGGCGTTGAAGTGAATAGGGTGAGCGAAGCGGAGGGCGACGGAGCGAGGATACACATAACAGTTCTTATATTTCTCACTGTTGACAGAAATTCTGCCCGTTTCATTTTATTGAGTGATTGTGATATATAAATGGTAGCTCGATCAACTTAGGGCTACTAGTACTTTTAATTTGTTAAATGTTTTCTTGTTATAAAACGTACATTCTTTTTTCAAGAACGTTGCAATTCAATGATTAAATATACGGTATTGGTATTTTATATTTTAAATTATTTGCCCTAAAATGTCTCTGAAAAATAGAGAAATTATATTATTTCTGTAATTAATTTGGGGGTGCATAACGCTTATTAAGACGTATGCAGCTCTAAAGAAGCATGTGCGGCAAAGAGAAAAATAAACTGTTGAGTAGTGCAGTGACAACAATAGTTCTTAGAATATAAAGCGACACGAAACCTAATGAATGTGGAAATAAAGACTGTAGCCATATTAAATATGATATATGTGGAAAATTTCTGTAGCCATAAAAGCTAACCTAATACTACATCATTTTTGCAGTCATAACAGAAGAAAATAAGACGTTTTGTTGAAAGTGAAGGATATCAACATTAGCAGAAAACAAAACTGTTGTCAAACTACGAGTGTGTGGTATGAATATATACTGAGACTTAGGAAACTCTAGAGGCGGAAGGTGACACAAATCCCCGGGAAGCGCAGTGTACATGATAAAATGTTTGAAAACTTTTTGCATATTTTAAATCATTATTGTGAAATGCAATTCAATTATTTTTCCCAATGTGAATTTCCTCTTGGGATAAGCTTACGGGATCCTAGATATTCTCGCTTTTATTTGACTAAAACAAACATTTTCAAATAGAAATTAGTCATAGAATTACTTTATAAAAAATTAAAGTATATGATTATTCTGTGTAACTGAAAAGGTTGTGACGGAAAATAATTGACAGGTGATGACTGAAAAAAATAGCATATTTTTTGTTTGCTCATTCTTAAATTGAAAATCATGATGCAATAATTGATCAGATTAATACAATAACACGGAATTTCTTATCTCAGGCAGGATCGCAAATTATAATTACATTCATGCAAAGTGTAATGAGCACGATAATGATGATGATAACAACAATGATGATAATAATAGTAATAAATAATAATAATAATAATAATAATAATAATAATACCTCACGCAATAAACCATTTAAACTGCATTTGACTTTTGAGGAAAGGTAAAAGTAAAAATTCAATATTCAGAACCACACATAGGATAGATTCAGCATTCACGTTGGCTGGAAAACTGAGTGAAAACAATACAGCAGAAAACATTATTTTGCGAGAGTAACCTTTTTATCCGTGTTGTTATATGTTTAAATTAAAACAAACATTCTAAATTAATGAAATACAAAGCTTTTCAACGATAAATGTATAAAGAAGCCAGTTAGGTTAGCATAAGGCATCTAACATTACAAATCGTCATATGAGGAAAGAGAGATTTTAAAACGGAAGTTTGAGTATCAAATAAAATTAAAGAATTCTACAGCACATCTTAGAATTTTGTTATGTTCCTTTATTTAACACATGGATCGTGTTGAACATTGGAACATTTAGTGAAATGTGTTCGTGTAAATACTCTTCCTATGAACTTGAAAGATCAATTGCTGTACGCCAGAGACCAATGAAACGTTATAAAGTATGTAGTATGTATAAAATAAGTAGTAAGTTACCAATTTGTCTCAAATTTCAAATGTTACTTATAAAAATCAGTACTTTTGATAACATTCAAATTTATAAAATTGGTTTTGTCAAATACTGCCATTAGAATACGTAGCGTCTCAATATAAATTCAATGGGAATGATAACCTTAAATTTGTACTAATTTTCTAGTCATACATATTAAGTCACTATGAATTTGCTCTATATTTTATTTGAAATATTTGCAGTTACAATTTAAAATCCATGCTTTCTTCTGCGTCATTCAAATCTCTTTAGAGAGGAATCGAGCGACCGAAATGCCACGCACAAACCACGCAGCGGAGCTAATCCGCTCGCCAGCCAGCCAGCGAGCGGCAATCGCCAAACAGCCCCCGCCTCCACCCACGCCTCCGCCTCCGCCCCCGCACGCCGCCCCCACCCCCACCCCTCCCTTGGCCGGCCACCAAACGCGCCGCCCGCCCGTAACTCCGTGTAACGTGCCACAACAACGGCCCGTGACAGACGCCCCGCTCCGCCCCGCGCCGCGCCGCACCGCGCCGCGCCGGCACTCGTGCCTAAGCGATTACCGCCTCCGCCGCCGAGGCGGGCACCGCGCTTCCTGTTTACATTTTATATGGAAGCACCCGCCTGGCCGACCCCCCTCTCGCCGCGAGCTCAGCCAGACCCTCCGCGGACGCGGACGCGTGGGCGCTCCCGCTCACCCCCGAGCCTCCGGCGTGGGGGTTACCTCTCGCTGCAGGAATGTTAATTGAAAGCTTCGCCGCTGAGATATCATCTCTGGCAGGCTAAATCATCTGTTTCGCAACCCTCCTACTTGGCCCAGAAATGAACTTTTTTTAAAGAAAATATAAAATTGATTCGTGTCGAAAAGAATGACACATATAAACCGGCATGTCTGCATCAATTTTATTTCACTCTAGGAATATGTGTGATCCTAGCACATGCAACCCTGCATACACTACATCACATGCTCAGACATTTGTCATGCCAATAACCTCCAAAATAAGCACAACCATTGCCTATACTACATTAATTAAGGTTCTTCTCAATAGACGTTAATATAGAAAATAATATTTTTAAAACTTACCCGTTAGTACACGTTTCTGTAGCAACTAAAAATGCCATTGCAATAAGAAGTCGCAATATTTTTTCCTCAGAAGATTTTCTCACCATTCTTGTACCAATTTCACAGTCTTCCACCTTATTAAGGTCGGAATGGAAAGTATTTCACGTCACATGATATATATAAATCGAGATTTTCCGTGCGCTCATTGAGGTGTGCATTCGCGGATCTTGGGAAGTTGGCAGGCCCAGCGTCCGTGTCAGGCGGTCGGAGCCGTTCGCACAGGCGGGCCGCAGCTCAGCAGCGCGTCGGGCGCCCGAATTCCGCTAAAAGCCGCGTTTTCATCTTGAGAAAGACGGGTAAGTTAGAGTTTGCTCTGGAATAGAGACACAGATACGTCGGCTCGGTTTTTGGCACTGAGACGCGGGGAGGAGGGGCGGGCGGGCGAGCGGCCGCCGCCGTGGTGGGGGGCCGGAGGGGCGGCCGGCGCCCCGCGCGCATGCGTCGCATCTCGAATCGACGACGACGGCGCCGTCGCGCCGCCCGGGCGCCGCGGGGCGGCAGCAGCGGCGGCGGCGGCGGCGGAGGAGGAGGCTGCGTCCCGCCACGGCCCGCTCCGCCCCGTCCCGCCCAGCCCCGCCGCTAGCGCCTCCCGTGGCCGGCTCCAGGACGCTGCTGCTTCCTTGTTTCACGTTCCACGCGGGGTGCGAAAGCCGCCACACAGCAATTCGACCGCTTTGGCGCCTTTAACGGGAGATATGCAACCCGCACTACGTTTTTTTAAAAATCGCCTTATCCTTCGATCTCTTTAGCTTCCATAATGAACACAGTATTACAATACAATCAAAATACATAATAATACACATAAAAATTTACTTCCACATATTTCGGAACACTATCTGACCTTTACCCGTTGATTTCTTGGTTGTAGGTTGCTTGGAGGTTCTTTCAATTATTTATCACCTACGATTATTTGAAATTTGATCAGTTTCTTAATAAATGTTAATAGAACTAAAGTATTGAAATAATCCATGGAACGGCTGTGAACATAAGTCTGTTGCATTGATGCGAAGTATGCAACATGCATAAGTATGTTGGATTTAAAAGAAAATTGTAGTTTTTTTAAAATTTTTTACGAAGTGGATAAAACGTACGATATTTGTACTGCTACATCCCATTAAAATACTCGTTTGTTTATTTCATTCACTGTAATAAACTCTTTTCATATATTCTTCAATCTCATATTGTCTTAAGATATCTTACGGTAATTTTTATTTTAATAACAATTATTTTAGGATTCTCAGAGATAGAATCAATAATGTGTTAATGGTTCCAAACAACTTGAGGTGGTGAGTCGCCCTGAATTATTAGAGACCAACCCGTTAGCTCTTTTCCGGATGCCGGGGTCTTGGTCGCTTCATGAATATTTTCTGTGCGTCACGCTTGGTTTGTGTTAAGCAAATGGGCGTGTTTTTGGTTAATGGTGGAAGACTTTCCTTCCAATGAAAGTGACATTTTACTAAAGTAATTGTTCGCTCTCATCATGTCTGGCATTGACAAATGCTGTGAATTTAGTAAGTTCATCGATTGTTTTACTGGAAAATATTGCCTTGCATCACCAACCGTAAACTATCTTACCGATCGTTGGTAATTCCAAACGCCTTCTATACCATTTTAACTACATCTTCATGCAAATGCAGAAGCAAGTGATGTTCTACAAACAACGTCGCATTTACACATGAGTCTCAAGTTGAAGATTTCTGAGTACTGAACGATAACAAAAGACAAGTAAAAAAGCACGCAGGAATGAAGAGTTGTAGTAACTCATATCGCAGCATACAATGAATGAGTTTGATACGAACATGGGAAGAGTAGGAGAAAACTAGAGGCCTTTACGTCACCCAAATATTTTGGCGCAGTTGCTCGTACCATCGTGTAAGAGTCAACGTTTTCAGAAGCAGTATGGAAGCTGTAATATCTATTCTTATGCGTATTTGTACTAATGTTTTTTCTCTCACGATAATAGCGATGACAGGAAATTCATCACACGCATTCACCACAAGTGTATAGATGTAACGTTATAACAAGTCGAGAGCTGGATCTGCTCCAGAACTTTTAAATGAAAGTGATTCGTGGATACTAAAAAAGAGAAGTAAAGGAAAATTCATGCTGTGTAAATGAGATTTTTCAAGAAAGTTAGAGACTGCAAAAAACACGATCATATGATAAATGACGATATCAAAAAATGAACATATGTGTGTGTTTCGAATGTATGTATCAAATCCTGGAGGCATTATATTGAAATAAAAGTTTAAAAAAGAATTTGACGATTAGGAATGCAGTACCAATCAAAAGGAAGAAAGGTTGTCACGGGACCCAGAAATTAACAGTGTTGAACTTGGAAGTGAAGGTGGAAAAGCAATTAATACCTAATCTTTTAAAGGAAGAAGAAAAGTTCATTTTCATTGCATGAGTACTCTCGAGTTACTCTAGAGTGATCCAATTTTTGTAAAATATACTTCGGATACTAGATATTTGAAGAACTATCTGGGCACAACAAAAATGCCCACGTTTGCTAGAGGACTATTTCTATTGTCAAAAAATATTTTATTCCCGAACGGATATTAAAACAGCTTTCCATAGAAAAATAGTACGGTTCGATGTATAGTGGAATTGGATACAAAGTTCAATTTAATTGTAAACTATTTTGTTGAAATGAATGACTTTCGCCTTTTTCCGACAACGAGCTTTAGTAAACACTCCGTAAACTCTCTGCACATTTCTGGACTATCAGATTCCAATCATTATAGAGGGATGCTCATTTTGGTGTTCCATCGGTGATAGATCATGTAAATTCCCCTCGGAGTGAATGACAAACTGTTGTAGAAACTGCTCTCATATTTGTTTGCTCTAGGAAACAGTCGTTAATAGGTACTTAGCCCTTGGAGCCCGATAGTAGTAACGACTGATTGACCTGAAAGTGATATTAATGATGTGATGGACGGCGTATCTCCTTGTCTCCATATCCCATCACAGAGCCAGAACCATACATTCAACCGCAAATCACTCTATCATATCGGCTGGACTGTTATTGCTGTGAGTTCCCAATGCAGATCAATCATGTACTTCCCGTAGCGAGAGAAGTAAAGTGGGTTACGCAATCTCTCCCAAAGTAAATCACACATTTTTTCTTTTCTGACAATTGTTTAAATATTTCATATTTCATTGTCTAGCACAACTAACACAACAATACAATTAGTGTATTAATTTTTGTATATGTGGCAGATCAACGAGATCGTAAATATGTTTATCGTATAATAAAAATAACTAAAACTACGATTATTTTCCGACTTGAATACTTCTCTCTCTCGTCGGCTATCCCAATATTTTGTTTCACTTCAAGATTAAAATCATTGCTCTAACAACATATTTGAAAATTTTGAGAATAGAGAGGAAACTATAACTCATCTGTGCCATTCATTTTCAAGAAATTCTAATAATATGTAATCAATAAAATTGCCTTTTTCTGCAATTGTATACAAATGAAATATTTTACCTGCCGCTACGTACGCGTGAAGTTAGTCTTTTCTTTAGACATCTGAAAGCGTGGTTAATCCTTTTTCACGGGAATGTCACGGCAGTATAAAAATAGTACATTATGAAACGATGATGTAATGATGGGTATTAATACACGAGTTTGATATTACAATACGAGCGAGGAACGAACGAATCTCGTAAACTTCACACGAGTGTATTAATACCTATTAAATCGAGTTTTATACGGTACTATCTCTACGACTAATGGTAACTCTTATAAGTTAAACTTCTCCACTCAATAGTTTCGTGGCAGTCGACATACAGGATTCAGCCAAAGCCACCTAGCAGACACCTCTCTACCCTTGTCTTACCAGACCGCCTGCGAGGGGCTACAAAAGTTGCAGCAAGAATATTCCGACGACACCATTTTCGAATTATCTCGTATTTCTGGAAATGTCAATACCACCAGAAAGAACTACCATTCACTAGGCATTTTAAACTTATTAGAATTGGCCGTTTTTTAAGGACAACCACACGGCAGCAACATATAACACAAAATAACTTGCGTTTAGATCTAAACGTCACTTAAATGTTCTCTCCAATAACTATCACTGAGCTAGTCAAATAGGATAAAAGTCAAATTACGATCCAATTTATTTTAAATAATATTTCACGTAAAAATATTAATAATAAAAGAAATTAAAACTTAGAAGCATAAAATAATATTAAATGAAATTTTAATATACACACTCAAATGAAACATTTACTACAACGATTCTCAATGATTCATGTATTTATTAAGTTTCAATATTTGGTTTGTAAGCTTCTTTCATTATGATACAGATTATTGATCAATTGATCAATAATCTGCATCATAATGAAAACTGTTGCGAAATGACTATCATTATGCGACGGGTTGCGACCAACAAATAACAGCATTTTACAATAGGAGTAGAAAAAATATTTTTTTCTATTATGGAATAAACATTTTTATCTATGTACGCGTGCATGACGTTAGTCTTTTCTTGATACATCTGAACGACACTTTACGGTGGAGAAAAACCTTTTTTCACGGTAACATCATGACAATGTGAAAAAGTCTCCTTCGCGCGGTAAATAGATTCTAACAAAAGGAAGACAATAAAGTACATACCAGCGACAAAATCCCTCTAATTTTATTATTATTAATTTCTCCCCAATAACTAAGTACTATCATGCAATATGATGAAACTTGTCAGAACATTCACCTATTTAAACTCAGTGGGTTAATACTCATAGTGAGAAAAGACATTTATGATGGAATTAACGACATTTGCATTTTCGACATGCGACATTAAGATTTGCGACATGCGTTTTCATTAAAATAGGATGAGAAAACATTTTCAGTATTCTTAACTACTCCCTTTGATGTGCACCAATTTTTCATTGTAATTTTATTTGTAAATACCTTTGGTATTTTAGGATGAAAATTAGACACTAAAGCGTTTGCAGATTCAAGCAATTTCTGTGGACTGACAATATCGCTGTTATCCATTTCGAATTCAGTGATAACTAAGATGTTCCGTCTATAGACTAGAAACTCGTATAGGAATCAATGCTCCGTTTCCCGACGTTGCGACATCATGGCCTCCTGTTATACTATTGTTGATAAAGACTGCGATTCCTTTTGATTAAACACAAAGAGCAGATACGAACTAGTGGTGCTACAGAATGGCACAGACTTTCCCGTATTAGTTTTCTATTTCCTTGGGTCTTCGCTAGCTATTCGGAATTGCCACAAACTCTTTCTTGCCAGCTATCATCTATCACCTTTCCCTATACTACGTATATCACTCCGTGTATACGTACGTATACGGGAAAGTAAAAATTAGTTATATTTCGTGAACGAAAAGATTCTTTTTTGTATGATGTTAATTGTTTTTTCTACTCCCATTGTATAACTATGTCATTTGATGGCTACAACCCATTGCATAACGATACTCATTAGGATACAGTTTTCTATATGATACAGGTTCTTGACCAATCACAGGAAAGCTTACAAACCAAGTATGGACACTTCATTAATCATTGGTAATCGTTCTAGTATATGTTTCGTTCGACTGGGTACATTAAGGGGAGGCATCTGTGAAAATAGAATTTCTGAAAGGAACTTTTTTACAAATCTCAAAATTTTACCACATAATGAACACATTAGTGGTAACAATTGTACCAAGCTATTTTGCATTTTATAAAAAAAGGTTATTTTAATTCTTTTAATGTTTTTGCAATTTTTGTTACAAAACGCTCTAATTGGTCGAAATATTTGTTGATCACTTTAATATTTTAACCACGTAAACTTCATACCTTAAAAAGAAATGCTGCTTATATTACATAAATTACTTGTACAGTTTTTTATTTAAAAAAAATTGAATATTTGAAAAGCAAATATTCTGATTTTTTCCCTATTTCTATGTTTACTTGAACAGTCAAACTAAATCAATCTGGGCACTCTAAGAAGCAAATTTTATTATTTATTAATATACTAAGCTACTGTAGAAATTTGAACAGTGTATTTCAAAATTTGTTGCGAAAGGGGTGTTTTAAATACTCAAATTTGCTACAAAAACTAAATTGTGGAAAAATGAATTTAAAGATATACATGTATATTGTGGCTCTGAATTATCTTAAAAACTATCAGCAGCATAAGTGGGGGTCTTCTAGTAACTTTCTGAATTGTTTTTTTCTAATTCTGGATAAATTAAGTTTTTTCCTGCTAGATTTCACAGATGGTTTACTGGCTTCAACAGTACAACATGCGCTTGAGATTGCATAGATCAAGCTTTGCACTTATTTTCAGTGCTGTTTCACTGGATAGACTTACTATAGTTGCCTCTTGAACATGTTGAGTAATTTGACATCCCATGTTAGACTCATAGATAGCTTCTGTGATACAATGCAATTTTTTTACACAAATGTTTCTTTTGGATATATGGACCAAAACATTTTTTTTATTTTCGGCCTCAAGAAAATGTGCGCAGATAATCTCTTTCCCCACACATCATATACAGTTTGTACTGTTTTTGACCAAATAAATAAATAAAATAAATAAAAACATATTGTGGAATGATTCATTAGCATTTGAGCTCTTCCCCCTTGTGAAGCTTTCTAATATTTCATCAAAATCAAATCTTCTGTACACAGGAATTACTTTTACAACAAATTCTGAAGAAATAACAGTTTTCACATTATTTTTATGATTAGGTATTTCTTCCCCCTTTTATCCTATAAAAAACTGAAACAACTACGACCTAATCTACAACTATTCCACCAAAAATTATTTACACTTATGGCGGAAAGACTGAATAAATACTGAAGGAAATTCGATGTAACTAAAATATGCTAATAAAATAAAAATCACAAAGCGCTAATGGAACTTCTACAACAATACTACTATTACGAAACTAAGAGGATTAACACCAGCACACTTTATTCAAGAATGATACTCACAGTAACAAATGTTTTCCGCAATAATTTCCAGCATTCATATGTTCTTCAAGGACCCTACAACAAGTTCCTTAAAAAAACACCGGGATATTCAAATATTATTCTACTAATATTCGGAAAATAACGCTTAGTGTGCAGAAAGGGGGCGTGGCACACAGCGCGCATAGGCATTTGAATCATCATTTCGGGCACTTAAATGCATCTCAGACCAAATACTATAGAGACAATACAGGACACTTCCCCGTTCTTCCACGCAACCGATGGAAACAAGTTCCCACTAGCGATCCTAGTGTCAGAACCTGGTAATGTAGCGCCAAATAGAAATGTCAATATGATTCTTACAGAAGAAACAAATATTTTTTAATCTACCTAACGAAATAAGACTTATTTTTACCTACTCTCGCTGTGATTTAATTATATTGAAGGACTCAAATTACGGAAAATTATAATGTACAATGTGTTATAATGGACATGAGAACATTGAACCTTTAGTGAACATATAATGAAAATTATTTTCACGAATAAAGTTGTTACAAATGCAAGATTTTTCTTGCCTAAACACTTCCACTGATACATTTGGCTTTTTTTCCATTTGCTTCCTTCTAAAAGCACTGTATCAATACATTGATACCTCTGCTTTCATACAGATTATTACACCCCTTACATAAAATATTCTGCAAGTGAATATTAATGATTTGCAATAATTGTTTTTGTACGTCAAGTTTACTTTGACGTAAACAATTTAAAAAGTATTTATTGAAAACATATTCAGAAAACTAATGGCGAATTCATTTGGGTAGAAAAGCGTGGCATTCACATACTGTTTAATCACAATATGCGAGTTTCTTAATTTATACTTTTCATCCAAATTCTGTTAGGCATTTCTACAACCATCATATGGCACGGTACTACACAACCAGCCACATACATAGGACTCAGCATTTTCCTGTACGAAACTTGTAGGAATATCTTCAGTGTTATCCATTTCTGCAATGTTCGTTACGCATGGCATTGGGAATGGCAATGTGCAAGTAGTCTCCCAATTAAGTAATTTTATAGTTTTTAATGCATTTTATTACAAAGAGAAGTCAAATTGTATTAAACTAGCTTCATTCATGTTCAAGATTTTTTCAATTTTTACCTGTTTTTATCACGAGGAAATATGAAGAACGAACGCGAGTTCTGCTGTATTTTATAATAAAGCCAAAAACTGCAGAATTGTTTCCTGCCATACGTAGAATGATGTAAAGAACAGTATTGTAAAATATGTTTTCCAGAAATCGACCAGAAAGACAATAAAATGAAAAGAAATCAAGTAGACAACAAACACCAACAGAGCATTGAGGTTAGGGATGTACGAGTTATTACCAGGTTCTGCCACCAGATGGATGTTTCTCGATATATCGCGAAGTGTCCTGTATTGTCTTTATAGTATTTGCTCAGACGAATCTGACTCGGCGACAAGACTCTACAAAGTGCGATCTTATTTATAGCGATGAAATCCAAAAATTGAAGTTTTCAAGAAACTTCATCAAGTTTCACAGAAGCCTCCCTTTAAAATTGCATTTAATATTATATTATGTTAGTCAGTTTCAATTTCTTTTATTATGAGTAATTTTTAACGTGAAATGTTATTTAAAATAAATTGATCGTAATTTCACTTTGATTCTTTTTTGACTAGCTCAGTGATAGTTATTGGAGAGAACATTTGACTAAGGTGAAGATCTGAACGCAAGTCATTTTGAGTTATATTTTGAGTTGCTGCCGTGTGGCTCTCCTTAAAAAAAGTCTAGTTTAAAATGTATAGTGAATCAAAGGTGAATTTGACACGTCCAGAAATAAGAAAAAAAGCAAAAATGGTGACGTCAAAATTGAATCAAAGAACACAACAACGTTCGATGTCCAGGGGTTTCAGCTTTTGGGGAAAGGAAAATAAACTCATTTACTTCAAAATGTATTGTTTTATTCCCACCAAAAATATGTTTATTTATACATTCTTAAAGCAACTCTTGTGGTATTTTTGGTTTAGAGTTTATGAATACATCGTCATCTAAATTAATGTGTTGCGGACTTCGAAACTTTTAATATGCCATTATGTGGTTTCAGTATTAAAGTACGCATATTTTAAAGAATTAGTTATGCGTTTTGACAAAATCAAGAAAATTAATGAAATGGAAAATAAAAAAATAATTATTCTTTAAAATGTTGCCAACTTTTCTATTATATGAAAATAAATTCATAATTTACAAAGAAAAGTTATCTTCCTCTCCACCTCACAGCTCCTCCAGGTTCACAGCACTTTTTCTTACAACCACAGTCTGGGCCTACAACTAGCGCAGAAACAAACTGCTCTTTATATTTTACATATTCTGCTCTCTTAATTCTGGCCGTCTTGATTGTAATCCTTTTCCACTCACTTTAATTTTTTTCTCTTGCGACCTCAAATCTGTTCTTCTTCCGTGGTATTACTGTTGAAATACTACACAAAATGGATAAACTTCAACTTGATTGCGAACTGAAATTTCGTTTATTGCCCTTAACTCAAAACCCTAAAAAATGAGATAACTAACCTTTTTGTTTGCATCAATTCAATTATTGCAGCAACTTCTGTACACCCTCGCAGGCGGTCTGATACAACAAAGCCACCTTTGATGGGCAGGGTGCTGTCCGCTAGGTGGCCTTGGCTGAATCCTACATGTCAATTGCCACGAAACGATTCAATTTGAAAGTTTAACTTATAAAAGTTACCATAAATCGTAGAAAAAGTACCGAATGAAATTCCATGTAATGGATATTAGTACACTCGTGTGAAGTTAACGATACTCGCTCGTTCTTCGTTCGTATCGTAATATCACACTCGTGAATTAATACCCATCATTATAACATTATTTAATAATGTACTATCTTGGCTCCACCTATTAGTATTGGCAAAAAAATTCAATCCCTATGGTGGAAAAAAACATGACTTCACACACTTAATATAAAAACTATTTTCATTTTCATCATTTACGCTTTTCGGAATCTTGACATTAATAAGATGACGTGAGCTTATTATTTTTAATCCTGTATTTATAGAGTGCCACATTATCAATCAAGCAGGTTGCGTAATTTTTATATCTGTTTTGGAAATTCAATAAATAAAACTAAAATAGAGATTTTGTTTCAAACAAGTTGTTGTATATTTCCGCAAATTATGAGAATGTGTTCCAAATCGATAATTAATATGATTTCCTGCTGCCATTTCCTATTTACAATACAGATAACATTTATAAATTTATTACTTTCGTACACTCTTATTGTGTTTCGTACACTTAGCACTAAAGTTGCATTTTACGGAATGATTAGCGAAACAAACTTCGCCTAAATAATTGTTTCAACTTCTTTTAGACATTTATTTTCATTCGTAAAGTTAATAAATTTCTATATAAGCTTATTATAAAATATGAACGTTAAATATACATTTCTCTGTAGTATTAATTATGGGTGTACATTTTAATTTGTTATTCCTGTACATCGTCAAGCTTATATTGGCAAACCTTAAAAACCTTCCACATAATTACAATTTCTGAAAAATCAACATTTAAATATTTTAATTAATCTGCAACTACAAATTTGTAAAATGAGAAAAACCAATGAATTCAGCTTGGATGAAAAGTGATTCTTTTACTCTCGATTTTGCCACTCTCTGCTTTTGTTAGGAAACCGCTGGAAAACTTTCAAATCTGATCAATGAATACATTATCCCATCACTGAAAGGTTAATGCGAATTAGAGTTCATTTCTGCGGTAATAACTAATAATATTAGAGGAAAATAGGAATTTATCAGATCGTGATGGAGTGAAATCAATAACAACGGGATTATCACACGAAAACTTCATGCAAGTTCTAATGTTTGTCAACTAAATGGCACACGGAAACAACATTAGCATCTCACGGCCTAAGAGATTCGGCAATTACGCTAGTGAGTCACTTCACGCCCTAGGTGAAGTGTCCCGAGGCTGGTTAAGAGTGACTGGTGGAAACGCTCCTCTTGTCTGACAAACCTTGACAAATCGGAGCTGCCAAGGGTGTCACATGTGTTGCAGACGCCACAGGTTGGGAAACGAAAATACGAACTGGAAGTGTTAATGAAGTGTTAATGAGTGTTGAAGAAGTGCTAAATAAATCAAAAAGATTAAGAAGAATAAAAAATTAAATGAAGTATATGTAATAAAATGGTGCAGGAACAAATAAAAGTGTCAAAAACAAATAAAGGCATATTTACAAAAGCAGAAGTGAGCAGAACATGATTGCAAACACGAAGATACGGTGGAAATCATAAATAATAAAAGAAAAAAATGATTTCCGTTAAATAATGTGGAGAATACGACCACCAGGTAAGAAATTAAAATGAGCAACATAACATAAAAACCATGGAGGCTGAAGAGAAAATGACGCACATATTCAATCAACGGGGATTTTAAAACAGTTCCACTTACGACGTTAGGATAGAGTCATATGGTATAAGACAAGACCCTAACATACAACTCAGGCTGTTTAACAGCGAAGGAAAATATTTAGCATAAGAAGAAAAATAAAATGAAGAAGAGGAAAAGTATGCATAAAGAAGAGAGGTACAAGTAGACAGAAGAAAAAAACAAACAGGAGAATTCAAATAAAACATTAAAGGAAGAGGCAGACGAAGAACTACAATAACAAAGAAAAGAAAAAGGGAAAGTAAGAAGAAAAGGAAACGAAACTGAAAATATACACGAACTTGTTGAAACAGAAAAATGAAATCCTACAAGGACTTGAACAAGAAAAAACAATGTACACATACACGCGTTCGCGCATGCGCGCCTAAATGACACCCGTGTGGAAATCCCGAAACACACAGGTAGCGCCGAGCGTCTTCGGCGTCGCCGGTGACAGCTGCGAGCGGCGTCGGCGTCGGCGTCGCGGGCGGCCCACGCGATCGCGCGCGCTATTCCTGGCGCCCCGCCCCTCGACGGCCGGCGAGGCGGAGGAGCGCACGCCCAGCCGTCGCGTCGCACCGCGCCACGCCACACACCGGCCCGCTGCCCCCGCCCAGCCCTCCCTGCCACCACACCGCCTCTACGGGACGTAGTATATGAAAGAAAAAAGAAGACGAAAAGGTGGTATGGAAAAGGAAAGGAGAGGATAATCGTTTAACCAAGGCACGCAAAACTCGACTGTTCTGAAACGACTCTTGTACGAATAAAATGTCCGGGAAAACATTGGCATGGAGATCCTAGGGTTTGAGTCCTGTGGTGGAGTATTTCAGTTACTACAATACTTTGAAATGGCAACATTTCCACTGACAAAAACGAAGAAAATGAGTTGTTAGTATGACAAGGCTCTATCCGACTTCCACTACAAATATATCATACTCGTGTTGTTCTTTTTGGACACAAATCTACTGTAAAAATCACTTCTGAAGGTGATGAGATGACTAAATAATGAGTTAATGCAATTTTAACATCAATAAATTCGAAACGACTGACATGTTGTTTGGAACATTGATATGGAAAATGGTCGACTAACTATAGAGCTGCGTCAAATTCAATGACTGTTTGAAGGAGAATGCTAGCGGCCGGCTGCTCTGATTCGTGACTTTCCGTGGCTTCTACGTTGAATTGCAGGCTAATGCCGTCGCCACGAACCGTGCGCGATATTTCTTTCCTCATACTTGTCCTCGTCTCTCCCCTTCCGTGAGCGCGCACACACACACATACACATACAAACACACGCAAGCTACACTACAATACAACTCGGGTGACCAGTGTGGAAGTATAGAGCTTGCCTCGGTTGCTGCAGAACTCACTTGGGGAGACACTCGGAATGGAAAATCACTGCAAGCCGAGTGTGTCGGCACCAGATCTCACGTTCCAACGTAGAATGAACTCCGTGATCTCGCGGGATATAGAATGCACTACAATTACGAGACTAATTAATGCGCCCGGCATCAATAAATACTTACTCACTGTACACGAAGGAAATATGCATGTTTGTACCATTTATAAGATGCCAATGACATAAAACCTGTACGTATGTATACACTGGTTTGGGAATTACTCCACAGGGGTACATCAAATAGCTTTAAGAAGAAAAAATACTTCCCAGAAGGTGATAGAAGGAAAATAGTAGGTGCTAAGTGCCTTTCAAACCCACAACGCTGCATCACACATCAAAAACGTGCAAACTCTACAATTAGGAGCATTTGGCTCTCGATACCAGGTTTTCATCTATTTGATGAAAGAGAGTTAAGTTTCATATTCAGTAATGTAGTACAAAATCAGACCTTTTTGAATATTCTATTACTATATTGGAGGACACCTTCCCACTACACAAAACGTGTCACGAGAAATGCTCGAAGTTGGTTTTCAGAATGAAATTATTTTCACTTTTAAACATTAGAAGTGCGGTACATTCCAACGGGTTGAACTAGTGTTTTTAAAAAAATTGTATTTGTTTGTTATTCCACCACCAGACACAAGCAGTCGTGGAGAACCAGAGCCCGTTGCTACTACAACCTGTATCTGTGACGATTTTTGAATTTCGTGATCAATGGAGTTGATTCACATGAGTATTGTGGATCAACCTATTGTGGGTTATAAGGATGGATGTGGAGATAGGATTGGGAAGTAAGAATTGGGCACTGTCCATAGCCTGTAATTTTAGGATTCTGCTTCGGTTGATTGATAATTCGTGTTTTCATGTTTCCGGGTTTCAACTGTTACGGGTTCATAATGTATCACGGGAGGTGGCGGTCTTTGTCCCACCGTCGATTGATGAGATCCAGCGTGAACCTACACGTCGGCTGGCGGGGTTTCCTCCTACCAGGTTTCTACCACTAGCGAGGTACCGCCCCCTCCTGACAAGCTATAAGCTCTCGGTTCGTCTCCCGACATGTATAGTAATGTAGTGCTTGTACGTGTGTGTGTGTGTGTGTGTGTGTGTACGTAAGGGGCGAGGATATCTCCAGAAAAAGCAAGGAATTAATCGGAGAGATTAATAAGGAAAACTACCGATCAGTGCAGGCGACTGCTAGAAATCTCCTCCACACAACAGCTGAACCCAGTCTATCTTTGTAGCTAGTGACAAAAACCTGCCACCGTCGGGGCTCAAACCCTACGTGCCAGAAAACACTGCAGGGACCTCACTTATGCCTTGAGTCTTCTCAGCCGATGGTTCTGCTTCAGCTTCCAATTTCAACTGATCGGAGGAAACCACGGTAACGACCGGCAAGGGCTTTTCATCCAGGCAGTAGATGGATTGGGACTAGATTCTTGTTTGATTAGCTCGTGTCAAAAAGTCTGCCATAGTCGGGACTCAAATATTTTATTATGCTTTTATGTCTTCTTCGTCATTTATATTGTAAACGTGTGGAGTGTAAACAATGGGTGAAGAGAAGAATGAAAATTTAATTGTAGCAATATACAATGACACTAGAGATTATGTAGTTTATATTTTCATTGTTTGTCTTCAAGATAAATGATTTGTGGTTCGTAATACTAATTAACTTGGTATTTGAAAGGGCGAAAATTCAAAACAAGCAGTTTATAAGTTCTTATTTTCATGCAATGTAAAATAAAGTAATATTTTGCAAAACATAATTTTTTACATATTTATTTATAAAACGGCAATATTCGTCCCTTTTGTAGTTGTACTGGTGAACAAACAAGGAAACTAACATACACAATAATATTACTAATGATTCGTCGGTCTCTTGTATTTTGTATTTATACAAATTACAAAGTAATGTGCGGGGAATAATACTCTCAAATATACTTTCCGAAAAATTCTCTATCAAAGAATTTTAATAGAAAATCTTTGCTTATAGAATTATAAATAGTGTAATGGTAGTATTTCATTTGCTGTTCTAATGAACTCTCAATACCTTTTTTGGAATAGGTGAATTGTGAATTGCATTTTAATTAATGATAACATTGGTGGTCTAGTCCGTGATTCCAGTAGTCAACATACACGCGTAGTATTGTCAACTGTTCTCAAAATTATGAGATTCAGAGGAATAAATCAGGACACATTTCACAAGAAAGAAAACGGAAACCACAAATTTAAAGCGCAACATTACCCTTACACTAGCAGCTATGTCAAGATACGATGAAATCTGAATATGTGCCAGAAGGAAATAAATTGTCTTTTTGGCTCCAACTTCATCTCTTGTCTTTTACGCAACATTAATATCTTATGCATAGAACAACTTCCGAGCAATCTGAAACCTGAAAGATGAAAACATAAATATCGATCGGAAGTTTGAATCTTTTTTCCTTTTCCATTATGAAACACATTTTCAATTTGCCTCTACTTTCGTACAACTTTTTTCAAAAGCCTCTGAAGTTTAAACAATGGATTTTGCGTTTCAACGATGCTTTCATGCACCTATTAGGTTCTTAGGCTCCATCTCGTCTTATTTCTGTTTCACAATACCCATTCGTTCTTTTTCTCCGATTCTTCATCGGAGACAAATGGAAGGTAATTGGCACGGCGCCGTCTGCGTATGAAGCGGTCCAGGACGTTGTCTGTAGATGGGAGTGGGCGAGAGCAGGTGCAGTGTCCGCTAAGGGCATGGTTAGCGGGCAAAACTGTGTCTTGTTTGATTCACTTTAAATTATATCAATTAATTTATTATTAATTGGTAATTCTTTTGGTGAGAAAACTAAAAAGACAAACAAAACTTAATAATAATAGGTACTTCAACAACAGAGCGTGTTTGGGATGTTTGATTTCTGAAGATCACAAGAATACTAAAGAATGGGAAATTAGCTGAACAATAGGAAGAACATAAATAGAAGAGAAAATGTGAATTTAGAGGGCAATATTCAAAATGAACGAGACCACAAATACGCATGACATTAAAAAAAATTTATGTGAATTTGGTTCTCTTTAGAAGTGAGACTTCAATTCAAGTAAATGAAGATCGGTTTCCTACTTAATTGTTTTTATCTCTGTTCACTAATTTTGAGCATAAACTACTGATTATCACTCTTGGCATCCAAAATTACACAACACTCAACTTTCTAATAACTCTCCACAAGTTATACATTCAATTAGTACTGTTACTTTCCATAAACCATGGCAGTACAGCGAAATGAGTCACAAATTCAACAATCTATCATCTTCCTCATATCTAGCAACTATGGAACTTTTCAAAAGCACGCCAAACTATCTAACTATCCAATGAGAACAAATTGAAGAATTTACTATTAACTATACAATTTTTCGCTTATAAACTCTTACTCTGCATACTTACGAATAGTGAAATACGACAAGGAATGAATAATCAGTATATGTGTGTGTGTATGTATGTGTGTGCACTGTAACGTGTAGTACCGAGAGGGCAGCTGAATTTTCGTGTTTGCTCGCTGAAACGAAGCCGCCAGCACTACTGCGCCGTGGTGGCGGCGGCCGCCGCGAAGGGATCGGGCCGATGCAGGGCGGCGGACAATGGGCCAGCGGAAATCAATTCCGCCATGAGTTAGCGGCGGATGATTGGAGCGCAGGCGGATGAGGCCGAGAAATGAGGCGCAGTAATTGAAAGAACGCAAGCGCCGGGGACCTCCGTGCACTTGGAAGGGGGCGTGGCAACGCTTGCCTTCCAGCGGTTAGAGTCGCTGGTGGATTTCCATCTGCGATGAGCGACGTGTGGATGATGATACCCTTGATTGGAAACAATTTTTTGGATTGATTGATTTGTGATTGCGAGATCGTCAACGGCTAAAGTCGTTAGTCCCGTAAGTGCAGTGCATGCTTTTTCCTTGAGAAGTGGCTGTGATCTTCCCCCGCTGGATGGTGAGATCCGCGCCTATCTACCATCGGCTAACTGGGTATATCCTAACAGCGAGGCACCGCTGCAACCGTGACAAGCTCTAAGCTCCCGACCGGTCTCCCGACTTGTGTGGTAATGTAGTGCTTGTAAGTGTTAGTGGTGTGAGAGATGATGATAGGACATAGAAGAGGAAGGTACGTTCGCGCGCGGTCCGTGGCCTGTGTGTCAGGGTGCTGGTCCGGTATGTTGATAGGAGAAACCACGGAAAACGATCAGCGCAGCCGGCCGCTAGAATTCGCCTCCAGACTGCAACAGAACTCGACATAGCTATCTAGCTAGTGTCGAAAATCCTGCCACCGTCGGGACTCTTAGGACCTCCGAGTCAGAGGCACTGCAGTGACATTAATTGATTCCCCGATCCACCTCTGACAATAATTCGAAACAAGGAGTACACGAAATAAACAAGGGCTATTAACGCGAGTTCATTGAACATCCAATAATTAGGAATTTTTTGAAGAATTTCGAAAAAAATAATTGTCAAATGTTTCTGCTTTATCATATTATTCGATCAATTAAATGGTACGAGTGAGGAGATCTGGCACATCCGGATACAGATGGTATGCTTGCCCTTTATTTTTCATGTCATTCACACAGTGCTGATAATTGCCAGATTGCTCCGGAAACAGGAAACAATAAACTAACCACCCTTGTATCTCGTCTCTCTACGTTTTGCGAGATTAAATATCAGAAAATTGACAACAGTTTCAGGTATCTGAGAATGTTTTCGCTGCTACCAAGAGTAAGAGAGGTATAAGACGCTGGTTTCTTATGCCTACCTTATCACTTGAGCTGCTTCTGGTTTCTATGCTAAAATGTTTATTTCTGCAAAATATCTTTCACTCTATCAGAATCTTAGAATTTTAAATTTTTTTCAAGTTGCAACACCATTGATTTGATCATACAGATGAGGTATCAGGTTCAAATGCTTCTGTACAATAAACAAATTTCATTATATAAAGCAGTATATTATGTTACATTCGTATGATAGTAACAGAATATATTAAATTGTGCGAATAATTTTGACAGTGTTTTATGGAAGGATGTTAAAGAATTCGTAAATGATGACATGACAATTATCATACTTCACTATAAAGAAACGGATTCAAGGAGAAGACAAACGGTTTACAATTTAAAAGGGGACAATTTTGATGTTTGTTCATCTTATCGATTCCACTTGTTATTTCCAGTATTACTTCTTTATCCTTAAGAATGTTCGAATTATCATGACAAAAATTGTAAGTATAAACATTTTTAAACTATACTTTGTCTTTATTAAATTACTAGCTTAAAAACCGACATTGCTCGGACATTAATTATGACAATATCAGTGAGACGTCAGGTGTAGGTCCAGGATTTGCGTAAAGATTCTTTGCACCACGAAGGTGGGCATGCACCACTAAGTGCATTTTCTGCAGGTATTTAGATGGAAAAACATAAAGTATAATAAAATTTACAATTTTTATCGAAGACACACATGAATCTCTTAACATCAAATGTTTCTCTCGTTCTGAAGTTTCTCGCGATTGCGCGGATATTCACAATCACATATGCATCACAATCATTTATTAGACATGAAAAGGAATTATATATTTTCCTACCCTGTTCCACCTACAATCTATACTAGTGTAACTTCATCCCTATCCCACTTCATCTTGCCCATGCCCTGTTACCACCCCCAAATTCCTGGTTTACTTTATTCAATTTTAACTAAAATCATTAACAAATCTAATGTAAAATTAAACATACTTTTTAAATTGTCTTAAAGAGAATTACAAGTAAAGATACAGAAAACCTTACAAACAGTGGATTCCGGCTTGACAAATGTTCAGTATTTATCATGTTTCATCTTCGCTCGTGCACCCCACAAATTCTAACATGTTAACATGTGTATTAAACCTTTTATTATGCAAAATAAATTATTGTATGAAATAAAGCTTATTTCCAACCTACCTTTATAAATATGAATGCGAGAAAGTGTTGGCGTAGGCGTGAATATTTCACATTAGACAAATAAATGTGAAACAATCAAATCATGTGAATAAGTTTTTACATGTTCTTGACTCGTGCACTTTTTTTTCCAGTTTTTGGTACATTTACATTTTTCATATACTTTGTTTCACTCCTAGTTGCAATTAAGATCAATTTTCAGCTAACCTTTACAAATAGCGTATACGTGAAAAAGCGCCAAAGGTTATCATTTTCAAGTACAAATGGTTCACATTACGCATTTAATAGTAAAATAAACATTCACTCATCAGTGGTAATACTCATTTTCAGAAGTTGTTTCAATATCATTAGTAGGCAGTAGGCTAATACTCTTCATTAAAATTCTTCTATTTCACGTTACACATTTACTAAATGATTAAGGAAACACGTAGACCAGTGGTGTCAAGGTCTTCTACTAGTGGCTGTGGCACGCGTTGTGGCACCGTAGCATGCCACGAGCTTCTCTGCGCCACTAGCGTCGGGAAAGGAGACTACTAGTAACCCCGCCGTTTTACAATAGGGATGGCGTTTTCTCTGGTGGCGTGGTGATGAACTGCGTGGAGGGGAGATTTCGTCGTGGCATTCGTGCCACGGACTCCCGCTCGTGGCATAGACCTTGACAACACAGACGTAGACAGTTACACTTCTCTGCTCTCATCCCATTTCTTTCAGATTTTGATGTTAAGAATGAGCAAGCCAGTAGAATTTGGCTACGTGACTGCGAGGTAATTTTGTATTTTTGTTGTAAAAATGCATATTTTGGGGAAACATTTTAAATTGTATCTACGCTATTTTTTTAATGATCAATCAAAAGTATTTGTGCCGAATTTGGGCGCAATCAGTTCAATGATACTATTTTTTGTGTCTAAGTTCATTTTTATGTAACTGATCAAAAGCAGGGCGACAAAGAATTTTCTAGTCACTATCCGAAAACTGAAGATTTAACGCGACCGATTTATTATAATTACCCTTTCTTTGAAACAAAATGAAGTGTACGAAACGAAGTGAAATCTGAACTAACCTGGAATAGTGGATTAATAGAATATACTGTGGCGTCATGTAGGTTGCAATAATATACAGACGAAAGTGGGTTTAACCTATTGATGGTTTATTAATAATGAACCTCACCTCCGAATAAACCTTATGTACATTCGTTAATTAACGAAATAAATCGACCCTACTACTAGGAGTGATATAAATTCTACGGCTACCATACCTCTACTTAACTATCGAATGAACCCGATCGTGTGAAAACACCGCAGAACTCCTACACGCCTCCTCACTCGAGTCTCACTGCCTCACGACAAATACATTGCCGGCTCTAGCCTCCGCACTCGCGGTCTGCGCCCCCACCGGACGGCTGCCTCCGAACTGCACAAGTCGACTGCCTGAAGCGAAAGGGGGCCGGTGGAGCGTCGCAGCGCCCTGCCTAGGCTCGCAGCGCCCTTTCACTCTGGGCTTTCTCACTACATTACATCCTGTCGACGCGCACGTGGTCCTGAGCGTCTCTCCTGTGTCACACGGTCACCCTGTTGTCATATCTATGTTTGTGCACGACGCTACAATACAAATAATATCTTTTAACCCATTGTCCAGTCATATGTACTTTAACCGGCTTATAACACTTATATAAGTATAAGCAGTTATCAGAGCCATTACTTTGCGTGTTAGTGGGAAGCTCCTTGCCAAAATGTGTATGGGTTTTTGAGAAAGAACCTCTCATCAGAAGTTGTCAGCTCATAATAAAAATTTAGAGTCCAATATATTTGTTGACGATAGCACTAATGATGCAACATCTCATTTGAAGTTAATGAAATTTGGCAGATTCAATGGAACAAGAAGAAAACATGCCAAATGAACTATGGAATAAATTAAATACTAATGAGAAATATCTTTTTTTGAAAGAGCCAAATTCTGTCTACAAGTGTGTGACCTATTAACAAATTTGTTATGTTTCATAAAATCCCAAGCATTGTTTCACTATGACGTTAATTGAAAATGTGAATAATGAGTTTTTAAGGAAAACAATTTTAGAAAAGAAAACAAAATATAGTTTTCGTATTCATTTTTAAAATATGCTCACAAACCTTTTATCTTGTGGCTTTAGCAGACACTGAGCCAAACTACATTTCGTCGTTATGTATTTGTTGATACGATTTAGCACCCATCTAGTTCGGAAATTGGCATGATCCATGAATAAAATTTGCAGAGCGATCCATGAATCAAATGTTTGGAAGCTAAAACCAATGCAAGTGCACAATATTTTTCATGAAGCAAATAACATTTTGGGTTGTAGTATCCATAAATGAAATGCAATTGTTTTAACATATAGCTACAAGTATTTGTATTTTACTGCGCTCGCTAACCAGTAAAATTAGCGTTTCAACGTTTCTTTCTATCGAACACTTTCAGGAAGAAATGTCTCATATCAAACGACGCGAATATTTTCAATTGCCCGTTTGTCGAAACGCGAAGGACTACATCCGCCGTCGAAAATTTTGAGAACCGCGACCCATAAAGAGGCCAATTCCTAATCGCTGCGACGTCCGAATATGATCCATTCCCCTCTTTTACTTCGAATGTGGGGCGAACTTCCGACCAACCCGTATTTATAGAAGCTGAAGTTGCTCCCAGGTTATTTGTTTCTCCCTCTCCCTGCCTTTCCGCCGGTCTCTTCGTTTTGCTTTGCGGAGATTTTTTTGCAGGGCGGTCACTCGCAGCCAAAATTTTGTGAATGGCTGTTCTTGAGTCTCCAAGCGTACACCTGTTGTTCGAGTGCGCGGGGCGGAGCGGAGCGGGGCGGGATGGGGCGTAGCAGAGAGGGGAGAAGAGAGGTGGGTTGACGGTGAGGGGTGGCGGGGTGGTGTGGAGGGGCGCGGCAGAATGTTGTGTTGGCAAGGGCTCAAACTCTCCGGCCGAGGTATCCGTCCAGACGGACTCGCCTCTTGCTGCTTCCCATCTGATCCCCCTCCCGCGAGGTATCACGCTATATATAAAATATCGCAAGTATATTTAACCCTCGGGGCGTGCAATAGTGGCGGTATGCAGATTCTGAGTGGGGGGAGCGCGGGCGGCCCCGGCGCCGTCGGCTGGTTTCGGATTCGCGTTATCGTTTCGCCACCGTCTTCGTGGTCGTGGGATCGTTCCCCACGTGACAGGTAGTGCTGTGGACATTTCGACGGCTTCCAGTCTTCTTTCCCTAGTACGTAGGACATTATCTTCGCCGTCGCTCCTGTTGACGTTTACCAACCCTTCGTTTGTGTCTTTCCAAAACATCATCTCGCGATATACTTTGTATCTGACTCCCCACGTACACCATCCTTTCAAGTCGTCACCTGATCTCAAGAACCCATCACCATGTTTACTACATTCTTTGCCCTACGTACGTTGTGAGTTCTATTTACGCTATATTGCCTTTTCCGAACTTCAGATTTCATCATCAGATTTCAAACCAAAATCTTTACACATCCACAGTAACTTTAATATGTCTCAAACTCCGCAAACAATAGATATATCCTTCATTATTTTTTTTCTGTTACTGAGATTCTAATCTCATCGGCATTTCCTGACACGACCAAGAATAACATAACCATTGCGAGTCATGACTCGATTTTTGCCAGATTTTTTCCATCATCACCAGTTTTCCCTATCACTATCATTACCACCATCGCTCCGAAGTTGTAGCTCAATGCTGCCAACACCATCGCCTCCATCTTCGAGCCTCCGTTCTCATCCCTACTTCCCCATCACGTCCTCCACCTCATCCCCCCATCGCCGAGCCTCGGCCCCTGCCAACACCGCTTGGACAAATGCAGCGCGGCAGATTTCAGGCGGCCGTGTGCCGCGGCAGCGCCATCTGCACCCAGCGCGCTCTCCCCCATCCCCTCCCCTCCCGCCGCCGTCACCGCCTCCGCCGCCGCCTCCGCGCTCAAGAAGCCGCTTGGCTACGGAGATCCGCGAGGCGCTGCTGGTTCCCAGGCGGTCGCTTCGCGCGGCGGGGAAATCGCGAACGCTGCACGCAGGCCTCGTTCATCGTAAGTAAATACCGCGTTACGCTGCATGTTGTGAGTCAAGCAATGTATTACGCATTTTATTTGAACTGTAATGAACAGAACCAAGTGACGTCCACGTATTAACCGGTATGATGACAATATAATTAGCTTGATCAACTTTTTTAATCTCAGGACGGTTGGAACCGTAGAATTCAGTAAGCTCACGTTTCATTGGCCAGAATTTTAGAAACCTGGCTTTTTAATTTTTTTCAGAAGAAGTTGCTACAGACACCAGTTATCAAAGTTAAGAATTAGCATACTCGAATCGACAAAAATATTTGGTCGAAAGAACAGTCTATCTCTCACTGTAATTAGGATCAAAAATAGGAACAGTGTACGAGTATCCACTCTAGCAATCGTAATCTCCAGTGGCTGTCTCTAGAACAACGTGCCAAATAATGTCCAGGAAACTTGGTATATTATTAAGGCATTTTAAATAGATGCGAGAAGTCTGTTATTCTGAATACTTGCTGCACGTTGTCAAATCCTGTTACCAATCATATAATTAATAGCAAATAACAAACTTTAGTGCAGATTAAGATAATTCTCTGACCGTCCAATATAGTACGCTCGCCACTCAGTCTGCGTGTTTGCCTTTGTTTTTTGTCTCTTTTAAGGTCTATTCATGTCTCGATTATAAGCTATTTTTTCATAGCTGAACTTATTATTTTTACTTTGCACTAGTGAGAAGGAAGACAATTGCACACTCATGTTCAAAATTTTTCAATTTAAAAGTTTTAGGCACTTTCTATCCATTTAGAAACCTAACGCCTTTACCTATATTTCTAGAAGATGTATTTACTTGTCAAAAAGAGGAGAAATTGATTATTGCCTAGTATCAATAGTTATGGAAGAAATCGCACGTGCGTTTTGCTCACTGTCATTTTGAAAAGAAAAAAAATAATGTTTTATATTTATGTTTATATTCAAAAACTATTGTTTGGATGAAAACATCAGGGTAGCTAATACATATATATTATTATTATTATTATTATTATTATTATATAGTAAAAGTCCTTACGATTATAAATACTAATAATTAAAATTGGTTTTAGTATTTATCTTTATTGTGTCCGTGTTTGTATACTTCGTTGTTGTACCAGTCAAGGTGGGATATATCCTCAAAACTAATTTGAATTTTTATTAAATTATCATAGGTGTTGTGATTGCCAACAATGCTTGTACATACAACATTGTTACCAACATACAAGTATTGTTGGCAATGACAACACCTATGATCGTTTAATTTTAATGCCAACGACATTTCACCACAAAACCAATATTTAATTTTTATTCCAATGTTTTATACATTTTATTAATAAAATATTTTTATATTATTGTGATTGATGACATTCATGCACCTTCAACATAAATTTCACAAATATCTCGCTCAAACTACTAAGATAAATAAAAGCAATCCACTTTTGTGAAAAGATGACTGTATTTTATTACTCTCTAGTACCGGGGTCGGCAACCTTTTTGTAACTGAGGACTACATTGTCACAGCTTCAATAGCTCGCTGCGCCGCACAGCATCTTCAACTTACTTTTTATTAAACAGATTTAAAATATCAAGCTATAATTCACTATTTTTATTTCTACTATGTCAAAAGGAACTTGGGATCTAGGTACAATAATAGAGTGAAGAAACACTTTAAGGGTTCTATACATTTTATTTACGAAGACAATAAACACGAATACAACAGACCGACACAATAAATGAATCGCTAACTGCAGAAAGGCCATTTGTCCACATTTACTAATTTTACAGAAGAAACACAAACTGTGTTAAAACCTTTTTCAAGAAAATTTTCTTTTAACGATGTATTTTTGCGTATGAAGGCAAAGACCTATGCTACTGAATGGCCAAGTTTCCTTTCTACCGTGCACAATGCATTGGCGTATTCACAACCCTCCCCGCCAATAAAAAAAATAAGTAAAATTGGACTAACTGCTTTTCTGCAGTTAAAGATTCAAATACAAGTACAAGAACAGTTCAGGAAAGGCCAACCAGTGCAATGTTTGGACTTCTATCTTGTTCGTCAGTTTCCCAATATCAACTTTGGAGTTGGGAGTGACGGTCCTTGAAAGATGGTGTAAAGTAGAGTAGTTGGGCGGTGGGTTGCCGACCCCTGCTCGAGTAGAGCCGCTTGTTGGTGTGTTGGCAGTGATGCGGCCGCGGTCGGCGCGCGGGGCGCCGCGCGGGGTGGCGTGAGGCGATGGCGCGGGGCGCGGGGGCGGGGGCGGCGCGCGCGCTGCTAGTGCTGCTGGCGCTGCTGGCGGCCGCGGGGCCCTGCGCCGCCCACGCCATGCTCAGGGACTACCGCTCGCTGCAGCGCAACGTCTCCCACCTGCTCGACACGCTGCTCAACCCCAGCCGCTACGACAAGCGGATCCGCCCGGGCCTCGGCGGTGAGTTAGTGGTCGCGGCTTCCACAATAACAGCAATAAGGATATAATCATTCCACTGTCTGGTTGATTGATTGATTAGTGATTTCGGGCTCGTCAACTGCTAAGGCAATTTTTCCTGTAACTCTAGTGCATATTTTGTATCGCGAGAGGTGGCGGTGATCTTCCACCGCTGGCTGTCGAAATCCGGCGTCGACCTTCGTCGGCTTGCGGAGATTTCCCCCATAGGTATCTCCCACCAGCGTGGCACCCCACGCCACCTGGGATAAGTTCTAAGCTCCCGACTAGTCTCCTGGCATGTGTGTGAATATGCCTATGAGTGTAAGTGTCCAGTTCCAGATATTTGAAAATTAAACAATTACGTAGGGATACTTTTCCCGTTTCGTAATTGTAACTATCGTTACAACATCATAGTTACTAAGCATGAAGAAATTATGATAATTTATGTTTTAACTGTTCAAAGAATTGACTGATTCAGCTGATAACCGAACCCGGATCTCTCGCTTTTAGTAATTTGCCTTCGCCCACTTGATTGACTCGATAGCTGATTCGGTTAGAGCAACTGGCCGTATACTGGGAGATCCAGGTTCGATTCCTAGTAGGGGTACTCAGTTCATTGAACAGTCAAAACGTCATTTATAACATTGACATTATTGATAATTCTAACAGTCACAAAACGTAATAATAACTAAACCGTCACGAGTCATTTTAGCTAAAAAAGTACAACATACTTATCCTCAATTATATGAATAAATATTTCTAGTGTAATTTTGCTGACATAACGTTTTGTTACTGTACAGTAGTTACTTAAGCGTTTCTTCTTCTGAAACTTCTAGAAAGGTTTGCTTCAATTGAGTCAAAGCGCTTAGATTTGATCATACGAAACTTCGTCGACGAGAATATCTGATTTTGAGAATACGAAGAGCCGAACGTGTGAATTGACTGAATCGGGGTGCTTAACACGACAGTCCGCAGCTCTGCGATTGCACCACGCCTCGTCAGACGGCCGTCAGAAGTGCAGAACTGCAGCTCGCTGTTTCCAAATGACCTCCCGAGTCTATACCTTGGAGTCTTGTAATTGCGCACAAAGTTCTAGTGACATTCAGATTGTGCCGAAATTGGAAAATTAAAAAAAGAACTTTCTTCGGGAATCATTGCTACTGAGGCCAAAAAGGAAAAGAAAATTATTTATTGCAAATGATATAAGGAACACTTTGATGTGCTTTTTCCCCAACTGAAATGATCCGCCTGTAGATCAGTCTTCGGATTAGACAGACATTATTGTTGGATAATGGTTGCCAAGTGGTAATTAGGACACGCTAGGATTTGATAGATCAGCTGAAAAAGTGTATGATGTTAGCCAGATTCCTCATATTGAGTATTTACTCTAAAGATTTTTAGGACGTTGGGGACGATTCCAATGTAGAAAAGTAGCAGAGTACGAGTTGAAGGTGGTAATAAGATCAACGCAACTTTAGTTTTGCATACCAAAGTACACATTGCTGCAGACAGAAGAAAAAATATTCTGAAAAAGTATGGACATTTTGAATTTTCATGAGATTTACATTTAGCGGGAATTTGTAGATTGACCATCTTTCTACAAATCTTTTATGAATATTGCTTTCTTTCAAGTAAATGGTTAAATAGAATAATTGAGTTAAATGAGTCCAATAAATAACATTTGAATTCATTGAACTACAATAATGGTAAAGCGAGTTAAATATACGATTTTGTTTTTCAAAACCTCAAGAAAATTAAAATTATTTGAATTGTTTCCTCAACTATTCTGATATTTCAACTGATTCGTTTTTCGTAAACCATTCTTGAGACTATGATATTAAATGAATAGTGTTACTAATACGAAATGAGTGTGTATACGAATGAAGACCTAAAGGCATATGTGAATTTTGATGTAACAGCTCCAGTGGTATTCTCATATTCTATATTTTCCCAAGGATGAGTTATTGGATATAAACATTCATCATTTTAGTGTTTACTCAACTAAAAAACATAAATGTCTTTCTGAAAAATACAACGTATACATTGTGCCCTCGCGAATGAATTTATGTTTCGTAATACAACACAGCTTGTGTTAAAAGTTGGCTTGTCGTGAATGCAGCTTAAAAGCATTCGTTGCTCACATGAAAAGTGTGTCTACAGAAAACGAAATACTATTATTACACATTCACTACTTTTGTACTAATAAGTGATTTCCGTAGAGGTAAACAGAAAGTAAATTAATCAAACTTAAACACAGAAATTATATTAATTGTTTCTTTTCATTTCACCGCTATCTAAATTGCTGTCGAAAAATGGCCCTTCATTATAAAACTCATTAAGCTTGTAGGTTAAAAATACGCAACTAACTTTTGTACTTTTAAATGCTTTTAATTGCTCAATTTTTGAAAAATGATATTACTTTGCGTTTGAAAAAGATGTATTTGAAATGTTCTTGCTCGTTCAAAATCAGATATTGTTTCTATTATTTTTTGTTGTTAATAATAATTATAAGGAATGTTTATGGTATTTGGTCATAAATAAAAAGTTTTTTAGTTCGCCAACGTTTCGGAAGTCTTATTCTTCCCTCATCAGGGCTGTGGACCACATATAGTACATTACTTTCAACACCATGTTTGAATACACATAACATAACTAAAAAATTACACAACATTACACTTCATTATTAATCAGATGTAAAGACCCACCTTGCTAAGGTTCACTTGTAAATATTTGTACATATACAATCATAATTTGGTACCAGGGCATCTGGGCGAACACACATTAAAAAACAACGAAAACCACCACTGTCTAGCTCCATGGCTAGGACAATATTATTGTATTTATCTACACATAGTTATACACTGTTATACACACATATCTACACACTGTTAATAATAATGTAGAAATTTGGAAAGATTTGTTTCTAAAATACGCACTCGTGTAATCCCATGTGTACATATTATTAATAGTACAAAGAGAAGTGATTGGAAATACGAAGAAGAGAATCGAAAACTTCCCGATTGACAGAAAAAACGAATCGCGCTTAAAACCACACCGCTGCGCCGCTTTGGCAATGGGCACCTGGTGTTAGACCGCACGCGGTGGTGTGTGGCAACGAATCTCAAGCAAATGTTTGGGCTGGCAGGGGCCGTTGGGCCGTAAACGCTCTAACTACTTGCTGCAGCGCCCTCCCACTGCTGTCTGGTGTTTTACACCCTGTTTTCGAGTGACTGGCTCCCGAAATCTCGTCTCTGGGTTCTTTGAATGGAAACATTTTCTGTAACTGATGAAATATAATTGTTTAATTGAATTTCATAATCTAAATATAATGTTGAAATAAAACAATTATAATTTATTAAATTATAATATATTAAAAATTAATGTATTGAAATAATTAAACCTTAATTAATATCCATTAATAAATTAATACTAATCTTTATTATTGATATTGTTAAATTTGATTACTATTCAATTAATTAATTAATATTAATAATTATAAATAAGTAATTCGATAATTAATAAATTATTAAAATATAATTGTGTATAATTATGTATCGAGACTAAGGAGCAAAAAATAACAGTTAAATTTGCCAAAGGATGAAATAAATTAAATGGAAAGCTTATATTAGGTCATGAAAAACTAAAGGAGTGCTAATTAAAAGGAGGTAAAATAGTGTTTGGTAAATATTTTATTAACAAATAACATCTACGAAACTTGTCCACATTTTTTATCATGTTTCGATCGTATTTCGAACAAAATTGTCTTCTTACTTCTAAACTTTCAGATCTGTTAGATGAAAATAAGCAACGTCATAATTAATCCAAATTTAGGATGTGCTACTTACTACATTTTACAAAAGCATTGCTTCTTTACTTTTTTATCACATCCAGCCCACTTGCAGCTTTTTCCATTAAAACTGCAAGTCATGCAACATTCAAGTTCAATGAACGATTTTTGAACGAACAATATCACAACTTCCGACATTAGGCATGCGATCGGAAGCTCCACTGAAAATTACCAAGAACCGAAGGATTCTGAGACGGAGATCAACACGACGGTAGCATTAATACACTCTTAACGATTCTTCAGGTTGTGTCTACTCATTTTCATCAGTTTATCGGCAGCAACATAATAATTCATTGTCGAATTAACGAACCGGATAATCGTTCCAGCAGACTATTTTCCGGTTAACGGTACCGACTGCTGTCGCAAAAGGAAGAAAAAAAATATGTCGTGGATTCGCTAATGGAGAAATTGTGAGAAAAATGTCTTGCAGAATCACTCCTATAATCCTTATAAATGTTCCTGATTCGAATTTCTCGTTTTCGCGTTCATTTCACAACGTAACAGGCATAGTTACAGTGTTATTTGTTACAGTTTAATGACCTTAATAAAACAGATATGGTAATTTTATAAGAATTTATTGATTGTTGTATATATCTTGACGTTTCGACCCTGTTTGGGGTCTTTTTCAAAATCTAGTGTCCAGAATTTGTTCACATCATAGGTAAAATGGTAGCATTTTAATCAAAAATTGTCACTATGGTGTAAAAAAAGTGGCACTTCTTAAAATTCATCTGGACAACACTAGACACTGGATATATTCAATAAATTGTAATAAAATTACTATGTATGTCTTATTAAGGTCATTAAACTATAACAAATAATAAGCTATACAACAGATGTATATATTCATTGAAATAGTTACAGTATCTTAAAGGGATATATTTAATTTAGAACGTCAGAATAACAGAAAATCTTGTCTCGCCATTTACCCGAACATTGATATATCATAGTTCATTATATTCTTTTAATGATTTAATGTGAAAATAAATGCTAAAATTGGACATATTGTAAACCTATTCCATGGTTTCCATTTCGAACGTGACAAAATATATTGCACTGTTCTAATAATAATTTATTCGTATATTTAATAAATTCATAACTTCTGTTTTCAAAACTTCAGACCGAATCATAAAGTGACCAAGTCAATCGAAATATATATTAGTTGTAATGGCAACAGGCATATAACCTGCTGATATTATATACTACTCGTATATATTATTTTTATCACTATCAGCAATTTCTAATACGTTGTTGAATGTTGACCTGTTTCTCGCTGGCTTTTGTTGGCTATGGGGAGTCAAATAAGGGAGGTACTCCCCATCGGCAACCCAGGCCGGGAAGGGAATAGGAAGGGAGGATCGCGTAAAATCCGCAGCCATTTACTTACGGCAAAGCTCTGGGATTCTCCTAGAAGATATCCACGCAACCAAGGCAACCACGCAAACGACATTACAGTGCAATCGATCTACGGACTATCCGATGGCAGGCGTAACAAACTTACAGATCACCCGCACACCTAACAAACTTTCGGCACCTGACCGACCTCAAAGCAAGCCTGTCATCGCCACTCTGGATCGTCCGACGTTGCCTTAACTTTATTGTGACACCGGTACATAGGTTTTATCAACACACCCGAAAGTGGTTAAAAGCTTTTTGATGGGGAGGTGACTATAAACACATGATATAAATGATTAACAATATGGAGGAAATGAGAAGTCGGGGAAACGGTAGAACCCCAAGAAAACACGTTGCAAACTCGTTTGTCCACAACAAATTCTACATGGATCACCCGGGATTTGAGTCGCGGTGCCCAGAAGTGAGCACCATTACCACTAGTGCTCTTAATTCTTAATTTAAGCTCTCATAAGACGCTGACTGCATTACTTTACTTTCTTAGATGATTTGGCAAGCATTATCCCCGCTCCTTTACTGCGTATATCTGTTCCACATCGGAAGCCCTTTTTTTCGTTGCACCTGCCAGGTGCAGGGCGCGCTCCTCGTGCCTCCGGAGTCGCCGCTCTGCCCGCCTCGCCCCGCCTCCCGCGCCACGCCCCGCCACGCTCTGGCCGCGCGTCAGCCGGCCGCGACGGCCATTGTTCGGGCCGCGAAGGGCGCGCGCCGCGATCGCCCACTTTCGCACTCAATTGCATTTCGAAGCCTCCCTCCCTTCCGCCCGCCGGCCACCCCGGCGACGCGGTCCCAGACGCCCAGGCGCCCGCTGCCCTTTCAATCTTCCTGCCACTCGCCTTCTTACGCACTCTGCTTACTGTGTTACTACGTCATCTTTGGAATGATTTGCAGCGTACATGACGATACACGAGGGAGTGCAGATAGCGTAGAAGCTGGATGGGAAGCAAAAATATGAAGAGCTCTTACAATACATTTGAACACGCGACATGTGGAAAGAAGAGATAACGAATTATTGAACTTTTAAATAATGACAATGAGCTGTACGATACATCAGACCATAAAACAACGTACCTTGACGTTATTTTTGTATTTTAACATATAATGAGGAATGTTTTGCAGTATAAATGACAAGCATGTATGTCTGAAATAGTAGTACAGCATGCATTATCAAACCTCGCAATTTAAGCAATTCATCAATCATACACTTGCGCTTTATTGCCTTTCATGCCCTTACTTTCATTTTTCAACTATCTCTAATTCAGTCTCTCTATTGAGTCCGGATGTCTATTTGCCTGATCGCTGACAAATCCACCACTACATACTATCCCTCACCACTTAGTCTCCAAGTTTCTCTATATTCCGTCTATTATACCTGTCACTATCTTTCCCTATTCCCCACTTCTCTATCACACACACACACAGACACACACACACCCACACACTACACACACACACACACACACACACTACACACACACTACACACACACACCACACACCACACACACACACACACACACGGGCGCGTGCGCACAGACATGACTCTCATTTTCACATTCAACGCATCGTACTCATTCTTTCCCTCTCCTTCAATTATGTAACCTTATTCAGCCTACTACCTATTTCAACTTTCACTGGCCTAAAAGAATTCTCCCATTTCCGGTAAACCCTTTACACTCCATTTCCCCAGCGAACTCCTCAGCACTCGTCTCGGAACCCCTCCGTCCCCTTCCCGGCGCCCTCTCTTTCCCTTGCCCTGGCCTCCAGGGAGCGCCCTGTCTCTCAGAGAATCCGCCTCCCCCATCCTCAGCTCCTTTTCTCCTCCGCCCCGGCTCCGCCCACTTCTCATCCTCTCTTGCTTTCTGCTCAGCTACTTCGCCTAACATTTCGCCCACCCGCCCGCCCGCCCAACCAGCTTTCTCTGTTCGTCCGCGACTTTTCCTCCTGCTCGGCCCGGCTGCCTATCCACCGTACGCCGCCCGCTTGACACGTTATACCGCTCGTACAACCGCCTCATTCACACTTCCCCATTCCTCCTGCTCCTTTGCCACGGTCAGCTAGCCCCGTATTTAAGGTTTTCGGGTACGACAACTACTTAGATACTTAATCCCGTAAGTGCAATACGTATTTTCATCCGAGAGGTGGCGGTGTTCCTCTGCCTTTCAAACACGAAATCCGGCGCCGACTTACACATCGGTTTGGTATTTTACACCTCCAGGTATCTCTCAGAGCAAAGTTTAAACTCCCGACGTGTGTGGTTTTGTGGTGTATGTTTGTGTGTGTGTCGGAGTGTGAGAGTTGAGGAAGAAGGAAAGATCGCGCGTTGTTAGGATTCCCGTTTGTTAGGATATTGCGCCAGCCTCATCCTCTGAAATCCTTGTTCGTCCCGTTCCTTTCCGTTTTAGCCAGCCCCGCCTTGCTTTTTCCGCCCCCTTCACTCTACTCTTTTCTGCCTCCTTCACTCTACTCTGTTTCGCCTCCTTCACTGTACCATAGACTAAGGATGTATCTTTACTCTGTGACTCTACTATCTTTTGACCAGTCCCGTTCTGTTTCCCGCCAGCCCGTCCGTCCGTGCGCCTCTCCCGAGCTCCCCGCCCGAACGCCCCGCCCGCGCGCCAGCCCGTCCGCCCCATTCGCCCATTTGCCTCATCCGCCCTCCCATCCCCCTTCCCCGGCCGGCAAACGCTCCGCCCGACCGCGCGTCCCGCCCGCTCGCCCACCCGCCCCGCCTGCCCGTCGCCCCGCCGCCGCCGCTGCCGCTTTGCCCAAACGCAATGAATGCATCTGGGCCATCGATTGGATGCAAAGCGTTTTATCTCGCGACTTCCCGAAGATTCCGAGCAGCGTCGCCGCGCGCTCCAGTTGCCCGGGTTGGGCACAGGCTGCGCCGCAATTCGGACTTTCCACGACAGGGCTGACGCGAGGAGCGGATTTATTGCTCGGGTTTCAAATTCCAGCATTTCTCGTAAACTGGTGTAAAGAAAGTATTGTTATATGGACAAATTTAGAACTTGAGACTTTAGAGGTGAACTAGAATCCCTCAATAAAAATTATATTTCATCAAGATTCTGAATCGGTTATGTTTATTAACCGATTTATTATTTACTGAGTTTGATGTCGTAAATATGTACGACACAAAGCTCGATTTTTCTATTATAAGTTTTAAAACATCTTAGAAACGGAGAATTATGTGCTGAATATAACGCTGAATTTAGGCTATACTATTACAAAATGTATTGTACGTAGAGGGTTATTACAAATGATTAATAAGATTTAAAAAAATATATTTCAGAAACTATCGCACATAACATAACTGCCTTTCCACTCCGTCTGCCCGTCGGCCTATCCTGCCCGTCGGTAATGTAACACATATCAAAGTCATACACTGATAGAACTTCAATCTCTGTGCAGAGTTTAAAATAACTAGTCATCACGTGCTTCTGTGACAGTTTTCGACTGGCTATGTGATTCAATAATCTCATCTTCTGCCTCAATACAATAGTGCCCAGACGTTTTACTTACAACTGGCAAATCCCTGATCTATTACAAGAGCATATTTTCACTAGTGAACCATAGCCATTAATTTTTTATGTAGCATCAGTTAGACACAAAAAGGCGTGGATACTAGTTTAAAAACTATTTAAAAATAAAAATAATATTTTATAATAGTCAATAAGTAATTATTATTACTAAAGTTACCATAGTTGATACATAATTGAATATAAGTGAAATAAAATTAAAAATAAATAATCGTGTACGCTTTGGCTTTTTAATTGACACATTCAGCTATTGGCTATGACATTTTAAAAATCGTCACACGTAATTAAAAGAATATGAATGAAACAATAAACAGACATATTGGCGGTATTCAACCGGTTGTCTCTGGTTCAGCAGCAGACGTAATACCCATAAAATGTACTGGAACTCTTCACGCATCACATCGTCTCGTTGCGATCATCTGCAGAGAGCAGAAAAGCAATCGCCGACCACGTTTTCCTTTCGGTCCCTCAATGGAAGTTCGAACCCATTTGCAAGAGCAGTCGTTAGTCGTTCATTACGCGAAAGATGGCTGTGGAACGGTGCGGGCTTTGTGCATTCGCTGCAGCGGTTCACCCTCCACTGGTGTAGAAATAGCTTGTGCCAGGTCGAGTGGTTATGAAGCCTCCGTGCCTTTCTCGAATCTCCCCGCACCAAACGCGCCATTACCAGAGCAAACCTTTTTCATGAACATGTAATGTGTGTTGCCATGTTTGTTAAAAATCTAAAGTACTTCACTTGCAAATAATGGAAAAACTTTCCTCAAAATATGTTATTGAAAATGTACAAGGTTTGAGTATATTCACATAGTTTCTCCAAAAATTATAACAAAAAATATCTAGTGACTAAAAAGAAATTTAGTCGGTATAATTGTTTCTGATAGTGGAATTTAGTTTGCTCGTAGGAAAGATTGCGACATGAGGCCGCCAGGTCGAGCGTTGTCTTAATGACTTTCATTTTATTTTAATTTAATTTTCATCCATAATCAAATCACTTACTTATGCATCACGTTACTTATGCAAATCACTTATGTAGTAACTGGTGCAATCTGACGAAAGCATTTTGTTTTCTTTGTTGCAGTCACACTGTAGTGTCCTGAACATTTGGGCATCATCCAATTTTTACCATTAGTGCTAAGAATTGAATTTTAGCTCGCTGTGATTGCTCTAAAATTAATCCTTTTTACTAGAGGGTGATAAAAAAATGAGTTTTATAGGTATCGCGGTCTGTTTTTGTCCTTAAACACACCAAGTTCTTGTCCTTAAACATACCCAGATTTGACGCTTTCTTAGTTCTATGCCACTTTATTCTTTGACACACATCAGGAAATTATTACGACTTCCGTCGCATTTATTTGTGGTCATAATTTTAACTCGGTAATATGTAATTTTGATTTCAAACATAAATTGTGTCTGTAAAACTTCCATTGATAAAATACTATTGAAGAGTTCTGGCGTAAAAGATTATAACCGTCAAAATCCTGGAGGTCATGAGTTTTGCTACAGATTTGGGTGTGAGAAAAATAATACATTCAAACAATACTTAACTTATTTTAAAACAAACAAATTGAAGAGGAGCAAATGAACAGTCAGAGAAGAATAATGATTTTGCGAACTATGTTCCTATTCCCACTAGGCTAAATTCAGGAGTAGTTCCCAAAATCCTGCCTTTTTAATGAACCGGGAACGAGTTCCAAGATTAACAAGCTATACCCACCCAACTCCCAGCTGCAACGCCTCTGCACAAACGAGACTTTTCTGCTGTACGGGACGCATTGAGTGCGCAAGCAACCGATCGTGCGATCCAGCCTCTTTCGCAGTCCACTCTCCGTTTCACTGCCCCCCCCCCCCCGCGCAGCGTGCGAGAGCCGCTAAGCGCATGCGACGCGGGCGCGGTCGTCGGATAATGAGGAGGATCAACAACCGCGGAAGAGCGACGCCGCCGCCCGCCGCCCGCCGCCCTGAGCGCTCTTCTAAGGGGGGTAGCACCCGCCGCCGCACCCATCACTCTCTCAGCCTCGTGCACTCTCACGGTTAAATCGACTGCATTATGCGCGCACACTTTCATGAGTAGAGACAGGACTTTTATGTAATTACATATTTTTTGTGTTTCTACTTACCGTTCTCAAAATTATAATCTTGGCAAATCGTCGCCCTCCTAACACAATATCGAATTCTTTTGTTACAAATTTTTACATATTTAGTACTACATTACATATTTTACGTATTTCGCTGTTTTCACAATATATTTTCTTATTTTATCAATTTTTTTCAATATAATTCCATATTTTTTTATGATGTATTTTTTTTAAATCAGCATTTTTCCTACATAATTGGGGAATCTAGGAGTCCAAAATATGATTGACACTACGTTTTGTGATCTGTAACTTTAATTTCCGAGAAAAATTTGCGATCTCCGACGTTTATCTCTTCGATGAAGATGCTACAGTGTATGTTTCCTGGTCGTAGATCTCGCCAGTCTGTGAGATGGTTGATTAGTCCGCTGCTAAACTACGGTCCTGGATTGCAATAGAAGCTTTTACTACTGACGAGAAAGTTGTAAAGTGGGCAGTTTTTCTAAATGTAATTTCTTGCTATGTAAATGGTTTTTGATTAGAGAATTTTAATATTACGTATTATATCCGATTTTAAATATTTATTACATATTCTTACCGTTTTCATTACATATTTATGTACATTTAATACTACATATTTTTTCCGGTCTCTATTCATGAGCTCCTGAATACCTACTCTGATTCTTTAAGAAAATTAGTTGAGTTATGAATACAGTTAGTATCATTCTAATTAATAGTATTATAATATAGCAGCGGATGTGTTGACATACTTCACAAATGTTCACTTCTGCGTGACCACGAATTTGCATCCGAAAGCGATAGAGCAGGTTAGCTGTAGCAACTCTTCCAAACAAACCAACCCTGCCACTCCTCCCGCATCCAGCAAAATGATAGCTCAAGAAAACGTGCGCGGATTATAAGAACGGCATGAAAAATTGTTTTAATAACCTTTATTTGCTTTTATTTTGTTAACCTACCGGCTGAGGTGTCATAGGGCTTCAACTCATGGCACTACCTTTGATCCGGGAGGTCCAAAGGTTCGAGTCCCGAAGATGGGAGTATTTTCGACACTAGCTAGAAAGTTAGGTCTAATTCAGTGACTGTCCGGAAGAGAATTTCATCGGCTGGCTAGCTTGTCGGTAGTTTACCGTGGTTTCTCCCAACAACACCAGACGAATTCCGGTGCAGTACTCTAATTTTAACCTCGCCACAGACCATGCGCAATCATTCCTTCCTCTTCCTTGTCCTATCCTTATTCCTTACTTACAAACACAAATACATGCACTCTTCTACAACACATGTCTGGAGCTTAGAGCTGGTCCCTGTTGGAGCGTTGCCACGTTGGTGGCTGATATCTGGTTGGGAAAACCTCCTGCAAGCCGACGTGTAAGTCAGCGCCGGATCTCACCCTCCAGCGCGGGAAGGATCACCGCAACCTCCCGTGATAAAGACATGCACTACACCAAGTAAGCCACTACGCCAAGACATACACTACGCCAAGTAAGGCGGTATACGTACGTATACACATAGTGATATACGTAGTATAGGGAAAGTTATGTAATGCTGCGCGAAAAAAATGGCGAATTTTCGGCAGAAAAAAATTCGTTGCCGGACCCTGATAACAAAAAAGTGGATAAATCCAGTTGCTAAATTAAGAAAATAAAATACCCTAACACGTGATATAGCCAGAATCCCTGTTTTGTAAGTCCTTGATACCGAAAAACCCATTGAAAGCAAAACGTCCGTCTGTCCGTCTGTGAACACTACTAGCGCCTAAACCACACGGACGAATTTTTTTCAAATTGAAGAAACCCCTGTCGATCTGGCTCGAGTCAAAGCTTTGAGATTTTGAAAAAGATTCTATAAAATTTGGGGGAACTTTACATGAAGCCCCCCGGACATGTTCAAAATTTTCTCAAAAACGGATCCAAGTTTTTTCTTCAAATATCTTGAAAGAATAGAGTAAAATTAACTTATTAAGGTGGCATACGACCGAATTTCGCGGTTAACTCTGAATTTTCGAAAATTGCAAAACGTTTGATTTTTTTCGGCTTCTTCCAACTACAACAAAGTTAAAGATAGAGAGTTTTTCTTCAAATAATATTTGTTCTCCATAATGAGTAATTTCATTAAGGTCATGTACACTTTCTAAAAAAATTAGTAGTTTTTGCGCAACATTGTGTGCAATATGTGCAATTTTTTAAAAAAATACAAAAACATGATTTTCTCAAAAATGACTCCACATTTTTTCTTTAAACTTTTGGTAATGATAGTGCCTAATGCACTCTATGAGATGGAATACACGCCATATTGCTCTATTCTTTGTTTTTTAAACAATTAGAAAAATGTATTTTTTTGGCTGGTTTACCATGTAGTTAATATTTACTTTAGCGGCGATTTGTTCACATTATTATAATTACGAGTACATGTGCTTTAAATAATGTCAAGTAAAGTTTCTCAACCGTTTTCTGTGAAAATTAGCTCAAAATTCAATATTTTCAGAATCCGTCAAACGCCATTTTTTCATAAATGGCTCGAAATTTTTTTCAAACTTTTGGAAAGGATAGTGCTAATACGAGTACTATCCTTTCACTATCGTAGCACTCTTATATAATGACATGAAGTTCATTTTGAGTTTTTTCTGTTTTTTCAAAAATTACACAAATATAATTTTTTTAAAGATCTCTCACATCTTTATTATGCACATTATCAGCAATTTGTAAACATTATCATATTTGTTAGTGTAAGTGCTTTAAATGACTTTAAATGAACTTTTTTGAAAACTCAAACATTTTCAGTGAAAAAGAGCTTCATATTTCGCAGTTTTAGTTTAAACGCCTTTTTCTTAAATGCTGTATTGTTAAAAGAAAATTGCTAAAAGAAATTGTTAAAAGAAAATTGCCATTTACGACGAGGCTTTTGTGTATTTTAATATTCTACAATTAATATTTCCGTTCTACCATTAGGAAATCAAAAACTTAAGAAAATGTGGAAAAAATGAAATTTGGGCGGTAATAGATGGCAGCTGGCACGAGTATAAGGCAATTTCGAATAGTTAGCGCAGACCCAAGGAATTAGAAAACTAATAAGGGAAAGTCTATGCCATTGTGTAGCACCACTAGTTACTTTCCCGTATATGTACGTATATACGGAGTAATATACTTACGTAATGTAAGATATGTAATGCTGCGGAAAATCGATTTCGAGATTTCAACGGAAATACACGTTTTGGGGTCCCTTGATACCGAAAAAGTGGATCTTTTCAAAACGTCCGTCTGTCCGTCTATGAACAACACTAGCGCGTGAACCATACGTGGGATTTCTTCCAAAATGTATATTCCCCTGTCGATCTGCCGTCCACTCGTGGCACCTCAATTTTGAAAAACTTTCTTCAAAATTTGAGGGTACTTTACATGAAGCCCCCGTACATTTTCAAAATTTTCTGAAAAACGGCTCCAAATTTTTTCTTTAAAATGTTGGTAGGGATAGTATTAAATGTGCTCTATGAGATGTCAGTAACGCCATACTGCTTTATTCTTTTGTTTTTTCAAAAATTACAAAAATTTTATTTTTTTGACTTGTCTCTCACATCAATAATATTTACATCAGCAGCGATTTGTTCACATTGTTATATTAATGAGTACATGTGATTTAAATGCCAAATAACGTTTTTCGAAAATTGAATAGTTCTCTGTGAAAACTAGCTCAAAATTCCGTATATTCAGAAACGCTCAAACGCATTTTCTCAAACATGTCTTCAAATTTTTTGTTCAAACTTTTGGAATGGGTAGTGCTAATTGCACCTTTTAATATGGCATAAATTTCATTTTGGGATATTTTTGTTTTTTTTCAAAAATTACAAAAATGTAATTTTTTGAAAGTTCTCTCATACGGTTAAAATTCTGTCGTAGGGGAAATGGTCTGGCACCACGTGCAGAGGAATGGAAGGATGGTAAGGGCAGAAGGTGCCCTCTGGGCCATTCCCTATTCTCTTTAAGGCCTAAGGCGGATGAGAGGGAGCAATAAGAATAGGGATGACCCCAGTCATGGCAAACAGCAGTTTATTGGAGAGGTGTTACTAACATAGGCACCTGACGCAGCCCAGCCTCGGCGAGGACGGTCCACCGGAAGAGCGACTTTGCAGCGGCCATGGCGACACTCGAAGTGCACAGCAATCAGGGGCAAGGGCGGGAAGCTGCTAGCAGGACCCCGGAGGGTCTGTCTGGACTAGCAGGGTGGAGGAGTGTCGGCAGGGCCAGTTTGGGCCGATCTGAACCGACGGAGGAATGGAAGATCCTTGCACACGAGCGACGAGCTCACGAGTAGCATTCGTCCCCCCGCTAAGCGGAGGTGAAGCTATTATATAGGCCTTTACTGCTAAGACGCTCTTTCCGCGGCGGAGCTACGTCATTATGCTTACGCGGGCGCCAGCCGTCTGCGGCCACGCGACAATTCACATTTCTAGCAATTTGTAAACACTATTGAATTTGTGAGTGTAAGTGCTTTGAATGACTTCCAATGCAGTTTTTCGAAAACTCAAAAAATTTCTGTGAAAAAGAGCTTCAAATTTCGCATTTGCAATAGCGCTTAAACGCCATTTTCTTGAAAACGGCTCCAAATTTTTCAACGAAAATTGCCATTTAGGACGAGGTTAATCTGTTTTTTAATATTCTTAAAATAATGTGTTTGTTCTACTATTACGAAACTGAAAAATTAATAAAATGCCAAAAAAAAAAATGTAGTTTGGGCGGCGATAGATGGCAGCTGTCAAGAGTATTGGGCGGCGATAGATGGCAGCTGTCAAGAGTATGGGGCAAGTCCGAATAGCTAGCTGAGACCAAAACGAAATAGAAAACTAACATGGGCAAGTCTGTGCCATTCTCTAGCACCACTAATTACTTTTATGTGGGGTTAGGCGGAGAAGCAGGCGGGATTCCCGCGCCTCGTCAATTAGACGTTTAGCCATTATCCCTATATAGTATTTGAGTAAACTCCTCGTGTGCGTGCGTGGAGAAAATACGATTCCGTGCCTCGTGGTTAGACCACTTTGCGTGCACCAATCGAGACATACGAGGTGTCACTCGACGCGCTTCGGTCTCCTGAACGGGAACTGATAATTATTTTTCAGGTTGGCCATAAGATTCTAAGAAATTTCCCAAAAAGTACTTTTCCGTGTTTTAGCGCTCAATCTTAGCATATAAATGGAGAATTAAACAGTGGCGGTTCGTGGCATTGTTGCAGTGTTGCATAACCAGAAATTTTCGGCCAATATCCTTTGACACATTAATATTAAAAAGAAATCACTTCGATGAGTGGTTTATCTTCGAATGAACGTCTTATCTGCAAGCGATGACAGACGAAAAGAGGCCCCAGTGAGCGACCGAGAGCTGACATCAACAAGGGAGTTGGGTTTCAGCTGCAACAACCTGGTCCTGGCGTGCGATAAGAGCCGAACTTCTCCTTTGTATTATCCCATACCGTCCCATAATCTCTCTAATATGTGGCAAATTATTCCCAACACCAACACGTGGAGCAGCACTTCTCAAGCCCGTGATAGATTTCAGCCACCGAGGTATATGGAATTACGAAAATAGATAACACAGTTGCTTATGCCGCTTTGCCACGTGGTGCTCGTGGACGAGTTCTGTTTTAGCTGTTTTGAGTGAATGGGCTCAGAAGTGGTTGACCTATCCATTAATTTTCAATTATTAATAAATTGCATTCAGAAAAATTAACAATAGATAGAATAAAATTAATTTTAAACAAAAACTACAAAAAAGAAAATTAACCTTTACCACTAACACTATATCAATTAACTCCATTGTAATTAGTGATGAAAACAATTGGAAAATAAAAATAAACGCTTAGTAATAAAGCACTAAAGTAAGCGAAATCACTTAATGCAGATTTATGGAAAACAGCAAAATGCGAATCGCTAGCAACAATACCAAACTAGCACAGAAAAATCCAACATTATTGTCTTGAATATTGGCGGAATTTACGAAAGTATAATGACGGTGTAGTTTCGTATAATACGGAAGTAACTGACGTTTTTCAAAAGTAGTTACGTTAGCTGGCCAGCACTATAACCCGTGGTTATTTTCAGTCTATGGCACCATAATTTTCTTCCATAAGAATGGCACCCAAATTGTCGACAAACGAACAACATGAAATGAAAATTGCACGTGTTATGAATTAGTGAGATTTGACATGGGTATTTTTTTAAGTAAATTTGTAAATTGCCTTGAAACATTGAGTTTGAAGAATAATAAGTGAATTAGAAGAAAACCACAAATGTAAGTGGTAAAATATAAGTGGTTAGTTCGCAACGCTGACAAAAAATCTGAACTGAACAAAGAGGACTTTGAACCGAAGAAAAAAATAAAAGTCAAATAACCGAAGGTAGTTCAAAGCGTCGGCGACGTCACATCCAGCTAGTTATTGTTATTCCTCTACATCACGACTAAAGATGTTACGTGTCGGCTGAATATAAAAACTACTCCAGGTTGCAACCAACTACCTAAGGAGCAGATCTAGAGACTGTCGGTGCCTCTACAATACTTTGCGCAAAATGTGGTGTGTTCAAAATAAAGCGACTTCTTGCACTTCTCAGTCTTTTGAATTACCTGGACGTTTTGCCAAGTTCTTACATAAATTTTGCGGAACAAATCCCAGAGCTCCGATAACTATCGGTACGACCTGTGCTTTTACGCCCCACATTCGACTCATTTCGATTTCCAAACTTGTATTTAAGACGTTTCTCTGATTCCTTGTTAACGACGTTTTGATCGCAAGCTACAGCAACATCGACGAAGTAAACACGATTTTTTCTCCAAATCCCGGATAACTATATCCAGTTTGTTTGCCGCTATCCTGCGATATGTTTGAATTTGTTGGTCGTACAATAATGCGTAGCATCCAACCGAAGTCACCGGTTTTGGTGAGTGTTCGTACCACTTGGAGTGTGTGTTTGGAACTTCGAGGGCGGTACAGATCTGCCAGTGGAGGTAGCTACACATCCTGTCATGTCTTTTCTGGTATTCGGTCTTTGCTAGGATTGGACAAGTTGAGACAATATGATCAATGGTTTCTACTTGCTCCTGGCAAATTCGGCATTTATGATCTTGGGAAATTTTGAGAACCGCTTTATCATAATGTCGTGTTCTCAAGGCCTGATCTTGGGCAGCTATTACAAGTGCTTCCGATTTTGGCTTCATTCTTCCCCTTTTAAGCCACATAAATGATTGATCTTTATTTATCTGTGCTGTGTCCATTCGTTTCATGTATTGTCCGTGGAGTGGTTTGTCCCTCCACGATTTCTTTAACATTTTTTGTGTCTCACATTTCATGTTTAGAAGCATCAGATGTTCAATATCTCCGTAATTCTGCGTGTCTTGCAGAGTCTTGGTCGCAATGCTTCTTGCCACACTAACAACGCCTCTGTTTCCCATTCTTCCGTCAGATTTCAAGCCATGCCTCAATAGAGGGTCATCCTGATGGCTGACTTCATACTTTCCCATCCAGACTATTGTGTTGTGCTAGGAGGCCTCAATTTGTCTGAGGCCCCTACCTCCTTCCTTATGTGACACCAAAAGTCTATGTACATCAGCTCGAGGGTGGGAAACATGATGCAATTTTAGCAGTTCTCTTTATTTCAATTCATGATGCGAATATCTTGCTCAGTCCAGTCCACTAGTCCGAAACTGTATTCGGTTACAGGTACCGCCAAACTAACTATTGCTGATATTTTATTTCTGGAATTCAGAGCGGACCAGCCTCTCTCTTCTGTAGTACTCCCTACGAATTCTCTCTTTCATTGTGTCGTTCCAAATGGTCTCACATTTTTCCAGATTATTGCCCAGATACTTTTTTTCAGCCAGGTAAGTTTTATCTGGCTCAAGATCTTGAATCACAGTGTGCGTATTAAATTCAACGCTCTCTGACGTAGTCTGTTTGCCTCTTTTTAAATTGATTTTTGCACACTTGTCAAGACCAAAATTCATGCAGATGTCATTGCAAGTCATTCACTACAGACAGCATTTGGGAGAGAATCGCTTCATTCTTAGCAAACAATTTAAGATCATCCATGTAAAATAAATGTGATACTGACCTTTCATCACAATGGAGCTTAAAACCAAAGTCAGCTTGCGACAACTGTCTCGATAGTGGGATCAAACTAATGCGAAACAACAGAGGGGATAGTGAATCTCCTTGAAAAATACCCCTGTTAATCTGAATACTTCTGGTTTCTACTGCTTCCTTTCCGCCGTGTATTAGTAACCTGGTACTCCACGACTTCATAATAATCTTGAAAAATTCAATAAGTCTTGGATGAAATCGATAGACCTCCAGATGTCTGTACATTTTGTCAGCAATGGCTGCAGTTATAACTTTGTACAGTACTGGCAGACAATTGATTGGCCTGTAGTTCTTCGCCAAAGAGCTGTCTCCTTCTTTGGGTAGCAAATACGTGATACCGCGTGTGAGCCATTCCGGGAGTTCCTTTGGGTTTTCTAAAATGTTATAAACAGCCTTTGCTAGATGAGAATGTATTGCTGTTAATTTCTTAATACAAAAAATCTGGATCTTATCACTCTGGATTTCCAGTTTCCCATATTCTTAATTGATTAGAAGAGGTCCTCTTTCGAGAATTCGTGAACATCTTCCACTGTTTCCACAAGTTCATCGGCAGCATCAATTTCAGATTGAATCCAAGATGCGTCTTTGTTGTAGGATCTGCTCTCCTGCCAGATTCCTGCCCAATATGCTTCGACGTCATCTTGTGAAGAAGTGACAGCGTTGCCATTCGGTTTTTGAGTCATATTGCGATAGAATTACTTCGCGTCTGTTTCAAACAACCGGTTCTGTACACGGAAATCTATTCTACGTTTGTAACGTCTAATTCGTTGAGCCCATGCTTGAATTTTCTCTTTAAGCTTCTCACCTACGATTGGCCTGCTTCTGTCATTTTCAATTCGGTATTTTTGTTCAACATTGAATATCTTTCGTTGAATGTTAGTGGTATGCGTTTATGTAGGAGATGCCTCAGCTAAGATTGATATTTCACGCCGAGTGTCGGCTATACGTTTCATAATTCTCTTCGTCCATGGCGGTACACTGCTGTTTACTCTGTTTTGCTTTCGGCCGTCTGTGTTCTTGGCTAGCCCCAACATTATCTGAGAGACTAGATATCCCGTTGCATACACGTTGTGATTTATTTTAGTAATATCTATATCTCTACCTGCAGTCAGTACCACCTCATTTAAGACAGCATTTGCTGCCTCTATCACTCTCTTAGCTTTGGCATTTTCGTATATTCTCCTCAACGGTGCCCGAGATTCAACTGAAAGTTGACGAACTCTTTCTATCTCGCGTCGGAGGCGATTTCGCATGATGTCTTTATCGTGTAATTCATTGCCAGATGAATTTTCACCACTAACGTGTGTTTCATCGGAAAGGGATGAACCTTCAACAGGACCATCGTTTTCAAGTTCTATATGTTTTTCATGTGGGTAGCCCGATTGAAGAACATACTCCGCATTTCTCTGAATGTCAGTAAGTTGTTCTGCTGTGAATGTTCCACTGCTGAGTATTATCGTCGTTGACTGGCAAGCTTCAGGCAAGAGTCAAGGGTCGGTCTCATATACGGGTTCCGCTCTCTCCATGCCTTGATAACTTCTACTTATGAGCCCCCATTTTTCGCTTTTGTATAGTAAAAGCACCACATTACCTCCTTTAATTCATCCCCGGTCCATTTCTGACGGTGGCTTCAAGATACTGCCGGCTCTGGATCCCTGGATCTAACATCCGTGGGATGGACAGACTTCGACAAAGTGACATTAGCTCGGTTTCCGAGCAGGTATGGGACATTGGTAGAACATGACACGTTAAGATTTATTACATTTCTTTTTCTATCCATTTTGCTCATTGTGAAGATTCGCAGGACGCAAGTTCGAGTTCACAGATCACACTTAACTAATGGGATGTTTCGCCATCCGTTACTGCGACTCACAGTGGCCTCGGAGTATTCCCCCGCAGGGCCCAGAAAGGGGTCCCTCCGATCGCCAGTCGGCATTACTAAACCCTACGGGATTTTCACTGACTGCTGAAGGCAGCCTCCTTCGCTGGCTAATGCAAGGTTCGGGCCTCCACTCTAATCAGTGGCCTGGTGTGCCAACCCAGTTTTTCTCCTGTACCCTCTTTGGGCCGACAACAGGAAGTCCAAAGGATCATAACCCTTCCTTCTGTACTTACTTCGCACTCTCCTCAATGTGGAGTACTTCTTCGTCGGACCCCTCACCTTCAACCTATTCAGCAAAGGAGGCCCTACCGGTAGCTAGGCTATCACTGACATAGCTCTCAGGCTCATGGGGGTACTCGAGCTCCACCATCAACTGCAAGGTCGTGTACGCCCTAGGTGTTATTATTATTATTATTATTATTATTATTATTATTATTATAGTTTAATAAAACTAGCTGAAAGAACAGTCATCGGAAGTTTTTCGAAGAGAAGGTATGCGCAAACAATAATAATGTGTGAGAATCACAGTGCTGCCACTTTCCCGCCACCCTTCGAGAGAGACGCCACCATCGACTTCATCGGGGAGCAGTGGGTTTTGAAAGGTGCCTGGGGATTTCATACCCTAATAAACAGATGAAATTGGGTGGAATATTGTGAAGTACGAGTAGTTAAATCGTTTGTAGTGATCTTCAGCAGAGCATTTCAGAGACACACCCCAATAAATGTCCTTACTTTCCGTGTAAGACAGGGTCCAATACCCAAGGTGTGAGGTGTCAATGACTATTTTCACAATAATCGATCTATAACGTTAATACTACTGTGTACAGAGAAAATGAAAGAATAAAAAACAGCTTAATTCGCCACTCTAGCGACAAAAATGAAACCTTTTCGCTTCATCGTTCTCACTTTCCTTAATAAGTTATGCAGATCGCTCTGTTCGCAACCACAATGAAACCCCTGGCCAAGTGAGAATAAGAAAGTGACTTCTAACTTAAAATTGTACATTGAGTTTGGTATTTCTCTTCAATCCTATCCCTGCTACCACCACGATCTTTAGTTCTTCCCTTTATCATTTGATTTGCCTTATGCTATACTTTCAAATCGCATATTATTTTGCTTATCTCTCCTATTTCGTGATCTTCGTATTTTCCTCTCCTTTGTTAAATCAAACTTCCATAAATTCTTTCCGCTCTTATTCATATTTACTACTTACCTTTTATAGAGAAAGTATTTAATTCTGCGGCAAAGAACGGCGATTCTTCGACAAAACTCGTATTGTTGGGCCCTGATAACGAAAAAACTTAAAACTTAAACGATTAATATTATTGCTATATGCAGTAAATTACTTCCTCTATCGGTTTTATACTTAGAATCCACGTTTTGTAGATTCTCGATGATGAAAATTTCGTATACGGCAAAACGTCTATCAGTCCGTCTCCAGTGGTCAACTCTAGTGACTTAATCGTTTAGGAGATTTCAACAAAATAGATATTCCCTCGAACTCGGGACCCTGGTAATTTGAAGCAGATATTCTGATTTTTTGTTTGGTTTGGACATGTTAAAAGAATGACAGAAAGTAGAATTCCAAAACCATTTTAGAATATTTTTCTGAAGGGAAGAAGAAGAGGAAGACCTAAACATAGCTGGTTGAGATAAACTTATGGACATTTGAAAGAGAAGAATTGAACGGACAAGGATTATAAAGATCGACACAAGTGGAAAAATAAAATTAAAATTATATAAAGTATTAGAATTTTTGGTGTAACAGAAAATTGTTTTTAACAATGTAAAACTGTGAAATAAATAAAATTCTGGTTTTAGTGTGTTCCTTAGACGACGCCCCAACATTTTAAAAAAGTTTCTCAAAAATGGCTCCGATTAGTTTGATATTTTTCTTTATAGAACAAAGGACACTTAAAAAATGTTGCATGCCTTTCTTCTCGCTCGTACCTCTACACCTCGTCCTCCTCCTCCTATTCTGCGTTCGTTCGTTCGTTCGTTGACCTGTTTCTGGGGTAGCGGAGGGCGCCGGGCGCAGTGAAACGTGAGGCGCACGCGTATCAATCAGACCAGCCCTGCGCCGAGAATAGACCCCGCCCTCAGCCCCGTTGCCGCCCGTGCGCCCGCGATGCGCCACAACCGCTCGAAATGAACGATGCGCGCTATTAGAGACGCTAGTGAAGCTGCGATTCAAATATTCAAGCCGATGCAATAGCTCAGCGGCCACGTAGATGCTGCCTTTGCATCGTCGTGGATTAGGAGGGTCCAGAGTCCGATTTAAAGCAGTGGTGGAATTTTGCCGCTAGGTTCACAGCTGGGTCGATTTCAGCCAGTGTCTAGAGGAGACTTCTAGCGGTCGGATGATCTGAAGAGTAGCTTTCCGTGGTTTCTCTATTCAATATCAGATGATTGGCATAGGAGTACCGTAACAAACGGGCTACGAACCGCTCGCAATCTATCCTTCGTCATTATTGTTCTCGTCTTTCCCCTTACTCACACAACCACACACACATACACGCACTTACACAACATTACCCCACTGACGGGGAGACCTTTGAGGTTGTCCAGCCTGGAGTGCCCCACGGGGGGACATAACTGGAGGGCGAAATTCCGCGGCCAATATTTAACTCGGCGACAGATCTCTTGTTTCAGCAAAAGGGTAACATCCCCAGTTCCCAGGATTTAAAATACACTGCACTTACCAGGCTTCATTTTTTGACCCGGTCGGAAGCAATACTCACTCAACTATTCAGTAAGATATATCGATTAACGTCAAATGAGGAAATACGATTTTGCTTGAGAGAACAAATTACCAAAGTGCAAAAATTGAATTGAAAGTTATTAGAACTTTGGCGTAAACTCTCAACTTTATTACAATCAGATGTAACTTAATCGTCGGCGTAAGGCGCTACAGCTCATTTTCAGAGTCAATTTGACACACGTGCACACTCTTCTCCCGAAGTATTGCGAATTGCACAAGATTTGTAATCATTGTTTAAAGGATTTATCAGGGATTTATCAGGGATTTATCTGAGACTGGTCTGAGGGAATGAGTCAGCAAGCCTTTATACTACATATCCATTGTCCGGTTTTGACCGATTCACTCGTTGTTCGCCTCCTGTTCTGTGAATATCGAATTGTGGCTTTGGAGCTACGTGTACTAACACAGTATGTATATTACAATGCAACTGCAAACTCCAATAAGCAACATTCCAGACAGGATAAATCGTTTCGTAACATTTCATTTCAAGAGAAATTCATGTTTGAATGCAAACCGTGTCAAGGGAATTAAACCCCGCTTGCCTATTGTATCCAGTAGCACGCAAAGGCATGACATTAATCAAGCAAAATGTCCAAATTGTAAAAATGTTTTGCGATAGTTCAGTTTTGGTTACCAAGTTTTTGTAAAGTCAAGAACCATTTCCGAGATTGTCGATCATCATCCTTTGCGTAACAATTGAATTAAATTGCTGCAGTAAAAGAAAATTATAAATATAAGTGTATTAACAATGTGTTGTGCCAGCTACCTTAAACATTATGCTAGCCATATGACAATGTAATATTACCTTACATGTTGAAAATGTTTTGTAATCGTATGGAAGTAAGTGGATCACACTCGAAATTCAAATTTTTTGGGATGAATGCTCCACTTTGTTCATATTTAAATATCCTAATTTATGTAACATTCAAAACTTGGTTATGAAATATATTAGTGTTCTTAAAGATTACAGTAGTACTATAATACATATTCGTCATTTGAGAATTAGCTTTTAAAAGTATTTTCTTGAAATGTACCTCCACTACTTATATAATTATTTAAAATATTATTAGCATATATGCAACAATTTTAAAATACTAGTGTATCTACTAAAATTAACGGTATTCAGCAAATCCAGTACTTCCATGTAGAATACACAGTGACAATCTTTACATGAGTCATTTTTCCCGACGCGGCTGGAAAGATCCAACATCGATTTCCCAAAAGCGCTTAAAAGTGTTCGTCTGTCTTGTGACACCGCGTAACAAGGCAAGTTTATCTCGTTCAGTGTTATACCCCATTATCCCGTCGCCGTTGGCAGAGTTGCCCTAAATAGACACAGCAGCCGAGTTAATCGCTTTATCGGGAAACCGCGCGCCGCGCCGTGCTGCGCCGCGCCGCGCCCGCCCGCCGCCGCCGCCGCCGCCGCCACCGCCGCCGCCGCTGCCGCCGCCACCGCCGCCGCCGCCGCCGCCGCCGCCACCACCGCCGCCGCCGCCGCCGCCGCCGCCGCCGCCACCGCCGCCGCCACCGCCGCCGCCGCCGCCACCGCCGCCGCCGCCGCCGCCGCCACCGCCACCGCCGCCGCCGCTGCCGGGGCGAAAGGGGGCGCGCCATTAGCCGCCTCCCGCCAGGAATTAGCCTCTCGCCGCCGCCGCCGCCACAACAGTTTTGTCGCGTGCGACGGCTGCATCGCTGTCGACGGGCACGCGCCAAATAGATACTGCGCGTCAAACAATAAGTGCAAGAGAGTGCGTTCGCTTGCTCTCCCACCCACCCGACCGGCCTCTCCGCTTGCTTCTCCACCTGCCCTCCCGCCCTTCCCTCAACACCACCCCTCCCTCCAACCCAATCTCCCGCACGCCCTCCAGCCCTTCTGTTATCCCACCGGGCTCGCCAGACCCCTCCGCTTGCTTGCTGGCTTGCCCTTCCCACCCTCCCCCTCTCCGCTAATCGGTCCGATATCCCTCCCGCCCTTCCCCCTCCCCCATCATGCTCCCCTTCCCGCCTAACCTCTTTGAATGGCTGGCTTCTCCGTTTACTCCCTCGCCCGCCCGCCCTCCCACGGCCTCACCCATCTGGTCGCGTGCTCACTGGACCTGCCCCTTCCTGGCCCACTAGCCACATCAACGAGTCGGTGCAACTAAACGTTTAAAGTACCAAAACACACTACCACCCAACAACCTAGTCAAGGCACATGAAAAACAAATTTACCGATCAACTCACCCTACTTAATAAATTCACTCTCCCCAACCAACCCGCCTATCAGCGCTTATTAAACCAACCTACCTACCCACTCTGTTCAAACAACTCCCAACATGCCATCACACGCTTCCACCCATCCACCCTCCATCTCTTTTGCAAATCCATGAGAGGATTATCGGATTTCATGTGGGAGGAGGATACATGATAATGAGAAAGAGGATTTCCGCATCTTCTCCGAAGACGAAATGCCGAGGCGGAAGTGAACTACGAGACGGTCGCATGCGGAAGTCAATTTCTGGGGATTTCCGCGAAGAGAACAAGAGGTTTCCGGGAGGCGTCGCGTGGGCGGTGTGTGGCGGGACGAGGCGAAATGGTTTGGAACGGGGCGGGGCGGAGCGGGTCAAGAGGGTCGGGGTGGGGCGGGAGGAGACGGGGGGGGCGGGACTCGCGAGTCGCCAGCCGGCGGAATTCTGCGCTCGGGTTCTCGGGATATCGGGTTGCCAGCGGGCGGGCTCGCCCGCCCACCCGCCCGTGCATTCTCGGCCGAGCGGGGGAATGCCTGCAGTTGCTTGCCTGCGTGGCTGCTTGCCTCGCCGAAAAATCCGACGGCCTCCGGGAACTCGAGGGCGTGGCGCGGCCCGGCGCATCGCGTGTCTCTGCCCACAAAGCTCCGGGGAAGGAAGGGCAGAGGAGCGGTTGCTGCGGGGGCGCGCACCTCTGCGCTGGCCTTTGTCTCTCCTCCGCGCGCTCTCGCTCCGCCCCTCGTCACTCACCGACCACATGATCCCTGGATTCACCTTGGATATCCGCCCTCCTTCTATGTCTCCTCCTTCCCCTCTCCTTTCCTTTTCTCCTTCTATATCTCCGTGCTCGATTATTCGATTCTTTCTCTCGTGCCTTATTCCCCTTCCTAAAGTTTCGCTAATCGTCATTACATTACGAACGGACAGTATGAGCATATTATACAGGTTGAGCACATACCGACACGTCTGACGGGCAGAATGATATAAACTTTCTAAATTGCTGTTCAAACTATTTAAAAACGATTTGGAATTTGGTTCTGCGGCTTGAATGCTTGCCTTGCGTTGTGTGCTACGTTTTGGTCAACGACCGGAAAATCCTTTTAGATCCTCTTCTCTTTAATAATTGAAGTATGGAAGTGCCAAATGAGCTATGTGCCAAAATAACTTTTCTTCAGGATTTAAAGAAAACTGTTTATCATTGAGATCATTGCATCTAGCAAGTTAAGAAACGGAATCTACCTTCAGTTTGTGTTTTTTGATGTGGCACACCTATTGCCAGTCTCTACCTTAGTTGCCATAAGCCATAAACAATTTCTGTAATTGGCCATTTTTAGACGGAGCTATGTGACACGTGAAGGGAACATGAAATGGAGCTATGTCCAATTGAAATCCTGCAATGTTATATAGCATATATTTTATTACAAATGATGCACAAATTATTGCAGCATATGAAAATGCCAAACAGCAATTAATTCTTCTAAAAATGCTCTATTTCCTTCGGAAATATAAGGTAACATTTCCTTCAGATCATACCATTTGGCCTTGGGAAGTGGTTCTGGTGTGGATCTGGTGTGGGAAGCCCATATAGGAACGTCGATGCAATTTTCGCAACAGTAACGGCAGGTTGCAATAGCACAAAGCTCCTTTGAGCAACAGCACGTAGATCCTTTTGCGCCGCGGTACACGGGACTTACCACCAACGCAATGTGTTGACAGCGAAAAGAACCACCAGGAGGCGATTTTGGCACATAGCTCTGTGCAATGCATGGGCATCGGGACATATGTTCGTTTGCTGGACAAAAGTAATTTTTCACGAAAATGGCACTTAGCTTCTTTAGCATTTCTATGCTTCAATTTATCACTGCCTCTATGTATGATATCGATTACCTCAGGTAGATAACAGGGCCTTATCGTTTTCTCTCTATTTCGTAATGATGCTTCTTTTGTATCTGAATACAATTCCAGTTCACGTCCAAGAACATACCCGGCTTACAAAAATCAAAACTCTTTCCTAACTTCTTCAGCGTAAATATTGCAATTTTTTAATATTAATACTTTCTACGGTATTTTTGATATTTTAAAGACCAATATAGAATTATAATCACAAGTGAATTATTTTTGGATTTGAAAAAAGGTTATCCATTTAACACGAATTCAGGGCGAACTGTGGGGTAGCGATCATACTGCTCACCTTCATTGCTGGGGTCGGCGTTCGATCCCCCCTCCTCCCAGTCAAGTGGAATTTGTGGTGGATAAAACGGGTTCGCAGCTTCACGTGCTTGTCTGTACTACCTGGCTTTAACTCCCACCGTGGTCCATTTCATCATCATCATTAACGCCATTCAATAGGAACGAATCTGAATAGTTGACACGCCCGATAGGGGAAAGGTACGACCAAATAAAGTTGACAGAGAAGGAAGAAAATGAATAGAAGGTACTGCGCGAAGAGTGCAATCACACTGAATGTACCAGTTAACTAGTGAGTTAATTATTACAATACTTGTATTGTTGTATCATTATGATTGCAATGCCAACAAAGAGTAGTTTCATAATTTAATAATTACTACACAGAACAGTTGTCAAAACACAGTGACAATTGAATTTCACTTTCACTATTTGTCATAAGGCACCGCAGCTTCATGTGGCGTTCCCAAGGCAGGCGCCATGCCATTTCCCTCTGCCACCGCATTCCCCGCTCTCTTTGAGGTCAGGGAACGTTGCTCCCACTCCCTCCCTTGCCCTCCCCGGCACCGTCTTCGCTTCCCTCAGCCCCTCCCTCCCTCGCCACCAGAGGCATCGTATTTTCTCTCATCACAAGCGATTCGACCGCGAACACTCGCTCGTGTTTGCTTTCATTTAGAGCGGCCCCCACGACATATTCCCTTCCGTCGCCGCCGCCAACACACATTCCGTTTCCCGTTCTTCTGTAATCCTCCTCGGTTCCAGTTTCAGTCTCCAACTCCGCCCTACATTGCCAGTCACTGGTGGTTCTGCCTGTACAACCATCACCTTCTCGGTCGTCGCCTTTTCAAGTTCGTGTTAAAATAGATTCACCGCTACTGTCATGGTCATTTCCCTCACAATCGTCATCACCATCTCCAACGCTTCCTAAACATCTTGTCCGTTTCCTGCTTTTGCTTCCTGGCTGCTATTACAATCTCTACATCCACTTTTCATCTACCTCCCCTCATGGACTTCTCATTCCCCAGCTATCGTCCCCGCCATCCCAACCCCCTACTTGTCTCCGAAGGAGCGTTGCCTGGGATTTCGTAAGATTCGAGTTCCGTCGGTGGTAGATTCTCGTCACTAGCTACATACGTTTCAGTCGTTGTCTGGGGAGAATTCTAACGGCCTGCTGCTCTGATTGGGAGTTTTCAATAGTTTCTCCGATCAATATCCGGCCATTGCCGGAGCAGTACTTCCAACAAATGCGGCACAAATTATGCGTGATTTTTCACTCTTCATCATTGTCCCTCCTTTCCTCCACCACTTACACTTACTTTCACTACACTACCACACACCTCAGAACACCAGTCTGGAGATGGGACAGTACCCCGCTGAGGGAGATACCAAGACAGGGAAAACACGCGCTAGCCGACATATAGTTTGAAGCTGAATCTCATGTTTCCATCGAGAAAAGAATTCCGCCACCTCCCGGGACACATTCCCCACACTTATGGAACTAATACAGTAAGTAGTTCACACACTCATATTCAGTAAATACTCGCCCACACGAATTCCAGTAACGAAACTGCCTTCATCATCTCCGTGTGCGTCGTTTCAGCATTTCTCGTCACCATTACTACTACCATCAATACAATATCTTGCCTCCGCCATCGTCTCCCCATTCATTTTCATACCGCAGCCGCCATAATTTGCGCTTTTTCTACAACCTGTTCCCTATGTTGACTATCTAACGCCCATTACTACTATTGTTTCTTGCGTCATAGCTTGGCACGTAAATTTCTCCTTGTTCGTTTCTAAATCTCCCTCCTTCTCCTTCACCATACACGCACTGTCCTTTTATGTCATCGAGTCAACACAACCACAGTATCTACTCCCTTGCGTCACCGTTCCCCCACGTGCTAAACTTCCCCACTGCCGTTGCCGCCAGTGTGGGCTTTCCCGCACAACCGCCGGCCCGCGGGGGCGCGACGCACTCGAAGGAGCGATGTCTCCGCGTTACGCAAACAGCAGCCGGCAGCTCGCTAATCCAAATGGGCTGGCTAATGAGCAGTCGCGAGTACACGAACTGGGTAAGCGACCCCGGGCACAAATCTCGACTCGGCGGCGGGAGCCGGGGGGCGAGGGCGGGGCCGTCAGCGCCGGCGCTGGCGGCCAAATGAATGCGAGAGGCGCTCGTGTGGCACCGATCGTTCCAGGACTTCCTACGAGCGTTTTCGCTCACGGACTCACTTACCGCCGGATCTAAATTAAATGCTCGAGAGAACGGATCACTAAACAATCGGGAATGAAATTCTACATTCGTGAGATGGTTTGCGAAACCTATTAATTTTCTTGTGGATTTTTGTTCCAGGAATTGATTGAAATATAACGACGTGTACTATACCATTCTTCAAAATGAGAATGATTCAAGAATCATTCCAAGAAACGCTTGTAGGAATCTGAGCAAAACGATAATTTACGTGCAAAATGCTAGAACCAATCGCTCAGTGAGTCTTTTCTTAAGATATGAAGAGTCGATTCAATTTACCGCGTACCACCTAAGGTGACCCAGGCATCAACTGATGTTTCTGCAACGCCTTTAAACGGGAGATCGATAGTGTTCGAGTCCCGAAGGAGGCAGCATTTTTTAAATTGGCTACATAGGTAGATCGAGTTCAGACATTATCTGGAGGAGAATTCGTGAGACCGGCAACTCTGATAGTATTCCGTGGTTTTCCAATCAACACCACGCGAATGCCCTAGAAGTACTCTAACAATTGAGCCAAGGACCTCGCGCAATCTTTACATCCTTTACCTTGTACAATTCTCACCTCGTACATACTACACTTACACTTATATGCACTACACTACTATACATGTCGGGAGAGTCGCAATCTTAGAGCCTGTCCCGGCTGAGGTAGTGTCTCGGTAGTGAGCGGTATCTGGATGGGGAAAACCCCGTAAGCAGACGTGTAAGTCGGTGCGGGATCGTACCATCCATTGGGGAAGAACAATATCACCTAACCGTGATACAAATTCACTACACTTACCGGACTATTTACCATAGCCGTTGATGCGCCCGGAAACACAAAATAATTGATTAAATTGTCCCATGGCAGTTGAATCGATTCGAACGCACACCAATGTGAATCTAAATTCAATCGATGAGCTGAATGAACCTCTCGAAGAGGGGTTGAGTCTTCTCACCGACGCCTCTTCCGATTCATGTCAAGCAACTTGCAATTGCAAAAATGCTGCTGAACAAAACCACACAAAAGTACAACGCACACGGGTCAAGCAAACCAATGAAATAATAACTGGTAAAGCTCCAATAAATGAATTAGTTGAACAAAACATTCTTCAAGAATTCTGCAATAACATACGAGTATCACAGTGTACATTAAGAACAACAACTTTACAAACCAATAATATAAACATTTTGCTTTTCCATAACTGCTAACGTGTCGAGCAATATTTTAACCGTCAGCCTCTTCCTTGTAGCCTTGCTGACACATGACTTCAGCTAAATCGTTAGCGCATGATATTATTATTTTTATAAATCCATTGACGTCTGAGTAAGGCTTAAGTACTTTGACTAAGACCCTATTTATTTCAATTCTGAGTTCCCAAATTAATGTATTCGCATTCTTGTTAGTAAATTAATTCCATGGAAAAAAAGATGCGGCTCTCCTTATTTACAGTATTGCGTATGTTGTTAGTAATTCATGTCAACATATGATTGATGCAAATCGTTGCCAAAAGGAACCTTTTCTAAATCAATTATAATGCTGCTTTTCTCAATCAATAATAATCATTTTTTAATAAATGTGAGGCAAGAATGCGGCTTCTCAAATAGTTTCAATGTAATGAAGAGCACTTGATATATTCTCAAGGGTAGAAATAATGCCAATTCAGGTATATTGACAGACGTTTGTTTAAAAATACATGCAAATATGTTATTATAATATTAGAATCTAACGATCTCTTGCACAGCGGTCGGTGGATGATTTAATATGATGCACACATGGAGAGTATTACGTTTGCAGATGGGTCCTATCTTCATTGCAGAGGAAACTGACAGACCGATCGCTTTACCGATATTTCATTCTAGAGGCAAGCCCATTGCCCCTACTGACAGCTACTGTTCATATCAACTTCGACAAGTTCAATAAACTCAATATGAAGCCGTCAATGAGTCATATACCGTTCTTCAAATAAGTAATATCAGACTTCAATACAGAAGCAATGGAGTCACTGACATAACATCTAATATTCAGGCACAATTTCGTTCCACTTGTCTAATATGGAATGATCCGAAATCTTTTAATCGTTTGGTATAGGTAGTCTATCTTGAACTGAATGCAAACGCTTTAGTTTACAAAGAATCAGAGCGTGTATTATTAAATATATATTTCGGTCAAAACAAAAGTAAGATTAAGCTAATAATGAAGTAACTCATATACTTTCTTCTTTTATTTATAAAAAAGATCATTTCTTTATCACCTCTTATTTTTTATAAAATAAATATGTTCAGTTTTGGCAAAGTGAATATTTTTAGCTTTTGAGAATTGTAGTAGTGGAAGAGAAGTACAAACAATAGATTTGTAACTTATTTTAACGAACGATAATATCAGAACTAATTCAGGAATTTGTAAAATCTTCTACGCAGAGCGAATATTGGTAGTATATAGAACGTTTCTTGAGCTTCTGAATCCAGAAAGTACTTTTCCAATACAGGTGAACTATGAATCAAAATAGCAACGATGGTATTGACAACATTTGATAACAAGAAATTTACTCTCACATTTTATAGAAACAATTGCTTCGACAAACGGAATACAGAGTTAATTCGGCACCACAGATATCAACATAAGCAAACTATCCACTTCTTTTGCATGTACCACAATGAGAACTCTAGAAAATGTGCACGAATTATAGCTCCCAACTCATGAAAACTATATGAAGTGATCATTTCAACAACTGTAAGTTTCAATACAAAAAATAACTTTATGACGAACATGGATTTGAAAATGGAAGAATTGAAACGATTCTTTAATATTTTGCGATCCGAAGTCTAAAATGTTATTGAGTTTCAAAAATTTATCGAATTTGAATCTTTCGAATCCTCCATATATGACAATCATAGTAATTAATTATGGTTACTCTGTGAGGAGAGATTAGGAAGGATCGCTAGCGGTCTGTGACTTATTGTTGAGGTACTTATCCGACATTTGTCTGGAATAAACTACGTTGGCGCTACGTCCGCATCGACAAATTCCATAAAAAGTTGTAAAGAAATCGTCTTCTAGAATTATCTTTATACGACCATTATTATCTTTATACGAGCTTCTAGAATTATCTTTATCGTAGCAGTTCGGTCCTTTTGACGCTATCGAATTTTCTGCCCACCTCATATTAGAATCTGCAATTGCTAAAGTTCAAATTCAGTTGTTTTGTCGTGTAACATGCTAAATCTCATCCTATTAGTAATAATAATAATAATAATAATAATAATAATAATAATAATAATAATACAGCTTTTTCGAAAGTAATATGCTAGATATTAACATCAATTTAACAACAAGTGTACTAGTAAAGGCGTCAGTGATTGTTTACAATGAGCATTGAGTTTCCATTGAAAATCAAATGAAGAAATTTCACTCCTTCCCATGGATGTTGGATTTGGGCTTAATCCGTTTCGGCTGTCAGGGAAGTGCATTGCCTTGTGGTTTGCAAGGTAACGTTGTTCCAAAAAATATTCCCACTCTGTGTTTTAACTTTTGCATTCTCTGTAACACGCAAGTGATAAATGAACGTCATTTTCAATTTACCTCCTTACTAACAGTTATCTGCAGAGATAAGTTACATTTTTAATAATGCAATATTTACCCCATAATTTTCATTATTTGCCAGTTTTCTTAAAGATATGTAAATAAAAGTTACTCTAAATTATGAATTTCGTCTATAATCTTTTGGAATTAATTCTTTAAACGTAATATTATCCCAGAAGCCAAACGTAAAGTCCTTTTTGACATCCATTCTTTATATCAACTTAAAAAATGAAAACATTATATATTAATTAAAAATATATTTATTTATAAATATATAATAATTTCTTGTTCAAACTTTATTACCTACACATTTACAAAAGTCACGATTAACGAGTACATTTGACTGTTTTTCTAATAAAACTAGAATGTCAATTTACTTGGTAGGGATATTATTTCAGAGCATACGGTAGTACCTGGAGGCGTTGGACGCGGCCGAGACAGCCGGTAGACGATGGCCGCGGAGCGCTATCCGCCCTACGCCTCCTCGCGGCTAAAAATTGCGTCGCGGCGGCGACGACGGCGGCGGCGGCGAAGGCGGCATGTAGCCATATCGCTCGCTGGCTGCCTCCGTCGCCGAGGCTGCCGCCACCTGCTCCCGCGCTTCAGCGGTGGGGGCGTTGCGCCCACGCGCGCGGAGGCGGCGGCGGCGGCGGCGGCCAGTGCGCAGCGTCCCCATCCTCGCGGGCGAAATTATAGGTGGAGGCCTTTTCACAGGAAACAGTTTTCGTGCAGTAAAGGCTGGTTTATTAGTTTTTCCGGGCGCGTCAACGGCTGAAGTCGTTACTCCCGTAAGTATAGTGTATATTTGTATCGCGGGAGGTGAAAATATTAATTTGGGTAGTCAGATTCTGCGCCGACCTATATGTCGGCTTGCGTGGTGTTTTTTTTTTTTCAACCAAGTATCCCCCACCAGCGGTGAGCCTATACAGCCGAAGCTTTAAGCTCCTGACTGGTCTCCCGGCATTTTTAGTGGTGTAGTGCTAGTAAGTGTGTTCGTAAATAAGTGGAGAGGGTAAGACAACATGGAGAAAGGAAAGACCGCGCGCGGTCAGAGTACTGTTCCGGCATTCGCCTGGTGTTGATCGGAGAAATCACGGAAAATGACTGATCAGAGCATCTGGCCGCTACACTTCTCCAGACAGCCACTGAATTCGACCTACGTAACTAGTGTCAAACTTCCTGCCACCGTCGGGACTCGAAACGCAGGACCCCCCGATCAGAGGTATTTCGGTGACATGAATTGATGCTCTGATACATCTAACCAGGCGTGGATATTGGACTTACAGAAGGCATGTGGTTCAGTCTTCGTGATTTCTACATGGAAATTTTGATCAGGTTCATTTCTTTCCTACAGAAAGCAATTTATTTGACTCAATCACCTGTAGGGACAGTGTCATTATTTCATAGATTTGTTTACGGTCGAAATTGTCCGTCCATTTCAATTTTGTGATCAGATTAAGTTAGATATTATTCGCGAGATTTTGTGTATTGGCATGGCATTTCTAGCTCTCGCCTATTCTGGTGAGTTTCGAGTTTCCTTTACTTTCCCAAGCAAATTTGACGTAATTGAATCCTACTATTGCAACCAAGGCTTCACCTATTCGGATCGTATTTTCTGAGCACCCCCTTGAAGCCTTTGCTGCCACAACCATATTTGTAGCAAGAACGTGGAGGACCTATGTATTCTTTCTCTAAATATTTTATAAATACTTGCAAATCACACATGTCCAAAATTCACGTACACAAATGCCACATATGAATTCTCTTGGACGGCGCAATTCATACGCGTGTCGGCAGAGCCTGTGGCGGCGTCTTGTGGCAACTTTTACATAAAACATGTAGACCGTGTAAACATGACTGGCGGCTAGGGATACATCTTCTTTGAGATCTTCAATTGATGGTTTGACTGATTAGTGATCCCGGACGTGTCAATTGCCAAGTTCAGCAGTCGCGTATGTGTTGTGCATGTCTTTATGGTGGGAGCAGGAAGTGGCGGTAATCTTCCCCTATAGATGACGGGATTCGGCGCCGACCTACGTCGGTTTGCGGGTATTTTCCCAATGAGATATTTTCCATTAGCGGGTCACCGGCCACCAGGGACAAGCTCTACGCTCTCAACTGATCTCTTGGCATGAATGGTAGGGGAGTGCAAGTGAGTAAGTGGGTATAATCAAAGGGGGAGGACAGAAAGAGGAAGAGAAAGGAAAGATCGCGCGCGGTCCAGGGACCGTTTCCTTGGGTACCGCTCCGACATTCGCGTGGTACTGATCGAAGAAACCACGGAAAATAACCGACCAGAGCAGCCGACGGCCCGAGTATTCGAACCCTACGTCCTGCGGTCAAAGGCACTGCAGTGACGTCAGCTGATACCCTTTGCCACCTTTGCCGGTGAGGATCTTCAAGTTTCTGTCTAGTTTCTGCATGATATTCTTCACGAAAACGGTACCGTAAAAAATACATAGTGATATCCCTCACGTAAACCAGACCACCTGCAATAGTTTAGCGAAACGTAGTTACATCTGTGACATCGTACCTGCACAGAAACATCAATCATTCAGTCAATCAAGCCAACTGTGACTTTCCTTGCGAGTGCGAGTAGTAGAATTTTGTCCTCGTAGGTCGGGGCACGTCGCACTGTTCAGCAACACAGTGCGCCTGCGCCGGATATCTGTGCATTAGGGATGACAGCGTGATGAAATGACGAGTAACAATCAGTGCTGTAGAGAAAGGAAATTCTTAAACGTATCTCAAACTCTAGTGCAAGGTCGTGTAGTGCATTTCAAGGAAGTTAGCTTCTCGACTTGCAGTTGTCCTTAATGAACTTATTTCAAGGGTCACACAAACTAAAACTTTGGACATTATAATCAAATATATTTAAATTAACTCATATTATCTCATACAACATAACATGAACTTTCACTTACAAAAGTATTTTGTTTCACTTCTTTTAAGAGTTTCTGAAGTCAGATATTGAAACATTTTCATATACCTTGAAGTATGATATATGAACATCTTACAATACGTTAAACTTATTCAAGGTTTACATCGCAAAGTATACGTTATGAGAATGATGGTTGAGAACATACAATTTGAAAATGGGCATTGAAAAACCAGTCGAAGTTTGAAAACAAGTACACGTAAGGATGGCGTGAATTGGTGGAGCCAAAGATTATTATTTCCATGTAACGTATGATTGAAACAAGAAGCCCCTGAAATAATATGAAAACAAACAAACAAACAGAACTTCTCACTGTAGAGTCTGAAGTGAAGGAACTCATCAAACGACGAATATACCCCGGAGGACGCAATGCGCTTTACACTTGTGTATAGCACGTTGCCTAATCTGCCATGTGACTGGCGCATTCTTAGTTAACACTTCTTAGAACATAGACACAAGACACATTTATGGGGAATATTATTGCAACAATAATGTAATTTTAAATATTTGTTTCGACAAACTGAAATGGAGTCCTAAATTTTACCGAGAAGTTAGAATAATCACCTACATACAGAGATGATACAATAACTATAGAAAGCCGGCTAGCCTGGTCGATTGCTTCCGAAGTTCCTTTCAGTTATTTGTAGGAGAAAGCCAGAACAGCATCTTAAAGCTGCGCATCGTTCGCTTTGTTTTTTTCCTTTTCTGTCCTTAATCGCATTGTTATGAGATATCTTCCAATGCCCATCTTTTACCATTTACTCTGCTTAAAAGGTAGTCATTTTCGTTAAATAAGCTTACTTACGATTCGTCCGAATCAAAATGAAAATTGAGCTACTAACTTTTCCTTTTATTCCTTTCTTTACGAAAAGGAAGAGTTTTTTTAATTATTATTTCATATTTAATTTGAACAGTACGATTGCACTCAATTTATTCAGATTTAATGAAGTAGTTACCTTTATCTTTTGACCGGACGGGAAAGGTTGTTTGAAGAAGTTTATAATAATAAAATAGTAAATAATAATAAAATAATAATAATAATAGTAATGAAGCGAGGGAATATTTTCTCTTTTGAACCCATTAGTTATAAGAAATTCAAATCAAATGTCTAGTTTTGTTTGCATTACAATCTTGGTCATCCCATCATCAGCCGCAAACATTGTTCCGGAGCCTCACAAATAGTCGCTGCATTCTATTTCTTCTGCGATTGTCGTAAAACTTGATATGGACCAAATGAGGATGGGGGATGAAACCGCCGTTCAGCTGTAAGAATATGATTGATAAATGGAAAGCACCACATACTTTGGACTATTATTCGGGATAGAGCTCCGGCATCTGCTTAGAGTTGACCAGAGGAAGCCTAACGAATCTAATTTTAACTAAATACGAGTTCATATCAAGAGAAACTTGCGATCGCTTTCATAATACTTTTATGAAAGATACATTAGTCATAACATTTACCACATTTAGAAAACAACTGCCTATTTTCATAATCAATACGAACATGTATATAATTAATCTTTGCACGTGTAAAATATAATGGTATCTCGGAAACGACCGATCAGAGAATCATAACTCGAAAATTTCCATCCAGGCTCTAGTTGGTTGAGCTCAGTTATCAAGATAACGAATATCGAAATTTCTGTCATCGTAGAGACTCAAACCCAGAAACGGCCGGTCAACAAAACTTCAATTGCTGTTAAGCTGGCTGTCAAGTAAAATCTCCACCGCAACGGGTTAGGATTTTGGTGCAGGTATAAATTGGCAGAGCTAATTTCCGGGCCGTGACGTTCGCAATGCAGGCGAGCGGAAGCGGCTATCGCTCCAGATCGAGACCGAAAACGCCTTGCGGGCGCGGATCGGAAAGAGGGGGGCGCGCCGTCTGCGCACACCTGCGCCAGCGCAGAGCGCACAAAGGCAGCGCATCGGAAGCGTCTATTTCCAGTGCGGCGCAGTGGGCTCAAATGAGCAGAAGTACGGCTTAAAGAAGAAGAAGCTAAATTCGAAGTAATGGCAAACTTCCTGATTTCGATGGTTAAATTGAACCCAATACGTATCTCAAAATGTGGTAGTTTTGACATGTCACCCGATAGATAACATCATATTCTAGTTAATTATAACGTTACAAATCACTTAAATTAATCGGAAATTTGTTAAAAAATTGGTCACATTTTTTCTAGCTTGTTAATGAAAAATGTTAGCAAAACTGTAACATTTTTCTCTCTCTTGAAAAGTTACAAATTTTTAGATAGTGTTGACAAATGTATCCATTATTTGCTTTTTAATTTTTCATGTAATTGAAATTTTACATCGCCTTCCAGTCGAATATGGCCTAAGAAATAATACAAAACAAAGTATTAAACTCTATTAAATATATTGTGTTATTCATTTAGAAAATAGGTTTTACTTCAAAATTATGTGAATTTTTTATGCTTTGGAGTGTAATCAGTGTTTCTAGATAGAAATATCATTTAAATATCTATATTTTAAGCTTAAATGCAGCTGCGACCACCTGTGACCATGAAAATGAGAGATTGTTTGACAAAAAGTTAAAAGAAAATTCACTTTATCAGTTTGAAAGAATTGCACTGTCTTCTCTTTCGTCCATCTCTGGTGTCATGAAACTTTGACAAACTAACTTTTCATTTTTATTGCTAAAATTTGTCCAAATATTCAGATGCATTTTGAGGTCTCAAAAGTTACAGGTTTCACGTTTCACGAAAAGTAATTACAGCGATTCATTGTACTTCATCTGCCAAAAAGAAGGAAAAATAATTTTTAATTTTAGAATGTTAGTTGTAGTACAAATATAATTTTAATATGGAACATCCGTAAAAAATTGCTTGAAAAAAAAAATAAACAAATAGTGTTATTATTATTTGTAAATTAAAAATCGTCACTGAAAACAAATTGAAAATTAATATAATGAAAATAATTTAATATGGCAGTGCCATCTGTAGTTTACAAACATGTGTTAATTTAGATCTTGGATCAAGTATCAGTGAATCGCATTTTGTGAGGTCATTCTAACAGAATTACATCCGAAAGTTCACACACGCATTTCAACCATTGGTTGTTTGTCTCGCCTCACGCCGGTGATGGAAGAGGCAACCGCTTTCCTTTATTCCCATTTTAAGCGCATATTGAGTATAGCGCTAAATTCCGCTATGCTCGACTACAAATGCTCTGATTTCAATTGTACAACACAGAATAATTCAAAGTAACAAAACATTGGTACCCTGATGATAAAGTCATCATGATGTCCATTTTTGGAACTGGAAGATTGTTAAAATACGGAAATTGATCACATTGGATGTAATGGAAACTTATAATGTAAATTGTTCTAGTAATAAGAACACAAGTAATCTAGTAATCCATAGACTCCTGTGAACTATTATCAACATTATTCAGTCACATTTCAGAGGCCGAATAGTAAACATTTTAAAAAATGGAAGATTATAAATTCATTGGATTTCCTACACAGCGGAAAAAAAGTTGTAAGATATTCGTATTGTAATAAGATGTCTTACGATACGGATACTGCGACTGGTTTGCACCAGTTGGTAGTTTGAACATCAGTTGGAGTTACGCAACCTCCTTTTCTGTTTTAACAAGGTTGATTGTGATAATGGAAACTGAGTTTATTTGACTACCTTATGGTATTTTTTTATTCCTAAACGTTTGCCTAACTTTCAGAGTAGTAGTAAAAATCATTAAGTCAAGATATGCACACCAACCCAAATTGTGAGGTTGATTGACATAAGCCTTGGGGTAGACTGGAAATAGTGTGGGGTACGTTAGCACTCTACTTTCGTAAGGAGTGTGGAGTAATGTATCAATGTCAAAATCAATTATTTGAATTCTTTTACACAAAATTAAAATGCAAAATTGTTTATTACCGTTTGGTCTGTAGAAGAGCCTGACATTGCCAAACACAACCGTTTCTTTTGAAGATTTCAAAATTAAGTATTTAAAATGCAGTCTTTATAATCACATTACGTCATTTACTTTTTTTAATACAAAATGCCTCTTATTTTTATAAACATTGAATAGTTATCGTAATTTGTTTCACGCTTTTTCGGTCTTAGATCTCATTAAAGTGTCGATTTGTCATTACAGAGTCGAGAATCTGATTCTACCAATATTTTGCAAGTATTATACGGCCATTACTGGAATAAAATCGAGGTTTGAAAATAAACTAATGAAAAAATAGAACACATTAAAAATGTGTATTTTAGACAAGGAATCAATTAGAAAGAAATAACATAATTGCTTTATTTTGAGGAAACTACAATCAGAAAAAAGTTTTATTTTTGTGGGTATGGTTTTATTACAGACAGAATGGAGCTGATTCACATTTTGCCAACTAACCCCAGTCAAAAGTACCAACCATCCCTGAATGAGGAGTTTTGCGTTAAAGGTGACCTTTCGAAGTGACAAG
>JAHLJT010009355.1:88750296-88768298 GCA_031308135.1 Acheta domesticus
TTTCGTTCCCTTGTCTAATATGGAATGATCCGAAATCTTTTAATGTTTGGTATAGGTAGTCTATCTTGAACTGAATGCAACGCTTTAGTTTACAAAGAATCAGAGCGTGTATTATTAAATATATATTTCGGTCAAAACAAAAGTAAGATTAAGCTAATAATGAAGTAACTCATAACTTTCTTCTTTTATTTATAAAAAAGATCATTTCTTTATCACCTCTTATTTTTTATAAAATAAATATGTTCAGTTTTGGCAAAGTGAATATTTTTAGCTTTTGAGAATTGTAGTAGTGGAAGAGAAGTACAAACAATAGATTTGTAACTTATTTTAACGAACGATAATATCAGAACTAATTCAGGAATTTGTAAATCTTCTACGCAGAGCGAATATTGGTAGTATATTAGAACGTTTCTTGAGCTTCTGAATCCAGAAAGTACTTTTCCAATACAGGTGAACTATGAATCAAAAATAGCACCGATGGTATTGACAAGCATTTGATAAACAAGAAATTTACTCTCACATTTATAGAAACAATTGCTTCGACAAACGGAATACAGAGTTAATTCGGCACCACAGATATCAACATAAGCAAACTATCCACTTCTTTGGCATGTACCACAATGAGAAACTCTAGAAAATGTGCACGAATTATAGCTCCCAACTCATGAAAACTATATGAAGTGATCATTTCAACAACTGTAAGTTTCAATACAAAAAATACATTTATGACGAACATGGATTTGAAAATGGAAGAATTGAAACGATTCTTTAATATTTTGGATCCGAAGTCTAAAATGTTATTGAGTTTCAAAAATTTATCGAATTTGAATCTTTCGAATCCTCCATATATGACAATCATAGTAATTAATTATGGTTACTCTGTGAGGAGAGATTAGGAAGGATCGCTAGCGGTCTGTGACTTATTGTTGAGGTACTTATCCGACATTTGTCTGGAATAAACTACGTTGGCGCTACGTCCGCATCGACAAATTCCATAAAAAGTTGTAAAGAAATCGTCTTCTAGAATTATCTTTATACGACCATTATTATCTTTATACGAGCTTCTAGAATTATCTTTATCGTAGCAGTTCGGTCCTTTTGACGCTATCGAAATTTTCTGCCCACCTCATATTAGAATCTGCAATTGCTAAAGTTCAACATTCAGTTGTTTTGTCGTGTAACATGCTAAATCTCATCCTATTAGTAATAATAATAATAATAATAATAATAATATAATAATAATAATAATAATACAGCTTTTTCGAAAGTAATATGCTAGATATTAACATCAATTTACAACAAGTGTACTAGTAAAGGCGTCAGTGATTGTTTACAATGAGCATTGAGTTTCCATTGAAATCAAATGAAGAAATTTGCACTCCTTCCCATGAGGATGTTGGATTTGGGGCTTAATCCGTTTCGGCTGTCAGGGAAGTGCATTGCCTTGTGGTTTGCAAGGTAAACGTTGTTCCAAAAATATTCCCACTCGTGTTTTAACTTTTGCATTCTCTGTAACACGCAAGTGATAATGAACGTCATTTTCAATTTACCTCCTTATAACAGTTATCTGCAGAGATAAGTTACATTTTTAATAATGCAAAAATTTACCCCATAATTTTCATTATTTGCCAGTTTTCTTAAAGATATGTAAATAAAAGTTACTCTAAATTATGAATTTCGTCTATAATCTTTTGGAATTAATTCTTTAAACGTAATATTACCCAGAAGCCAAACGTAAAGTCCTTTTTGACATCCATTCTTTATATCAACACTTAAAAATGAAAACATTATATATTAATTAAAAATATATTATATTTATAAATATATAATAATTTCTTGTTCAAACTTTATTACCTACACATTTACAAAAGTCACGATTAAAGAGTATATTTGACTGTTTTTCTAATAAAAACGGAATGTCAATTTACTTGGTAGGGATATTATTTCAGAGCATACGGTAGTACCTGGAGGGCGTTGGAACGGCGGCCGAGACAGCCGGTAGAGGCATGGCCGCGGAGGGCGCTATCCGGCCGCTACGCCTCCTCGGCGGCTAAAACATTGCGTCGGGCGGGCAGGCGACGACTGGGCCAGGCGGCGGGCGAAGGCGGCATGTAGCCATACGCTCGCTGGCTGCCTCCGTCGCCGAGGCTGCCGCCACCGGCTCCCGCGCTTCAGCGGTGGGGGCGTTGCGCCACGCGCGCGGAGGCGGCGGCGGCGGCGGCGGCGGCCAGTGCGCAGCGTCCCCCATCCTCGCGGGCGAAATTATAGGTGGAGCCTTTTCACAGGGAACAGTTTTCGTGCAGTAAAGGTTGGTTATTAGTTTTTCCGGGCGCAGTCAACGGCTGAGTCGTTACTCCGTAAGTATAGGTGTATATTTGTATCGCGGAGAGGTTGAAAATATTAATTGGGGTAGTCAGATTCTGGCCGACCTATATGTCGGGCTTGCGTGGTGTTTTTTTTTTTTCAACCAAGTATCCCCACCAGCGGGTGAGCCCTATACAGCCGAAGCTTTAAGCTCCTGACTGGTCTCTCCCGGCATTTTTAGTGGTGTAGTGCTAGTAAGTGTGTTCGTAAATAAGTGGAGAGGGTAAGACAACATGGAGAAAGGAAAGACCGCGCGCGGTCAGAGTAGTACTGTTCCGGCATTCGCCTGGTGTTGATCGGAGAAATCACGGAAAATGACTGATCAGAGCATCTGGCCGCTACACTTCTCCAGACAGCCACTGAATTCGACCTATGTAACTAGTGTCAAACTTCCTGCCACCGCACAGAGGGCTAAATGGCCAATCTAGGCGGAACTAGACCCCCCTCCCTAACATTTTAATATCGACTTTTTGTGTTAGTGAATTTGATCATCGATGTTAGTAGAATGATATTTGAGAGTTGGTTTATTTTTTCGGCTCACGTTTGCTACGCTGGGGAAGTGGATTACTTATCATATCTTGAAGGAAGCGCTGCGTGAGGCAGTCGCTCTGCAGCCACTCGAAGAATCAAACGCGCTCAGATCTCAATGAAAGGCGAATGCGAAACTCTGCTATATGGAATATGTTCAGTGAAGTATGTACTTTTCAACAGTAGTGATATAATTTCAATTCTTTGCTTCTCTCTTCGTAAAATAAGCTGTAAAGTAGGCGTTGCGCGAGACCTAAATTTTTCATTTTCCCGACTTTCAAGTAGATTTTCAACAATGTAAATTAACTTGCATTACAGTAAAACATATGTCACTAAATAGCTTCGTGTCTTTACTTTATGATGCACTAAGTTTCGCGTCCAGATACGTCCAGATGACGATATTATGTTTTATTTCATACGATGGCGCGCATCCAGTAGTCACCTACCGTAATCTGTTTCCCGTTTCGCGCGAGAGAGGGGACATGAAAGCAGAGCTAATGTCTTTTGTAAAGAATAGATTAGGTTTTCAAGAGTGCGAAAAAACAATGGAGAAATGCCTTAAAGATGCTGTAAGAGTATTTTATAACATTTTTAAGTAGGTGGAGAAAATGCGACCACGTCGAGCATCATTTCATTAAAAAGTATTCTGGGTGGCTAGATGCTGTAATTCAGTTTCCGGAAGTGGTATACAGGGCAATAACACCTAAAATGATTGAAGCTACGCAATCTACTAGTTCAGGTGCAAGCCGGCCGAGGTAAAGTTTTAATGAGTGTACTGGGGAGGGTAAAGGAAACCGCATCGAAACATTACTTACGTCGCACTCGAAGGAAGAAATTGTGTACGCAGCGAGGCAATCACTGCATACATCGGGTAAAAGAGATGCGGCCAACATGTTCCAGGAGATGACTACAACTGGTCGCATTATCAGAGGACTGACTCTTATCAATTGTTGGATTCTTGTTGGCCAATTGTAATGTTGTAATGTCAAATTGTCAGTGGAAATGGTGTGAATCAACCAAAGCAATGAAAGATATAAGAACATTAAATTTAAGTAGCAATGAAATTGTTTAAGGGGTCAACATGGGTAGTGTGTAAAAGGCAAGTATAGACAAACAGTGGGTTAGAAAAGGGTTAATCTGCAATAAAACTTTATGATTGGTGTCTTTTATGTGAAACATAAACGTCATAAACTGAAGAAGAAGGAGAAGAAGTAGAAAAAACATTTCTTATCAATTGTGAAGAATTAAATAAATCTTTAGAAATTGTGCAATATAAAATAAAAGATTAATAAATTCATTTATGTTTTGATTTAGTTATTGAGAATAAAATATATTTGCGTTCGGAGAAGTCATAATATTTTTTAAAAAAATTTCGAACACAATTCATTAATAATAATAATTTGTATTCATTAGTAATTATAATCATTAATGAGTAAAACTGAAGTATATTTAATGTGTATTAATTTCACAACCTTAACAACCGTTTACATTCCCTAGAATCACTTAAAACAAAAGATTTAAGGCTAGTTCCGTCTAGAATCGCCATTTAGCCCACTGTGCACCGTCGGGACTCGAAACGCAGGACCCCCCCGATCAGAGGTATTTCGGTGACATGAATTGATGCTCTGATACATCTAACCAGGCGTGGATATTGGACTTACAGAAGGCATGTGGTTCAGTCTTCGTGATTTCTACATGGAAATTTTGATCAGGTTCATTTCTTTCCTACAGAAAGCAATTTATTTGACTCAATCACCTGTAGGGACAGTGTCATTATTTCATAGATTTGTTTACGGTCGAAATTGTCCGTCCATTTCAATTTTGTGATCAGATTAAGTTAGATATTATTCGCGAGATTTTGTGTATTGGCATGGCATTTCTAGCTCTCGCCTATTCTGGTGAGTTTCGAGTTTACTTTACTTTCCCAAGCAAATTTGACGTAATTGAATCCTACTATTGCAACCAAGGCTTCACCTATTCGGATCGTATTTTCTGAGCACCCCTTGAAGCCTTTGCTGCCACAACCATACTTGTAGCAAGAACGTGGAGGACCTATGTATTCTTTCTCTAAATATTTTATAAATACTTGCAAATCACACATGTCCAAAATTCACAGTACACAATGCCACATATGAATTCTCTTGGACGGCGCAATTCATACGCGTGTCGGCAGAGCCTGTGGCGGCGTCTTGTGGCAACTTTTACATAAAACATGTAGACCGTGTAAACATGACTGGCGGCTAGGGATACATCTTCTTTGAGATCTTCAATTGATGGTTTGACTGATTAGTGATCCCGGACGCGTCAATTGCCAAGTTCAGCAGTCGCGTATGTGTTGTGCATGTCATTATGGTGGGAGCAGAAGGTGGCGGTAATCTTTCCCTATGGATGACGGGATTCGGCGCCGACCTACGTCGGTTTGCGGGGATTTTCCCAACGAGATATTTCCATTAGCGGGTCACCGGCCATCAGGGACAAGCTCTACGCCTCTCAACTGATCTCTTGGCATGAATGGTAGGGGAGTGCAAGTGAGTAAGTGGGTATAATCAAAGGGGAGGATAGAACGAGGAAGAGAAAGGAAAGATCGCGCGCGGTCCAGGGACCGTTTCCTTGGGTACCGCCTCCGACATTCGCGTGGTACTGATCGAAGAAACCACGGAAAATAACCGACCAGAGCAGCCGACGGCCGAGTATTCGAACCCTACGTCCTGCGGTCAAAGGCACTGCAGTGACGTCAGCTGATACCCTTTGCCACCTTTGCCGGTGAGGGATCTTCAAGTTTCTGTGTAGTTTCTGCATGATATTCTTCACGAAAACGGTACCGTAAAAAATACATTGTGATATCCCTCACGTAAACCAGACCACCTGCAATAGTTTAGCGGAAACGTAGTTACATCTGTGACATCGTACCTGCACAGAAACATCAATCATTCAGTCAATCAAGCCAACTGTGACTTTCCTTGCGAGTGCGAGTAGTAGAATTTTGTCCTCGTAGATCGGGGCACGTCGCACTGTTTAGCAACACAGTGCGCCTGCGCCGGATATCTGTGTATTAGGGGTGACAGCGTGCTGAAATGACGAGTAACAATCAGTGCTGTAGAGAAAGGAAATTCTTAAACGTATCTCAAACTCTAGTGCAAGGTCGTGTAGTGCATTTCAAGGAAGTTAGCTTCTCGACTTGCAGTTGTCCTTAATGAACTTATTTCAAGGGTCACACAAGCTAAAACTTTGGACATTACAATCAAATATATTAAAATTAACTCTTATTCTCTCATGCAACTCAACATATCACAGACAACGTAACATGAACTTTCACTTACAAAAGTATTTTGTTTCACTTCTCTTAAGAGTTTCTCGAGTCAGATATTGAAACATTTTCATATACCTTAAAGTATGATATATGAACATCTTACAATACGTGAAACTTATTCAAGGTTTACATCGCAAAGTATACGTTATGAGAATGATGGTTGAGAAATACAATTTGAAAATGGGCATTGAAAAACCAGTCGAAGTTTGAAAACAAGTACACGTAAGGATGGCGTGAATTGAAATGGAGCCAAAGATTATTATTTCCGTGTACTGTATTATTGAAACAAGAAGCCCCTGAAATAATATGAAAACAAATAAACAAACAGAACTTCTCACTGTAAAGTCTGAAGTGAAGGAATTCATCAAACGACGAATATACCCCGAAGACGCAATGCGCTTTACACTTGTGTATAGCACGTTGCCTAATCTGCAATGTAACTGGCGCATTCTTAGTTAACACTTCTTAGAACATAGACACAAGACACATTAATGGGAAATATTATTGCAACAATACTGTTAATTTTAAATATTTGTTTCGACAAACTGAAATGGAGTCCTAAATTTTACCGGAAGTTAGTATAATCACCTACGTACAGAGATGATACAATAACTATAGAAAGCCGGCTAGCCTGGTCGATTGCTTCCGAAGTTCCTTTCAGTTATTTGTAGGAGAATGCCAGAACAGTATCTTAAAGCTGCGCATCGTGCGCTTCGTTTCTTTCCTTATCTATCCTTAATCGCATTGTTATGAGATATCTTCCAACACCCACCTTCTACCATTTACTCTGCTTAAAAGGTAGTCATTTCGTTAAATAAGCTTACTTACGATTCGTCCGAATCAAAATTAAAATTGAGCTACTGACTGTTCCTTTTATTTCTTTCTTTATGAAAAGGAAGAGTTATTTAATTATTGCTTCATATTTAATTTGAACAGTACGATTGCACTCAATTTATTCAGATTTAATGAAGTAGTTACCTTTATCTCTTGACAGGACGGAGAGGTTTGAAGAAGTTTATAATAATAAATAGTAATAATAAAATAATAATAATAATAATAATAGTAATGAAGCTAGAGAATATTTTCTCTTTTGGACCCATTAGTTATAAGAAGTTCAAATCAAAATGTCTAGTTTTGTTTGCATTACGATCTGGTCATCCCATCATCAGCCGCATTGTTCCGAGCCTCACAAATAGTCGCTGCATTCTATTTCTTCTGCTATTGTCGTAAAACTTTGATATGGACCATATGAGGATGGGGAATCAAACCGCCGTTCAGCTGTAAGGATAGGAATGATAAATGGAAAGCACTATTATCATATAACCATATACTTTGGACTATTATTCGGGATAGAGCTCCGACATCCGCTTAGAGTTGACCAGAGAAAGCCTAACGAATCTAATTTTAACTAAATACGAGTTCATACCAAGAGAAACTTGCGATCGCTTTCATAAATAATTTTATGAAAGATACATTAGTCATAACATTTACCCCATTTATGAAAACAACTGCCTATTTTATAATCAATACAAACATGTATATAATTAATCTTTGCACGTGTAAAATCATAACGGAATCTCGGAAACGACCGATCAGAGAATCATAACTCGAAAATTTTCATCCAGGCTCTAGTTGGCTTGAGCTCAGTTATCCAGATATTTAACGGAAATCGAAATTTCTGTCATCGTAGAGACTCAAACCCAGAAACGGCCGGTCAACAAAACTTCAATTGCCTGTTAAGCTGGCTGTCAAGTAAAATCTCCACCGCAACGGGTTAGGATTTTGGTGCAGGTATAAATTGGCAGTGCTAATTTCCGGGCCGTGACGTTCGCAATGCAGGCGAGCGGAAGCGGCTATCGCTCCAGATCGAGACCGAAACGCCTTGCGGGCGCAGGATCGGAAAGAGGGGGGCGCGCCTGCGCACACCTGCGCCAGCGCAGAGCGCACAAAGGCAGCGCATCGGAAGCGTCTATTTCCAGTGCGGCGCAGTGGGCTCAAATGAGCAGAAGTACGGCTTAAGAAGAAGAAGCTAAATTCGAAGTAATGGCAAACTTCCTGATTTCGATGGTTAAATTGAACCAATATGTATCTGAAAATGTGGTAGTTTTGAGATATCACCCGATAGATAACATCATATTCTAGTTAATTATAACGTTACAAATCACTTAAATTAATCGGAAATTTGTTAAAAATTGGTCACATTTTTTCTAGCTTGTAATGTAAACTGCAACATTTTTTCTCTGTCTTGAAAAGTTACAAATTTTTAGATAAGTGTTGACAAATGTATCCATTATTTTGCTTTTTAATTTTTCATGTAACTTGAAATTTTACATCACCTTCCAGTCGAATATGGCCTAAGAATTAATACAAAACAAAGTATTAAACTCTATTAAATATATTGTGTTATTTCATTTAGAAAATAGGTTTTACTTCAAAATTATGTGAATTTTTTATGCTTTGGAGTGTCAATCAGTGTTTCTAGATAGAAATATCATTTAAATATCTATATTTTAAGCTTAAATGCAGCTGCGATCACCTGTGACATGAAAATGAGAGATTGTTTTGACAAAAAGTTAAAAGAAAATTCACTTTTCATCAGGTTTGAAAGAATTGCACTGTCTTCTCTTTCGTTCATCTCTGGTGTCACGAAACTTTGACAAACTAACTTTTCATTTTTATTGCTAAAATTTGTCAAGATCATATTCATGCATTTTTGAGGTCTCAAAAGTTACAGGTTTCAACGTTTCACGAAAGTAATTACAGCGATTCATTGTACTTCATCTGCCAAAAAGAAGGAAAAATAATTTTTAATTTTTAGAATGTTAGTTGTAGTACAAATATAATTTTAATATGGAACATCCATAAAAAATTGCTTGAAATAAATTCAAAATAAACAAATAGTGTTTATTATTTTTAAATTAAAATCGTCACTGAAAACAAATTGAAAATTAATATAATGAAAATAATTTAATATGGCAGTGCCATCTGTAGTTTACAAACATGTGTTAATTTAGATCTTGGATCAAGTATCAGTGAATCGCATTTTGTGAGGTCATTCTAACAGAATTACATCCGAAAGTTCACACACGCATTTCAAACCATTGTGCTTTGTCTCGCCCCACGCCGGTGATGGAAGAGCCAACCGCTTTCCTTTATTTCCCATTTTAAGCGCATATTGAGTATAGCGCTAAATTCCGCTATGCTCGCTACAAATGCTCTGATTTCAATTGTAGTACACAGAAATAATTCAAAGTAACAAAACATTGGTACACTGATGATAAAGTTCATGATGTCCATTTTTAGAACCGGAAGATTGTTAAATTACGGAAATTGATCACATTGGATGTATCGGAAACTTATAATGTAAATTGTTCCAGTAATAAGAACACAAGTAATCTAGTTATCCATAGACTCCTGTGAACTATTATCAACATTATTCAGTCACATTTCAGAGGCCGAATAGTAAACTTTTCAAAAATGGGAAGATTATAATTCATTGGATTTTCTACACAGCGGAAAAAAAGTTGTAAGATATTCGTATTGTAATAAGATGTCTTACGATACGGATACTGCGACTGGTTTGCACCAGTTGGTAGTTTGAACATCAGTTGGAGTTACGCAACTCCTTTTCTGTTTTAACAAGGTTGATTGTGATAATGGAAACAGAGTTTATTTGACTACCTTATGGTATTTTTTTATTCCTAAACGTTTGCCTAACTTTCAGAGTAGTACTTAAAAATCATTAAGTCAAGATATGCACACCAACCCAAATTGTGAGGTTGATTGACATAAGCCTTGGGGTAGACTGGAAATAGTGTTGGGTACGTTAGCACTCTACTTCCGTAAGAGTGTGGAGTAATGTATCAATGTCAAAATCAATTATTTTGAATTCTTTTTACACAAATTAAATGCAAAATTGTTTATTACCGTTTGGTCTTGTAGAAGAGCCTGACATTGCCAAACACAACCGTTTTGACGGTTTCAAAATTAAGTATTTAAAATGCAGTCTTTAATATCACTTATTACGTCATTTACCTTTTTTTAATACAAAATGCCTCTTATTTTTATAAAACATTGAATAGTTATCGTAATTTGTTTCACGTTTTTCGGTCTTAGACTCATTAAAGTGTCGATTTGTCATTACAGAGTCGAGAATCTGATTCTACCAATATTTTGCAAGTATTATACGGCCATTACTGGAATAAAATCGAGGTTTGAAAATAAACTAATGAAATATAGAACACATTAAAAATGTGTATTTTAGACAAGGAATCAATTAGAAAGAAATAACATAATTGCTTTATTTTGAGAAAACTACAATCAGAAAAAAGTTTTATTTTGTGGGTATGGTTATACAGACAGAATGTGGCTGATTCACATTTTGCCAACTAACCCCAGTTCAAAAGTACCAACCATCCCTGAATGAGAGTTTTGGTTAAAGGTGACCTTTGAAGTGACAAGGGTAATTTAAAAAACTGACATACACAATTCAAGGGCTTCGTTGAAACTTTCAGCTGAAAAGAAAAAAATAAAAATCATCCCTTTCCAATATATCAAACCACGAACAATGAGCTACGTTGAAAATCACTCTCCAAACTCTAAATCATATTAGCGATCCCAATTTCATTATCATTGCAGTGATTCTACTGAGACCCCTGTAAGCATTTGTTACGTTACGAAGGACACGAGAAAGAAAGCTAGAGCTTATGGAAGCTATGTGGCCGATATAAGACCGTATTTGCCAATCAACCCCTTCAGATGTGCCATTCAGCACCGATCACCCTTAGTATTTCAAAATTTAATTTATCATCCAGTTGGTATTTCTTACATTACTAACACTTTGGCATGATGGATTAAAGTGTGTTAAATTGCAAGAGCACAATCACCGATTGTCTTCTTTGCTTCATCAGTAACGTTTTCTTAATATTGTTTTCGCACTGCCAGGAGATTTGATGTCCGGAATTCGAAGTTGCATTTTCATTAATATCTTCAGATTCGACCAGATGACTTCAACACAATGTTCACAGGAGAATACGGAGTATTTTATCCGCAAATTCTTTTTTTAAATTGAAGTTGTCAAATAATAATTTTAATTGTCAAATACTATTAATTAATTCTCAAATGGTAGTAGTATGTTATTAATATGTTATAAAAACGTTCTGAAACTCGATTAACAAATGCATATAATTTACCTATAAATAAAATTGGCTAATCTCAAATACAATTGTTTCCTGAAACACAAATGGAAAATAAGCAGAAAGGATATTCAAATTAAAAAAATACACCTGGAAGTGTGTTCAGTGTGTTTTTCCAATCTGATTAATGCTTTTGTTCTCTCTGTTTACTATAAAACTCGATTATTTTTACAGTATTTCATTCAGTATAATCTCTACTACAGATATTATTTCCTAACAATAACGTATTATTTAGTATAGTATTTTATAACTACACTTAAATGAGCTTCACAAATTAGATAATAAACAAATGTACGTAATGAATGATAAGCAATTACTTTTGCAGCTCGCTTTTCTCCTCTTTGAACTCATCCGCTTTAAAATGTGTGCAGTGTAACACAGATAGATATTTCTCGTGTCAACGTAATCCAATTTTCGTCTCTCTTCGGCCAGTGATCATACATTCTCATTTAAAATATCCACACATTCACACGTTATTCTCATATCTCTGCTTGTTACGTAACATTTTTGAAATTTTCGATACCGTACGGGATGTAATGTGTTTTTCAGCGGTGAAATGTTTACATTACATCTGTTCAACAGATTTCATTCACGATAGCACACGTTTCTTGCGATCCAATATTTGCGAAAGGCTGGAACTGAAATAACCACTGATTCACGCATGAAAACAAGTCTGTTCGGTCAAAATAATGGGTTGGTTTGAAAGGCTTTAGAGGTGTTTATTTTATTATGTATAGGGTAGGTAAGAGTAAGTCTCATTTGGCCTACTTATGAATTATGGGATGTAAATTCCACTGCAGTTATTTATGGATATTAGTGAGACTAACACTAAATTACGGTTTAATATTCTCCAGCGCGCTTTCCGCAGACAGCAATAGTAGATATCTATTAAGGATAGTGAAGGAAAACAGAAATAAAGGAATGCAAATACAAAGTAAGGAAAGGAAATAACAATAGTAATTTTCAGAATTGTTATTCATATTTCTATTTTACAAAATTTTGTCTAGTCTAAGAAACTCGTTTAGTGTGATTTCTCATGTTATGTTTCATAATTTTTTTTCATTTTAATGTTTTACAGTACGTCAAAAAACAATATTTGAATTAAATACAGAACTTTAATTTCTACATCATCGTATTTTTGAAATTCAGAATAATCATTTTTACATCATGTATATAACATATGAACCTCAGAATCGGGAGAAGCATTGATCCCAGACTGAATTAATTTACCAAACCGCCTCGAATTGATGTAATGCAGCAAAGTAAAGAATTCTGATGAAAAAAGTCGGCTGGCTCCTTGAATGTTAAAATGGACAATTGCAAAATATAAAAAGTATTTTACATTTTAATTTTAGTAGAGTACAATAAAAGGCATTATTGTAAATATTGCAATAAATTGTCACAAAATTAGTATCTATTAATGGCAATGTATTAGAAATATTTTACTCGGATGTTTAAAAAAATTCAAAAGCCACTTACTACTTATTGCCCTATGTGTTGCAGGCCCTCCCGTGGTGGTTACGGTGAACATGTTAATCAAGAGCATGGGTCCGGTTTCTGAGACAGATGAGGTAAGATCGGCACATTAAGAAAAAATGTAATTAACATTTATTTGAGAAAGGCTTAAAAATAGAAAGATATCCTATTTTATTTTAAATGCTTTCTAACAGGGCATCCAAATATTGAAACTTAATCATTTATATTTAGAAATGAGTATTTCATTATCGTATATCGATGATGAAATAAGTGTTTAATCATCGTGCGTCAGTGAAGTTCTTTTATGTGGTTTCGGTGCATGTTCGGAACCACGTTATAGTGAACGTTGCGGGGTCAACTTCTGAGTTATTGACAATTAATTTGGAATGTCAGAGATGAAATACACCTAAGCCTTCCACTACCCTTTACAGATCGACTCACTGAACCAAAGGTCAAACAGCTGTCTCAGCATAAATCCCCGGATTCCAGCGACTCTTTGTTTTTAGTCGCAGAATGGAAGATGAGGCATGACATGCATCGTCACCGCCTCCGCGCGACGATCTGTGGGCGGGCTTCAATACGCAGAACGAAATTAAATTTCGTGGGCGTCGCCTGCATCACAAAATAATACTTTTCCGCCGCTCTTCCCACACGTGATTCACGCGACCCACTGCCACACACTGGTCCGAAATGAAATTAACAGGACATACAAGTGAGAAACCACATTTAGTAATCGGAGCACCTGGATTTATCTGAGAGTACGTCTAAGATTGATTAGTGATCAATTAGTAATCAATCGTTAGCGTCAACTGCTAAAGTCATTATTCCCCTAAGCGTAGTTTATGTTTTCATCGCGGGAAGTGGCTGATATCTTTCCCCGAGATCTGGTGCCGGTCTACGTCGGCTTGCGGGGATTTTCCCCAAGCAGGTATCTCCTACCAGCCCGGCACCGCCCCAGCCGGGACAAGCTCTAAGCTCCCTACAAGTGTGCTAGTGTAGTACATACGAGTGTGTGTGAAAGAAAGGGTTGAGGATAGAACAAAGAAGAGGAAGGAAAGTTCGCGCGCGGCTCGTGACCTTAGCTATCTAGCTAGTGTCGAAAATTCTACCACCGTCGGGACTCGAACCTAGGACCTCCTGGTCAGAGGGACTGCAATGACCGATTCCATGACCAAATGTCCGTCAAAGAACATTACTCACGAATATGATTTCTTCCTGAACCATTCGGAGCATGTGAAGTGTCATTCTCCGAGACTCGGTCTACTGGTGAGGAACTAACCATATTTTGTGGATCCTTTCAAAAAATTCTAAGAGCTAAAAACGTGTTTAGGGGGGTTTTAAACAACTTAACGAGTTTTCGGGGTTCTAAGGCATCTACAGATGTGATCAATTTTTCTACACGGGATTAATAAAATGACAGCATCTTGTAAATTTTTTATAGAGTAATTTTTATAGAGTAATTTTGGGAAGGTGAAGACAACCTCGGTGGTGAAAACGTTGTGTTTTAAAATACGTATTTACCTACATAAATGGATCCTTAACTTTATTGATGATAATAATTATCAAATTGGTTGATGATAATAATCATCAAATTGATAATGATATCCAATGTTTAATGAAGCATATAAATGTTTTTAAAATCTTTCTATCGATACTTGTTCATAACTTCATATTTTTCATTTCATCCTCACTTCTTATACCCGAGGATAGACGAATCAGGTAAACTGTATTTTGTTTATCATTTCTTTTCATTCGGAATTTGCTGAGCACAGATACAATTTTTAACCTGAAAATAGTAATCAAAAAAGTTAGTGTGAATCCATTAAATGCGAAATGTAAAAGATTTTCGTAAATTGATTCAGGAAATAGTTTCCCTACTACTTCGGACAACCATTTATTAATACTCTGACATTATGTACAACGTAACCTAGATTCCTATTATCTGAAAGGAAAGAACTTTCAAGTAACCGAAAATAACGATATAACGAAGACCAAATTGTTAAATTCTAAACAAAGAAGAATTATCAAAAGGAAATCAATTAAAAGGAGATGATTCAAGTTTCGGAAATTCGAGTAATCGAAGTTCTACAGAGATACAAGGTTTTACTTTTGTTAAAACTAAAAAAACAATATTCAAATGTGAATTACTTCAAAAATGATTTTGTGTAAAAATTCTCATCAAAGCTGACATTGATATAGGGAAACATTGTTAGGAGTTGGAGTTGTCACTCTGTGGCTGGTGAGCTGTGTCAATGATATGGGTATCAAATTAGATTTCAAAACTTTCTGGTAAATGGAAACGATCCAGTCAGAAAGCAACAAATTATCCAATCGTTCTAGGATTTTTATTAATAATGTAAAGAAATTGACATTTAATTCAAACATTTCAAAAAACTTCATTGAAATACTTAATTCGGAAACGTGAAAATGAAATATGTTCATTTAAACTATTATGCCTGCTATTTTTTGACTTAGACCGAAAATAACCCTATTACATGTAAGCATAAACAGTCCGTAAATTTCGACTCTTCATGTGTATGAGATGATAGGTTGCGAAAGTGTTTAGACTGTGTTAAAAAAGCTTTATTTTGTATGAATGTATTTCGCCGAATTATAATTGAAGAAATAGTGCAATTTCAACTGCAGTCATGAAACTGAGGTAAAAGAAATGAACCAGTAAAAATTATAATTCTGACTACATGAAAAGAGAGAGCAAAAAGGAGTGAAACACACTCCTTGTTTTGTAATGAACTTCTTGGTTTTAAAATTGTCTTTCAAATCTTTTATTCTGATTAAAATGGAATTTATGTATTAAGTTACAAATACTGGAAATGAATATGAATCGCAAAAACGTAATATAAGTAGATCTATTCATTTAAAATTGTTTTATTTTGATTTTACGTGTAACAGTTTTATCTGTGATATTGTACAACAGCTATTGTTAATCACTGGGTACTCCATTCTGCCAGGAATTCGGCTTTTTTCAGTTACTGACTGTGTGACAAAGAGAAGGTCTGTTCTGACCAGAGACAGAAAGTTTTTAGGATTTAGGCTGAAACACGAAATTTAAATTAGATTTGAGGTTCTTTTACATGCTAAAACCTACATCATGGATGAGCAGGATTTACTTCCCATTAAAGAGAATGCGTTCGAAGTACTACCTTCGTTAAAAATATGCAACTTCAATCGGGTGACGGATGCGTGTCGTATTTCAATTGTATCTTCAACCAACAGATGCGTGACGTATTTTCAATTGTTGAAATCGTCTCTATTTCTGTAGCTGTGTGACGAAGACAATCTCTTAACCCTCTCCTCCCAGCATGTGAATTAAATTAGGTCCAGGCATGGACGACCCTGTTAGCTAGTCGGACAATCGACCTGAAAATGCCAAATACAGAAACATGCTAAAAGTGTGTTTGCGGTGCTATTTCGGTCCACTGTTTGGCGCCTCTCTTCCCATTCCAGCCGTTGGCTGCACGGGCGTCGTTCCCATTATGGGCTTGATTTTGTTTACACAGATTTCATTTTGGCGCGATGCGGCAGGGCGTCCCACCTCCGAGGCGGATCAGAGTGCGGGGGTGGGGTGGGGGTGGGGGTGGGGGCGGGCATTGGGCCGCCCGCTGTCACTCGGTGCCCGCGCGACACGCCCGGCCCGCGCTGACGAGCCGTCCGTCAGGTCTTTGTCCCGCGCTGTGTTATGCTGCGGTCTCCGCGGCGCGCGGCCGGATGCTGTTTGATGCGAGAGGGTTGTTTTTTGCGATTCGAAAAATGAGACCTTATCTGCGAAACAAACGTATGGTTTATTTTTATTTATAGTGATTTTCGGCTGTAGTTTCGAAATCTGGTCTCACTTGTTTTCAACTTGCAGTTTCGGTTGTGTAATTTTAGAGTACCTAACTGTTTTACCCAAGTTCTCAGGTTCAAATCCGATCGAAGCCAGTCACTTTTAAGGGCAAAACATATTTCGCACGCCTTACTTCGGAGGGGAAGTAATGTCGGCCGACCCATGTTGTAGATTTACTGTATGTGAAAGATCCTCAAGCCTAAAAATGGCGTCTGAACTAAATTCTAATCGCCTGTTTCGACGTTCTACTGAGACTTTTTCGCTGGTAGATGGCAAAAGGAGCGTGGGGAAATGCATGACCAGGATGAAGAGCAGGCTTGACACTCACCACGTAAAATAAGGTGTCATTAAATTTAATTCATTTCTAAACTTCGTCGTTATCATTTCTCCCTGACAAGGCCTCGTGTTTTGATGTAATGCCGGAGATGATAATAATGATGATGATGTGAAGTGAGTAATGAAATACAGATAGAGAATGTGGTGCAAGGAAAGGCAGGCGAAAAGGAAAAAAAACGTTGAGGAAACTGGCACGAATCCACTTTGTCAATCACTTTCAACTTAGTTCGGGCGGAGCTTGAACTTCGGCCCCTGCGGAGGAATCGGAGGAATATCAAGCAGTCCCTGTTCAATCTCGCGAACAATCAAGGAAACTCGCCAGCAGGGTGCAGCCTCAAATTGTCTTTCCCCCGCGCGGCCAACATTCTTCGGCTGCCCCACCCTCAAAGTTTCTCACGGCTCTAGCACGTTTATACAAAAACATAAGAAATGAAACACAGATGTTCGGGGAACAAAACGACTCTCGTTGAGCCCTCTGGCCGCAAGCGCCGAACCGCCGCGTACTTACTGTAAGCCGGGGAAGGGGCGGCAGGCTCGGCCTCCCCCGGCGGGCGCGCGGCCCTCAAGCCATTAGCCTTTTACCTGCTGTTCTCAGACTTCGGCGGCCAGACATATTTACAAACATTCCAGATATCGCTACGTGCCTCCCGCCCCAATACAGGCGTTAGAATTCACCGACAACGAACGCATCTGCTAGGCAGCCGCGTCCGCGCCCGCGCCCGCGACCGCGACCGCGCCCGCCTCACCGCCCCTTACTCTCAACCAGCATCGCGGTTCCCGTGAGAAAATACCAAACCTTGCTAATGAGATGCAGCCATCGCGGGCACAGCCAGTGCCATCACAAGTCACGTGACACACTTCAAAACATAACAACGAATAGCGAGCATTTCTTGTGGCACACTACGTCTCACTGTACTTCATAGGCTAGCTGCAATTGTCACGTGACTCT
>JAHLJT010009355.1:88769298-88803337 GCA_031308135.1 Acheta domesticus
GGCTTGCTGGATAGCGTTTGTTACAGCTTAGTTTCGATCTCCAGTCAATCCATAAAGAATTTGTGGAGGACAAAGAGAGCTCTTGACAATTTTTTCGGAGTTCTCTCGTCTTCTCTTCCTTTCATTCCACACTTTTCTATCATCATTATCGCAATTATTAACATATTACAGATCGGCAAAGATTTCTAAGGACAAGTTATGTCACTGCAGTGCCTCTGACCGGGAAGTCCTAGGGTTCGAGTCCCGACTGTGGGAGAATTATCAACACTAGCTTGTTAGCTAGGTCAGCCGCTGTCTGGAGGAGAATTCTAGCGTTCAGTTGCTCTGATCGGTAGTTTTCTGTTGCTTCTCTGATCAACACCAGGCGAATGCTAGAGTGGTACCCAAGCAAACGGGCCGCGGAATGCTATTTTTTCCTTCCTCTTCCTTGTTCTATCCTCACCCCTTACTTGCACACATTTACCCCTTACTTACGCACTATATTACTACCCTTGTCGGAAGATCAGTCGGAAGCAAATAGCTTGTCCCGGCTGGGGCGGTGCCACGCTGGTGGGAGATACCTGGTTGAGAAAATCCCCGGAAGCCGACGTGGGTTGGCAGCGGATCTCGCCATCCAGCGGAGGAAAATCACAGCGTCTCGCGATAAAAATGTACTACACTTACGGGACCGTAGCGGTTGGCATACCTGGAATCATTGATCAATCAGTCAATCAATCAACTCATTACATCGTCATTCTCGTGATTCTCAATGACCTTAGTAGTTGAAGGATCTCTAAACAAAAATAAATTGGGCCATTGTTCACGCAAAATAATACATGCACTGTTCACGTTGGTTATCCGTTGCCCCTCTCCCATTGCCCAAGATCCCTCCAACGCCACCGTCGCTTACGCCGCCCTCGCCAATCTCCGCCCGCGCGGCCTGCGTCTCCACAGCTTTCCGGGCCGCTCGCGGCAGGCGATGGCTATCACAAAGGCGGCCGTATTTCATTTTTATATCCCGGGCAGCGTTGGCGCCTGCCGCCCGCCGCGCTGCGCCGCCGGCCGACTGGCAGCAACAGCCCACTTAACGCTCAGTCGCAGATCGGCGCCGCTGTTTACATTCCCCGGACAAAAGGCCGCTTCGAGCTTTGAAGGCGCCGCTCCGCCTCCCGCGTGTAACTCGGCCTGTGGGCCTTTGAGCGGCGCCGGCCGTCCCCGCCGCTATCCCCTTGGCCCGCCCTCGATTCCCACTGCCTGTCTCCGCTCGCCGTCGCCCGCCACGCCCCCGTCCATAGGCTCCGCGTCCTTATAAACCACTCGGGGCCATCAACTGATGTTGCTGCAGTGCCTGTGGCCGGGAGGTCCTGGGGTTCGAGACCCAACGGTGGCAGGATTTTTGACACAAACTAGATAGCTAGGTCGGATTCAGCCACCGTCTAGAGAAATATTCTAGCGGCCGGTTGCTCTGATAGATAGTTTTTAGCGGTTTCTTTGATCAACACCATATGAATTTCGGAGCAGTACCTTCACAAACGAGCCACGGACAGCGATCTTTCCTTCCTCTTCCTTGTTCTATTTTCACCCCTTACTTACACACCTTTTCACTCATGTGCACAACACTACCACACTTGTTGGGGAACCAGTCGGAGCTTAGAGCTTATCCCTAATTGCGCGATGTCCCGTAGGTGGGAGATACCTGGTTCTGGAATCCCCCCGCAAGTTGCTGTAGGTTGGCAGCGTATCTCGCCAGCCAGCGAGGGAAGTACATCGCTATATTCCACGGCAAAATAGGCACTACACTTACGGGACTGATGGAATTAGCTGTTGACGAGGTAAATCACTTATAAATCCTCAAAAACCATCCCTCCCCCGTTGCCCGTTTCCCGCCGCCTGCCTTACCTCCATCGTAGAGTCCCGCTTCCTCATTATCTCCCCGCGCCCTTCCCTGCTCCTCGTCATTTGACTGGCCTCCGTTGAAAAGCCCCGCTTTCTCCTAGATCCTTTCCGCCCTCACTTCTCGTCGTCTGCCCCATCCCCGTCGTATAGCTTTGCTTCCTCATAGACCCCCTCTCCTCGTTGCATGTCCTGCTGTCCACCGCCTGATTAACTTCTATCGTAGAGCCCCGCATCCTCATACACCCTTCGCTCCCGTCGACCGTTCCCGCTCCGCGTCCTTTACCTCGCCTCCGTCGTAGAGCCCTGCTTCCTCATAAATCCTGCACCCGTCCCTGCTCCCCGTGCGTCGCTTACCTCGCCTCCGTCGAAGAGCCCCACTTCCTCACAGACCTTCCTGGCAGACCCCCACTCCCCATCGTAGAACCATCGTCATGCCTCACACCCATCGTAGAGCTTCGCCTCCTCCTTAACTGCCTCATTTCCTGTCACCCACTCCGTCCCCATTGTAAGGCCCTACCTCCTCATAACCCGCCTCACGTCCATCATTGGGCCCCGCCTGCTCATAACCCCCTCGGGTCCCGTCCCGTTGTGTCGCAGGACCCCGTTTCCTCATCTCCTCCTTGGCTAACCAGTGTCCACTCCACTCTCAGCGCTCCCCTCTCGGCTTCCCACGCTTCTTCAGAATTTCGGAAATCCTCAAAGTTCTTTGCACTTCCGTTCTGCGTGGAAACTTTCCTCCAGGGTAAACCATCGAACTACTGTATCGTGTACTGAAAGTGGTAAACAAAGCGCGTTATTTTTAATTAGATTTTGACATGTTAACTTACATACAAAAAAGTATTTCATTACGCTACCGCCGGTGAACGTAATTGGGAAAGTTCATGACAGTATTCTAAGAATTATCAATGAATGCTAAGACATATCGGGGGGAAAAATTATTTCACAAGTTTACAAGCCTTTGAACATGGGAAAATGAGCAACTGTACACTTAATAAATAATAAATCCACATCCTGCGGAGATAACCAATAAATATTGTAGAGTCAACTTCATGTTTGAGATCAAAATGTTATGTTCCGAAAACTTATGATGAAAATGTGCAAAGTTACGCGGTGAGCGAAATATTGAATTCTTGGCTACCCGATCTACAGCAGAGTATACATCTAACATTAAGAGTATTCCTTTGTTCATATTCATTGTACAATACTGTGATATTACTCCAATGATATTATTTTTTTGAGCTAGCACAAACCAACGATATGTTTTCTTGGGAAAAATTCAAAAACCTACTTCTGTCATTGTATTTTGATTATTCCCTCCACTCTTCCCGCGCTTTTACGAAGGGTGGGCGAACTACAGCAGCGGAAGTTACGTGTTCAAGAATAATGGGGCTTATTTTCCCTTTTTAAAGTCTTGAAACTTTGTGAAAACAAATTCTGAACAAATTTAATTTTGGAAGCATTAATATATAGACTACTATCATAAACTCTGATTTTTCAGTCAATCGGCTTTGAAGTGATGAAAATTATTTATTTACGTTTGTTTCTTACTTATTTATGGATTAATTTATATGGGTTTAGAGACATTTCAACTGCTTTGGCTATGAAGGCTCTTGAGTGAGGATCGAAGGAGTGAATAACACTATCATCCGGTGGAAAAATAGTGGGATGAGAGGCAGAGAAAACTGGAGAGGCCCGAGACAACCTGCCGAGAGCTCGCTTTACCCTCCAAAAAATTTCACAGGGAGTGGACGGGATACGAATCTGGACCCTAACAGTGGAAGTCGTATGCCCAACACGGTAAAATACTCTGACCGGGATATCCTAGGATTCGAGTCCCGATGGTGGCGGATTTTCGACACTAGCTCTACGGGTAGGACGATTTCAGTTTCTATCTGGAGAAGAATTTTCTAATCTGTAGATTTTCGTGGTTTCTCTATCAAAACCGAGCGAATTCGGGAGCAGTACCTTAACACCCAGGACACAGATCCTTCCTTCTGATATTGTCCTTTAAAACATACACACACATACACACACACACACACACATGTACTATCATAGAGAAAGAATAGTGTCACCTTTGCTCTGTGGTACTACTCTATCAAACACAGTTGGGAACGCAGTCAGGTTTATAAGTTTTCGCCTGATGTCACCATCCAGCGTGGTAGAAGCTCCGCCTCCTCTCGCGATAAAAAACATTACACCACTAACGGGACTAACGTACGTAGCGCTTGATGTGCTTGGACACATCAACCAATCAATCAACTCTAAAATACTTTCCTCGTTAGTTCTAAATATAAAATTTGCGAATTCATTCAAAAGTGTAAATCGTCATGGCAAGATCAGTTTTTAGAATAATAACTTTAACGTGTCTCAATGGGAGAGAAAAATACGATATACTGAATTTAGAAACTATCCATCTGGGAATAGGAAAGGGAACTGAACTAGTTTTGGGAACTGACAAAATTCTTCACCCAGTTTTCCGTCATCATTAGCTTCAATAACAGGCATGGTGACCATTAGCATCAGCCTATCATGAGATCTCAGTGAATCCATTTTCAATAAGTTCGAACTAGGTTTACGTGCTTGAATTTTGAAGATGTAGGATTTAATATCTTATCTCCCTGAGTGATGTTACTCGTAAAATGTTTATGATCTTTCGTGCTACCCCATGTAAATTATATTTCCTTATTTTTTCCTCGTGTTTGCAATGTTCATTTAATATTCTCGAAATGGTTAAATTATAAATTTCAATATTTTTAATTCTTTATTTTCTCTTTTTCTGTTATTTCTGTTATAATTAAACATTATGAAATTATTAAGAGCGTAGAGTGCTTAAAAATTAGTATTTAGCCTGACCTCCAAAATTACATAAAACACGTCCACACATAAATAAATTTCTACTGTTCAATTTTAATTCAGCTTAAGATATTTTAGATTTAGTGATTTGTGATTTCTTCCTCAAACGGTACATTCTGCAGCATTAAATTAAGATACACTCCATGAATGATCCAATATTTCTGGCAAAGTTGATATGTAAAATGGTTCGCAAGTAATGGCAAATGATCCCAAGAAACCGGCAAATTTTTGAACTCCAAAATTTTGAATTCAATCCGATAGATATTTTCCGAGTACATCCCATCATTGCCGATAATAGACAACACATGTTGTTGAATTAAAAATTCATCTGCAGCCAGTTTGGAGGTCCTGTTATTTTTATGTAAAACTCTGAGCATGTATCAGTAATTTAATTCATGTTTTAAGGTATTACTAGAATTAATTTCCCACAGAACATAATGACACACCTTTATCTAAATATAATCGTTCTAAAAAACTAAAGTCTTACAACCTTAAATATGTTTTCACAAGACAATCGTTCTGGAACAGCACTTAGGCATGGCCCCAGAGCAAATTGGCTCGACCGCCCCCTGCCATTGTGCGAAGCAACAACTCTACCTGCCGCCGCTAGTCCGCTGATATTAAAAGCGATGGATGGCCTCCAACAGCCATTTGTCACGCTTTTTTTACCCGCCCGCCCGCGCGCGCGCGCCCGCCCGCAGCATCCACCGCAATGTTCCTCGCGGCCGCCCCTCGCTGTCTCCCGTGGCGGACAGAGGCGCGCGCTGTTCTTGCCCGCTCGAGCCACCTGCAGGCAACACGCGGCCGCTACGAGTCCTTGTGGACCGCTCGGGAGGAAACAGAGGGAGAGACAGAGGGGAAAACCAGGAGAAAATTCGGCCGGAAGAGAAACATTTGTGGTTTGAGCACCACAACACGGTACGGATGTCGTAGGAAGTTGCTGATTTAAGCGAAAGAAGAGACTTATTGGCAATACCACTGCAAAGTTCATAATCAGATCTTCAGCACAAATGGTCCATTCTATCATTTTTCAGAATCAAAATATTTTCATTTGTTTGCCCAGTAACATAAATATAACGTAAAAATTAGTCTAGACAGCAAAATAGACCAAAATATTAAAATATAATTTATTTTTATAGTAATAAATGACTTAGTACACGGGAATTTCACCAGTGGTTTTTTTCTTCTTAAAGCATAACCGGGCAGCCCACAGCTGCACTTAAAGAGTACTGTATGCATGTGATCCGATTTATCGGATCACGTTTTTCTTGGAAACGGTGCAGAATAAAATTTTGATAATTCACATAGTATGTCTTTTAGATGTATAATACATGGACATACAATATTTTCCCCCAAAACTAAGCCAGGAAACTTCATGCACTAATGGGTTAAGTAAATGTTCACAGCTAAGGTATGAGAAAACGTACCTGTAAACAGAGATTTGAATAGACGTTTTTCAGTCAGTAAAAATGTGTATCATTAAGAATTTTTTACCTGCTGAGGAAGCTGAAGGCATCAACTGGTGTCACGGTAAACCTCTCACCGAGAGGTCATAGGGTTCGAGTCCCGACGGGGACATGATTTTCGACACTAGCTATACAGCTGGACAAAGTCAGCCGTTGTGAGGAAGAGAATTTTAACGGCCGGGTGCTCTGATCGGTAGTTACTCGTGGTTTCTTTAATACCAGGCGAATTCCGGAGGCGTACCGTAACAAACGGGCCACGGACCGCGCTCGATCTTTCCTTCCTCTATATGTCCTATCCTCTCCCCTTCCTTACATACACACATTCACTACACTACCCCATATGTTGGGAGCTTACCCCATATGTTGGAGCGGTACCCCGCTGGTGGGAGATACTTGGCTGGGTAAAATCCCCAAGCCGACTTATAGGTCGGGGCTAGATCTCGCCATCCAACGGGGGAAGAACATCGTCACATCCCGTGACAAAAAATGTACTACACTTACGAGACTAATGATCATAGCAGTCTACGCACCACGAAAAATCAGTCAGAATACGTTTATTAGAATGAATATTTCTTTTAAGATAAATTGCATGTTTGTAAAATGTACAATTATTTTTAATCGAGATTATATAACATTGCGTTTTTTTAATTTGAAAAAAGAATTGAGGTTTTTTCAATTTGGAAAAAATTAACAAATGTAACAGAAAAACACTGTCAACCGCCTGCAATCGAATCAACAGCAGGAGCCCCTTGTTGCGCACACGAGTGGAAATCAGGGGAAGGGAGAGGGGATAGCGAGGAGAAAATTTGCCTGGAAAGAAAAGTTTATTAACATTCAAGTCGAGATTCATATCGCCCTGCAATCTGATCATCGCCCTGTAGTTTTCCTCACTCGGCACAAACCCAGAAGAAATTTGACCCGCTCAACCTTATCAGTTACGTAAGGTAAACTGGCCATATTATCAGATGCTAGTTACACATCTTTTACCTCCATTGCCATTACCTCGAACTACGCAGGAAATCGACAGCGCCATTGATTCACTTACTCATACCATTTTAGATGCCCTAGACTTAACGGCCCCCACAGCCCGTCAACACACGCCGCTTCCAACAATACCACCTGTAGTGAAAATGCTGATAGGTTACAAACGTTATATTCGAAATCACTGGTTGAGACATCGATCCCCTTTTTTAAAATCTTATTTAAATCTTCTAACTAAAATTGTGAGACAACTTTTGGCCTTCGTTCACGCGCAAAAGATTCATTTCCAAACTCAAACGGCAGACCCATCTGATCAAACATTATGGAACATTACGCGACGTCTGCTGCGCAAACCTACCAAACTACCCACCCTTTTTTTTTTTTTAAATTTATTTATAGTCGCATCAACTGCTAAGGTTATTAGCGACTACAATTATACAATTATAATTTTATCTATAATTACATTAACAAAAATGTCATAACTTATATATAATTAACATTGTATAGCAACATATATTTTATGTAATATATAACTTAATTGTACAATATCATATGTCATTAAAGATGTTACAAATTTCACAAAACTTGATCAGTTGGTTCTGATAATTGGTTGAATACAGTAAGGTGTCTAAAGGTTTATTTAGATTAGTACATTTTCTTTCATTATTGAATTTAGAGCAGTTTTCTATTATGTGGTAAATGGTTAAAGTAGTGTTACAAGTATCACAAAGTGGAGGGGGTGTTCTGGAAATTAAGTGGAGATGTGTTAATTTTGTGTGGCCTGATCTTATTCTGGACAGTGCGACTTGTCCTCTTCGGTTGAGCTTTTTAGAAGTTGTAATATTAAAAAAGTTATTAATTTGGCTGTGGAGTTGACTTGCTTTACATTCCTTCCATGTGTTATTCCATTTCTGGGCCATGCATTTTTCTATTGTTTTCAATTTATCATAGGTGGTGTGCATGATGTTATGAATATTATTCTCCTTCCGTAGGTCTATTAATGTTACAGAATTTTTCACTGTTATGTCCTCTGGAATTTTAAGTTGAGGTGGAAGCCAAGCAACAATAATACTTATTCCAGCAGATTTAATGTGGTAGTATTGTTCTTGAATCATTTTAGCCATTTCAGTATTGGAATTTTTTTTGCAAGATTGTTGTATGACTTTCAAGGATTTTGTGAAAAGAATGGTTTTAAAGGAGAATAACTTTTCAGTGACTTTTAATGCGGTCAGAAAGGCATAGAGTTCTCCTGAATTACCCACCCTTGTTACTCCAACTGGAGAAGCATCTTCTCCTTCCGATAAATGCGATATGCTGGGAAATTACTTTGCATCAACCTTTACTTCTCATCCTTCTCATAATTGGCAACACGATAATCATATTCAAGAAGTAATTTCACAACCAGAAATAACAGTTCCTGAATGCCCTAAATTTATTTCACCAGCCGAAATTATTAAGTATCTTTCACTAGCAACCCCGAAATTATCAAATGGCCATGACCAAATATCAACATTTTTATTAAAACGCCTTCCTTTAAAAGTAATAGTGCATATTACAGCAATATTCAACGCCGTCTTGAGACAAACGTACTTCCCTGATAAATTGAAACATGCTCACATTATTCCCATTATAAAGCCAGGGAAAGTACAAAATGATCCATCTAGCTATCGCCCAATAAGCCTGCTACCCACAATGGGAAAGCTATTTGAAAAATGTATACTCTTTCGCCTAAATTCTTACCTCAGCTCGATCAATGCCATACCACCTCATCAGTTCGGATTCCAACCCCTTTTGTCTACGTATCACCAAATCTTACGCCTAACAGAAGATATCATCGAAGGATTCCATGACCACAAGCATACCGCAGCAGTTTTTCTAGATGTAGCAAAAACATTCGATACCGTTTGGCACCCAGGGTTAATTTTCAAATTACGCAGTTTAGGTACTCCATCATATCTCTCACGCATCATTGAAAGTTTTCTTAATAAGCGTACTTTTTCTGTACGTCTCCCAGGAGCTCTCTTAGCACCATTCACCATCAAAGCAGGAGTACCCCAAGGCTCCACCCTCTCCCCCCACTTTATTTAACGTTTACACATCGGATATACCAATCACTCAAAATACAGCAATAGCACTATTTGCTGATGACACAGTACTTTATTCTTCTAATAGAAATCTCGATTCTGCCGTGGAAGATTTGCAACATCACCTCACTTTATTCTCCAGCTGGGCCAAAAAATGGCACATCCAAATAAATCCAAATAAAAGCCAGGCAAAAATATTCACCCTCCGTAGACCAAACGTCCCCCCAAATCTCACATACCAAAACCAAAGCATCACATGGCTTCCTCACAATAAAACTGTCAAGTATCTTGGAGTTCTGTTTGACAAAATACTTACGTGGCAGCAAAATATTAAACACCGAATAGCTCTAGCGACTGGTAGAGTCCACCAATTGTATCCGATTCTCAAAAAATCATCCCCCCTACAGTTACATGTGGCTACTCACCTCTATAAAGCAATGATACGACCCATACTTTCTTATGCTTCCCCAGTCTGGGCTGCCGCAGCCAAAACAAACATAAACAAAATTCAAATTTTTCAAAATAGATTCCTTCGGACCATTACTAAAGCTCCCTGGTACATTCCAAATGCGTAATTACATATCGAACTTGGCATTACACCCATCCCCGTCCACTTCTCCCTCTTAGCCGCAAAATTCTATCCTAAGATATTAAAGATTCCTTCAGCCATTCACTTTCATATTGGTAAGCAGAATCCTCATCGAAAAAGACTAAAAAGAAAGCTTCCAAGAGAATTTTTCGATCCCCTATAATGTAGAACCGATGAGTCTTTTCTCATGACAAATCACATAAGCACGCAAATGCATTATATTTAAAACTAGAATAGTGTCTCTAATGTATCAGAATATTCATGTATATATCTCTTTCTAATGTATATATCTTATGCGGCTGCAGAGGGCCAATGGACAAGCTAGAATAAATGAAAAAAAATATAAAAGTTTATTATTTTTTATGATCGAGTTGCTATTGTAGAAGTATAACCTACAGGATTATTTCTGGTTGTTATAGGAACTTACTGATTCGAACAAAGGTCAGAAAAGCTATGTATCAGAGACATAAATTAAGATAAAATAATAGTTGGTATCAATTTGAATGTTTCTTTCACAAATATTTTTTCTTTATTGAAAATATGGGTTCTCTTACCGAGTGTACCGGACAAATAAGAATAACAGTTTTAATTTGGTAATGTGTGAAAACATTATGACAATTTGTATTTAGATAAAAATTGATACATTTAACAAAAAACTTTAATTTGTGTGAAAGTCAATTGATTCATTTTATGTGACACACATGATGGTATTACAGCAAGAGTCTGAAATCACGTATGCCACACTCAGAACTTAATAAGACAAACTGTTACTGTTCAAGCATATTTCATTAAATAATCAACACAATTTTGTCAGAATATTTTTTGCCAATAAATGTGTATGAATCCTAACAGTAAAACACTGTCATAATGAACTTTGAAAATCTTTTATTTTAGATTTTAGTGTTTCAATAGAGCAGTAATGTTATAACTAAACCCCAACCATTACGTGGTGTTGCAGGAGTACGTGATGGACTGTTACTTCCGGCAAACGTGGTTCGATAAGCGTCTGACTTTCCATTTCCCCGGCATGGAGACGTTCTCGATGCCCTGGTTGTTCCTGGACCGCGTGTGGAAACCCGACACCTTCTTCATGAACGGCAAGAAGTCCCACTTGCACCGAATCACCGTGCCCAACAAGTTCCTGCGCCTCGGTCAGGACGGCTACCTCGTCTACTCCATGCGGTATGCACTGCACGACAGCACGCCCTTGTTATCTTCAAAGTAGCCGTGTCACGTATCACCTAATTCTATCACTTTAAGCTGACGATACATCATATTTTCCATGAGTATGAATCACCTCATGAACCACACCTCAATCACCTACGAACAATCACATCATCCATTATTTGTTTGGTGTTTTATTACATCGTTGAACTTTTGCATGTGCACTCAATTCGAAATATATACAATTCAAATCAACAGTGCATCGTTACTGAGATTGTTTTACTAGCCATGGCGCACACTGCGAGACTTGCTATGTGATTATGACTGCACTCACGAACGACATTTGTAAGATTGTAGATTACCAAGTCACAGTCGTGGGATTGCTGTTGGCAATCTCGCCTACTACTTGTCCTAGGTTGGTTTTCAAGTCCTGAAAAAGGCAACGTCCGAAACGTTTGCGCATTAGCCCACGACATGGCGGCGTCCGGACATCCAAGTACAATTCCTGTGGTTTTATTATCTAGCTTAATTTACAACTTACTACACAATCCCTGACACCAGGCAGGCATTTAAATATAATTTCGACCCTAATGCAGTCTTGATACGATACCTAGATCGATTCTTTTGTGTGATGTAACATTATCTATGGATGTTCTTGGGCATCATTCAAATATGTCCATAACGTTTTCTCACAGGCAAAAAGCCCATAAATGAATACGATATATTGTTTCACACTCGCGCGCACGGTTTTGAAATACAGTTTACTCAGAACTGGGCCTACAACAGTGTTGCCGAAACGATAAACAGCGAACGTAATATAGTTGAAATTAGTTGAAAAAATGAGAACAATATTTTTTAAGTCGCTGTAGAAACCAATATGCTGATTTCTAATTAATTTGTTCAAATTATTGGTATGAAGCAGAGTGTACACAAAACAACCATCACTAAAATTAATCTTCTAGTAGTAAATTCTATTACAAGACGGAATGTGTTGTTCTGGGCCTTTATATCATGCGGCTTGTGAAACTCCAACAAAAACATGTTAAACCTAGTGATCATATTGGTAATTATAAATTACCGCCCTTCACCCTATTGAAGCACCCTTTTTTGTGAAGCTTCTAAAGGGAGACCGCAGACTTCTGGTTTTCTGTCTCGAGTCGTCGTTCACGCTTCCAAGTGTCCGTTTTACTCCCTTACCCTTCTGGTTTGTGTGACCTCAACTTCGTTAACCCAACCAAATCTCCTAGCTCTGCTCAGCAAACATTCGTCTATTTACTGAAATAACACATTTGTCGATAGCTGTAGCACACGTGACGTTTTATTGCTCTCGTTGTTTACAATCCCGAAGAAGAGTCAACAAAGAGTGAAGGGGCATGATCTTGCTAATGCTCAGGAACAAACATCGCAAATAGAACGCATCGTTGTTTACTCGTTGCTCGTGCGGGATCAGTCAGTTCGATATTTTGTTGATACATGAACGCACATCACAACTAACGAACGTCGATGCTATTCAAATTATGATATTAAGCATTTCGCTGGAAAATGACAGTTGCTGTTCATATTTGCTCAAAATGCGCAATTCAATTCTAAAATAATACTAAACCCTTGAGAATGAATTAATAAGGGGATTTTTATTAAAAATTAGAAGAAAGTCTATTCGATACCTCAGTTATATCGAAATCAGAAAAGTCCCACGTTAAATTTTAATGTTATCTTCTACTTCCTGTAGTCACTAACTTAGTAATTTCATTTTTTTCATATCATTTGATTAGGTCAGTTTACATTCTTTAGGAATAAAGGGATATACTTTTTATTCAAAACAATTGTCATATTGAATTATAACCAAATTATCTCCTTCATTGTTAAAATTCCTTCTGAATTTTTAAAAAGTTCTCTCTTTTTTTTTCGTATCTCGTACGTCGCCTTCGTTAAACCTAACAATCTACCAAATTGGTTGTACATTTTCAGCTACTTTGCCACTTGGGGTGCATGTAGATATTTTCGAAGGCTGCTTAAACCACTTGCGTACTTTTAACTTTTCATGAGTTCATCATTTCAGTTACTGACTCCTATGCAAATTGCAATATAATTGAAAACAATTCAAGAATGTATTGGTGAACTCTATGCCTCGCTCACGCTCATTGTTTTCATACATTGACGTAATTCGTTATCATTTAACGACTGCAATTATTCAATATAGTACAATGTATCAAACTGGGTGTTTTTGTTCAGTGCTTAATTTAAAGAGATTCCTGAAGAAAACATAATAAAACCTTTATGATTGATGATGATGTTATGAATCATTTGAAGCTGTGCGTCAAAATAAACCGCACGTGTTTAAGACTTCGTGGGAAGAACAAAATGCTCAATGGTGCAGGACGTGTGAAGTTACATACTCCGAAATTCAGCCGAATTCCGTGAACTCTAAAATAGTATAACTGGGATAAAAATACGTTTGGAATGCATTCCCTTAAAAGAGAAAGCTTATCTCCCATCAGGTTTTGTGTGAATGTTTTAACAATGAACAATAAAATCATGAAACAATTGTTGTTCTGAATATGTCATTTGTTTCATAAATACACAGTTTACTTTCAGTTTTCACCTTTATGTTCATATATGTATGAAGATATTTTTCTATATCAATTATATGTGAACACTATGTTGAAGTGTGAGCAGGCACCCACTTACTGCGTGAACAGTTAATTGCGTGAACTTACTGCGTGAACACAAATTATTGTGTGTAAGATGCATCTATGAGGCCGTTATGTAACAGTTTTTATTTCTGCATTTAAACAAATAATGTATGACTTCAATATCTTGAAAATTCCAAGGAAAATAATGAAGAAACGGAAAAAAGTGTCCTTTTGTAGAATATTTTCTTCCGACGACATTGATAATGTGTCGAATTCTTGTAATTATTTTCAGGAATAGGCCCTATGCTATTATAATCTGACATAATTGTGAGACATCTCCTGTGCAAACCCTTTACATTATTCTGTTAAGCAGAGAAACCCTCCTGTTGGAATTCATTTCGCTTTAATCAATTATGAGAAACTTTCCTCCTTGTCTAGGAAGCTAAATTGCGTGGCGGAGCGCCTCAAAAGCTGACAACCTGCAGGATCGGCTTCGTTGTTGCAGGCTCACCATCAAGGCGTCCTGCCCCATGCACCTGCGCAAGTTCCCGCTGGACACGCAGAAGTGCCCTCTGCTCATCGGCAGCTGTGAGTGGCAGCATCCGCGCCGCCTCGGCGTAACCCCCTCTTTCCCTTGCCCGCCCCCCCCCCCAACCTCTTGCCAGGCCACTGTATCAACAGACTCCGTCTCCGCCCCCTGGAGCCCGCCACGGAACGCACGCCAAGGTTCACTTGCCCGGTCTCCTAGAAGCCGCAAATGGGCCCAGGCTGCCGGAAAGGGATCGAACAAGCACGAGATCGGGATTTCGAGGAATTTCTGGCGTTATCGCTTCCACGGATGGCGTAGGCGAGCGCACTGACCAAGAACTTTCTCTCCCAAGGATCGCACAATAGCTAACTAACCCAAATTTCTCGGATTTTATTTTGAAACTTCTTCTTCTTCTTCTTACACTAGTTTTATAAAAAGTTTTTCATTGAATTCACTTTAACTAGGGCATGCATCACAAAGGATGGACACCGAATTACGTTTCTTAAGCAATATTCTACAAAATGAGGTCCTTATGGACTTTCTATTGCATTTTTTGAGATTTTGTTCGTTGAGGTGCGCCCATTCCATAGTATGAGTTGCCAGAAAAGTGCAACAACCCAAAATCTGTGTAAAATTAAATTGAAGGAAAAACTCGGCAATTATTTTCGCGATAAAATAAAGGGACTCTTGATATTCAATGAAATTTAATCTCAACGCTAAGCAATATTACATTGGTTTCTTTTACATAGAACCGAGTCTAGAAGTAATTTACAAAGTACTACTTTGAAGAAATTGACACATTGTTTAAATCAATTATTTACAGAGTGAGGGTTTTTAGCACGGGAATAACACAATTCACTTTACATGCCGTTTCCGGTAGGTGAATATTCTCGACAACGCAGTGCTACCAGACCCTTTCGAAGAGACGTTTTGAGAACCCCGAGCCCCCTGGGCTTATGATACCACCAGCCCCCTGGGCTGGTGATATTTTTATTTCGGATTTGGAGAAAAATCGTGTATACTTGCAAATGTTGCTATGACATGCGCTCAGAAAGTCGTCACCAAGGAGACGGAAAAAAACACAGAAATTCACTCAAACACAGAAATTTGGAGATCGAGATCAGATTGATGTATCATAAAGAAATATGCCATCCCGATATTTATCGGAGCTCTGGATTTGATTTACAAAATTTTATGTAAGAAGTAATCCAAGCTCTCAAGTGATTTTAAAAACACATTTCAATAATTATAATTATTGATAGTTTAATTATATTCTTATTATTATTATTTGATTATTACAGTATAAGTTTACGTAATTTTATATCTTGGCCGCTGTTCCGCCAATTCTAGAGTTACTATTAGGAAGGCCGAATGGGCACAACAAAATTCTTCCTCCACAAGAACTTGGTATTGTAGACAAAGACGTAAGCTGAAATATATGTAATATTCCCAATTGCGCAAATCACCTTTGAGAAAACGTAAAAATGTATACTACATAAAGTAGAAAGAAGGAATGAAAGAAAATGAGCAAATCGAAGAATCGGAAAAACATGTCTCCGAAGTGGATCGTCATGAAGGAAGGAGCCCATGTGCAGAAAACGCGGGGAGTGGCGTGACGAGAGGGGAAGGGGGAAGATCTAGAAGGAAATAATGAGAGAAAAAGAGCAAATGGAAGAATCGGAAAAACAGGTCTCCGTAGTGGATAGTCGCGAAGGAAGCAGTCCAACCGCAGAAAAGGCGAGGAATGGCGCGGCCCAGGGAGGACCCAGAATGAATAAGTGAGAGCAAAAGAGCAAATTGAAGAGTTGCAAAAACGTGTCTCCATAGTGGATAGTCACAAGGAAAGCAGCCCAAGCGCAGAGAAGGCTGTAAGTTGCGTGGCGGGCAGGGAGAGGATGTAGAAAGAAGGAACGAGAGAAAACGAGCAAATCGAAGAATCGGAAAAACATGTCTCCGTAGTGGATTGTCGCGCAGGAAGCAGCCTCTGCGCAGAAAAGGCGGGGACTGGTAGGGCGGGTAGAGGGAGGGGAGGGGCGGAGGGAAATCCCCCATTAGCAAGGCCTCTCGTGGCGCCGAGGCCTCCGATCAAGGAGCAACGAGCGCCATTGATCGCCCTCGAGCGCCGCCCCAGCCGCGTCGCCGCTGCCACGCCGCGCGCTGGGCGCGTGCCCGCAGCCATCCGGACGAAACAAATGGACCGCCCGTACCCGCGCCTCAATTCTCGAATCCCCTCCCCTTCGCTTTACTCCCCACATAATTGATGATTTTTTGTTATTTAAGGTCGCATCAACTACTAGGTCATTAGCGACTACCTTTGAATTTAATTGATTGATTGTTCGTGATTCCGGGCGCGTTAACCACAGATGTCATTAGTCCCGTAAGTGTAGTGCGTTTTTTTCATCGGGAGGTGGCGGTGATTTCCCCCCACTGGATGGCGAGATCCGGCGCCGACCTACCGCCGACTACTGAGGTTCCCCCTAACCAGGTATCTCCCATCAGAGGGGCCGCCGCAGCAGGGACAAGCTCTAAGCTCTAAAGAAAGATAATTTCACGGAGACGTGGCGAATTGCACATTGACTTTAAACATATGAAGGATTTGTTTAAAAAGCGCACCTAAATATTCAAGTGAAATGTAACCCGCAACACGCTCCGACGTTTTCTTCAAATAACTCCTAAAGAAAGCGTTCTGGCGCCATTAAAACTAAAATTTTGAAATCAAAGGCCTCAAAGAAACGTTTTTCACACCCTAATCTACAAGACGAGACATTTCTTGACCTTCAATTAAATCTTCGGTTCCGCGTTTCATTACTATGAAAGCCACCTCAATATTTCAGCCCTTGCTGCTGGTAGCCATTTTCGTGACGACATGCTTAGAAGGCTTAGATTCCTCAATCTTATATTTACGCTTTCTGTATAAACCGTGGTTTCTGCATAATCATTAATTCAAGATTTGCTCTCCAGCAACAACAAGTAGTATTATTATAATTGCTTGACTCCTATGGAGATGTGTCTTATGCGTGTAGTGAAACCATTCAATTAATGTTTTGCCGTGGTCTGTAAGTGCTGTGTACCTAATTGTGGAGAGATATGGGTATACAGTGAAAAGTGAAGACTGTGTTTGTGTTTTACCTTTGCCAGTATTTTCGTTATCAGTAGTGATACATTGAAATTTTCAAGTCAATGGGTTCAGACACGTAACTTTCTCAAAAGTCAAAAGGTAATATTTTTGTCACTATCACGAAAAACTAAACGCTAACTGTCAAAAAATATTGAATAATTACTTCAAAGGTTGTCTTTAAGAAAGTGTTGTGAAATGTTTCAAGAAAACTCTCCATAATACTGAATAAATCATAGTTGAAAATTTCTTTTAAACGTAAATTGCATTGTTTTTATTCTTATTTGATATTGTGTTAGTACATTGCAAGTTACATTTATAGATTTTTAAACAAATAAACACGTTTCGTTAACAAATTTAGAATGGAAATAGTAGGTTGATTGATTGATTGATTCGTGTTTCCGGGCGCGTCCACTATTTTGGTCATTAGTCCCGTCAGTGTAGTGCGTGCTTTTCCTCGGGAGGTGGCAATGAACTTTTCCCTGCTGGATGGCGAGATCTGGCGTCGACTACCGTCGACTAGCGGGGTTTCCCCTCAACCAAGTATCTCCCACCAGCGGGGCACCGCCCTAACCGGGACAAGCTGTAAGCTCCCGACCGGTCTCCCGACATGTGTGGTTGTGTAGTGCATGTTAGTGTAAGTGTGTGTGTAAGAGGGAGAGGATAGGACAAGGAAGAGGAAGGAAAGATCGCGCGCGGTCCTTTTGTTAGGGTACTGCTCCGGCATTCGCCTGGTGATCGGAGAAACCACGGAAAACTACCGATCAGAGCAGGCGGCCGCTAGAATCCTCCTCCAGACAGCGACTGAACTCGACCTAGCTGACAAGCTAGTGTCGAAAATCCCGCCGCAGTCGGGACTCGAATGTAGGACCTCCCGGTCAGAGAGACTGCAGTGACATCAGGTTGATGCACTGAGCCATCTCTCCCGGTGGAAATAGAAGGGATGAGTGTGGGATTTAGCATGCAAGAGTTCTCGCACGGGTACGCGGAGGAAGTAGGGAAATTTTGTGCTGTGTCACAACACAAAGAACAAACTTCTTAAATTAGCTAAAGTAAATATCTTTATATAAATGAAAAAAATCAAAACGCACTAGAGTACAATACTACGTGAATTAATTTAAAAAAGCACCTGAATTTAAAATTATGTAAAGAACAGCGTATACTTGGGTTTTTATTTCTTGGCGTGTGGGGGTCTGTCTTCACGAAGGATTATCTCACGTTTTTTTCGCGTCGTTCTCGGTCCTGCCGTTAGGAGTCACCTCATCGCGACTGTATCGGACAGTGGTGACGATCATGCGACTTCTTACGGCACTACGGAGAAATACACGAAATGCCGTGTGATAGTGTATTGTGAAGACAAGCCCCCACACGCCAAGAAATAAAAACCCAAGTATACGCTGTTCTTTCCATAATTTTAAATTCAGTTGATTTTTTAAATTGCCAACGATCAACTGCCAACGATCGCAGTCCAAACGCCCGATTTAAATGTTGGCAAGCATGTACATCAACGCCCAACTGCAAACTCATATTGTATACGTATATATAATACACCGTTTGATATTAAACTCAAGGTGTCAATTCGTTAAGATATTCAATAAGCAAACATTGTTTCAACAACATTTCCATGTACCAAAGCGAAGTCTAAGCCTACTGAATTGTTTCTAATGGTAACAAATGGTATTTAATACTCAAAGGTGAAATATTACTTTGCTTATTTTTTTGGCTCAGACTTGCTTTTATTGAGGTACATTAGAGCGCAGATAATAATCCAATACTTTTTAGTATACAAATAATTTTTCAATTTTCGCACCCCAGGAAGCTGGCACCCTGCCATTCCAAAATCTTCTCTGTTCCACATAACAAATCAAGGAAAGTTAAATAATATTGCAAAGAGTAGAGTTGTACTTGCCCGACCCGGCATTTTCGCACTACTTTACTTGGCCTTCTCAAGAGTAAAAACCTTTTCTAATATTTTTGTGACAATCAAAGGAAGCAAAAAGCAAACTCTGGAGGAAGATTAAATAATTTCAGTAAATGTCGTTTTTAAAGAAGTATGAATTTTTTTCAAGAACATGTCTCTATAATGCTGAATAAACGTTTATTGAACATTTTTTCCAACATAAATTGTATTATTATTTTTGTTTGGTATTCTGTAAGTTCATTGGAAGTTACATTTATACATTTTTAAAGAATAAACGTTTCATTAACAACGGTCCTTCTTAATAGGAAGTATAAACAAAGGGGTAGGGAAAGGATGGGGTTTAACATACGAGAGTTCTCTCACGGGTACGCTAGTTATAAAGAATGTTCTAAAATTCGGATTAGACGAAATTTTCCCTGACAACCGTGAGTTTATGTAAGTATATGATTTGAATCTCAGACTAATCCAGTTTTTAAAATAAAAAATGTAGAAAATCGCTCCGAACTGTTTCAAACCCGAAAAGTTTTGATGTAAAAAATCGAAATTTAGACTTAAATCTTCCCTGAAATATTTTATTAATCGAATCCGGAACGTTATTTAAAACGTTTTGGTGCCTTGCGTTTACATTTCTGTAAGCAGAAAGTATAAGAGATTATGCCAAATTTCCCTACTTTCCAGGGCACAAGTTACAACTCATCTTGTTACTGAGGAAAGTTTTGTAACGGTACATTTGCGGTACATTTTATCAAACTACATCGATTTATAACAATATTCCAATTTTCATATCCGTGCAAACTTTGCCATTAGTGCCCTGAAAAGTGGGGAAATTAAGTGACTTAACCACTTATTCACTGCACACACAAATATAATCATCAAATTGTTTGTTCAATTGATTGATTGATTCGTGTTTCCGGGCACTTCAACTGCTCAGGTGATTAGTTCCGTAAGTGTAGTGCGTGTTTTTCCCCGGGAGGTGGCGATGATCTTTTCCCCGCTGGATGGCGAGATCTGGCGCCGACCAACCGTCGACTAGCGGGGTTTTCCCCCAACCAAGTATCTCCCACCAGCGGGGCACCGCCCCAGCCGGGACAAGTTGTAAGCTCCCGACCAGTCTCCCGGTATGTGTAGTAGTGTAATGCATGTTAGTGTAAGTGTGTGTGTAAGAGGGAGAGGATAGGACAAGGATGAGGAAGGAAAGATCGCGCGCGTGGCCCGTTTGTTAGGGTACTGCTCCGGCATTCGCCGGTGTTGATCGGAGAAACCACGGAAAACTACCGATCACAGCAGCCGGCCGCTAGAATTCTCCTCCAGACAGCGACTGAATTCGACCTAGCTGACAAGCTTGTGTCGAAAATCCTGCCGCCGTCGGGACTCGAACCTAGGACCTCGGTTCAGAGGGACTGCAATGACATCAGGTTGATGCACTGAGCCATCTCTCCCGGTTTGTTTGTTCAAGTTTATTCAGCTTGAATAGATCGTAATGTACATAAATTTATAATTTGTCCTGAAAAGAAATATCGATTATCACACAATTGTTTTAATAGGTCGTATCTCTCATGTTCCTCTAAGAATATCCGACACTGAAATTAGAAAGATGTGTGGTAGATGGTAGATGCTTTAACATAACTTCAAATACGACTGCACACTTCGTTAATATAAAAACAATTTTTCTAGAGATTAAACACTTAACGACGGACTTAATATAATAAGAAGGAACAATTTGGACTTACATTCAAATTAGTCCACGCATCTACAGCAATTTTTCATTATTCTGTGGAACGCCCTGTAAACGATATTTGTTCATTGTCACTATTCTTTGCACCGCAAAATAACGTGAAGAAACTCCATATGACCAATCCTTTTTGCATTAATTTTAAAAATATAAAAACACGTTTACAATATTATTATTTTCCTTGTTTATTCGACTTGAGCAATAAGCGGATGCAATAAAGAATTAAAATCATCATTGAATAAATTGGAATCCGCATAATCTTTCCCTCAAAGTGCAGGGGTTTAATAAGCCGGAAGTTGATTATTCGTATGTCACGTGTGGAGATGGCGCCCTTGTTTCGCCCCGCGTGATACTCGAAGATCCACGCGCGGCGTAACCACAAGGCCCACGCGCTCTTAACGCACGCCTAATTAATTTTATATAAATTATGTGATGGCAAAAAAAATGTCATTTTTACTTCATTTTTCTTTCAGTTTAGGAGATTTTTAAAACATTTTGAGAGCATTTTATTGATCACTTTTGGCGATTTTTTAGGTCATCAAAATGCACCCCCTGTTAATAATTTATTATTACTGCCCTGACAAGAAACTTTTAAGATGTTCCAAGTTCGTACGCCTTATTTTGCCCTATTATTCCAAAGCCATTGATGAGTCCTGAAGTCCACAATGGCTTTTTGGATAGTTTGTTTAATCACTGGAGGTAGAAGTACAGAAATGTTGATGGGTTTTAGTCTCTGACATTAGAGTGAACACAGAGTTAGCAACAAAAGAACGAGAAAATAAAAAGGCACATCTGGACATTACTTTTAGCAATAATGGTAATATACTCGTCACGACCCCGCAACCAAGAGATAATGCTGTCCAACCTTCAATTTTAATTATTTTGGACCAGCTAGAACGCCGGTTGGGCCCATAGCGCAGCGCATCCTCATTACTCCCCCACGGCTGCGTCATCACCTTCCCCAACGCAGCGGCCGGCCGGCGTTTGGCGCCCTCGCACTTGCCGCGATTACGGCCAACAGCACAGCGCGCGCTTGCGACCCGCGGGCTCTTTACTTCACGCGGGTGCTCTCAGCCTGCGGGCGAACGAAAACCTCATACGGAGAGATCTATATACTGCGTGGAGAGGTGGGTTTTGGATTAAAAAATAATGATCTTGAGAATCAAAGGGAATCACACAATTATTTGGTTGAAAGGCAAGAGGGAAGTTAAAATCCGGTTGACTTGAGATCTAGCCGATCTAAAATTTGAAATCTTGTTTGGAATACGTATAACGTATACAGGGGTTTTCGAACACTTTTAATGTTTCTTTGCTTCTGACGGCTTGCTAAAAATAACAAGCGTAATTTTATTAGGAAACTTTAAGATATTGAACAATTTTTTACGTTACTCGGTACTTATATCGGACTTTAAGAATCCTTTTCAGAGATCGAACGTTATATATTCGTAAATTGTATCCATGTGGGATCGATTTCTCACTAATTTAGTTGTAAGTTCACATTCCACTGTCTTGGGCCCATTGTTTCGAATATACCGTTAATTTGCTCGCAATAACAAATTCAATCATCTAGTAGGCATGCGAACATATTTTTTTCGGAACATGTATTTCGGAAATCGACAACCAACGCACGAGACAAGTAGAGGGCATCAAGGCACACTGGCCCTGAGACACCAGAGCTCGGCACTAGGCTGTGTCCAAAAACGCATGTGACCCAGAGTATGCAGTCGATGCGTACGGTTGGTCAATATTTGAGGCTGCAAAGAGTAATGCAAAACTTACGCTATTGTCATTCCAGTAGGGGACGTCAGAGAGCGTCACATTCTAGGACGAGTGAGACACAAAGTACTGGAAAATGAATTATGATGAGTATTTAATTTTATTATTAATAATAAGAATTATTGCATAATTATTTAGTATTGAATAAATAATTACATAATATTAAAATTGAATGACGTAATCATAATTAATTTTGCAGTTCCTTTGTGACTTAGCTATTTCTATTTTGCATATTTCATTTTCCCACCCAGCAAAAAGTAGCGGGGAAGCAATTACAATGCTTGCGACGCGGCGTGGCGTGCGGGGAGGCTGTCGATGTGGCGGAATCGATTGCTCGGCCGATCGAGAGGCGCGCCGCCCGCGCGCCCTTGTCGTGCCGGTGACAGCGTCGAGGGGCGGTTTTTCAATTACGCCCCGGCGTCGAACCCCTCCCCCTCTCGCACAGGAGCCCTCTAGTGTCTCCGTGAGGGACGCTGGAACACGGCAGGTGCGTCCAAAACGGTTTGAAAATTCGAAAACCTTTTTTTTTCGATTAAACATTTTCACATTCCTGTTATTTAGGAACAAATATTTCTTAGCATTATTAGTTCTACATCACATTATTTCTCTCTGTTTAGAGTATACGGTACTGAAAAGTATATCCAATGACTGCGTCTGTCATCTCTTGAAAACTCTATTTAAAATGAGTGCAAGAGATTCGAAAAAACACATAAAATGGAACTTTAAGAAATTCAAATTTTTTAAAGTTCCATTTGAAAATACTATTTTGCTAATCAATTTAGTGTATTTGATATATCCTTGTGAATTGTGAAGTTAAAGAGGTAGAGAGGTAGGTGTTCCTCTAACCTACATCACCCTCCCCTAGTATGATTAAATTTCAATATAAAAGCATTATTCCTGTAAATTGGAATCTTTTGTTTTCTACAGAATAATAATAAGATAATGCATAGTCTAAAAGTGTAAAAATATGGATTTATGTTGCAATAATGAAACATTTAAGGGATTCCCTGGCGGAATTTGGAAAATCAATGCGGGATGGTTGCAAGTAAGAAATGTGTAGGACACATCAGTTAAAAAAAACATTTTAAGAACTACCATTCTCTTCTCGCCAACTCATTTTCTCTCAATAGTCGTCGAGTGTTTACTGTTGCTTCTGATCGGCGCTGTATGAAACGAGTGAGAATCATGTATCCGCTTATTTTTGCAGACGGATACATGAATAACGACGTCATCTACCAGTGGAAGGAGAAGGATGCGGTGGTGGAGGAGGGCGTGGAGCTGGCGCAGTATGACCTCGTCAACATCTCCGTCTCGCAGGCCAGGACGTTCATGCGCGCAAAGGTACTCTTGTTTCTCATTGCCAACGAGAAAATAGATAAATGCCATTTTACAAAAACTTAGAGCAGTTTTAAAAGTTTTATTTTAAGTTTAATTTAAAATACCCACGTTTACCATATACCGTGCTCTAAATAATATAGTTCAATTAAATGAGATAGATGTGGTTGATGACACACGACAACAATAAGTCGGCTTAGTTATGTTAAGCTTTTAATTCAATTTCCAAAAGAGTTCCTTTTTGATGTTACTCTTTCACTGATTGACACCACATGTATTGATTACACTAGAAGAGTAAACAAGAAAGACGAAAGAACATGTTTTCATTCAAATGGAGATATAATAGTCATTTTTATCAAATAAGCTCATCTTTCTGAAGGGAGTAATCTACCTGATGAGGTGCTTTCAGAATTATTGTTTTAGCGCAAATTGAGCAAGTGCTAAAACCAAAATAATGATTTTGCAGAAAAAGTCTCCTATCTCTTTGGTAACACTTTGAAAGCATTTCATGAAAGATGATAAAATCATCTTGGTGTCTATTTTAATTTGTAATAATATGTGATATTTTTATTTGTAATAATTCATGTAATTTATTTCTGAGATATGAATATGACAGAAAAACGTAATTGTTAAGATTTTTCTAGTCAACACATAATTCAAATGGTTAGTTCCTTCCAACTAGAGAAAACTGCTCACGGACGTATTCATAAAATATACACCCCCCATTTCACCCAATGGTGATGAAGTTCTTGGGCATGCCCACAGACCCGCACTCGATGATCAAGGTGAGCTTTCTGATGAAACGTCACACGGGCTACTTCATGCTGCAAGTGTTCGCCCCCCTGCATCCTCATCGTGTGCTGCTCCTGGGTGAGCTTCTGGATCGACCCCGACGCCGTCCCCGCACGCGTCACTCTGGGTGAGTGACTTTCATCCAAATGCCGCAGGCTAGGCTTCGCGATCACACTTACGGTACTTCACAAAGAGAATAGGAATCACTACGACACTTCTGATCAACAAAATCATTTAATAGTTGTAATGTGCTACAAGCATGAGGAAAGTAGCACTGTTTTTCATCAAGAGAAGGTAAATATAGTACTTTTATTTGTCGATAAAGAAACTGAAATAATTTTACGTAAACATAAAAACTGTAAACATTTATTTAATTTAGTTGTTTTGTTTAGATGTTAAAGATAATCACATTAGGTGCAGTTGTTACTACAAAGTTTTGTGCGATGTTCTACATGCTTTTGTGTGCTGGCATCCTCAAGCAGACCTCAAATTTACGATAGCAATGAATTACTCTCAATTTCTAAAATATACTTAAATCATAGTTAGGAAATATAAAATAATACTAATATAATTTGACTTGGACCAAATGAATTCAATTCAAGTAGAACAGGAAAATTACAAGAGAAAAATAATAAAAGAATAAAAATATTTATCAGAAACATGAGAATCATGCACAAGTCAGAAGAAGAACTTAACACAATATTAAAATAATAAACGAGAAAAATTGAACCATTTAAAATATCAAACAGGCATTAAAATATTAAGAAATAGGAGTAATTTCTGACCTCCTTTCTCCAAAGATGGTTTAGTATGGGGATGGAGAAGGCACTGCCCAAAACAAGTCTCACGTTACGAGAGCTTCTGAAATTTTACGACTAAATGAATTGGATTGGCTTTAACACATGCGGATGCAACTAAAATTAAATAATATTCATATTTACCCCATTTAAACATTTATATGCGTTTTACCAGAAGTATGAATAACAAGGGCTAATCGTAGCTCATGTTACATTTTATGTATGTTTTTTTGAGTTTGTGCACTTTTTCATTTTATTTATGTATGGCTTTTCTTGTGTTAACGAAGATAGTGTATGGAAAAATGGGTCACCATTATGAATTTAATTATTATGCATCGAAAAAGCAAAATGATTGAATTAATTTTTAAATATTAAAGGTTTTTCGTTGTTGGAAGCTCTTATCAAATAATCATTTACTAGACCCCGACACAGGATAATTTCGCACGAATGATACGGAAGTTATCGGGAAAATCTGCTAGATGACGACCCAGTTCAAAGGTTTTCTTTCGCCTCGACGTCGAAAAGCGCTCGGCCGCCCAATAATCATTGAATCGGTGATTTTCAAAAGGAAATTAGTTCACTTTTTCGTAAAAAGAGTGAGATGTACATTTTCTTTGTAAGTGTTCAAGTAATGTATCAATGTAAAATGAAACTTGTCCAGGTTAAAGTATGTGTTCTATTGCCAATTAAAAGTTCTGTCTGGAAAAAATAAAGAATTCCAGGAATAGTTTCTGATCCTCACACGTAAGAACTAGTATTATCAGTTAGTAAACGTCTAAATGCTTCATGACAAGAGATACTGAAAACATCATAGACTTCAAAACCTTCATGACAAGAGACACTGGAGACATCATAGACTTCAAAATATGGTGATCGAACTATTTTAAGACGACATCCAAGTCTCTTGCTCGTCCTGGTAGTCCTCATTGTGATCCTGGTGTGACTCTTTCCAAGTAAACTAGCTAAAGTATGTTAGAGAATATTTTGGATACCTCGTGGCACGTACACCATATTGGTGGGATAATCAAGTACTCATTCGTGTTTGCAAAAGGGAAGGCACGCCCAGATTTGCCTTTCAAGGAAGTTTATGTCTCATCTGCTCTTCCAATCAACGGAAAGAAAATAAGCGATGTTCCAAAAATAGTAAAATACATCCCACACAACTTCATTTCTGCCAGAAAGTTTAGACATAGCCACAGACCCAAGTGATAATTGTTGTTGAGTAGATACTGATATTATTAATTTAATAAGAGTATTTTTCATGTCCACATAGCACAATATGTTAATTCACAGCAGTACAATTTTTGCTATGATTATATTGTTTCATAAGTCCAAAAATAAAGAAATTATTTTTTTTAAGATCTCAAAATTATTTTATAGAGAAAAAAGTAAAAGGTATAAAAACGGTTCCGTACATCACGTTAATTCAAATTTTAAGTAACAGTGTAGCCCAAACAATCAATGACTAGTTCTAAGACATTTCTGTAGATTATAAATGTCGCACATGCCAATTATGGTTGTTACTAAGTTTTTTGTTGTTTTTTCTCAGAATTGTCGAACAAACACTTATTTCCCTTCATAAACCACCGATTCAATTAAGCAAATTGCCTTGCCACAATCTATCATTACCTACTGGTGATTCAAAATATAATCCTGGTGATTTCTTTGTAGTAATTCCGTGGTAAAATATTTTGCTTTCATAAAAAAATAATTTATTGTTGAGAATTTATTATGTTAGAATTTCAGTTTAAAATGGATATATATATATAAGTATATATATATATATATATATATATATATATATATATATATATATATATATGAATACAATTTTCTTCCTCGAGTCAATTTTGTTAAGAAAAATAGAAAATCGTATATTCCTTCAAGGAATACAATCCTTTGTATGAGAGGAGATGGCAACTTTACTTGTTTTATGTTACCTTCTTCTAACAATAAGTCTCTACGGCCTTCAAATGAAGGTCTTGGCCTGCTCAACTATCCTTTTCCACATACCCCTACTCTTCGAGTGCTCGATCTAATTTTCAATCTTCATTTTCCTGATGCCTTTAACCACATCATCTTTTCATCTATTTTTAGGCCGTCTTCTTCTGGTGCTCACTGGATTCCAGCTAAAGATCTTGTTCACTATTCTGTCATGCAAGATCCTGTTAAGATGACCAAGCCAAATTAATCTCATGGCTTTGATAAATTGAATATGTTTTTATGTTTTTGTATACAGTACTGGTGGAAATTGTTCCTAATCCGTCAATCTCCATTGGGTATTTTAACTGGCCCAAATGTCCTTCTCATGATCCGTCTTTCAAAAACCGCAAGACGCTGCGCATCCTTTTCTTTTATAGCCCATGTTTCTGCGGCATTAGTTACGACTGTTCTAATCAGTGTCTCATGCAGTCTTAGTTTTGTTCCTTTTGATGAAATTTTATTTTAAATAGCTTCAAATATGCTTCTGTTTCCCACTACTATTCTTGCTTTTATTTCTTCTTCCATATCACTGTTGCAAGTAAAAATTGCTCGGAGATACTTATAAGAGCTCACTTCTTCATAGGCTTTATTGGTAATGTGTGTTGGAGTTAATTGGATAAATTTGGCCTTACATCTCATGTACTTTGTTCTTTGAACATTGATTTGTAACCCATATGTTGTCACTTAACTCCTAGAAGAATAGCCCAAACCCCTTCTTACTACGTGCAACCAGCAGCACATCATCTATGTAGGCTAGGCATTGTTTTGGTCGTATTGACATATTCCCTTTTATTAATTTTATTTACGTACGTTCTCTCATTTTATTAAGAAAAGTCATCGCGGATAATTTGTCTAATTGTTCAGAAATGTTTCGTAAATAATATGATGTGTAATTTGAAAGTTCTGATAAATGCCCGAGCATAGATGCAGGACAATTTGTAACGGCTAAAATCAAATTAAAATAAAAGTATTTATTAAGTCGTAGTGGCTAGATATAGGTCCTGGATACTGATACGGAAATAAAGGAAGCTTTTAATATCGCACCAGCTTTCTCATATTAAATGCTCGATGGCGCGGGCGGTGTGTCCTGCCGCAGGGGTGACGACGGTGCTGAGCATGACGACGATGGGCTTCGGCGGGCGCGCGCAGATGCCCAAGGTGTCGTACGCGACGGCGCTCGACTGGTTCGTCATCCTGTGCTTCTCCTTCGTGTTCGCCGTCATGGTGGAGTACGCCGTCATCAACTTCATCGACAAGATCACCGGCGACATCAAGCGCATCCTGGAGGAGAAGGGCATCAAGAAGCCGCCCAAGGTATTGGTACTGAGAGTAGATAAGGCCTCATGTGGATATCATTCTAATTTTTAAATAATAGTTAAATTGTTAGTGTTATGAATTATTGAAATAGTGAATACATGAGTTTTTAGAAGAAAATAATGGTTTAATTCAATAAATGTAATAGCTTTTGTCTCCAAATATTGTTCAACAAAAATATTTCAACTTACGAAAAAATCTTCAATTTGTATTTCTTAAATACTGTAGATCACATTGTTTAATAATCCCCTAAAAGCATTACATAAAATATTCAAAAATTTGAGGAGTCGTCGAACATAATATTTGCTGACAATCGCCTACAGTCGTTTAAGGCGCAGAACCTTTCCTCTTAGATTCCGGGCATTGAGGTAACAGCTGCTTACTTCAGTCTCATGGATATTTCTGTTCTCCAACATCCACAGTTAACGTGTTTGTATGTTTGTGAATACATTATTCCAATTTATATTCATTTTACCTAATTATCAAGATATTATTCTTCCGTCCTATAAATTACGGTTTTTCATCATGGACATACTGGTAAGTCATTAGGTTACCTAACTCGTCTGCTGACGAAGGACCTTGTCCCCAGAAGTATGTTATATCTGCAAAATAGTCGTCAAAAATATATAAATATTTAAACCTAGAGTTTAGAAGAATCCTTTTTTTTTAAATCCCTAGTCTATCAAATCTCTCGAACCTCAAAAGATGATCGAATCATTCAAACAGTGCACCTAGTTTTTAAAATAATTTTCCATGTAAAATAAATTGTATACTTACCTTCATCCTCCTACCCGAACATACACTCGTGCACATTATTTGTTGCTTGCGACACTACCTCTCCTCTAATTCTGATCTCTTCACTGCGTCACATAGGAATTATCGCGGTTATTGCTTGAGGACGCAGCCGAAAACATTCGGAATCAATACGCGGAATTAACTCGTGGATTTAACACGCGGAACTATTATTAATTGGAATTAAACGCAAAACTCTTGGTACTTTTCGCCTTTGCGATCAATTCTCTACCCAGCAACACTGAAATGGAGCCAAATTTCTTGAGTTTGTTTAATGGCTGTAATTGTATGTTCAATTCCTTATTTAGCTAATCATTTATGTATGGGTAGTATGGATTCCCTTTTAACGGATTTCGGACGCAGCGAACAAAAACTTAAGTAGACGGTTTAATTTTAAAATTTCGTGAGCTACGAATGGACTTTGCAGTTTCGTTTAATTTATATTTACAGAGAACAAGTAGGTTCGTCAGATTAGATAGTATGCTTCATTGAAAGTCAATACTAAATTTGATTATCTGTTTTCCGTAAGACCACAGTTGTTAGGAGGAAGCTTTAAAAAATTTGTAACGTCTTAAACTTACACACTACAAACCACATGACATTTAATAAGATCTTATAACGTATAGTTGATAAAGAGGAGGACGCTGATAGTTTTCCTTACGAACTGTTACAAAATGAAGTCGTTAAGAGCAATAATACGACGTCACAGATTCATATTACTTGTTGTCTGAATCTGTGATGATTCATATATGTATAGATTCATATATATGAATTATCTTTATAGGATCATATATTATATATGAATATGCAATATGATATCATATATTATATATAATATCTTTATAGGATGTATAGCTCTTAGAAACGAATAATATGAATGCTCTACTTTAGAAATGACTATGCTTCCATTGACAAATCTGAGAAGGAACGACGCATACGATCCAGTAAATATCAATTTAACCAACAATATTTTGAACCATATGTTTGAATCATTGCACCCATATCCATTTACTTCATTATAGCAAAATCTTACTCGGTTGCTCTGCTTACTAGATTCGGCAGCAATCCTACAGTCCTGCGCTCTGAACCGAAACGTAAGGTCGTACCTAACGCGTAAGATACATTGTTACAGTTCAACTAATAGAGTATAAGATTAATACGTTACAAACATGCTAAAACTTCCTAGTAGCAATGCCTACCGCAAAGAAACCGTGTCAATACTTGTGCACCACCGGCTCCTTTCTCTGATTTTGGTTCTTCGTATCAAGCTACGCGTGTAGTACAGAGTGACTCAGAATGAATGATATAAACTTCTAGGGCACGAGTTGCCTATTAAACAGAAGCAAATGCCACAAGTAATTTCGTATTATGCCATTTCTCTTCGCATGCTCATTGTCGGAAAGTGATCGCCTTTGGATTTCCTAAACGCCCTAGAAGCTCGTAACATTTCTTCTGGGACGCCCCTGCAGTAAATTCACTTGTGGTGTGGTTCGCAGCCGGAGGCGCCGCCGCCGCCGGTGGCTGACGGGCCGACGGGCCCGTCGACGGGAGCCGCCGCGCTCGCCGCCCCCGCCACCGCCGCCGCCGCCCTCGCGTCGGTCGAGGCCGTGGTGCCGGTGCTGGTGGTGGACCTGGCGCCCACGCCCACCATCGACCCCATCTACGCGGAGGTGTGCGACGCCGCGCACCCGCCGCCGACGCCCCAGCCGCCCGCCGGGGCCCCGCGCCCACCGGCGGGCGCGGCCGGGGCCGGCGCCGGGGCAGGGGGCGGGCGCACGCCCGTGCTGCGCAGCCTGCGCGAGGTGCAGGAGGGCCAGGAGGTGCTGCGGCCTCCATGGTGCTGTCGCCAGAGGGCGCGGAGGAGGAAGAGGAGGAGCCGCCGCTGCCGCAGCCGCCTCCCGCGCGTCGAGGGTACTGCACGCTTCCATCCTTTCCATTCCGTACTGCAGATGCTGATATTTTTTTCTTTTTTTAATTTTCCTCTCTTTATTGTATACATATTTTAAGGTTGCTTTTTCAAATACTAACATCTTACGCAACCTCTGTAATAAACATTGGTTTTGTAATGTTGGGGTAATGGTAGCGGAACTCGCGTACGAATACACATAAACATCCACGTCCGGTCAGGGATTCGAACTCGCGACTCTTCAGGCACGAGGCAGCTACGGCTCTTCGTTCTTAGTGACTTCGGCTATCCAGGGTGAGCAGCTGAGTTTTTCCTTTTGTTACCGCACTTAATAAATTTAGTTGTGTCCCTGCAAATTTTCTGCACTTCGTTAATAATTGTTTTAAAAATGAAAAATAGCTTTATACTGGTTTCCAACTTTGAACGACCTGGCTTTGAAATAGAGGTTACATCAATGGTCCATGGACCAGATTGTTAATTTTCTCGTTTGAGAGCAATTTGTTGCCAATATCATGTGTATGTTGCCTGACAGCCATCAATTCGGCCATTTTGAAATTCAGTACTTTGAAATGACATTTTATTTAAAAATCTGAATCGCCAACAATAACTGATCAATAAACCAATGATTCTCTTGTTGCCGCTTTTAATATTTGATTGTTCAGTTATTCTGTAGTTTATCTCGTCGTATTTAATAGAATGAATTGAGCCCATGCCAACCTCGTAAATCATTGTTTTGAAATTGCAAATAGCTCTGTACAGGGAACTGAACTCAAAACTGCTACGCTCTGGACTAAGCGACACGCCCCATGGACCCAGTACTGTGCGTAGGTAAACATTTTAGAAGGGCTATTGCTAAACATCTATTAACTAATAAAATATTTAGACTAATGCAATTAAATTGCACGTAATATTAAATAACCAATTTCGTTTTACATATTTTTCCAATTTTCTCATTTTTCTAAACACACATTCTACATAGTAGATTGTACAGAAGAATTAAACCACCAAAAACTAAATATAGACACTTCGAAAAGGTTATTTTGTAGGTAGGTAGCTGAGAAACATACAGGGTTTTAAGAACCAAGAACATATGGGTTTAGTTATGTGCGATGGAGATGCACGTACACTTGCAAATTTCTTCATAGCGGAATCTATAAGCACCCTACATTTTGATCTTAAACATTTTTTTAGGCATCTCTGAGGGAAGGGTTATTAATTATCGGGAGGTACAATATTTAGGGATTTTGTTTCAAATGGCATAATGAACTATTATTTAAATTGTTGGTATTTGTGGCAACTGAATTGTGTGTTGTTGTCGCATTTTCTAAAATATGTTGAATGCCATAATTTCGGAAAACATAATTCGCCATTCAACCACCGCACTTTCTTACATTTTCAATTCTTCTCTCAGTAAATTATTCACTGAAACCTAGCAACACTATGACAGAAAGCACAATATAGGCGCATCTGCCTTTGTGTTATGCTTCATATTGAGAGGTTGCAGGCAATATCGTTTCTGTCACTTAAACATGAAAATGGATGGTGTGATAGAAACGTTGGAATACATTTTCCATTAGATTACGGCTCATCGATCCGGAAACAACAAAACATATTGTATAATTATTCTCTAATTGTTCCCTTTGACGTTTGAAATTCGTTGGGAAGCAAATGTTCAATATTCTATCCGCTCGAAAAAGTATATTCACACACGCGATCAAACCTACATTGCTTTATAATTAGTACAAAAATGTTAATTATATAATGCCAAATTAACCAGAATTCATTACAATGGTAAATGGATCTCATACCTTACCGTACCGCAATAGGTTGAAGTCGACTCACAATACCGAGAAAACGAATGGCGTAATTTAAGATTAGAAAAACCCGATTTTTTGGGGACATGTGCTAGCTCAAGTAGGGAACTGGAGGAACTTTCACCATGGAATCGGCTGTGTAAATTTCCATAGGGATCTTATCCCTCATCCTTACTCCACCAAACGAATCTACTGCGTAAAACACCGCGTGATCGAAAACAAAAGCATTCCAAGATTAATCATTCCTTGAAAATAATCCGATGCACATATTCAAAGCTGTTTTATGTGAATACCGGAGGTCAGACCCTCGAAAGCAATTTGTATTCACGGAGCGAAGAGCCAACTGCACCGTACATCTACTGGCTTAGAAGACGCCATTTTTTTTTACTCGGGGTAGAGAGTACATTTTTCCTATTGCATCTCTATAAAACAGGGTTGTTTAAAAGTAGGAATTGGGGCTAGAATACCCCGTAAGTGTGATGCATGTTTTCCTCGTGATGTGGCGGTAATCTTCTCCCGCTCAATAGTCGAGACCCGGCGCCGACCTACCTGCGGCTAGTGGTTTCCCCCAACCAGGTACCTCCT
>JAHLJT010009355.1:88804337-88864625 GCA_031308135.1 Acheta domesticus
TCTCGAAATGGTTAAATTATAAATTTCAATATTTTTAATTCTTTATTTCTCTTTTTCTGTTATTCTGTTATAATTAAACATTATGAAATTATTAAAAGTGTAGAGTGCTTAAAAATAGTATTTAGCCTGACCTCCAAAATTACATAAAACACGTCCACACATAAATAAATTTCTACTGTTCAATTTTAATTCAGCTTGAGATATTTTAGATTTAGTGAATTGTGATTTTTTCCTCAAACGGTACATTCTGCAGCATTATATTAAGATACACACCATGAATGATCTGATATTTCTGGCAAAGTTGATATGTAAATGGTTCGCAAGTAATGGCAAATGATCCCAAGAAACCGGCAAATTTTGAACTCCAAAATTTTGAATTCAATCCGATAGATATTTCCCGAGTACATCCCATCATTGCCGATAATAGGACAACACATGTTGAATTAAAAATCATCTGCAGCCAGTTTGGAGGTCCTGTTATTTTTATGTAGAACTCTGAGCATGTGTCAGTAATTTAATTCATGTTTTAAGGTATTACTAGAATAATTTTTCACAGAACATAATGACACACCTTTATCTAAATATAATTGTTCTAAAAAACTAAAGCCTTACAACCTTAAATATGTTTTCACAAGACAATCGTTCTGGAACAGCACTTAGGCAAGGCCCCAGAGCAAATTGGCTCGACCGCCCCCTGCCATTGTGCGAAGCAACAACTCTACCTGCCGCCGCTAGTCCGCTGATATTAAAAGCGATGGATGGCCTCCAACAGCCATTGTCACGCTTTTTTTACCCGCCGCCCGCGCGCGCTCCCGCCCGCAGCATCCACCGCAATGTTCCTCGCGGCCGCCCCTCGCTGTCTCCCGTGGCGGACAGAGGCGCGCGCTGTTCTTGCCCGCTCGAGCCACCTGCAGGCGACACGCGGCCGCTGCGAGTCCTTGTGGACCGCTCGGGAGGAAACAGAGGGAGAGACAGAGGGGAAAACCAGGAGAAAATTCGGCCGGAAGAGAAACATTTGTGGTTTGAGCACCACAACACGGTACGGATGTCGTAGGAAGTTGCTGATTTAAGCGAAAGAAGAGACTTATTGGCAATACCACTGCAAAGTTCATAATCAGATCTTCAGCACAAATGGTCCATTCTATCATTTTTCAGAATCAAAATATTTTCATTTGTTTGCCCAGTAACATAAATATAACGTAAAAATTAGTCTAGACAGCAAAATAGACCAAAAGATTAAAATATAATTTATTTTTATAGTAATAAATGACTTAGTACACGGGAATTTCACCAGTGGTTTTTTCTTCTTAAAGCATAACCGGGCAGCCCACAGCTGCACTTAAAGAGTACTGTATGCATGTGATCCGATTTATCGGATCACGTTTTTCTTGGAACCGGTGCAGAATAAAATTTTGATAATTCACATAGTATGTCTTTTAGATGTATAACACATGGACATACAATATTTTCCCCCAAAACTAAGCCAGGAAACTTCATGCACTAATGGGTTAAGTAAAGGTTCACAGCTAAGGTATGAGAAAACGTACCTGTAAACAGAGATTTGAATAGACGTTTTTCAGTCAGTAAAAATGAGTATCATTAAGAATTTTTTACCTGCTGAGGAAGCTGAAGGCATCAACTGGTGTCACGGTAAACCTCTCACCGAGAGGTCATAGGGTTCGAGTCCCGACGGGGACATGATTTTCGACACTAGCTATACAGCTGGACAAAGTCAGCCGTTGTGAGGAAGAGAATTTTAACGGCCGGGTGCTCTGATCGGTAGTTACTCGTGGTTTCTTTAATACCAGGCGAATTCCGGAGGCGTACCGTAACAAACGGGCCACGGACCGCGCTCGATCTTTCCTTCCTCTATATGTCCTATCCTCTCCCCTTACTTACATACACACATTCACTACACTACCCCATATGTCGGGAGCTTACCCCATATGATGGAGTGGTACCCCGCTGGTGGGAGATACCTGGCTGGGTAAAATCCCCAAGCCGACCTATAGGTCGGGGCTAGATCTCTCCATCCAACGGGGGAAGAACATCGTCACATCCCGTGACAAAAAATGTACTACACTTACGAGACTAATGATCATAGCAGTCTACGCACCACGAAAAATCAGTCAGAATACGTTTATTAGAATGAATATTTCTTTTAAGATAAAATGCATGTTTGTAAAATGTACAATAATTTTTAATCGAGATTATAGAACATTGCGTTTTTTTAATTTGAAAAAAGAATTGAGGTTTTTTCAATTTGGAAAAAAATTAACAAATGTAACAGAAAAACACTGTCAACCGCCTGCAATCGAATCAACAGCAGGAGCCCCTTGTTGCGCACACGAGTGGAAATCAGGGGAAGGGAGAGGGGATAGCGAGGAGAAAATTTGCCTGGAAAGAAAAGTTTATTAACATTCAAGTCGAGATTCATATCGCCCTGCAATCTGATCATCGCCCTGTAGTTTTCTCACTCGGCACAACCCCAGAAGAAATTTGATCCGCTCAACCTTATCAGTTACGTAAGGTAAACTGGCCATATTATCAGATGCTAGTTACACATCTTTTACCTCCATTGCCATTACCTCGAACTACGCAGGAAATCGACAGCGCCATTGATTCACTTATTCATACCATTTTAGATGCCCTAGACTTAACGGCCCCCACAGCCCGTCAACACACGCCGCTTCCAACAATACCACCTGTAGTGAAAATGCTGATAGGTTACAAACGTTATATTCGAAATCACTGGTTGAGACATCGATCCCCTTTTTTAAAATCTTATTTAAATCTTCTAACTAAAATTGTGAGACAACTTTTGGCCTTCATTCACGCGCAAAAGATTCATTTCCAAACTCAAACGTCAAACCCATCTGATCAAACATTATGGAACATTACGCGACGTCTGCTGCGCAAACCTACCAAACTACCCACCCTTGTTACTCCAACTGGAGAAGCATCATCTCCTTCCGATAAATGCGATATGCTGGGAAATTACTTTGCATCAACCTTTACTTCTCATCCTTCTCATAATTGGCAACACGATAATCATATTCAAGAAGTAATTTCACAACCAGAAATAACAGTTCCTGAATGCCCTAAATTTATTTCACCAGCCGAAATTATTAAGTATCTTTCACTAGCAACCCCGAAATTATCAAATGGCCATGACCAAATATCAACATTTTTATTAAAACGCCTTCCTTTAAAAGTAATAGTGCATATTACAGCAATATTCAACGCCGCCTTGAGACAAACGTACTTCCCTGATAAATTGAAACATGCTCACATTATTCCCATTATAAAGCCAGGGAAAGTACAAAATGATCCATCTAGCTATCGCCCAATAAGCCTGCTACCCACAATGGGAAAGCTATTTGAAAAATGTATACTCTTTCGCCTAAATTCTTACCTCAGCTCGATCAATGCCATACCACCTCATCAGTTCGGATTCCAACCCCTTTTGTCTACGTATCACCAAATCTTACGCCTAACAGAAGATATCATCGAAGGATTCCATGACCACAAGCATACCGCAGCAGTTTTTCTAGATGTAGCAAAAGCATTCGATACCGTTGGGCACCCAGGGTTAATTTTCAAATTACGCAGTTTAGGTACTCCATCATATCTCTCACGCATCATTGAAAGTTTTCTTAATAAGCGTACTTTTTCTGTACGTCTCCCAGGAGCTCTCTCAGCACCATTCACCATCAAAGCAGGAGTACCCCAAGGCTCCACCCTCTCCCCCACTTTATTTAACGTTTACACATCGGATATACCAATCACTCAAAATACAGCAATAGCACTATTTGCTGATGACACAGTACTTTATTCTTCTAATAGAAATCTCGATTCTGCTGTGGAAGATTTGCAACATCACCTCACTTTATTCTCCAGCTGGGTCAAAAAATGGCACATCCAAATAAATCCAAATAAAAGCCAGGCAAAAATATTTACCCTCCGTAGACCAGACGTCCCCCCAAATCTCACATACCAAAACCAAAGCATCACATGGCTTCCTCACAATAAAACTGTCAAGTATCTTGGAGTTCTGTTTGACAAAATACTTACGTGGCAGCAAAATATTAAACACCGAATAGCTCTAGTGACTGGTAGAGTCCACCAATTGTATCCGATTCTCAAAAAATCATCCCCCCTACAGTTACATGTGGCTACTCACCTCTATAAAGCAATGATACGACCCATACTTTCTTATGCTTCCCCAGTCTGGGCTGCCGCAGCCAAAACAAACATAAACAAAATTCAAATTTTTCAAAATAGATTCCTTCGGACCATTACTAAAGCTCCCTGGTACATTCCAAATACGCAATAACATATCGAACTTGGCATTACACCCATCCCCGTCCACTTCTCCCTCTTAGCCGCAAAATTCTATCCTAAGATATTAAAGATTCCTTCAGCCATTCACTTTCATATTGGTAAGCAGAATCCTCATCGAAAAAGACTAAAAAGAAAGCTTCCAAGAGAATTTTTCGATCCCCCTATAATGTAGAACCGATGAGTCTTTTCTCATGACAAATCACATAAGCACGCAAATGCATTATATTTAAAACTAGAATAGTGTCTCTAATGTATCAGAATATTCATGTATATATCTCTTTCTAATGTATATATCTTATGCGGCTGCAGAGGGCCAATGGACAAGCTAGAATAAATGAAAAAAAATATAAAAGTTTATTATTTTTTATGATCGAGTTGCTATTGTAGAAGTATAACCTACAGGATTATTTCTGGTTGTTATAGGAACTTACTGATTCGAACAAAGGTCAGAAAAGCTATGTATCAGAGACATAAATTAAGATAAAATAATAGTTGGTATCAATTTGAATGTTTCTTTCACAAATATTTTTCTTATATTGAAAATATGAGTTCTTTTACCGAGTGTACCGGACAAATAAGAATAACAGTTTTAATTTGGTAATGTGTGAAAACATTATGACAATTTGTATTTAGATAAAAATTGATACATTTAACAAAAAAACTTTAATTTGTGTGAAAGTCAATTGATTCATTTTATGTGACACACATGATGGTATTACAGCAAGAGTCTGAAATCACGTATGCCACACTCAGAACTTAATAAGACAAACTGTTACTGTTCAAGCACATTTCATTAAATAATCAACACAATTTTGTCAGAAGATTTTTTGCCAATAAAAGTGTATGAATCCTAACAGTAAAACACTGTCATAATGAAATTTGAAAATCTTTTATTTTTAGATCTTAGTGTTTCAATAGAGCAGTAATGTTAAACTAAATGTTAAACTAAACCCCAACCATTACGTGGTGTTGCAGGAGTACGTGATGGACTGTTACTTCCGGCAAACGTGGTTCGATAAGCGTCTGACTTTCCATTTCCCCGGCATGGAGACGTTCTCGATGCCCTGGTTGTTCCTGGACCGCGTGTGGAAACCCGACACCTTCTTCATGAACGGCAAGAAGTCCCACTTGCACCGAATCACCGTGCCCAACAAGTTCCTGCGCCTCGGTCAGGACGGCTACCTCGTCTACTCCATGCGGTATGCACTGCACGACAGCACGCCCTTGTTATCTTCAAAGTAGCCGTGTCACGTATCACCTAATTCTATCACTTTAAGCTGACGAAACATCATATTTTCCATGAGTATGAATCACCTCATGAACCACACCTCAATCACCTACGAACAATCACATCATCCATTATTTGTTTGGTGTTTTATTACATCGTTGAACTTTTGCATGTGCAATCAATTCGAATATATACAATTCAAATCAACAGTGCATCGTTACTGAGATTGTTTTACTAGCCATGGCGCACACTGCGAGACTTGCTATGTGATTATGACTGCACTCACGAACGACATTTGTAAGATTGTAGATTACCAAGTCACAGTCGTGGGATTGCTGTTGGCAATCTCGCCTACTACTTGTCCTAGGTTGGTTTTCAAGTCCTGAAAAAGGCAACGTCCGAAACGTTTGCGCATTAGCCCACGACATGGCGGCGTCCAGACATCCAAGTACAATTCCGGTGGTTTTGTTATCTAGCTTAATTTACAACTTACTACACAATCCCTGACACCAGGCAGGCATTTAAATATAATTTCGACCCTAATGCAGTCTTGATACGATACCTAGATCGATTCTTTTGTGTGATGTAACATTATCTATGGATGTTCTTGGGCATCATTCAAATATGTCCATAACGTTTTCTCACAGGCAAAAAGCCCATAAATGAATACGATATATTGTTTCACACTCGCGCGCACGGTTTTGAAATACAGTTTACTCAGAACTGGGCCTACAACAGTGTTGCCGAAACGATAAACAGCGAACGTAATATAGTTGAAATTAGTTGAAAAAATGAGAACAATATTTTTTAAGTCGCTGTAGAAACCAATATGCTGATTTCTAATTAATTTGTTCAAATTATTGGTATGAAGCAGAGTGTACACAAAACAACCATCACTAAAATTAATCTTCTAGTAGTAAATTCTATTACAAGACGGAATGTGTTGTTCTGGGCCTTTATATCATGCGGCTTGTGAAACTCCAACAAAAACATGTTAAACCTAGTGATCATATTGGTAATTATAAATTACCGCGCTTCACCCTATTGAAGCACCCTTTTTTGTGAAGCTTCTAAAGGGAGACCGCAGACTTCTGGTTTTCTGTCTCGAGTCGTCGTTCACGCTTCCAAGTGTCCGTTTTACTCCCTTACCCTTCTGGTTTGTGTGACCTCAACTTCGTTAACCCAACCAAATCTCCTAGCTCTGCTCAGCAAACATTCGTCTATTTACTGAAATAACACATTTGTCGATAGCTGTAGCACACGTGACGTTTTATTGCTCTCGTTGTTTACAATCCCGAAGAAGAGTCAACAAAGAGTGAAGGGGCATGATCTTGCTAATGCTCAGGAACAAACATCGCAAATAGAACGCATCGTTGTTTACTCGTTGCTCGTGCGGGATCAGTCAGTTCGATATTTTGTTGATACATGAACGCACATCACAACTAACGAACGTCGATGCTATTCAAATTATGCTATTAAGCATTTCGCTGGAAAAAGGCAGTTGCTGTTCATATTTGCTCAAAATGTGCGATTCAATTCTAAAATAATACTAAACCCTTGAGAATGAATTAATAAGGGGATTTTTATTAAAAATTAGAAGAAAGTCTATTCGATACCTCACTTATATCGAAATCAGAAAAGTCCCACGTTAAATTTTAATGTTATCTTCTACTTCCTGTAGTCACTAACTTAGTAATTTCATTTTTTCATATCATTTGATTAGGTCAGTTTACATTCTTTAGGAATAAAGGGATATACTTTTTATTCAAAACAATTGTCATATTGAATTATAACCAAATTATCTCCTTCATTGTTAAAATTCCTTCTGAATTTTTAAAAAGTTCTCTCTTTTTTCGTATCTCGTACGTCGCCTTCGTTAAACCTAACATTCTACCAAATTGGTTGTACATTTTCAGCTACATTGCCACTTGGGGTGCATGTAGATATTTTCGAAGGCTGCTTAAACCACTTGCGTACTTTTAACTTTTCATGAGTTCATCATTTCAGTTACTGACTCCTATGCAAATTGCAATATAATTGAAAACAATTCAAGAATGTATTGGTGAACTCTATGCCTCGCTCACGCTCATTGTTTTCATACATTGACGTAATTCGTTATCATTTAACGACTGCAATTATTCAATATAGTACAATGTATCAAACTGGGTGTTTTTGTTCAGTGCTTAATTTAAAGAGATTCCTGAAGAAAACATAATAAAACCATTATGATCGATGATGATGTTATGAATCATTTGAAGCTGTGCGTCAAAATAAACCGCACGTGTTTAAGACTTCGTGGGAAGAACAAAATGCTCAGTGGTGCAGGACGTGTGAAGTTACATACTCCGAAAGTCAGCCGAATTCCGTGAACTCTAAAATAGTATAACTGGGATAAAATACGTTTGGAATGCATTCCCTTAAAAGAGAAAGCTTATCTCCCATCAGGTTTTGTGTGAATGTTTTAACAATAAACAATAAAATCATGAAACAATTGTTGTTCTGAATATGTCATTTGTTTCATAAATACACAGTTTACTTTCAGTTTTCACCTTTATGTTCATATATGTATGAATATATTTTTCTATATCAATTATATGTGAACACTATGTTGAAGTGTGAGCAGGCACCCACTTACTGCGTGAACAGTTATGTAGTAAATGATTGTGTGTACGATGCATCTATGAGGCCGTTATGTAACAGTTTTTATTTCTGCATTTAAACAAATAATGTATGACTTCAGTATATTGAAAATTCCAAGGAAAATAATGAAGAAACGGAAAAAAGTGTCCTTTTGTAGAATATTTTCTTCCGACGACATTGATAATGTGTCGAATTCTTGTAATTATTTTCAGGAATAGGCCCTATGCTATTATAATCTGACATAATTGTGAGACATCTCCTGTGCAAGCCCTTTACATTATTCTGTTAAGCAGAGAAACCCTCCTGTTGGAATTCATTTCGCTTTAATGAATTATGAGAAACTTTTCTCCTTGTCTAGGAAGCTAAATTGCGCGGCGCAGCGCCTCAAAAGCTGACAACCTGCAGGATCGGCTTCGTTGTTGCAGGCTCACCATCAAGGCGTCCTGCCCCATGCACCTGCGCAAGTTCCCGCTGGACACGCAGAAGTGCCCTCTGCTCATCGGCAGCTGTGAGTGGCAGCCTCCGCGCCGCCTCGGCGTAACCCCCTCTTTCCCTTCCCCGCCCCCCACCACCACCTCTTGCCAGGCCCGTGTATCAACAGACTCCGTCTCCGCCCCCTGGAGCCGCCACGGACCGCACGCCAAGGTTCACTTGCCCGGTCTCCTAGAAGCCGCAAATGGGCCCAGGCTGCCGGAAAGGGATCGAACAAGCACGAGATCGGGATTTCGAGGAATTTCTGGCGTTATCGCTTCCACGGATGGCGTAGGCGAGCGCACTGACCAAGAACTTTCTCTCCCAAGGATCGCACAATAGCTAACTAACCCAAATTTTTCGGATTTTATTTTGAAACTTCTTCTTCTTCTTACACTAGTTTCATAAAAAGTTTTTCATTGAATTCACTTTAACTAGGGCATGCATCACAAAGGATGGACACCGAATTACGTTTCTTAAGCAATATTCTACAAAATGAGGTCCTTATGGACTTTCTATTGCATTTTTTGAGATTTTGTTCGTTGAGGTGCGCCCATTCCATAGTATGAGTTGCCAGAAAAGTGCAACAACCCAAAATCTGTGTAAAATTAAATTGAAGGAAAAACTCGGCAATTATTTTCGCGATAAAAATAAAGGGACTCTTGATATTCAATGAAATTTAATCTCAACGCTAAGCAATATTACATTGGTTTCTTTTACATAGAACCGAGTCTAGAAGTAATTTACAAAGTACTACTTTGAAGAAATTGACACATTGTTTAAATCAATTATTTACAGAGTGAGGGTTTTTAGCACGGGAATAACACTTACAATTCACTTTACATGCCGTTTCCGGTAGGTGAATATTCTCGACAACGCAGTGCTACCAGACCCTTTCGAAGAGACGTTTTGAGAACCCCGAGCCCCCTGGGCTTATGATACCACCAGCCCCCTGGGCTGGTGATATTTTTATTTCGGATTTGGAGAAAAATCGTGTATACTTGCAAATGTTGCTATGACATGCGCTCAGAAAGTCGTCACCAAGGAGACGGAAAAAAACACAGAAATTCACTCAAACACAGAAATTTGGAGATCGAGATTGATGTATCATAAAGAAATAGGCCATCCCGATATTTATCGGAGCTCTGGATTTGATTTACAAATTTTATGTAAGAAGTAATCCAAGCTCTCAAGTGATTTTAAAAACACATTTCAATAATTATAATTATTGATAGTTTAATTATATTCTTATTATTATTATTATTATTATTATTATTTGATTATTACAGTATAAGTTTACGTAATTTTATATCTTGGCCGCTGTTCCGCCAATTCTAGAGTTACTATTAGGAAGGCCGAATGGGCACAACAAAATTCTTCCTTCACAAGAACTTGGTATTGTAGACAAAGACGTAAGCTGAAATATATGTAATATTCCCAATTGCGCAAATCACCTTTGAGAAAACGTAAAAATGTATACTACATAAAGTAGAAAGAAGGAATGAAAGAAAATGAGCAAATCGAAGAATCGGAAAAACATGTCTCCGAAGTGGATCGTCATGAAGGAAGGAGCCCATGTGCAGAAAACGCGGGGAGTGGCGTGACGAGAGGGGAAGGGGGAAGATCTAGAAGGAAATAATGAGAGAAAAAGAGCAAATGGAAGAATCGGAAAAAACAGGTCTCCGTAGTGGATAGTCGCGAAGGAAGCAGTCCAACCGCAGAAAAGGCGAGGAATGGCGCGGCCCAGGGAGGACCCAGAATGAATAAGTGAGAGCAAAAGAGCAAATTGAAGAGTTGCAAAAACGTGCCTCCATAGTGGATAGTCACAAGGAAAGCAGCCCAAGCGCAGAGAAGGCTGTAAGTTGCGTGGCGGGCAGGGAGAGGATGTAGAAAGAAGGAACGAGAGAAAACGAGCAAATCGAAGAATCGGAAAAACATGTCTCCGTAGTGGATTGTCGCGCAAGCAGGAAGCAGCCTCTGCGCAGAAAAGGCGGGGACTGGTAGGGCGGGTACGGGGAGGGGAGGGGAGGGGCGGAGGGAAATCCCCCATTAGCAAGGCCTCTCGTGGCGCCGAGGCCTCCGATCAAGGAGCAACGAGCGCCATTGATCGCCCTCGAGCGCCGCCCCAGCCGCGTCGCCGCGGCCACGCCGCGCGCTGGGCGCGTGCCCGCAGCCATCCGGACGAAACAAATGGACCGCCCGCACCCGCGCCTCGATTCTCGAACCCCCTCCCCTTCGCTTTACTCCCCACGTAATTGATGATTTTTTGTTATTTAAGGTCGCATCAACTACTAGGTCATTAGCGACTACCTTTGAATTTAATTGATTGATTGTTCGTGATTCCGGGCGCATTAACCACAGATGTCATTAGTCCCGTAAGTGTAGTGCGTTTTTTTCATCGGGAGGTGGCGGTGATTTCCCCCCACTGGATGGCGAGATCCGGCGCCGACCTACCGCCGACTACTGAGGTTCCCCCTAACCAGGTATCTCCCATCAGAGGGGCCGTCGCAGCAGGGACAAGCTCTAAGCTCTAAAGAAAGATAATTTCACGGAGACGTGGCGAATTGCACATTGACTTTAAAAATATGAAGGATTTGTTAAAAAAACGCACCTAAATATTCAAGTGAAATGTAACCCGCAACACGCGCCGAAGTTTTCTTCAAATAACTCCTAAAGAAAGTGTTCTAGCGCCATTAAAACTAAATTTTTAAAATCAAAGGCCTCAAAGAAACGTTTTTCACACCCTAATCTACAAGACGAGACATTCCTTGACCTTCAATTAAATCTTCGGTTCCGCGCTTCATTACTATCAAGGCCACCTCAATATTTCAGCCCTTGCTGCTGGTAGCCATTTTTGTGACGACATGCTTAGAAGACTTAGATTCCTCAATCTTATATTTACGCTTTCTGTATAAACCGGGGTTTCTGCAGTCTGACGAGGTTTATTTGCATAATCATTAATTCAAGATTTGCTCTCCAGCAACAACAAGTAGTATTATTATAATTGCATGACTCCTATGGAGATGTGTCTTATGCGTGTAGTGAAACCATTCAATTAATGTTCTGCCGTGGTCTGTAAGTGCTGTGTACCTAATTGTGGAGAGATATGGGTATACAGTGAAAAGTGAAAACTGTGTTTGTGTTTTACCTTTACCAGTATTTTCTTTATCAGCAGTGATACATTGAAATTTTCAAGTCAATGGGTTCAGACACGTAGCTTTCTCAAAAGTCAAAAGCTAATATTTTTTGTCACTATCACAAAAAACTAAAAGCTGTCAAAAAATATTGAATAATTACTTCGAATGTTGTCTTTAGGGAAGTGTTGTGAAATGTTTCAAGAAAACTCTCCATAATACTGAATAAATCATAGTTGAAAATTTCTTTTAAACGTAAATTGCATTTTTTTATTCTTTATTTGATATTGTGTTAGTACATTGCAAGTTACCTTTATACATTTTTAAACAAATAAACACATTTCGTTAACAAATTTTCCTTTTAGAATGGAAATAGAAGGTTGACTGATTGATTCGTGTTTCCGAGCGCGTCAACTACTTTGGTCATTAGTCCCGTCAGTGTAGTACGTGTTTTTCCTCGGGAGGTGGCGATGAAATTTTCCCGCTGGATGGCGAGATCTGGCGTCGACCTACCGTCGACTAGCGGGGTTTCCCCTCAACCAAGTATCTCCCACCAGCGGGGCACCGCCCCAGCCGGGACAAGCTGTAAGCTCCCGACCGGTCTCCCGGCATGTGTGGTAGTGTGTGTGTGTAAGAGGAGAGGATAGGACAAGGAAAAGGAAAGATCGCGCGCGGTCCGTGGCCCGTTTGTTAGGGCACTGCTCCGGCATTCGCCTGGTGGTGATTGGAGAAACCATGGAAAACTACCGATCAGAGCAGGCGGCCGCTAGAATTCTCCTCCAAACAGCGACTGAATTCGACCTAGCTGACAAGCTAGTGTCGAAAACCCCGCCGCCGTCGGGACTTGAACGTAGGACCTCCCGGTCAGAGGGACTGCAGTGACATCAGGTTAATGCACTGAGCCATCTCTCCCGGTGGAAATAGAAAGGATGAGTGTGGGATTGAACATGCAAGAGTTCTCGCACGGGTACGCGGAGGTAGTAGGGAAAATTTGTGCTGTGTCACAACACAAAGAACAAACTTTTTAAATTAGCTTAAGTAAATTATCTTTATATAAATGAAAAATCAAAACCCACTAGAGTACAATACTACGTGAATTAATTTAAAAAAGCAACTGAATTTAAAATTATGGAAAGAACAGCGTATACTTGGGTTATTATTTCTTGGCGTGTGGGGGCCTGTCTTCACGATGGAATATCTCACGGTTTTTCGCGTCGTTCTCGGTCGTGCCGTTAGGAGTCACCTCATCGCGACTGTATCGGACAGTGCTGGCGATCATGCGACTTCTAACGGCACGACGGAGAAATACACGAAATGCCGTGTGATAGTGTATTGTGAAGACAAGCCCCCACACGCCAAGAAATAAAAACCCAAGTATATGTCACTCGGCACTGCCAACGATCGCAGTCCAAACGCCCGATTTAAATGTTGGAAGCACACACATCAACACCCAGCTACAAACTCATATTGTGTATATATAAATACACCATTTGATATTAATCTCAAGGTGTCAATTCGTTAAGATATTCAATACGAAAACATCGTTTCAACAACATTTCCATGTACCAAAGCGAAGTCTAAGCCTACTAAATTGTTTCTGATGGTAACAAATGGTATTTAGTACTCAAAGGTGAAAATATTACTTTGCTTATTTTTTGGCTCAGAATTGCTTTTATTGAGGTACATTAGAGCGCAGATAATAATCCAATACTTTTTAGTATTGAAATGTACCAACAACGTCTCGTCATAGACTCTTACGAGATCGTTGGCATCATTCATCTAAGATGGTTATAATCGTGACCCGTTCCGAATTTATATTAAAATTTTGGGCGCCAGGAACAGGTTACGTTAATTAAAAATGACCAATGCTTCCACAGCTAATTTCAACAAATGTATAAATGTCCGGCTAGCTGGGTCAATGGGTCCCGTTATGGATAATCGCTATCGCCTAGATAGCCGATTACTTGATCTGCCAACTGTACAGTATGGCGAGGAATCTGAAAGGGAATAATTATCTATTTCTAACTATTTAACAATTTTGATTGACTAAATGAAAATCTTTTCATTTCCAAAAGAAAAAAAATTCAACAATTTATTTAACAATATTTACAATTGTTTTTGTCCTTAGGTCATGACCTCGTTTTAAGATATATATCTTTTGTACTGCAGTACTTATTTACCGTCTTGGTCGCCGACGCCCCGCAGTCTCTTCTCACTTGAATGTAGGCGATCCCAAGTTCCGCTTCTCTCTTCTAATCTTGCGACGTTGCCGACGCATCCAGCCCTCACTCACTAGAACATCTACCGGTTCTTAATTGGTATTCAGAGTTCCTAGTCTTCCCCAACTAGCGGTAAAACATTATAGCATAGGCATATTCCCCAACTAGCGGTAAGTCCAAAACCGCAATATAAGAAAAAACTTTCAAAGTCCTAATCGAACTTCCCGATTCCGAAAAACTATTGAGTCTCACTCGAAACTTACAAGTCCTACTTCACTAATGTTGATCTCGCGAGCGATCTTTACTACTCGACGACCACTATCAGAATGTCCAGTTCTCCCTGTTCTTTCGCCCTCAACGCTTCGGTATCCGTCCTTCGTTCCTCTTTTTTAAAACAAAACGACAAAATTAGACAGTCTATTCTCCCTTAGTCAATCCATTCATCTCTTATCAAATCAAGTAGCCACGCCCTCGACAGTCATTCCTTTTCAGACCAATCACTCATTATTTTATTTGTCTATGTAGCCAGCGCCCCCATCTCTTCAAGGCCTGAATGCAGTTTGTTTACCTTGCCAACCACTGCGCCGGCGTTGCTAAGGCTGTATATCGCCATTTGCATACCCTTTTGTCCAACCCATTTACAGCCAATATTATTAACAAAATATTATATATTTTGGTATATCACAGTATACAAACACTTTTCCAATTTTCGCACCCCAGGAAGCTGGCACCCTGCCACTCCAAAATCCCCTCTGTTCCACATAACAAATCAAGGAAAGTTAAATAATATTGCAAAGAGTAGAGTTGTACTTGCCCGACCCGGCATTTTCGCACTACTTTACTTGGCCTTCTCAAGAGTAAAAACCTTTTCTAATATTTTTGTGAGAATCAAAGGAAGCGAAAAGCAAACTCTGGAGGAAGATTAAATAATTTCAGTAAATGTTTTTAAAGAAGTATGAATTTTTCCAAGAACATGTCTCTACAACGCTGAATAAACCTTTATTGAACATTTTTTTCTAACATAAATTGTATTATTATTTTTGTTTGGTATTCTATAAGTTCATTAGAAGTTACATTTATACATTTTTAAAGAAATAAACGTTTCATTAACAACGGTTCTTCTTAATAGAAAGGATAAACAAAGGGGTAGGGAAAGGATGGGGTTTAGCGTGCGAGAGTTCTCGCAGGGGTACGCTAGTTATAAAGAATGTTCTAAAATTCGGATTAGACGAAATTTTCCATGACAACCGTGAGTTTATGTAAGTATATGATTTGAATCTCAGACTAATCCAGTTTGTAAAATAAAAATGTAGAAAATCCCTTCGAACTGTTTCAAACCCGAAAAGTTTTGATGTAAAAAATCGGAATTTAGACTTAAATCTTACCTGAAATATTTTATTAATCGAATACGGAACGTTATTTAAAACGTTTTGGTGCCTTGCGTTTACATTTCTGTAAGCAGAAAGTATAAGAGATTATGCCAAATTTCTCTACTTTCCAGGACTACTCATCTTATTACTGAGGAAAGTTTTGTAACGGTACATTTGCGGTACATTTTATCAAACTACATCGATTTATAACAAAATTCCAATTTTCACATCTGTGCAAACTTTGCTATTAGTGCCCTGAAAAGGGGGGAAATTTTACTTAACCACTTAGTCACTGCACACACAAATATAATCATCAAATTGTTTGTTCAAGTTTATTCAGCTAGAATAGATCGTAATGTACATAAATTTATAATTTGGCCTGAAAAGAAATATCGATTATCACACAATTGTTTTAATAGGTTATATCTCTCATGTTCCTCTAAGAATATTTGACACTGAAATTAGAAATGCATGTGGTAGATGCTTTAACATAACTTCAAATACGATTGCACATTTCGTTAATATAAAAACAATTTTTCTAGAGATTAAACACTTAACGACGGACTTAATATAATACGAAGGAACAATTTGGACTTAAATTCAAATTAGTCCACGCATCTACAGCAATTTTTCATTATTCTGTTGAGCGCCCTGTAAACGATATTTGTCCATTGTCACTATTCTTTGCACCGCAAAGTAACGTGACTCCATATGACCAATCCTTTTTGCTTTAATTTTAAAAATATAAAAATACGTTTACAATATTATTATTTTCTTTGTTTATTTGACTTAAGCAATAAGCGGGAGCAATATAGTATTAAAATCATTGAATAATGTGGAATCCGCATAAAATTTCCCTCAAAGTGTAGGGGTTTAGTAAGCCGTAACTTGATTATTCGTACGTCACGTGTGGAGGTGGCGCCCTTGTTTTGCCTCGCATGATACTCGAAGATCCACGCGCGGCGTAACCACAAGGCCCACGCGCTCTTCTGCACGCATAATTAATTTCATATCAATTATGTTATGACAAAAAGAAATGTCATTTTTACTTCATTTTTCTTTCAGTTTAGGGGATTTTAAAACATTTTAAGAGCATTTTATTGATCATTTTTGGCGATGTTTTAGGTGATCAAAATCCGCCCCCTGTTAATAATATATTATTACTGCCCTGACAAGAAACTTTTAAGATGTTCCAAAGTTCGTACGCCTTATTTTGCCCTATTATTCCAAAGCCATTGATGAGTCCTGAAGTCCACAATGGCATTTTGGATAGTTTGTTTAATCACTGAAGGAAGAAGTACAGAAATGTTGATGGGTTTTAGTCTCTGACATTAGAGTGAACACAGAATTAGCAACAGAAGAAGGAGAAAATAAAAAGGCACATCTGGACATTACTTCTAGCAATAATGGTAAAATACTCGTCATGACTCCGCAACTAAGAGATAATGCTGCCCAACCTTCTATTTTTATTATTTTGGACCAGCTACAACGCCGGTTGGGCCCATAGCGCCGCGCATCCTCATTACTCCCCCACGGCTGCGTCATCACCTTCCCCAACGCAGCGGCCGGCCGGCGTTTTGGCGCCCTCGCACTTGCCGCGATTACGGCCAACAGCACAGCGCGCGCTTGCGACCCGCGGGCTCTTTACTTCACGCGGATGCTCTCAGTCTGCGGGCGAACGAAAGGCTCACACGGAGAGATCTATATTCTGTGTGGAGAGGTGGGTTTTGGATTAAAAAATAATGATCTTGAGAATCAAAGGGAATCACACAATTATTTGGTTGAAAGGCAAGAGGGAAGTTAAAATCCGGCCGATCTAAAATTTGAAACCTTGTTTGGAATACGTGTAACGTATACAGAGGTTTTCGATCACTTTTAATGTTTCCTTGCTTCTGACGGCTTGCTAAAAATAACAAGCGTAATTTTATTAGGAAACTTGAAAATATTGAACAATTTTTGACGTTACTCGGTATCGGTATATTATATCGGACTTTGAGAATACTTTTCAGAGATCGAACGTTATATATTCGTAAATTGTATCCATGTGGGATAGATCTCTCACTAATTTAGTTGTAAGTTCACATTCCACTAGCTTGGGCCCTTGGTTTCGAAATATACCGTTTATTTGCTGGCAACAACAAGTTCAATCATCTAGTAGGCATGCGAATATACTGGGTATTTCGGAAATCAACAACCAACGCACGAGACAAGTAGAGGGCATCAAGGCACATAGTTTTTGTTCGTGAACACTGGCCCTGAGACACCGGAGCTCGGCACTAAGCTGTGTCCAGAAACGCGTGTGACCCTGAGTATGCAGTCGATGCGTACGGGTGGTCAATATTTGAGGCTGCAAAAAGTAATGCAAAATTTACGCTATTATCATTCCAGTAGAGGACGTCAGAGAGCGTCACGTTCTAGGACAAGTGAGACACAAAGTACTGGAAAATGAATTATGATGAGTATTTAATTTTATTATTAATAATAAGAATTATTGCATAATTATTTAGTATTGAATAAATAATTACATAATATTAAAATTGAATGACGTAATCATAATTAATTTTGCAGTTCCTTTCTGACTTAGCTACTTCTATTTTGCATATTTCATTTTTCACACCCAGCAAAAAAGTAGCGGGGAAGCAATTACAATGCTTGCGACGCGGCGTGGCGTGCGGGGAGGCTGTCGATGTGGCGGAATCGATTGCTCGGCCGATCGAGAGGCGCGCCGCCCGCGCGCCCTTGTCGTGCCGGTGACAGCGTCGAGGGGCGGTTTTCAATTACGCCCCCGGCGTCGAACCCCTCCCCTCTCGCACAGAAGCCCTCTAGTGTCTCCGTGGGGGACGCTGGAACACGGCAGGTGCGTCCAAAACGGTTGAAAATTCGAAAAACCTTTTTTTACGGTTAAACATTTTCAAATTCCTGTTATTTAGGAACAAATATTTTTTGGCTTATTAGTTCTACATCATATTATTTCTCTCTGTTTTAGAGTATACGGTACTGAAAATTATATCCAACGACTGCGTCTGTCAGCTCTTGAAAAACTCTATTTAAAATGAGTGCAAGAGATTCGAAAAAACACATAATTGGAGCTTTAAGAATTTCAAAATTTTTAAAGTTCCATTTGAAAATACTATTTTGCTAATCAATTTAGTGTATTTGATATATCCTTGTGAATTGTGAATTTAAAGAGGTAGAGCATATTCTTCTGTTCCTCTAACCTACATCACCTTCCCCTAGTATGATTAAATTTCAATATAAAAGCATTATTCCTGTAAATTGGAATCTTTTGTTTTCTACAGAATAATAATAAGACAATGCATAGTCTAAAAGTGTAAAAATATGGATTTATGTTGCAATAATGAAACATTTAAGGGGATTCCCTGGCGAATTTGGAAAATCAATGCGGGATGGTTGCAAGTAAGAAATGTGTAGGACACATCAGTTAAAAAAAAAGCATTCTCTTCTCGCCAACTCATTTTCTCTCAATAGTCCGTCGAGTGTTTACTGTTGCTTCTGATCGGCGCTGTATGAAACGAGTGAGAATCATGTATCCGCTATTTTTGCAGACGGATACATGAATAACGACGTCATCTACCAGTGGAAGGAGAAGGACGCGGTGGTGAGGAGGGCGTGGAGCTGGCGCAGTATGACCTCGTCAACATCTCCGTCTCGCAGGCCAGGACGTTCATGCGCGGCAAAGGTACTCTTGTTTCTCATTGCCAACGAGAAAATAGATAAATGCCATTTTACAAAACTTGGAGCAGTTTAAAAGTTTTATTTTAAGTTTAATTTAAAATACCCCACGTTTACCATATACCGTGCTCTAAATAATATAGTTCAATTAAATGAGATAGATGTGGTTGATGACACACGACAACAATAAGTCGACTTAGTTATGTTAAGCTTTTAATTCAATTTTCCAAAAGAGTTCCTTTTGATGTTACTCTTTCACTGATTGACACCACATGTATTGATTACACTAGAAGAGTAAACAAGAAAGACGAAAGAACATGTTTTCATTCAAATGGAGATATTATAGTCAGTTTTATCAAATAAGCTCATCTTTCTGAAGGGAGTTATCTACCTGATGAGGTGCTTTCAGAATTATTGTTTTAGCGCAAATTGAGCAAGTGCTAAAAGCAAAATAATGATTTTTGCGGAAAAGTCTCCTATCTCTTTTTGGCAACACTTTGAAAGCATTTCATGAAAGATGATAAAATTATCTTGGCGTCTATTTTGATTTGTAATAATATGTGACATTTTTATTTGTAATAATTTCATGTAATTTATTTCTGTGATATGAATATGACAGAAAAACGTAATTGTTAAGATTTTTCTAGTCAACACATAATTCAAATGGTTAGTTCCTTCCAACTAGAGAAAACTGCCTCACGGACGTATTCACAAAAATATACACCCCCCATTTCACCCAATGGTGATGAAGTTCTTGGGTGTGCCCACAGACCCGCACTCGATGATCAAGGTGAGCTTTCTGATGAAACGTCACACGGGCTACTTCATGCTGCAAGTGTTCGCCCCCTGCATCCTCATCGTGTGCTGCTCCTGGGTGAGCTTCTGGATCGACCCCGACGCCGTCCCTGCACGCGTCACTCTGGGTGAGTGACTTTCATCCAGTTGCCGCAGGCTAGGCTTCGCGATCACAATTACGGTACTTCACAAAGAGAATAGGAATCACTACGACACTTCTGATCAACAAAGTCATTTAATAGTTGTAAATGTGCTACAAGCATGAGGGAAAGTAGCACTGTTTTTCATCAAGAGAAGGTAAATATAGTACTTTTATTTGTCGATAAAGAAACTGAAATCATTTTCCGCAAACATAAAACTGTAAACATTTATTTAATTTTAGTTGTTTTGTTTAGATGTTAAAGATAATCACATTAGGTGCAGTTGTTACTACAAAGTTTTTGCGATGTCCTACATGCTTTTGTGCTGGCATCCTCAAGCAGACCTCAAATTTACGATAGCAATGAATTACTCTCAATTTTTAAAATATACTTAAATCATAGTTAGGAAATATAAAAAAATACTAATATAATTTGACTTGGACCAAATGAATTCAATTCAAGTAGAACAGGAAAATTACATGAGAAAAATAATAAAAGAATAAAAATATTTATCAGAAACATGAGAATCATGCACAAGTCAGAAGAAGAACTTAACACAATATTAAAATAATAAACGAGAAAAATTGAACCATTTAAAATATCAAACAGGCATTAAAATATTAAGAAATAGAAGGAGTAATTTCTGACCTCCTTTCTCCAAAGATTGGTTTAGTATGGGGAGGGAGAAGGCACTGCCCAAAACAAGTCTCATGTTACGAGAGCTTCTAAAATTTTACGACTAAATGAATTGGATTGGCTTTAACACATGCGGATGCAACTAAAATTAAATAATATTCATATTTACCCCATTTAAACATTTATATGCGTTTTACCAGAAGTATGAATAACAAGGGCTACTCGTAGCTCATGTTACATTTTCTGTATGTTTTTTTGAGGAGTTTGTGCACTTCTTCATTTTTATTTATGTATGGCTTTTCTTGTGTTAACGAAGATAGTGTATGGAAAAATGGGTCACCATTATAAATTTAATTATTATGCATCGAAAAAGCAAAATGATTGAATTAATTTTTTAAATATTAAAGGTTTTCGTTGTTGGAAGCTCTTATCAAATAATCATTTACTAGACCCCGACACAGGATAATTTCGCAAGAATGATACGGAAGTTATCGGAAAAAATCTGCTAGATGACGACCCAGTTCAAAGGTTTACTCTCGTCTCGATGTCGAAAAGCGCTCGGCCGCACAATAACAATTGAATCGGTGATATTCAAAGGGAAATTAGTTCACTTTTTTCGTAAAAAGTGTTGAAATATACATTTCCTTTGTAACTGTTAAAGTAATAGATCAATGTTAAAATGAAACTTGTCCATGTTAAAGTATGTGTTCTATTGTCAACTAAGAGTTCTGTCTGGAAAAAATAAAGAAGTCCAGGAATAGTTTCTGATCCTCACACGTAAGAACTAGTATTATCAGTTAGTAAACGTCTAAATGCTTCATGACAAGAGATACTGAAAACATCATAGACTTCAAAACCTTCATGACAAGAGACACTGGAGACATCATAGACTTCAAAACCTGGTGGTCGAACTATTTTAAGACGACATCCAAGTCTCTTGTTCGTCCTGGTAGTCCTCATTGTGATCCTGGTGTGACTTTCCAAGTAAACTAGCTAAAGTATATTAGAGAATATTTTATATACCTCGTGGCACGTGAGTACATACACTATATTGGTGGGATTATCAAGTACTCATTCGTGTTTGCAAAAGGGGAAGACACGCCCAGATTTGCTTTTCAAGGAAGTTCTGTTCTTCCAATCAACGGAAAGAAAATAACCGATGTTCCAAAAATAGTAAAATACATCCCACATAATTTTCATTTCTGCCAGAAAGTTAGACATAGCCACAGACCCAAGTGATAATCGTTGATGAGTAGATGCTGATATTATTAATTTAATAAAAAAGTTTTTATGTCCACATGACACAATATGTTAATTCATATCAGTACAATTTTTACTTTTTTTCTATGATTATATTGTTTCATAAGTCCAAAAATAAAGAAATTAAAATTTTTTTAAGATCTCAAAATTATTTTAAAGTGAAAAAAGTAAAAGGTATAAAAACGGTTCTGTACATCACGTAAATGCAAAGTTTAAATAACAGTGTAGCCCAACAATTAATGACTAGTTCTAAGATATTTCTACAGATTATAAATGTCACACATGCCAATTATGGTTGTTTACTAAGTTTTTTGTTGTTTTTTTCTCAGAATTGTCGAACAAACACTTATTTCCCTTCACAAATCACACTATTCAATTAAGCAAATTGCCTTGCCGCAATGTGCTAAAAATAACAATTCGAGCATTCCAGTAGATTCAATATTTTTCATAGATGTTGGATGTGTTCATCATTATGTTTACGCCGCCGTGTACCGTGGCTATCATTTTCAACAAAACTGGATTTTCAATAAGTATATTTAAAATAGTTATTGAACAGAACCTACAAACATTTGAAACTATTAACATATTCTAGTGTAAGCCACGCGATGCTTTCCTTAGAGAATATTACTCGACTGTTTCACCGTTTACGCGGAGAAACGAGGAAATGCTCCGCGCAGAAGGAGATGCCGCCGTCTGCTGTGTCGTAGCGGCCGGTTTGAATTTCGCGGCCGGAAGTGATTTTTAAACTCAATTTTCACCAAAGACAAATTTTTTCGGAAAAACCGAACCTTCCATTTTCATGACGTGCAACACAGAATTTGGGGTATTTTTTGTAACGGGAGCTTCTGGACACCCTGTATATATATATATATATATATATATATATATATATATATATATATATATATATATATAATTTTCTTCCTCGAGTCAACTTTGTTAATAAAAATAGAAAATCGTATCTTCCTTCAAGGAATACAATTCTTTATATGAGAGGAGACGGCAACTAGTTTTATGTTATCTTCTTCTAACAATAAGTCTCTACGGCCTTCAAATGAAGGTCTTGGCCTGCTCAACTATCCTTTTCCACATACCCCTACTCTTCGAGTGCTCGATCCAATTTTCAATCTTCATTTTCCTGATGTCTTTAACCACATCATCTTTTCATCTATTTTTAGGCCGTCTTTTTCTGGTGCTCAATGGATTCCAGCTAAAGATCTTGTTCACTATTCTGTCATGCGACATCCTGTTAAGATGACCAAGCCAAATTAATCTCATGGCTTTGATAAAATTTAATGTTTTTATATACATTACTGGTGGAAATTGTTCGTAATCCGTCAATCTCCATTGGGCATTTTAACTAGCCCAAATGTCCTTCTCATGATCCGTCTTTGGAAAACCGCAAGACGCTGCGCATCCTTTTCTTTTGTAGTCCATGTTTCTGCGGCATAAGTTACAACTGTTCTAATCAGTGTCTCATGCAGTCTTAGTTTTGTTACTTTTGATGAAATTTTATTTTAAATAGCTTCAAATATGCTAAATATACTCTGTTTGCCACTACTATTCTTGCTTTTATTTATTCTTCCATATCAGTGTTGCAAGTAAAAATTGCTCCGAGATACTTATAAGAGCTCACTTCTTCATAGGCTTTATTGGTAATGTGTTGGAGTTAATTGGATAACTTTGGCCTTACATTTCATGTACTTTGTTTTTTGAACAATGATTTTTAACCCATATGTTGTCACTTAACGTCTGGAAGAATTGCCCAAGCCCCTTCTTAGTACGTGCAACCAGCAGCACATCATCTTTGTAGGCTAGGCATTGTTTTAGTCGTGTTGACATATTCCCTTTTATTAATTTTATATACGTTCTGTCATTTTATTAAGGAAAGTCATCGCGGATAAATTATTCTATTGTATTTAATTTGTCTAATTGTTCATAAATGTTTTGTAAATAATATGATGTGTAAATTGAAAGTCCTGATAAATGCACGAGCATAGATACAGAACAACTTGTAATGTCTAAAATAAAAGAAAAATAAAAGTATTTATTAAGTCGTAGTGGCTAGATATAGGTTCCGGATACTAATACGGAAATAAAGGAAGCTTTTAATATCGCGCCAGCTTTCTCATATTAAATGCTCGATGGCGCGGGCGGTGTGTCCTGCCGCAGGGGTGACGACGGTGCTGAGCATGACGACGATGGGCTTCGGCGGGCGCGCGCAGATGCCCAAGGTGTCGTACGCGACGGCGCTCGACTGGTTCGTCATCCTGTGCTTCTCCTTCGTGTTCGCCGTCATGGTGGAGTACGCCGTCATCAACTTCATCGACAAGATCACCGGCGACATCAAGCGCATCCTGGAGGAGAAGGGCATCAAGAAGCCTCCCAAGGTATTGGTACTGAGAGTAGATAAGGCCTCATGTGGATATCATTCTAATTTTTTAAATAATAGTTAAAATTGTTAGTGTTATGAATTATTGAAATAGTGAATACATGAGTTTTTAGAAGAAAATAATGGTTTAATTCAATAAATGTAATAGCTTTTGTCTCCAAATATTGTTCAACAAAAATATTTCAACTTACTAAAAAATCTTCAATTTGTATTTCTTAAATACTGTAGATCACATTGTTTAATAATCCCCTAAAAGCATTACATAAAATATTCAAAAATTTGAGGAGTCGTCGAACATAATATTTGCTGACAATCGCCTACAGTCGTTTAAGGCGCAGAACCTTTCCTCTTAGATTCCGGGCATTGAGGTAACAGCTGCTTACTTCAGTCTCATGGATATTTCTGTTCTCCAACATCCACAGTTAACGTGTTTGTATGTTTGTGAATACATTATTCCAATTTATATTCATTTTACCTAATTATCAAGATATTATTCTTCCGTCCTATAAATTACGGTTTTTCATCATGGACATACTGGTAAGTCATTAGGTTACCTAACTCGTCTGCTGACGAAGGACCTTGTCCCCAGAAGTATGTTATATCTGCAAAATAGTCGTCAAAAATATATAAATATTTAAACCTAGAGTTTAGAAGAATCCTTTTTTTAAATCCCTAGTCTCTCAAATCTCTCGAACCTCAAACGATGATCGAATCATTCAAACAGTGCACCTAGTTTTTAATTTTCCATGTAAAATAAATGGTATACTTACCTTCACCGCCATCCTCCTACCCGAACATACACTCGTGCACATTATTTGTTGCTTGCGACACTACCTCTCCTCTAATTCTGATCTCTTCACTGCGTCACATAGGAATTATCGCGGTTATTGCTCGAGGACGCAGCCGAAAACATTCGGAATCAACACGCGGAATTAACTCGTGGATTTAACACGCGGAACTATTATTAATTGGAGTTAAACGCAAAACTCTTGGTACTTTTCGCCTTTGCGATCAATTCCCTACCCAGCAACACTGAAATGGAGCCAAATTTCTTGAGTTTGTTTAATGGCTGTAATTGTATGTTCAATTCCTTATTTAGCTAATCATTTATGTATGGGTAGTATGGATTCCCTTTTAACGGATTTCGGACGCAGCGAACAAAAACTTAAGTAGACGGTTTAATTTTAAAATTTCGTGAGCTACGAATGGACTTTGCAGTTTCGTTTAATTTATATTTACAGAGAACAAGTAGGTTCGTCAGAATAGATAGTATGCTTGATTGAAAGTCAATACTAAATTTGATTATCTGTTTTCCGTTGTTAGGAGGAAGCTTTAAAAAATTTGTAACGTCTTAAACTTACACACTACAAACCACATGACATTTAATAAGATCTTATAACGGTATAGTTGATAAAGAGGAGGACGCTGATAGTTTTCCTTACGGACTGTTACAAAATAAAGTCGTTAAGAGCAATAATACGACGTCACAGATTCATATTACTTGTTGTCTGAATCTGTGATGATTCATATATGTATAGATTCATATATATGAATTATCTTTATAGGATCATATATTATATATGAATATGCAATATGATATCATATATTATATATGAATATCTTTATAGGATGTATAGCTCTTAGAAACGAATAATATGAATGCTCTACTTTAGAAATGACTATGCTTCCATTGACAAATCTGAGAAGGAACGATCCAGTAAATATCAATTTAACCAACAATATTTTGAACCATATGTTTGAATCATTGCACCAACATCCATTTACTTCATTAGAGCAAAATCTTACTCGGTTGCTCAGCTTACTAGATTCGGCATCAATCCTACAGCCCTGCACTCTGAAGTGAAACGTAAGGTCGTACCTAAGCGTAAGGTTCATTGTTACAGTTCAACGTCAGTTACATGACAAATCGAGTATAAGATTAATACGTTACAAACATGCTAAAGCTTCCTAGTAGCAATGCCTACCGCAAAGAAACCGTGTCAATACTTGTACTCCGGCTCCTTTCTCTGATTTTGGTTCTTCGTATCAAGCTACGCGTGTAGTACAGAGTGACTCAGAATAAAGGATGTAAACTTCTAGGGCACGAGTTACCTCAAATGCCACAAGTAATTTCGTATTATGCCATTTCTCTCCGCAAGCTCATTGTCAGAAAGTGCCTTTGGATTTCCTAAACGCCCTAGAAGCTCGTAACATTTCTTCTGGGACGCCCCTGCAGTAAATTCGCATGTGTGGTTCGCAGCCGGAGGCGCCGCCGCCGCCGGTAGCTGACGGGCCGACGGGCCCGTCGACGGGAGCCGCCGCGCTCGCCGCCCCCGCCACCGCCGCCGCCGCCCTCGCGTCGGTCGAGGCCGTGGTGCCGGTGCTGGTGGTGGACCTGGCGCCCACGCCCACCATCGACCCCATCTACGCGGAGGTGTGCGACGCCGCGCACCCGCCGCCGACGCCCCAGCCGCCCGCCGGAGCCCCGCGCCCGCCGGCGGGGGCGGCCGGGGGCGGAGCCGGGGGCGGGGCCGGGGGCGGGCGCACGCCCGTGCTGCGCAGCCTGCGCGAGGTGCAGGAGGGCCAGGAGGTGCTGCTGGCCTCCATGGTGCTGTCGCCAGAGGGCGCGGAGGAGGAAGAGGAGGAGCCGCCGCTGCCGCAGCCGCCTCCCGCGCGTCGAGGGTACTGCACGCTTCCTGCCTTTCCATTCCGTACTGCAGATGCTGATTTTTTTTTTCATTTTCCATTTTTTTTTTACATATTTTAAGGTTGCTTTGCTAGGGTTGCTAATATGCTAAGGTTGCTACTAACATCTTACGCAACCTCTGTAATACATATTGGTTTTGTAACGTTGGGGTAATGGTTGCGGAACTCGCGTACGAATACACATAAACATCCACGTCCGGTCAGGGATTCGAACTCGCGACTCTTCAGGCACGAGGCAGCTACGGCTCTTCGTTCTTAGTGACTTCGGCTATCCAGGGTGAGCAGCTGAGTTTTTCCTTTTGTTACCGCACTTAATAAATTTAGTTGTGTCCCTGCAAATTTTCTGCACTTCGTTAATAATTGTTTTAAAAATGAAAATAGCTTTATACTGGTTTCCAACTTTGAACGACCTGGCTTTGAAATAGAGGTTACATCAATGGTCCATGGACCAGATTGTTAATTTTCTCGTTTGAAAGCAATTTGTTGCCAATATCATGTGTATGTTGCCTGACAGCCATCAATTCGGCCATTTTGAAATTCAGTACTTTGAAATGACATTTTATTTAAAAATCTGAATCGCCAACAATAACTGATCAATAAACCAATGATTCTCTTGTTGCCGCTTTTAATATTTTGATTGTTCAGTTATTCTGTAGTTTATCTCGTCGTATTTAATAGAATGAATTGAGCCCATGCCAACCTCGTAAATCATTGTTTTGAAATTGCAAATAGCTCTGTACAGGAACTGAACTCAAAACTGCTACGCTCTGGACTAAGCGACACGCCCCATGGACCCAGTACTGTGCGTAGGTAAACATTTTAGAAGGGCTATTGCTAAACATCTATTAACTAATAAAATATTTAGACTAATGCAATTAAATTGCACGTAATATTAAATAACCAATTTCGTTTTACATATTTTTCCAATTTTCCCATTTTTCTAAACACACATTTCTACATAGTAGATTGTACAGAAGAATTAAACCACCAAAAACTAAATATAGACACTTCGAAAAGGTTATTTTGTAGGTAGGTAGCTGAGAAACATAACAGGGTTTTAAGAACCAAGAACATATGGGTTTAGTTATGTGCGATGGAGATGCACGTACACTTGCAAATTTCTTCATAGCGGAATCTATAACACCCTACATTTTGATCTTAAACATTTTTTAGGCATCTCTGAGGGAGGGTTATTAATTATCGGGAGGTACAATATTTAGGGATTTTGTTTCAATGGCATAATGAACTATTTATTTAAATTGTTGGTATTTGTGGCAACTGAATTGTGTGTTGTTGTCGCATTTTCTAAAATATGTTGAATGCCATAATTTCGGAAAACATAATTCGCCAGTCAAACCACCGCACTTTCTTACATTTTCAATTCTTCTCTCAGTAAATGTATTCACTGAGAACTAGCAACACTAGTGACAGAAAGCACAATATAGGCGCATCTGCCTTTGTGTTATGCTTCATATTGAGAGGTTGCAGGCAATATCGTTTCTGTCACTTAAACATGAAAATGGATGGTGTGATAGAAACGTTTGGAAATACATTTTCCATTAGATTACGGCTCATCGATCCGGAAAACAACAAACATATAGTATAATTATTCTCTAATTGTTCCCTTTGACGTTTGAAATTCGTTTGGAAGCAAATGTTCAATATTCTATCAGCTCGAAAAAGCATATTCACACACGCGATCAAACCTACATTGCTTTATAATTATACAAAAATGTTAATTATATAATGCCAAATTAACCAGAATTCATTACAATGGTAAATGGATCTCATACCTTACCAGTACCGCAATAGGTTGAATCGACTCACAATACCGAGAAAACGAAATGGCGTAATTTAAGATTAGAAAAACCCGATTTTTTGGGGACATGTGCTAAGCTCAAGTAGGGAACTGGAGGAACTTTCACCATGGAATCGGCTGTGTAAATTTCATAGGATCTTATCCCTCATCCTTACTCCACCAAACGAATCTACTGCGTACACCGCGTGATCGGAAAACAAAGCATTCCAAGATTATCATTCCTTGAAAATAATCCGATGCACATATTCAAAGCTGTTTTATGTGAATACCGGAGGTCAGACCCTCGAAAGCAATTTGTATTCACGGAGCGAAGAGCCAACTGCACCGTACATCTACTGGCTTAGAAGACGCCATTTTTTTTACTCGGGGTAGAGAGTACATTTTTCCTATTGCATCTCTATAAAACAGGGTTGTTTAAAAGTAGGAATTGGGGCTAGAATACCCCGTAAGTGTGATGCATGTTTTCCTCGTGATGTGGCGGTAATCTTCTCCCGCTCAATAGTCGAGACCCGGCGCCGACCTACCTGCCGGCTAGTGTTTCCCCAACCAGGTACCTCCTGCCAACGGGGCATCGCCCCAGCCAGCAAAAGCTCTAAACTCTTGGCATGTGTGGTAATGTAATGCTTGTAAGTATTTCGATAAGTAAGGGGTGAGGATAGGACAAAGAAGAAGAAGGAAAGGTCGCGCGTGCGATCCATGACCCGTTTGTTAGGGTACTGCACAGGCATTCGCCTGGTGTTGATCGGAGACACCACAGAAAACTACCGATCAGAGCGGCCGGTTGCGAGAATTCCCCTCCAGGCAGCGGCTGAAGTCGACCTAGCTCTCTCTAGCTAGTGTCAAAAATCTTGTCACCGTCGGAACTCGAACCCTAGGACCTTCCGGTCAGAGACACCGCAGTGACATGAGTTAATGTTCTGAGCCACCTCTCCCGTTATTAAAAAAGGATTGTGTAAAGCCGGGTAATGAGCCATTTGCATTGTAATGACCTGTGGTTGATGTGTGCAATTATTACCGCGTGTGTAGGCGCAAAGGCGGGGCGCTGGTGCGGCGCAAGAGCCTGGCCGACCTGCCGGTGGCGGGCGACGTGGAGCGCGGCGGGGGCGGCGGCGGGGGCGGGGCCGGGGGCGGCGCGGGGGCGGCGGCGCAGCGCCAGCGCAGGGCGAGCGCCGCGTGCGGCGGCGGCGGCGGGCGGCGGCGCAGCAGCACGCTGCTCACGGTGCCCGCCCTCGACGAGGACGCCGACGAGGACTTCGACAGCGACTTCGAGGACGGCCCGCCCCTCGACACGCTCGAGACGCTAGAGGTGGGTATTGCGAATGTGAAGCGGAACTATTTTGATCATTATTTCCGTTAGTGTAGTCATTGTTGTAGCTGGCAGATGACGATCTTCCTCCTCCACTGGAGCGGGACATCCGGCGTCGATTTACACGTTTTCTTGCTGCCGACTTCCAGATATATTAACTATTTATTAGAATAGTAAATGTTTATTATTAGGAGGCGGGTTTTGATGACATAAAACGTCGCCAGAATGACCAATAAAATGCTCTTAGAATGTTTTTAAAATGCCCTAAAAACAAAGAAAAATTACGTAATAAATTACATTTCCTTTTGTCATAACATAAAATTAATATCTATACTAAAAGGCATTGTTCTAATGTGAAAAGAATAAAATGACATTTCATTAAATCTGCTTGTTTATTATTAAATATATATTTATTATTTATAGTGAATAATTCATTTAATATTTGTAAGATATTCGAAAGTGTTGACGTGTTTTGAATTCTGTGGTTGCTAGAGGTGAGGAAGACATTGAAGGTTCTTGGTAGGACTGTCTTGTCGCTGTGATGCATGATGCTCATGGCTTACGGAAAGGATCGTAATTATGGAATTAAGAATTTGTTAAAAGTTGTAATAAGATATAGATGCCAAATGTGTGAACGCAAATAAAAGTTATCAATTTGGATACTGAACTTCATTCACATGTATTGAATATTCGCCTCTAGAAAGAAACGAATATAAATATATTTTGTGTGTTGTTTCAGAGAACTGTAAAAAATGATTTGAAGAAAGAAGAATTTCATATTACATTTTGGCCGAGATAAAGCGTGCATGAACATTTAAGTGTAAATGGTGAGCGTAGAATTCTATCTTGTGAAACATGTTAGATGGTGCGATATTGGTGTAAAGTTCTGAAAGAAGCAATAGTAGGTGCAATGCTTGCGCACTCACATGACTTTTCTCCTTTTCATGAGTAACAATCCCCAAGGTTGCATAAAATTCCGGTCTTTAATACCACTCTTCCATCATAAGGTATCTTTCCGAAATGATGAATCTCTGGTCATCGGTGGTCAGCGATGGAGCAGCGCTCGACTGCAGTGTTCTTCGTCACTTAGGTGTCTTCCGGCGTTGCTTGGTGAGAACTGTGTGAGGGTCGATGATGGATCTATTTGTGACACTGGCGTCTGTGTTTTCTTCAACAACGTCAAATTATCGGTAGTGGAACTGCTCAAATCTCATTGTCCTTTCTCATGTTATCCCATTCCAAGATGTCTTCTAAAGAATCAAATCGCGAGCATGTGACTACGCACATCTTGATGTTGGAGCTGGGTTGAATATTTTTGACACCAAGCTGACTTTCAGAGAGACGTTGTTGTTTATGATGATGATGATGGTATTGTATGTGTAAGTGACGATCCGTGTTTGTACAGAGCTGGGAATTGTAATATCGCCTTTTTCACACGGGTTCGCATCATATTCGCACACAGAAGAGTTCGCATCGCATGCGGATCTATTTTCTTGATTTCTCTTTGCGTCTTTGGTCCCATTGGGGTCTTTTATTTCTGAATTACTTGTGACGGTGGAGTAGGTCGTTGGCGGAGCCAGGGCCAATGATGTCGCCTTCGCCATCTTGAGGTTTTTCATTGACGAATTCCATACGATGGAGTGAATCGAAGATGTACCACTTCGCCATCTTGAGGTCTTTTATGCCTAGATGTGTTATGTGTGATTTTGGGAACGTACCCATAATGTACCCCCTTGTCACCTTAGAGCTTTTGTAAATTAGTTGCATGCGATGTTAAATCGAGTGCGATTGTGGAGCAGGTCGGTGGCGGAACTGGGGCTGTTCATCTCTCCTTCGTCATCGTTAGGTCTTTAACCCGGGAGTGCCCGCAATAGATAAACTCACACCAGTGCCCGCAATGTATCTCTCAGATATGGCTGAAACGTTTCGTGAATGGGAATGATCTAAAGCTCTATTAACTGAAATACGTATTTTATTTGGTTTGTACATGTCTCTCAATGCAATTGTTAATAAATCGTCCACTTATCTTATACACGCCTGAAAATAATATCATGATAGGTACCGTTTACGTTAGGAGCTCACAATGCAACTTACAATGTATCTGACATATCGCGCAGCGCAGTGATCAAGTTTCAGCATTCTCACGGGAAATGTCTCATCGAAAAAATAAAAATAAAAGTCCAGGCGTTCTCAGAGAAGTACAGTGAAGAATTGCATGAAATATCAGACACCTAATGCATCGCAATAATTCAGGAACACAAAATTACCCTGACTTGGATCTCTCAGATCTATTCCGAGCACTCCCGAGTTAATTGATGAATCGCATGCAGTTATGGAGTAAATCCCTCTGTTGAAGTCTTTTGTAGATAAGTTGCATGTCAAGGTGTCTCCTTCGTCATCTTTAAGTCTGTAATAGGTGAGTCGCATGCAGCTATGGAGCAAATCCCTCTATTGAAGTTTTTCATAGATAAGTTGTTCATCTCTCCTTCGTCATCTTTAGGTCTTTAATAGATGAGTCGCATGCAGCTATGGAGAAAATCCCTCTGTTAAAGTCTTTCATAGATAAGTTGTTCATCTCTCCGACATCTTCAGGTCTTTAATAGGTTAGTCGCATGCAGTTATGGAGCAAATCCCTCTATTGAAGTCTTTCATAGATAAGTTGTTCATCTCTCCTTCGTCATCTTTAGATCTTTAATAGATGAGTCGCATGCAGCTATGGAGCAAATCCCTCTATTGAAGTCTTTCATAGATAAGTTGTTCATCTCTCCTTCGTCATCTTTAGGTATTTAATAGATGAGTCGCATGCAGCTATGGAGCAAATCTCTCTGTTAAAGTCTTTCATAGATAAGTTGTTCATCTCTCCGTCATCTTTAGGTCTTTAATAGGTTAGTCGCATGCAGTTATGGAGCAAATCCCTCTATTGAAGTCTTTCATAGATAAGTTGTTCATCTCTCCTTCGTCATCTTTAGGTCATTAATAGATGAGTCGCATGCAGCTATGGAGCAAAACCCTCTGTTAAAGTCTTTCATAGATAAGTTGTTCATCTCTCCGTCATCTTTAGGTCTTTAATAGGTTAGTCGCATGCAGCTATGGAGCAAATCCCTCTATTGAAGTCTTTCATAGATAAGTTGTTCATCTCTCCGTCATCTTTAGGTCTTTAATAGGTTAGTCGCATGCAGTTATGGAGCAAATCCCTCTATTGAAGTCTTTCATAGATAAGTTGTTCATCTCTCCTTCGTCATCTTTAGGTCTTTAATAGATGAGTCGCATGCAGCTATGGAGCAAATCCCTCTATTGAAGTCTTTCATAGATAAGTTGTTCATCTCTCCTTCGTCGTCTTTAGGTATTTAATAGATGAGTCGCATGAAGCTATGGATCAAATACCTCTGTTGAAGTCTTTCATAGATAAATTGCATGTCAAGGTGTCTCCTTCGTCATCTTTAGGTCTTTAATGGATGAATCGCATGCAGTTATGGAGCAACTCCCTCTGTTGAAATCTTTCATAGATAAGTGTTCATCTCTCCTTCGTCATCTTTAGGTCTTTAATAGATGAGTCGCATGCAGCTATGGAGCAAATCCCTCTATTGAAGTCTTTCATAGGTAATTTGCATGTGACGCCGCGTGCGCAGGTGACGATCCGCGGGTCCATGATGGAGCTGCGCTCGGCGCTGGGGTCGGTGACGGCGGGCACGAGCCGCTCGCTGTGCCAGATCCTGCAGCGGCCCTTCCGCGAGCTGCGCGACATGCGCGTGCTGCCCACGGAGCAGACGGTGACGCGCCTCATCATGTCGGACGAGCCGCCGCCCAAGTTCTCGGGCATCGACATCGCCGCGCGCCGCTACTTCCCGCTGCTCTTCACCCTGCTCTTCGGCCTGTACTGGGTGCTCTACCTCTACTACATCACCGACGACATCCCGGTGAAGACGGTGCGCATGCTGGACACGCGCCAGGCGCACGCCCAGCAGCAAGCCCTCGCGCCCGCTAGCTAGTGAGGCGGGGGAGGGGGGAGCAGGGCTCGCCGAGGGGGAGAGATGAAAGAACGTGCATATACATCAATTCCAAACCAGCCAACAACTGTAACTTGTTAAAGTTGACTTAAGGTTATACCCACCATTCAAATAAGAAAAGGTGATTTTTATTATTAAGCCATACATTTCGCAAATCAACTCTTACATCCCTCTCTCCCCCCGTAGGGGGCTCTTTGTGCCCTTCTTCCAGGTATATAAGTGAGTGTTGAACAATACGAGTTGAAGAAATCAATTGTTGTCTGACTTCCCCTTCAACAATAAGATGCGTTGTGTGAAGTGCGCCTCTGTCGCCTCCTAATGTTTGGTGACCACAACTATTGAAGAAATTAAGAATTTATGGATATTAAAAATACTTTTATAATCAATTTTCTAGATCAGCGCAATTGTTATGTAGTTGCTAAAATAAATAAAAAATAAGAGACCTTCCACGAGTTGGGGTGAGAGACTGTGCCGTGGTCGAAGAGTGGTCACGCAAGGGAATTTGGAACAATGAAACATGAAGAAACCTGACGCACCTCTTCAAAAACCAATAGCGTTTTCTTGGTATTATAAATCTAATCAAAGCGAGCATAATGTGTAAGTTAAAGTAACTGAATAAACGCATATTTTTTGTAATTAGAGATTGCCTACCACAAACACATAAAAACGTGAGCTGTGGGCCGCTGCCAGATGAAATATTTCCTGAGACTGTCGCCTTCTTAAACCAAAATGTTAAAAACGTAAATATAATCAACAACTTTACCCTTCAGTCAATTTGCGTAACTTTTTTTTACTTTCTCACCTTTGTTAATTTGTAATATGCCCAGTTATGATATGAAACTGGTAAAAATGGAGAGTAAGTGATAAAATAAATAATTGATGTATCTACTACAATTGATTCGATAACACATTAAAACACGAAAGAAAATTTAAATGCTTAATTGTATTGTAAGTTATATTGTAACTTCTATATTGAGTTTCTTACCTCTCGTGGCCAACAAGAAAGACCTCGCACGTAATCATCCTTTATTTTTGGGTTTTTGTAATTCTGCTTTATGGTTTAACTTGTCTTAGTTACGTTTTATTGATGTTTCAAAAACCCTTGTCAGAGTAGTGCCTACAGACAATGTTTTTCAATTTTTTTCGTCATTCCTGAAATCATTGTTACAATAAACTGTTCGCAATACTGTGGTTTAAATATCGCAATACTGAGAATATTGTACGTACTTCTAGTATAAATCTTTTTATTTCAAGAGTATGGTTTAAACTCTGAATGAAATCAATGCACTCCAAAAATGGGAAGATCGGAAGACCACATTTTCTGCAAGTGACGAAGTTATTCTCGATTTCATTAAAACATTTAAAAGTAAAGAACTCGACTTGTTCCGCAAAGAGATGGAAAACAAGGAAAATGAATTGTAAATGAGACGCGTGGCAACAAAAGAATGTTAACACTGATATGAATAATTAAAAGTTCTCATGCCATTGAAGGACGTTACAAAGAGCTTATTAACGTGCTCGAGGGAGCACGGAGAATCCCCGGATTTGCATTGTTCGCAAGGCCTTCTGGGGCGGGTCGAGGGCTTGTCTCCGGATAAGATTTGGGGATTGGATCTGTAATTAATTTGTGTCCGACAGAAGGCCTTGAGAAGCGGCTGTCCTTCAGACGGCCGTGAGCTCCCGGCCTTCTGTGAAGACGGAGCCTCAGATGCGTTATTCTCCTTGAAGCATTTTTTTTTAAATTTACGAGTATTTGCGTACAAGTGTATAACCGTTTTAAAAGTGCTTGAATTTAATTCATATAGAATTTTAGAGGTAGCGTTTCTTTTAGAAAATCATCACTGGTTAATAATTATTTAGTGGAATAAGATTAGTGAGGGTTAAGATGGGACAAAACAATTTTTCGATAGTTTCTTGAGAAAACGTATTCTTTATGGGATTGGTTTCCTTAGATGGAAGTCGAGAGCTTGTGGAATTGAGGGGATTATGTGATATAGCCAAAGACATTGTAATAGTATAACTTAATGATGGAGTGTTTTATATGAGTAGTGATGGGAGTTTTGCCAAGCACATGATGAAGAAAAGCATCGTAGTATATTAATAAGGGTAATTTGGTAATGGGTGTTAGGAAACGATATTGGAAGATCGGAAGACTTTGGATGTGAGATATCTCAGCTGACCCCTGATTGGACTAGGGTAAGTGAGCATGGGTCTGATCAAATCTTTTTATTTGAAGGTAATTAGCTATCGTTCGTCGACCACGAAAGAATATCGAATGTATTATTATCCGACTGCGAAAGGGAAATGTGATTAGCTTATCTATTTCGTGTGTCTTTTCGTTTCCAGTCAAGATACTTGCCGGTTTGTGAACAAATAGTCATAATTACTCAATTTTGTTGTGGAACTTATCTAGAGCTAGTTATTATTTTTCTGAAGAAAATGGCTTTCGGAAAACGAGACAACGAATTGATTAAAACGTTTGTACGTCGTATATCGTAGTATAACGTTTGTATATCGTAGTATATAAAAGTAAACTTCTTTTGAGAAAAAAAAGTTATTTTATATGAGGATTTTATGAATCCAAATGTGCGTACTTTCGTATTGATAATTGAAAAACAATCGTATTATATTACTCAAAATCAGACGTAAAACTGATCCCGTTTAATTTTATTTTTCCATGAGCATCTTCTCTTTGTTCCAGATTCACTTGACCTTTAAAATTTCAATACTATCTTGCCCGGTATTTCGCTACAAAAATGAGAAGTGACCAGTGCCGCATCCAGGGGAGGGCATGGAAGCCATGCCGCCCCCCCTCGAAAACGCCTAGAGTTGTCGTTTGTTTCCTTTATTTCTTTCTTCGAAAAAATTAATTTAAATATTTATGTTAGAATTATGTAATTATTTAAAAATAATATTTTATGGTATTTCATATACACTACAAAAATAATATACAAATATAACAAATATGTTTATTATTTAACAAAAATCTTTGACCCCATCATCCCAAATGATCGTATGGATCCGCCCCTGGAAGAGACGAACACGTTAGTTAGATGTTTGTTCAAAACTTTTCGGAAACAGTGTTGAAAACTTGTTCCTAATTAGAGAACTGGAAAAGGATTTAGAGCCATCAACATTTTGGGAAATTTTGGGGAACGTTTTTAAGGACAAATGCGAGAATAGTACTTCAGACAAACTAGTGAAAAGCAAAAACTGACCCGACACCTACAAAGCTATGTCTTGGCAAGGTCAAACGGGAGTTTCTTCAGGATGAGCTCGCAAAAGCGCTTATCGCGGGCGCAGTGAGCTGTGGAGCGACGGAAAAAGCGCATACGAGCGCGCTCGCGCAGTCCGCCGGTATCTCCCGCCCGCGTCCGCTTTTTACTCCATTAGATGAAGAAACCCAGTGCTGCAGCATAAACGCACGCCGTATAAGATCTGACGGCGGATTCTCTTGTGTTGCTAGCTCCCTTCTGCCCTCGCCTCACTTCGTGTGGATGATGCATCACGGTGTTTCACGGACGAGAGTGAGAAGATTAGCATTTTGTCTTTTACAAAAAGACAATTCAATTTTTTAGAAATAAATGAATTTTCAGTATTTAAATGCATTTATTCGACAGAAGTCATAATAATAATATTTAGTCAGGATTGCGTTTTGCGTAGTTAAATAACAACAACAAAAAATAACATATAGAGGCAATACAGCATGTAGGAACTGAGTACAAAAAGGAGTAAAAGACACGTACACAAAAAAGAACAAAAAGAGAGAAATAAAATTGAAAGTAAAGCAATAGGAAGAAAATTTTAAGTGAAGGTGATGGTAATATTATATCTGAGTAATGCTTTCTGTGTTTCTCCATTGCTAATTATACAAATTATATAAATTGAAAAATATGAATTCGTAAGGATACAATTAATTCTCTATTAAAGAATTTCCATTTTCACTATGTTTTCTTTAATACAATTTTATTGTTATTTAAATCTTTAAAATAAATTAACAATTTATTAAAAAATTCTCAAGCACGTCATGTAACTACTTATTTTCACATATGTTCTACCAAGAATCGGTAATAATTAATTTTTTATTCCTAGTTATGCTTTTCGAGGGTATATGTGTGTGCAAAACTTTCAATTAGAGCCTTTGAGAACTTGTATGACTTTCTAAAATATTGTGCGTTCATTAAATATTGTAATGCGTACAGTGGTTTGTATCTTAAAATCTGAACTCTTTGTAACGTAACTCAATCGGGTTTAAAATGTAGTAATTTGGGCAATAATTTGTTCGCAAAGCTGTTTGTTTTATTGTAAACATATGTTATAACATTTAACCTCATCCTTTATATTACTAAAGTATATTAATATTTCATTATAATTATTGTCATAATATCATTAGAGCTGAAAGATAAGTCCTAACAAAACGATAATGTTATGTTCACTTAAATATGAAATGCAAGCAATTATGAAATACTTTTGTTAAAACGGTTTGGCGTGTCCCCTTGCAAAATGAATGAAAGGTTGTTATTTCATTGAAAAATTAATGCCGACTTTTATCGTTTGGTTCAAATCGCGCTACTGTTCGCAAATCTGCAACGAAAAACCTGAAATATTTTGCAGTCAACAACGCAGCGCTGCCGTCCCACGAGCGACTACATCATTTCCCTCGGAAATTTACGGAAACCCGGCCCCGCGGCCCAACTTCCCGATGTTTCGCCCGCGTAACGCGACTAATTGATGCATAGTCGCCTCAACGCAATGAACTGTAATTCGTCGTCTGACGTTCCAACGCATCTCCACGCTTCGCACAAGTTGAGAGAGTAAGTGGCAGCAAACGGTCTAGGGGAGCCAGGCGAGTTCTTGGAAGACTAGACTCGAAACTTTCGTGCTTTCGCAAACAGAATCACTCAGAAGCAAATTGAATCAAGTTTGCGTCATAAATCTGTTCGTGAATAGCGACTACGTAGAGTCGAAAACATTGGCGATGCTGGATCAATAAACTTCGTGTCGCAGGTGGGTGCTGGTAAGGCTGGTGTTAATTTTGTGTGTCGGCATTGACTAGAATAAAGCTCTTAGCAATTGTTATGTAAAACTTCGAGTGAGGATATTCGAATCAAGAACATGGTATGATGAGGAAGAAAAATGAAACCTTGAGAATGTATATGTCTTACATGATAATGGTGTAAAAAACATAACTTTATGTGACATTAAAAATATGTATTTTATTGAGAAGAGAATATTCGTAAATTGTAAATGAGTTAGTTGGCTTGTACCCGTTTTGACTATGGAAAATATCGACCTGAAAGTTACTTCAAGTAAAAATAAATCATTCACCGCGTTACAGAAGTTTTAAAAGAAAATTTCATTTCGAAAGCGTGCATTCATTAAAATTCACACTTTTCATGAATTCACAACTTCAAAACAAAATATGGACATACATTGAAGTTTTATTTATAATCCACATTCACGTTTTCTGAGCTAAAATTCGCTCTTATCATATCAGCACGGTTTCCTATAAAAATATCTGCCACTGGCATTTGGCCGTACGAGAAACTTAATGTAAGTACGATACGTATTTTTTAACATGAATGTTGTTTATTCAAAGTGAGCAGAAATATTTCACACAAGTTGAAACTTCAAATAAACTACAATTTTCTGTTGACGTTTGATAAATCGTATTTTCTTCTTCATGTTTTTCTCTCTTCGTTTTTGTCTCTCTCTTCATGTTTTTCTTGAACATTTAAATCACCTTGATATGTGTGAGATGGACGTCGAAACAAAGAACGATGTTTTTGCTAGCCATGACGGAATGGACCAAGATGTGAAATAAATAACGTACGGACTTCGCCTATCGTTTAGTGCATTAATTCTTCAGGAATGAATCAAAGGAAAATACAAAAATAAACAATAAGAGCAGCTGGTATTCTCCTTCCGTCACCGACAGTCTTCACCCTATTAACCTTCGTCACCACCAGGTCCTGAACGGACGTCACGTTACTGACATTCGTTCTAGGCACAATTTCATTATCTCGTAAAAATTGCGTTACTACATACTGGATAAAGATGACTTCTTTGATATATTACAAAGTCACATTCCGCAACTAAGTTGTCTGAAGTAGGAGTGTAAAAAGTCCCTTCTGGTTCGAATGCAGGGTAAGATCTCGGACTGGAGGACACGTGAATTTAAAAATTAAATAATTGGAACAAGTTCTTCTAATCACAAAACTGTTGTTTAATTATATGTTATGACTATCAACATCATCCTTTATAATATTAAAGTAATATTTGCGTGACCCTAATTTCGTCACCGTCGGGTCCTGAACTGACCCGACGTTCCATTACTCACATTCTTTCCAGAGACAATGCAGCTCGTCTACACGTCACCTATCGAGTCGTGAGCATAAAAAATGGGTAAAAAGTTAAATTATATAGTAAAAATTGCGTTATTGTACCTGTATAAAGAGAACTTCCCTAAAATACTCCCGAGTCACATTTCCCCACTGAATTGTCAGAAGAAGTAGGACGTCAAAAAAATTCCCTCCTGGTAGTGAACGCAGAGTAAGATCCGGGACTGGGAGACACCCGAGTCCATCGCCTCGCCTCCGCTGATCGTCCTATCCATCAACTTCGGTGGGAGCGGGCGCACATGCCGCGGGGCGTGTGGGGCGCGTGGTGATGGAAGGGGGGGGCGGGGCTTGTGGTTGGCGAAATGTGTTGCCTCGCCCGAGGCGCAGCAGGGTGGCACCGCCGACAGAGACGGGGCGGGGGAGGGGAGAGGATTGATGAAATAAGAAGCAGCGATCGATAACGCGATCGCCACCATATCCCAAGAAATTGATGTGTCGTCGCTGTCTGGTCCTAATTCGGGTCTGTGAGTCTCGCTGCGCGAATATTCTCTCTAAATTCCGGAGTCGTTGGAGGAGACGTGTTTCAACGTGTTTCAGTTCTTCCGTAGCCTGTCATATTGGATGAATTTAATAGGCGATACTGAAATGCGTTCGAGGCAAACCTGAACTCTCAAGTTCAATAGAGTTGAAATTTCATTACACGATATTGAAAATGAATTGATACTTGAGAGAAATGATACTTGTATTTATTGGGTAATTCTAAAATAATGGATGACGATTTATACATCTGTTCACATGTGGGTTTTGTTTACCCCCTATGAGAAGATTATGGTGAGAATATCCATGTCTTTATAAGGATTCGTATCTCAATAAATAATTCGGATTCGAACCTCCAGATTTAGTTCAGAGGTATTGGCCGCCCTTAGTCTCTTAACCATTTGATCGAAATGTAATAATGGAGTTCACAGAATTCCAATCAAAATTCAGTAATTATTTGGAGAACAATTACTTATAATGATACTTTTCTCTTCATTTCAAAAAAAATATATGAAGTATTCTGCTAATATTTCCCACCAATTCCTACATAAATAGTTTTTCTAGAGCTTATTGGCGTTTACATTATACTTGTTCTCTGGGGAAACTGTTATGTTCAGAAAAACAAGCAGACAGGTCCTTATTTCACAATCGTCCAGTTTCGCAACAGAAACGTTTCTTAGTAATTACTTACACCTCATTGTGAGAGAAATTTCTGCTAACGAAGACCTCGCGGAAGTAACTCGCAAATAAATACCAAATATTTTGTTTTTTTCCAAAAAGTCCTTTTATTTTGAGAAAACTGAAATCCTACTCCTGTATTCGAAAGCCATACATAGCTCCCTCCCCTCCAACCACCCTTGGTGTCTTCCACGTGCAATTGCCGCAATGCGCTTTCAATGGCGTGAGGACTAGCATGCAGTCACACGTGTCACTCGCGACGCTTACCGCGGCACTTACCGCAACGAACGAATGTTCCGTGAACGAGCGGACGCAGAGACAAACGCGTGGACCGAGGGCGGGTGCATGGATGGGCGGGTGGGCCTGCGGGCGCGCAGCCCCCGTGTATCGAGCCGCATTCCTTCCTGCCCGCCTGCCTTCCTGCATTCCCGCGGCAGGCAGGGGAATGGGTGGGCGAATGGGGACGGGGAGGGTGGATGCCGCTGGGAGAGAGTTCGTGAATGGGACGCCCTACTGGGGAAAAGCGTTAGGACGTGTGTCAGATAGAAATGGAAAACAAATGTAATTGCTCGCGCAGATTTTCTTCATACACGAGCTTCATAGTCCTTGCCCAGCGCTGGATAGCACGTCCCGCTGAGATACTTATGTTTGACTCAGAACGGCACGTGCCAATTTACAATGCTGCCGCGACCATATCGTACCTTGAAAACAACTGTAGCTTACAACGTGGCACGCTGTGGCGCGCCACGTTCATGCCAACAATTTGTACTTCCTCGTAAGCCGAGACACAGCCTCCCCCTGCACCCTCGCTGTCCCCCTGCACCCCCGAATATCAAGAAAACTTGCGCGCATATTACACGAATGAAGTGGTATATTGTGTTGCGTAGAATACGAATGGGGTGGTGTATTATATTACCGGTTACATAGTCTACTTCTTCTCCTTTAAGCATTAGACTGGTTGGTCCGTTGTGTCTCGTTGATCGATCCATCTTCTCCTGGCTCTACCGATATTCCTTTTTTCCTTTGGGTATGTAGTAGAGGACTTGCTTTGGAATGCGTCCATCATTCATTCTTAATATATAGTCTTTCCATTTCTTCCTACATTCTTCTATTTTATTATCCAGGTTGTAGATTTCAAGGGTTCTCCTAATCTATTCGTTTTCTATTCTGTCTCTTCTTCTTACTCGTAAAATTTATCTTAAAATCTCATCTCCGGTGCTTTGATTCTGCAGAAGTCCAGGAATTCAGTGTCCAGTTTTCACTACCATATAATCCACAGGACACTGCCATCACTTTATAGAACTTGAGCAATGTATTCCTCCTAACTTTGCCTCTGAGGGTTCTTTTCATCTTGCCACACATCAGGTGGGATTTCTCAATATTTCTGCCCATATCTTCCTCGCCGAGATAAGATATATCACATCCTAAAAATCTGAAGGTGTTGTTCTATTATTCTATACCACAGAAAAGGACCTGAACGCAACAAGAAGAGGACTTTGGAGAAGAACTCCAGAAGAGTACCATGCAATGAATATCGTCTGCAGGTGGCGGCGAGGATCTTCATGGGGACACAGACCTCACAGGCAGTCTGTCTAAGGGAGAAAACCCTAAAAAAATCCTGCTCGTTTGAAAGCAGTGAAATGGCAGCTCCATTACCAAACTGTCCCTGCGCAGCGTTCGTAGCGCGGCCAGGGGAGAAATTTGTTATTGGCTCATTCAAAGATGATAAACCAGTTACATAGTACGTCTCATATTCAGAATAAGAATAATTTCTTAGAAGATAAGGTCCCGTCTGAAAAGAGAAAAGCAATGCCTAAAGTATCTCTAAAGTAAAACCTAAAAAACGTGTATGAAATATATGTGTGATGCTGACTAATCAAATAAAAAGATGTTGCTCAAACTGAAAGTGAGGGACGGTAGGTTTGGAACGTAACGGTCTTGAACTGCTGTTCATTGTAGGAAGCTTTCTGCTTCAAATCAGCTTGTGAAAATTTCATGGTTTTAATCAAGGTTTAAAGAATTAAAAAATAATTATTTGAGAATGAAGTTCTGCTATAAATCTCAACCGAAAATACTTCATACCCTTTTAAGTAAAGGAAAGTTACGTGGTCGTGATCGAGTTACTTCTTTTCAGTTACCAGTTGTCTTTTCAGTGAAACAAACTCCTAAGAATCCTATTCAAATCATCGAGTCTCTTCTGGGACATTGTACGGCCCCAGGCAACCAGACGCGAATGAAGCGTTTATTATTGTGAGTTCATCACATTCTGTCGCATTTATTTTCATGCTTTTTTGGGTTGTACCGAGTTTTAATGTGAAAAGTTAGTAAAACTCGTCAGCTGAGTAAAGTTGAAAAAGGGGAAGTTCAAACAGCTGGATTTTCATTACGTACTCGTAGCACGTAATATCCATGCGCGGGTTTATAGTCAACAACAAAGTATGTTTTGTTTACCAAAGAATTTTTTCCAAGAATCCATGGAATGATTTCCTTTCAAACAGAGCATCAGAACCGCATCAAACACATTAGTGTGATGATGTTATATAATAGAATATGGTGGTTTTCCTTCTCCGCTAAGACATGAGATCCGGTGCTGACCTGCACATGGACTTGTGAGGGATTCTTCCTTCCAGGACATCTCTGCCAGCGGGACATCGATGGGACATGCCCTAACATTCCGACTCACCGTCCGACATGTGTGGCAGTGCAGTACGTTAAATATAAGAGGAGAAGAGGACGCAAGGATGAGGAAGGAAAGATAGCGCGGGGTTCGTGGTCTGTTTGGTCCGTTTTGTTCGGTATTGCTTCGGCATTTGGCTGGTGGTGTTCAGAGATACCATGAAAAACTATAGATCAGACCAACCGGTCTATTGTTTGTACCATGTTATCTGAGAATAAGATGTATGCTAAATCTCATTAAGTCAGATCAATTATGAAATCAAATTATTAATTAACGAATACGGCATTTGTCAAAAACGATCACATCCGAAGGCCACGCATGGCGACAGGGTTGCGGTCGCCAGCGCAGGAGACCACGCCCTTTGGCGGGGCCTGGAGCGAGTGCGCGCGCGAGGTGGAAGACTTTTTAATAGTACATTATGAAACGATGATGTAATGATGGGTATTAATACACGAGTGTGAAATTACGATACGAGCGAGATACGAGAGAGTATCTTAAACTTTACACGAGTGTATTAATACCCATTACATCGAGTTTCATACGGTACTTTTTCTACGACATGGTAAATTTTATAAGTTAAACTTCTCCACTGAATCATTTCGTGGCAGTCGACATGCAAGATTCAGCCAAGGCCACCTAGCGGACACCTCTCTTCCCTACACCTGCAGCTGGCTTTGTTTTACCAGAGCGCCTGCGAGGAACTACAAAAGTTGCGGCAATAATATTCCGACGTCACCATTTTCGCATTTTCTCTCATTTCTGTAAACGTCAACACCACCAGAAAGAACTACCATTCACTAAATATTTTAAACTAAAGAATTGGACGGTTTTTTAAGGACAACCACACGGCAGCAGCAAATAACACAAAATGACTTGCGTTCAGATCTTAACGTCACTCAAATGTTCTCTGTAATAACTACCACTGCGCTAGACAAATAGGATCAAAGTGAAATTACGATCCAATTTATTTTAAATATTATTTCACGTAAAAATTACTACTAATAAAAGAAATTAAAATTGAGAAGCATAATATAATATTAAATGCAACTTTAGTATACACACAAACGAAACATTTACTGCAACGATTCTCAATGATTAATGAAGTGCTAATACTTGGTGTGTAAGCGTCTCTGTGATTGGTCAAGAACCAGTATCATAATGGAAAGTGTATCGAAATGGCTATCATTATGCAACTGGTTGCAGCCATTCAATGACAGCATTATACAACGGGAGTAGAAAATAGTACATTATGAAACGAAGATGTAATGATGGGTATTAATACACGAGTATGCGACACGAGCGAGTATCGTAAACTTCACACGAGTGTAATAATACCCATTACAGTACTTTTTCTACGACTTTTATAAGTTAAACTTTTACATTGAAAAGTTTTGTGGCAGTTGATTCAGCCAAGGCCACCTAGCGGACAGCTACCTAAATCTACCCTCGCAAGCTGCCGCAGGTGGCATTGGTTTCCTGTCCGCCTGCTAGTGAGTACTGCGCTAGTCAAATAGGATCAAAGTGAAATTACGATCCTATTTATTTTAAATCATATTCCACGAAAAATACTAATAATAAAAGAAATTAAAACTATTCAGCATAATATAATATAAAATACAATTTTAATGTACACAATCGAACGAAACATTTGCTAAAACGATTTTCAATGATTAATTATCAATAATTGGTTTGTAAACTTCTCTGTGATTGGTCAAGAACCTGTATCATAATGAAAAAACTGTATCAAAATGTCTATCATTGCGTAACTGGTTGCAGCCATCAAATGACAGCATTATACAATGGGAGTAGAAAAATAAATAAATACAACATATGCGAAAAAAAGACATTCGCTTCCGGAAGCCACGCGGCTGGGCAGGTCTGCGGTCGCCATTGAAAGAGGCAGCGCCACGCGCGCCGCCTGGCGAGGCGAAAGCGCTGAAGGCGGGGCGCGGCGCGGCGCGGCGCGGGCGGTGGCGTGCGGTGGCGCACCGCGTGCCTGGGCCCACGCCGCAAGTTGCATCGCCTCGCCTCGCCGCCCCAGGCGCGTTTTATCCGCGCCTCTCCCCTCACTGACGGACTGCGGTCGCCCTGCGGTGGCCGCGCGCGCTATCCGAGAAGCCCCTCACCCCCCCACCCCACCCCACACCCGCGCGGATTCCGCGGCGGCGTTGGCTTTGCTCTGCACGCCGTGCCGCGCGCTTCGAAGGCCGCACCGCGGGTTCTGCAGCTCTATCTTGCCCCGCTAACCCTGCGCTTCGAAGTTAGGGCAAGCATACAAAGTAACTAATTCAGACATTGTGAGTACTGTCTCGACATTAGGTATCGTGACGTACTGAAGAAATGACGCAGACACTGCGTTTAAAATAGCAATATTTACATTTATTTACAAAGAACTTAACAATTAAAGAAATTTACAAATACTGAATAAACCTTTTTCTTCCCGTTAGCCGCGAAAACCCCGCGACCGTCCCTAGGCCCTACAGCCCAGTGCCACAGCTCGAACGCAGGTAACGAAGGGTGTGATGAGCAGGTGATGCGTTGCTGTCGGACTTTAAATCCCCAGTAACCAACGTACCTACATGGCCTGGCGCCAAACCGGTCTCCGCCCCGGAAACCACGTGCTGGAGTGCACTGGAGATCCCACCCAGCCTTTCGGCTAACACAAGCTTTACGAATCTCTCTGAATCTTCACGAGCGCAGACAGCGCCCGCCTTATATACGCCCCCGTCTCCCCCACCCGGCGTCATGATGTCGGCGTCCCCAAGTTCGATGGCTAGCCAATTCCAGGGGTCTTGCACAATCGTCCCAGACTCGCCACTAACCTCTCTCAACAGCTTCTTTGCGTGGGATGTTTCCTGGAGCAGCCACATCCTGGCGTCTATTTATTTTTAGCTCAGGTGCGCCCTTTCACTACAGCTTCCGGCTTAGGCAAAACAATAACTTGTTCAAATTGATTAATGAGTTGATTTAATCAATTTATTTAGTCATTATTCAAAATATCAGTCGTAATTTGGAGTAATTCTCTACAAAAATTAATAATTTTGTCCATTATTTTGTTATTAATAATAACTTGTATGAATTCGCCAAGGAAATTATTTTCCCGCTGTGGATATTGCATTTCAAGAAGGTGAAAGTATATCCAACGCGTTAAACTGCTTGGTGCAATCATTTGGTGTAAGGGATACATATATCTACGAGTATTATGTGATTTTTGTGTAGTTAGTAAAGTAATAAACATATTTTGGATGTTTCTTACATTTCCCAAGCAGATATGCATCTGTATGCTGTTTAATGTACATTTATTGAACATTACCATATATCGTACCACTTTTTAACTGGATCTTTTGGAGTTCATGGCTGTTCCGCATTATCGTGTGAAACAATAGTTCTCATAATTTTTGCGGTATCCCTTTATTGAGCCCCTAGTGAATATATTCAACAAGATGCACATAGAGATTACATTGTTAACTTCACGGGACCATGGAGTCCCAAGCGGCTATAAGTTTTTAAACCCAATGTTCAGAGAAGGGTGACTAGATTCTTTTTTTCTGCTGTGTCCAGCTAACGATATATATGATTGACAACCACCAAACATCGAAATTTAGAGTAGTTCGAGGGTAGTCAGAACTTCTGTGAACGACAGAGAAGTGCCCTCATTTGTCATAAACAGGGAGGATGAGAATTGAAAAAAAAAATTCCATAGAAGTGACTTCTATAAATGATTATTGTGTTTGACTTTTTTGATACGCAAATTCATAGTTTCGATATCTATTGTTTCAAATATCTTTTTTTTCTATCGTTAATTACAATTAAATTCCTAACTGCGAATTGCTAACAGTAATCACATGAAATTACAGATTACGAATCAGATGAATGTAAACATCAGCTGTTTCAACTTTAAAAACTATGATTGAAAAATCAACCGTGTCAATTATTTCCTTGTCGATTAATACAGGCTATTTAAATGTGTGGTTAAAGATCCATGACACAAATTTTTAAGTAAATTATTGAAAATAAAATACATGAAATGCAAAAAGTTTATACAAACCAGGCAATTTGGCGCCTCGTATTATAGTTTCTTTGCAAACTCATTAATATTCTAATGTAAATCCTGATATCAACGTTTTTCAAAAGCATCAAAAAGTCTTGGGTTCATTTATTTAAAATCGCATCATTTATTCAAATTCTATGATAGACACAATTATAAAATAACATATTAGTTAGCCATATTTAGAATAGTATTTTGGTGTTTAAGGGTTCCCAGTTTTTTATTTTTTACTTTCTCACTTACGTACGTGTGTACGGAATAATATACACTGTATGTACAGTCTACTATGTGCTGTGAACCGAGTAATGTATGTAATTTCTGTAACGTTAGTTAATTTTGGTCCTGCAATGTAATACTCGTGTATTACATCAATACCATAATTGTTCTACAAGCTCTTGGTTTGTCAGGCAACTGAGTGCAATATATGCTTTTAATTGAGGAACTGGTTCCCTAACTCATAATAATGTCACATACACTGAAATGGAGCCAAGGAATACCATAGACAAATTGTAAAGGAACGTAGACGAGATTCGTCTGTGCGATGTTCGGGATGCGCGAAGGTGCTCTTCACCGCAAAACAGAAGGCCACGAGAGGCCTGGTAATCCCTGAGACACCGAAGAGAATAAGAAACTAAAGAGCACGAGAACGTCTGTGCCATTCTCTAGTACCATTTTGATTGTTTTGTGATGTTAAAACTGTTTTAAAATCTTTTTTTAAATCAAATAATGTATAACGTCGCGCATTGGAAAAATAGTGCACTAAAAAGTATATCCAATCCATTCATGTTGCTTATTTTTTAGACTTTAAAAAGCATTTTATAAAATAGTGGCCCAAATTACGATCAGTTTCTCTTATAAAATGTACATTATTTTATTTACTTTTCCTTCGATTCGTGAAAGTAAAAAAAACAAACATTCATGCAATTTCTCTTATGTTCTGGCGTTATTCAACTATTATATATGTTCCAACATCACAACGAAAAATCGTAGGAAACAATTACACATCACAGGAAATTTGTGAGTTCCCTGAACGAAAACGGACCAAAGAGACAAAATAAATAATCATTCTACTTTTCAGCTCACGTTTTCATCTCACATGTGAGGATCATATGATGTAATATAACCGGATGTTGTGTCCTATTTCACCAGCAAGTAATACCTCGGACTATCTCGGTTGGAAGACCACCCAGGAAATCAGGTCAAGTTGGTTTTCAATAAAGCTGGTACCACAACTATCGAATATAATAATATATGGCATTCATATTGCCGAATACTGAACTTTCCCAAAATTATGGATTACCTTCTCTTTCACGAAAAAAATCATTCATAGTTCATAAGTTGTTCAATCTATACGCATGGATTCAGGATTTTTATTTATTTATTTTTCTTTACTTTCTTTTCTTTTCACCTACGAACACTACACAGATTCGCAGTAGGTTTCACGCCTTTATAATTTACAAGAATTATGAGAAGTGATCGTGGCATACAGTCTAATAGTACGTATGTATTGACTAAATGTTGTTTATTATTTATATAAAAAGCAGAAATTTGTTTGTTTATTTATTTATAACATACAATTTAAAAACAATTTAATTTTTATATTGGCTTAGTACTTATCACGTTTTTAGAGAGAAGTATTTATTATACTTGCAAGAACATTTTTCGTGTCAGCTGTTTCTTACTCAAAACTTAATTTAAATAGTTTAGTCTAGAGTATTATTCAATACAGTGAATTTATTATGCATAATTGTAAAAATGCATAAGCTTCAAATGATTTATAAATAAACAAACGCATATCTTTCAACTCATGACTCAAAAATTTTAGCTAAAAAATATTCTCGTTGCTGTGACAGTAATGAGAGTGCTTAGAAAGGAATAAAGGAGGCATATGCACTCGTGAAGACAGCTACGTAATCTCATCATTCTTTGAGTCGTATTCCCCCGAAAGGTCCAATACCGGTCAGACCTAATTTAGCAAGTCGTGTTCAATTCAAAAAATGGTTTTATCGGAGTTTTAAACTCCGGCGAATAACCTGATTACGGGAAGTTTTCCATACATTTAAATTCAAAGGTAATGAGAAATATCATCGACTCATTTCTAATTTACGTTTAATCCTCTAATTAGCGAGAACAGGAACAGTAGGTCAGATAAATATCTCTGACTTAATTCTGGGGTCACATTCATAGGGCTATGAACAATTGCCCCACAGAGACAGTGGGTCGAAAAAGTTAAGCCTTGGGCATTTTTTTTTCAAAAATCTTCATTATAAGGAATATTAATTTTTTGTAATATTATTGTAATAAAAATATAAATCTGCTTATGTGAACAGATAAGACAATTTGAAATTGGCATTTCTTAAATTCAATCGTTACGGAGACTTGATATGAATTTCCATGCACAATCATGGCCTCGATTTGAATTTAATTTCAGGAAGGTTCGATCACGTAACCAAATAATAGGTTGATTTGGAATGCAGATGCACTCTTTGAACTTTTCTTTATACCATCCTATATGCCACACGCATCGTAAGAATGCACTGATTGAAACCAGCTCTGGAAGGGGATTTTGAGGTGGGCTATTAACGTTGGGCTTCACGTTGAGCCCTAGTGATGCGAGGAGGAATTTGGATGAATTTCACGTGAGGCCCACGACCCGTTTTTATGGATCGCATCGAACGGTTCGTTTGTCACTCGGATACCCCTCAGATTATTGTTGAACTTGGCAGAGGACCATAGGCGCATCATGGCCGGCATCAAGCTAGAACTCGTCCTCTTGCGTTCGCGCACGGATAAACGATTGTCTACTGACAAAAGAAAGCAGAGCTGCGACCCCTTTCAAACTCAACACACAGAATATTCTTTGGTGTTGGTTTCGTTTGTTGCTGGTTCCGTTATCCGTGAACTCTCTGTATTTTCAAAAATTCGCAAAGTACAATACTTATGATAGATATTTTTTGTTAAGTAAAATATATTCTAAAAACAGATCGTTTAATAAATTCATGTACATTTTTTTCAAAAATTTAGAAGTTTTAGCGTAATTGTTGCTTGAAATTAATGCAATTCATTTTAAAATGTTTTTCTCAAAAACTCCCCGAATTTCATTCTCTAAATGTTTTTCAAGTATAGAGTACAAAACGCTTAAAAATGACAAAAGTCTCGTTTTCGCTCAACTCCCTGAATTTTCGAGTATTACAAAAGTTAAAAATAATACAAGAAAATATGTCCTTTTGTAGTCCCACTAATTTATAAATTTAATTTTATTAGAATAATGAGTTTATATCGAATACTATACGGGTAGATATATGCCCAAAACTGGGTTTAGAAAACGGCAAATTATATAACTTCGGAGTGTTTTTCTGGCACATGTCTGCAAACTTGTCTGCACAAAGTTGGATCTCTGGCGTGCGCATTAGAGGCGATTTATTATGACTAAAGACTGGATTTTAGACTAAAGACTAAAACGTGCAGTAAAAACATCAAAAGTGCAAAAACATGCAATAAAACCATCAAAACTTTACAATATGTTGTTATGTAGCTTAAAAACTCCAGTTAATCCACTTATCAATTTAATTCAATTTTTTAAATGTGATATTTAAGGTGAATGGAATATTGTAATTATAGTGTTTTTATTATAATTGTTTGTACATATTGTTTAAACAAACCACATTTGACATTTTAAATAGTATTTGCACAAAAAATTAAATTAGGATAAAAAAACACAAAAAAAATCCGAAATTGAAAAGTACAAGTGTACCTTCAGACATAAAAGATAATTAAGTTAGAGAAGAAATGTTCTGAATTGTTTTAATTATAATTTCCAATTGTGTATATTTCCAAATTATTTTCTGAGAAATTACTCTATCTTCTATCAAGTAATGTTTCAGTCAGGAAAAACTTCGTTCTACATATACACTTGTCTGTGTGCCGAGCCTCACTCGGACGTACGTGTGCACGCAGCTAAAAGCGGTCAAAAACTGATTTTATTCTCTCTCATACCACACAGGGTAACGTCTTTTACGAGAAATTTGATGAATTTGAAACGCAGTTCGCTTGCCACTTAGCTTCGCGCCCGGCCATAAGGTCAAATGTGACTCGCGCATGCAAGTATTGAATTGGTAAGTTCAGCGAACACTGACAAAACGGAAATATGATCTGATTAGGCCGCGGACTTAGTTCGTGGTAACACTGCATATCCCTGTTGTGTTAACTCAGAATTTTTTCATTAGACAATAGGCATCGTAAAAGGTAGAGACGCTCAGTTCATAGGGCAATAACATCCAGAATTGATGCATTAAACGGCTCTCGGGTTTCACAAACCATCGGAATGCACTGTTAGGTTAAGTCATAATAAATCAAGTACTAAAATAACGTCCGTTTCATGATTCAAATTTCTGTCAAGGTTTCATCCAATTTCATGTTAGCAAACAAAAGCAATAACACAGGAATCCGGTCTTTGCTGACTGTAGACCCATAAGCACTGACTTGTAAAGGAGCGCCTCGTCAGTCCATACTGGAATCTGCATCCGCTGTCAATGTGAGGAAATGTTTCCTCTTATTTTCATTTCGCTATTGATTCACATCATACATCCCAACATTCATTCATCACGTAATTATGCTTCAGTATGTGGCCTAGATCACAGTTTAGTTAACGTCAAAAACATTTAAAAACTGTGTGATACATGGGAAAAATTTTTTCTTGAACTTCGGAATCCTTATCCTCGTTCTTATTCTTTACTAAGATGAATTATGAAAAAACGTGAAAACAACATGCTTTTTTGGAAAATTTGATAACAAGAAATATTCGTTTCCGTGTAATAAAAACTACTTGTATCGGAATATGAACTACAGATTTTGGAATCTTATCTCTTTATCACGCCTCACGTGAAGGGAAGGACTCACTACCGCAAAAAACACGGAAAACTACTATTTGATGGTACTGTACCCAAAATAAATGTATTCCCCACTAACACCCTACAAAGCTTAAGAACGTGAGCAAATAGTGAGGCTACATTATACTCTGTAACCAGTCTTGCAGAGAGGCCCAAGAAGTAATATTCAATAGAAAGGTCAGCGAATTGGCTGAGGTGGCTCAAGGTATTAACTCATGCCACTGCAGTGCCTCTTTCAGGAAGGTCTTAGTGTTTGATTCCGGTCAGTGGCTGAATTTTCAACACTGTCTAGAGAGCTAGTAGGTCGAATTTTGGAAGGGAATTCTAGCGGCCGGCTGCTCTGATCGGTAGTTTTCCGATCAAATCCAGGTGAATGCCAACGCGGAACCCTAACAAACTAGCCGCGGACCGAGCGCGAACTTTCCTTCCTTTTCCTTGTCCTCTATTCCTCCTTACTTACATACACTTACACTGAGATGCACTACCATACACGTCGATAGTCCAGTCGGAACCTTAGAGCTTGTCTCGGCAGAGGCAGTGTCCCGCTGGTGAAAGATACCTGGATGTGAAAAACCTCGTAAGCCGACGTGTAGGTCGGCGGCGGATCCTACCAACCAGCGGGGGAAGAACATCGTCACCTTCCGTGACAAAATATGCATTTACGGGACCAATGGCCATTGCAGGTGACGCGGTCCCGGAAACAACAAATAATCAATCAACAAAGACATCTGATATCATTTCTGGTAACCAATTCACAATTTTTATGAAGGCAGAAGTACCCGATCTCAGTAGCAGATGTCGCTAAAGCGCAAACATACTGACAGCTACCGTTGAACATACTTGGATGAGAGTCAGTCCTGGGAATCTTTCATAATGATTTAATTTCATATAAATCTTCACTCTCAAATATTAACGCGCACTATGAGTGATGCTATGAAATACACTACGTAGTACCACAACAACATGAAATTTACCGGGCCCCAAGGTCTTAATTTGCCAAAAAATGTGAAACCAAAATGAAATGAATGATTGTGAAATCGAATCCATTAAACAAATGTCGGCCGTCTGAAGTAAAGTACACAATGAATGTCTTTCTCATAGTTTCTTTTTTTGGTTTTCATTGATTTATTCCCAAATTAATTTTGTGTAATGTGAGAAGTAATGAATGGAAACATTTCTAACGCCCCGTCGCCCCTACAAACGACATGCTTCCTCAGTTCATTGTAAATTGAAATATACTTCATATCCAGTCCATAAATAAAACCAATGGAATTGGGCGGTACGCCAAAACTTTCCTTCTTCTGTGTGTCACTAGTTATTTCTCAATAACTACTCATATTTTTTTAAAAGTGAATGGTATCATTTAAAGATATAAAATCAAGGGGAAAAGCATTCAGAAAGAAATCTCAGTCTTTAATATTGGACGTTCAGGACAGGTCCGAAAATAAATTTGGACCTTGCAATATACATACCAACTTTTTTTTAAATTACAAATTCTTCTATTCCACCAAGCAATTTAAAGAAAGAAGTTACACCTATGTTCCAGAAAATTTTGAAATGTAATTGTGGCTTCATGTAGCATACCAAATTTAAATATCTTAATGATCTCCGGAAACGGCACAACGAGATATTTCTCTCCTAACATGTTTACCAAGTTGCAGCTCAAAATAATGTAATCTCATAGTGTTATGCATGACACTTCCATCCACGCTTCCATTCCTCTATCCAGACATCCATCCACACAAATATCCATATTTTCGCTTACAAAATTACCTTAGTATGGTGAGGAAAAGCAATAATTCGTTCACCGCTTTCAACTGGCGTACGCGATGTTTTCGCGTCGCGTGCCCCACTGCGCGGCGCAGCGCCCGAAAGGCCAATCGGAGGCTAATCCGGCGGCTGCGCGGCGCAGCACAATGCGCCTAATGACGTTCCTCTGTCCGCCCCGCCCCCCCTTCCCCCGCCCCGCGCGCAGGTCGGGGGCTTCCCCGCGCTGCGCGGCGCATCGAGCGGCGCGCTGGCTAATGAAGCCAGAGAGAGCCGCTCGCCCGCCCGGGTCGCCCGCCTCCGCCTCCGCAGCCGCCGCCGCCGCCGCCGCCGCCGACGACGACGACGACGAGGACGACGAGGACGACGACGAGGACGACGACGACGACGAGGAGGAGGAGGAGGAGGACGACGACGACGACGAGGACGACGACGAGGACGACGACGACTGTCCTCGCGCGACGCTCTTCCACGGGCAGCATTGGCTTCAAGGACCACTGTCGCCGGCCCGGATAGCCCAGGTCGCTAAGGCTGAAGAGCCGTAGCTGCCTCGTGCCTGAAGGGTCGCGGGTTCGCATTCCGCCAGGGGCATGGATGTTTGTGTGTCTCCGGACCCTGTTACCGTTACCCCCAGTGTTACTGACTGGTCGCTGTATGACCTTAGTAGTTGAAAAGCGACCTTAAATAATTAAATAAAATGACCCCATCCTCGTTCAAGGGAGGCTTGCTAGCCTTGTTTGGGACGGTTGTACAGAAAATACGTCGGTGATTGCTCCACGGGTTATTGAACTGTCCACCCTCTCAAGTGATTTATTGCTGGCCCGTCTTGAGCCTGGTGTCGCTGCATCATTGCTCCCATAGGTTGTCCTTCTCTCAAGATAGGTTTGCTAGCTTGGTTTGTGCTGGTTGAAACGACCGACCGGTTATAAATACGTTGATAGAGTCCATGAAGGTTATTCGACTGCCCATCCACTCCCAAGGGAGGCTTTCAAGCCTGGTCTGGGCAGTTCGTAAACACTTCGGTCATTGTTCTAGGTGTTATTCTAGTGTCCATTCACTCTCAAGTGATTTATTGATAGCTTGGCTTGAGTCGGTTGTAAATAAGTCACAGCTTCATTGTTACCACAAATTGTTCTAATGTCCATTCCCTCTCAAGTCAGGTTTACTTGCCTGGCTTGTGCTGTATTAAACGACGTCTATCAAAGTTATTCTCCATCCATACTTAAGAGAGACCTGCAAGCATGGCATATACCGGTTGTAAGTACGTCGCTCATTGTTCTGTAAGTTATTTTACTCTTCATCCATTCTCGGGTGATTTTTGCTAGCCCGGCTTCAGCCAATTCTAATTGTCTCTGCCATATTGTTCTCACGAATTACTGTCGTCACAAACGAGACTTACAGCTTAGCTTGGGTCCCTTTAAAAGCCTCGCTTGAGGGCGCGCCTGGTCTCCCCTAGTTTTTCCAAAAACCTCATATTAAACATATTCTCTTCTACCATACAAGATTGGTAGGAGTGAATATTTCACAGAAAGAAATTGTTTCTAGAATATGATATATCATTGCCTGCAAAATGGGGAAGAATTGTCTCATATGAAGGGATGAGTGGGACAAACTATTACCGTCGGTATTAAAACTACGAATACACCAACGAAAAACCCATCGAAGAAACAATATTTTTAAGAGAAGAAATGCAAAACGTCCGATTGGAGAAGTGCTACATTTTCTAACACAAATCTACAAAATCATTTGTGAATGTTGGCTAGTCTAAAATAGCCGTTCCTGAGGTCCGAAAACCCAAGCCTTAAAGGCTCACAGACCATCTGATGTAGGCACGTTGGTAGACGCGATGGCTCCAAGCAGTTAGGAGGAGCTTGCATTTGGCGTAACTTCTCAGACCTTGCCTCCCTGCTGGCGCCCACTCGTCGCTTGGAGCCCTGCGCCTGAGCTAGAGCCCTTCGTAAGGGCCCTTTTCTTCACTCCCACCACCCTTGGACTGATGTCGCTGCTCTACAGCTCCCCGTCGCGTGGGTTCTTTCCTAATACACACCTCTCTCCCTCGTTTTCTTCACCAATATTATTATTATTATTATTATTATTATTATTATTATTATTATTTTGGGTATAGGCCTCTACAGACAAAGCTACACGTTCTCTTCCGAGGCCCAGTCGTATTCTATCCTGGCGAGATATAACTGTGTGTAATTATGGTGGTCAGCTTTTCGGCTGTATCCCTTCGTAAGACAAGGTTGTTAAGCATTGAATTATGAATTATCAGATGATAGAATGATGATGAGAGGTTATCGTGACATTTTTGAACCATCCCAGCATTCGCCGAGGGAAACCATGAAACTATGACCGAGAGAAACCACAAAATCCCCAGTCAGGATGGCAAGCCCGGGTATTGAGCCTGGACCTCCTGACTGTGAAGTCAGTGTGCTACACACTGAGCCGCTTTGCTCGGTTTCTTATTATTGTTCCACTACATCACGACTAAAGATGTTATGAGACGACTGAAAATAAAATCTACTCCAGGTTGCAATCAGCTACCTAAGGAGCAGATACAGGGACTGTCGGTGCCTCTACGTTGCGCAAAATGTGGGCTGTTCCAAATAAAGCAATTTCTTGCACCTCCCAGTCTTTTGAATTATCTGAGAGTTTATCCAAGTTCTTATACAAGTTTTGCGGAACAAATCTCAGAGCTCCGATGACTGTCGGTACGACCTGTGCTTTTACGCCCCACATTACTAAACCCTACGGGATTTTCACTGACTGCTGAACTCAGCCTTTTGCTGGCTAATGCAAGGTTCGGGCCTCCACTCTAATCAGTGGCCTGGTGTGCCAACCCAGCTTTTCTCCTGTACCCTCCATGGGCCGATAACAGGAAGTCCAAAGGTTCATGACCCTTCCCTCTCTACTTACTTCCCACTCTCCTCAAAATGGAGTACTTCTTCGTCGGACCCCTCCCCTTCAACCTATTCAGTAAGGGAGGCCCTACCAGTAGCTAGGCTACCACTAACATAGCTCTCAGGCTCATGGGGGTACTCAAGCTCCACCACCAACTGCAAGGTCGTGTACTCCCTAGGTGGAGTTATTATTATTATTATTATTATTATTATTATTATTATTATTGCACTACATCACGACTTAAGATGTTATGAGTCCGCTCAAAATAAAATCTACTTCAGGTTGCAACCAGCTACCTAAGGAGCAGATCTAGGGACTGTCGGTGCCTCTACAATACTTTGCGCAAAATGTAAGCAGTTCCAAATCAAGCAATATCTTGCACTTCCCAGTCTTTTCAATTACCTGGGATTTTAGCCAACTTCTTACACAAAGTATGCGGAACAAATCCCAGAGCTCCGATTACTATCGGTACGACCTGTGTTTTCACGCCCCACATTCGGCAGATCTCGATTTCCAAACTTGTATTTAAGACGTTTCTCGGCCTCCTTGGTAACATTTTGATCGCAAGGTACAGCAACATCGACAAGTAGACACGATTTTTTCGCCAAATCCCGGATAACTATATCCGGTTTGTTTGCCACCATCGTGCTATCAGTTTGGATTTGTGGGTCGTACAATATTGTACACAATCCAACAGACATCACGAGCTTTGGTGAGTGTTTCTACCACTTGGGGCATGTGTTTGGAACTTCGAGGGCGGTACAGATCTGCCAGTGGAGGTAGCTACACACCCTGTCGTGTCTTTTCAAGTATTCGGTCTTTACTAGGATTGGGCAATCTAAGACAACATGATTAATGACGTGTTCCTGAAAAATGCTGTATTTATCATCTTGGGTAATTTTGAGAACCGCTTTATCATAATGTCGCGTTCTCAACGCCTGATCGTGAGCAGCTATTAGAACTGCTTCCGATTCTGGATTTATTCTTGCTCTTTTAAGCCACATAAATGATTGATCTGCACATTGTTCATTCTTTTTAGATATTATCCATGAAGTAGTTTGTCTCTCCATGACTTCTTTAACATTTTTTATGTTTCACATTTCATGTTAAGTAGCATCAGAAGTTCAGTGTCTGTGTTATTCTGCGTGTCTTGCATAGTCTTGCTCACAATGCTTTTTGCTACACTTACAATGTGTCTGTTTCCCATTCTTCGGTCAGATTTCATGACCTGCCTCATTAGAGGGCCATCTTGATTGCTGACTACATACTTTCCCATCCCTACTAATGAATTTTGCCAGGAGGCTTCAATTTGTCTGAGGCCTCTTCCTCCTTCCTTACGTGACCCATAAAGCCCATGTACATAAGCTCGAGGGGGAGCGACATGATGCATTGTAAGCAGTTTTCTGGTTTTTCGATCCATGATGCTAATTTCTTGCTCAGTCCAGTCCACCAGACTGAAACTGTATTCGGCTACGGGCACCGCGAAATTACCTATTGCTGATATTTTACTGGACTTCACAGCGGACTGTAGGACAAGCCTCTCTCTTCTGTAATACTCCCTGCAAATTCGCTCTTTTATTGTGTCGTTCGAGATAGACTCACATTTTTCAATGCCCAGAAATTTGTAAGTTTTACCTGGCTCAAGATCGTGAATCACAGTGTGCGTATCAATTTCAATGTTCTCTGACGGTGTCACTTTGCCTCTCTTTAAGTTAATTTTTGCTCACTTGTCAAGACCAAACGTCATGCAGATGTCATTGCTGAATTCATTCACGACAGACAGCATTTGGGAGAGAATCGCTTCATTGTCAGCGAACACTTTAAGATCATCCATGTAAAACAAATGTGATACTGACCTTTCATCACAATGGAGCCTGTAACCAAAGTCAGTGTGCGACAACTGTCTAGATGGTGGGATCAAACTAATGCAAAACAGCAGAAGGGGTAGCGAATCTCCTTGGAAAATTCCCCTGTTTATCTGAATATTTCTGGTTTCTACTACTTCCTTACGCCGTGTATTAGTAATTTGGTATTCCACTACTTCATACTTGCCTTACAAAACTCAACAAATCTGGGATGAAATCGATGGATCTCCAGGGCCTTCAAAATCCAATCGTGTGGTACACTGATAAAGGCCTTCTGGTAGTCAACCAAAGTCATGCTTAAAATACCTTTTCGTTTCCTTATATCATTCAAGGCGACTTTATTTAGTAACAGGATTTCCTTACAGCCATAAGAATCTTTACGACATCCATTCTGTTCAACTGGCAGCAGGTGTTTCTTCTCT
>JAHLJT010009355.1:88865625-89238102 GCA_031308135.1 Acheta domesticus
AAAATACCAAGGTATAGAAGCTTGAACAAACGTAGCAGAAAGTCAAACACACAATTACGTAAATAAAAAAACACTAGCGTACCCGTGCGAGAACTCTCGCATGTTAAATCCCACCCTTTCCTTATGCATTTGTCTATCCGTCCATAAAGGAGAGTAACTACTAATGTACTTACAGAATATCAAACAAAATAACAATGCAATTGATGTTCGAAACAAATTTTCAATTAAAGTTTATTCGACATTTAAGAGAGATGTTTTTGGAACAATTCATACTTCTTTAAAAACAACATTTGAAGACATTTTTCAATCTTCTTTGAGAGTTAGCTTTTCGCTTTCCTTGATAGACAAATAATAGAAAAGGTTTTTACTCTTGAGAAAGCCAAGTAAAGTAGTGCGAAAATACCGGATCGGGCAAGAACAGACCTACTCATTGCAATTTACTTTCCGTGATTTGTTATGAAGAACCGAGTGGGTTTTGGAGAGTCAGGGTACCAGCTTGCTGGGTGAGAAATTGAAAAATTATTTGTTTACTAAAAAGTATTGAATTATTTTCTGCGTCCTCGTGTACCTCATGAAAACTATTCCGAGCCAAAAAATAATCAAAACTAATGTTTTCAACCTTTGAGTACTAAATACCATTTCTTAGCATTAGAAACAATTTAGTAGGCATTAGTAAGCCCACTTCGGTACATGGGAATGTTGCTCAAATGATGATTCCATTTTTAATATCTTAACGAACCGACACCTTGAGTTTTAATATCAAACAGTGTTTTATTTACAATATGAGTTTGCAGCTGGGCGTTGGTGTACATACTTCCAGATACCGCCAACATTTAAATCGTGCGTTTGGACTGCGATCGCTGGCAGTTGTCGGGGTGACTTGCACTATTCTTTCTATAATTTTAAATTTAGTTGCTTATTTAATTGATTCACCTAGTGTGTAGGCTAGTGCGTTTTGATTTTTGTTTTCTATTTATTTCAAGCTATTTTACTTTAGCTACTTTAAAAAGTTTGTTCTTTGTGTTGTGCCATAGCACAAGTTTTTCCCCCACTACCTCTGCGTACCTGTGGCGAGAACTCTCGCATGTTAGATCCACACTCATTCCTATCCTATTTCCATTCTAAGAGGGAAAGTAGTTAACGAAACGTGTTTATTTGTTTAAAATCTACAAAGGTAACTTGCAATGTACTAACACAATTACCAATAAAAATAAAAAACAATGCAATTAATGTGTAAAAGAAATTTTCAATAAATATTATTCAATATCATGGGGAATTTGCTTGGAACAATTCCCAACACTTACTTAAAGACATTTGAAGTAATTATTCAATATTCTTTGTCAATTAGTTTTAGTTTTTCGTGATAGACACAAAAATATTAGCTTTTTACTTTTGAGAAAGCTACGTGTCTGAACCCGTTGACTTGAAAATTTCCATCGAATGATAACGAAAATATTGTACAGGTAAAACACAAACACAGTCTTCACTCTTCACTGAACATCCACATCCCTCCACAATTAAGTACACAGCCCTTATAGACCATGAAAAAACGTTAATTGAATAGTTTCACTACACGCATAAGAAACAATCTTCATAGGTATCAAGCAACTATAATCGTACTTCTAGTTGTTGCTGGAGAGCAATCTTGAATTAATGATTATGCAAATAAACCTCGTCAGACTACAAAACTACGGTGTTAACAGAAAGCATAAATAAAAATTGTCGAATCTAAGCCTTCTAAGCATGTCGCCACAAACATTGCTATCAGCAGGAAGGACTGAAATATTGAGGTGGCCTTGATAGTATTGAAGCGTGGAACCGAAAAGTTAATTGAATGGATTGGAGAATGTGTCATCTTATAGACTATGGTGTGAAAAACGTATATTTAAGGCTTTTAGCCTCAAAATTTTACTTTTTAAGGCTCTAAAACGCTTTGTTTATAGGTTATTTGCCGGTATAGGTTGACATGTGATGCGGGTTGCATTTTACATTAATATTTCGATGCGTTTTACTTTCTCGCCTTACGAATACTTCGTAAGAAGAGAAAGTTATGTAATCGTGCGGCGGAAAACGGAGAATTTTCGCCAGAAAATCTCTTATAGCAGGGGTCTGGTGACAGAAAAGTGGATAAAACCTGTTGCTAAATTTAGAAAAAAAATTCGTATCTCGTGGTGTAGTCAAAATCCATGATTTGTTGCTTCTTCATACTTCAAAATCGATTGACGGCATTCCGTCCGTCTGTCCGTCTGTCCGTCTGTGGTCAACGCTAGCGCCTAAACCGTTCGGTCGATTTTCTTCAAAATTGATATTCACCAATGGTTTTGACTCGTCTTACGGCCTCTTGATTTTGAAACCGATATCTTAGTATTTGAGGATACTTACATGAAGCTCAGAGATTATTATTATTGAGATTTTATGAATTTAAAAAAAATGGCTCCAAATTTTTCGATTATATTTTGTTGTTGAATAGTGCGAAGAACGTTGAAGGGAATGACGTAGACATCATTTTCGTTTATAGGCTCTATTTTTCGAAAATTGCAAAAAACTGTTTAAAAACTCCAAAATTGAAGATAGAGATTTTCGCTTCAGACAAAGTCGGTTGTACAAAATTAGCACTACAAATAAGGTCATGTACCATTTTGGGAGAAACGAATAGTTTTTGCGTAAATTGCTATTCAAATTGACAAAAAAAATTTCTCAAAAACCGCTCCAAATTTTTTCTTTAAATTTTCTGCACGTGTGTAAGAAGGGAAGTTAAATATATAAATAAACTAGTGGTGCTATAGAATGGCACATACTTTCTCGCAGTAGTTATTTTCCAAATGCCGATCATCCGATAAATTATGTGGAGTTAACCGTTTACCGCTGCCTTTCTTGGTCATGTTTTTGTAAAGACATGTTTTTCGCATGTTGACAATTACCTTCTTCCTAAAGATAGAACTGATTCAAGATCGTTTTGACTGACTGTTTTGACTGTTTTGACAATATTAGGAGTTGTTCGGCAAGTCGCTCCCGTAGAGCGATTGGTTAATGCACCTTGGGGTTGAGATCTTCAATAAGGAAGGTACCGAGTTCGATCCCCCGAGGGGAATTTTAATTTGATGAATGTGATGTTTCAGGAAAAAAACACTGAAGAGTGTAGATACTTTATTGAAAATCATTTGAAGTACTTCTACTCACGAATAGATTCAATATAGAAAAATAGACAGGACTTGTCTGTGTTTTCCCTAACTGCGTCTTTTAAACTATTTTTCAACTCTGTTATTCGATTTCTGAAGCGTATGACATGTCAAATCAACTGTTGTCTAGTATATATCTGTATGAACCAATTTAAGTTTAATTATGAGCATATTAACGTTAAATTGTAATACAATATAACAAGAAGGCATGCGATGAACTATGATATCCCTAATGGTTCCAAAAAATTCTTATTACTTTCTCGCCTTACGAATACTTCGTTAAGAGATTCACCGCTGCCTTTCTTGGTCATGTTTGAAAGACATGTTTTTCGCATGTTGATAATTACCGGCTTCTAATGATAAAACACATACAATTACGTTTGACAAATATATAACTAATTGCGAGAAATGTACTGGAAATGTCTGAATATATTTGTTCAAATTTTTAACCTTTAACAATTTTTTTACTTCTCTTCTTGGATTTGTAAAGCGTATATACCATCGTATCGATTGTTTTTTATAGTGCATTTACCATTTTATAGGTCGGTTTTATTCTTTCGTGGCTCTGTTCGACATAGGCGGTGTTGGTGTGGCGTAGTGTTATAAGTGCTGTTTCGTTGACTTCGAGTCGTGCCTCAGTACGGAAAACGTTTTGCTGGTATAATACACTTTTGCTGGTTTATGAAGTAGTGGAATAGCAATAAGGACCGTATAGAGACATAGCGAGAAAGTATGTGCGTTGGAAGCACCACTAGTTTTTAGAAGAAATCATCCATATTTTTAAAGTCCAAAATGGAATTCGTCAAGTCTCCGTAAAATTCTCTTTCTTTAGAGCCCTGATTTATAAAGATTGGTTGCGTGTGAGAGCCGGACCCCAAAGGTATACTACTGAAATAATACAGGAGGACGATAAGTATAATATTTATTACACAGTCGAATGTATGCATACAATAACAAGACAATTTTCAACAAATTTCAATAATTTAACAATAACTACACGTACTTATGAGTACTAAAATCACAGAGTGGAAAGCGGATACGATTAAGATAATGTGAATTGGGCAACTGACGATCTATCATTGACAATTTTTCAAAGCGTCACTCACGGACTTTCCTGAAGGGACTTATCCGTACTGTAACCTAATTTGCTGGTGTTATTATACAATATTGAACATTAATATTTATTTATTATAGAAGTTATTCTCGCTGAATATTAGTCATAAACAAACTAAGCACAAATAAAATACCGGGAACCCTTCCAAGTCAGTACAGACTGTGTTGCCAGTCGCTACAATGAGCAAGATGCCATTATGACACATTCATTTAATGAATTTGACACAGAATAAGTAATGAAAGATTCCGTGCTCATTTTAATCGGTCCGAATCGTAGGTGCGACAAAAATATGAAATGAAATGGTTCCGCCCCTTAAAAGTGCCGCTCGGGGCGGGCCGCTCCTGCCGCTCTCACTACGCCACACCACTGAGTTCACCAGTATCGACAGTTTACAAGGGAGAACAACTTCAGAACGTTTGGAAGAAAGTTGATGTATGCCTTACACAGGTGTCTATTTTTTTAAAAATTCTGAACAAAGTAAATTTACATTCTATTTTATATTAAAATATTTAGTAAATGTGACAAAACTGACAGTTGACAATGACAAATTATTGTGGGTGAAGGTATCCCAGTGGTACATTTCACAGTCTTGTTGTGTCTAGAACAAGAAGAGACGACTTAATGCTTTTGGTTAGGAGTCAAGTTGTATTTATTTGGAATTGCAGAGTCATATTACTCCGACTTTTGCCATCTAGCGGTGTTCTTAGACTTCTGACAGTTTGAGTTTCTCCATATGAATTATTCTTTAGAAAATTATATCACCTTCCTGACCATTGTTCCTTAAAATAGTTACTAAATATATAATTTTAATTTATTGTTTCTAGCAGCTATCTTATTATCTTTGAATAAGAATGAAAATAATACAAATTTAGAAACATTTCTATCGATTTTTAAGTAGTTAATTTTTACATTTCAATAAGAAATTTTACTATGATCCAAACGCAAAAATACCAACAGAAGGTCCACAGAAATGTATACCTATATTGTAACCGTCACCTAGCGGTCACATCTGAAACTGGGGCCAACAAACGCAATGCGATGTGTCTGAATAAGAAATTGACGATGTTACGACGAGACCACAGAGATAACGCCACAGCATGTGAGAATTAGTATCGCATTTCCACAGTGAATGAGCACAGCCAACCAGGAAATTTCTTCAAATATTGCGGATTTTCGCCTAGAACTGGAAGAAATTCGACATTATAGATCAAGGCGCCGACGTGGAAACTTGAAGAGCGAAGTCCTGAGCTGCGTGGATTTGGCGTATATCAGTATTCCAAAAGCTTAATAAAGGTAACAAATTCTTTATCATGAAATTATTACTATTGGAAATAGTCTAGAACAAATGTTAATATGTATTAATATTATATTGATCATAAGAGCATGTGGTGAAATGATTGATTGTGAAATACTAATTCAATGAGAAATCATACGGATTGCTAACGTAAAATCGGAAGGAACCGTAAGTGAATATTATGCGATTTCTAATGGGGCAAATCGGACCCAACAGCTTTTATTTTATACTTGTATGAAGTAACTTCGATGCAGTGGACACCGACGTGAAGATAGCTGACCTTGCGGCGAGCCATCCGGAGGGCGCAGCATATTGCAGCCACAGCTGGGGCGAGCTGGTGAACTTCAAGAAAAATTAGAATATTTTAGTGAACTTTCATGTAAAGACATGAGCTCATAGTCTATTAATATAAAGGCTAGTAAATGCTATAAGTAATTAAAATATTGGATTGATATTCTTGTGAAGAGACATTACAATAATTATTTGAAGTAATTAATGATAGCTATATGTGGTATAACGAAGGTTTCTGAAAGGAATAATTAGATTCCAGAATTTATAAATAATTTTGTATATAATCGCATAGTCTTGTAATTTTGAATACTTTAGATATCAGTATTATTGCAGGGTAATTTTCGTGTGTATAAGTATTTCTTTTGTATACGTTGTTTTTTCAGGATTATATTGTTTTGTATTAAGTGTATTATTTGTAATTGAAGGATGTGAAATAGAAACTTCTCTTTCAAGGAATATTTAGATTTGTTACAACTAGAGTAGGTCTTTGACGAACCCAGATTCTAATATGTGTGTAGTTACAAATAGCTTGCATAGAGAGTGGTGTGATTAGGTGAGAAGTAATCACATATAGAGTGTCATTTGAAAGGTCACTCGAAGCCATTCGTTCTACTTCGAAGGAAAAGAAGGTAGGAACGGTGACAATAAATATTATTAAAAATAGACAAAATATCACTTAAGTATGCTTGCGTAAATTTGCACGTTCATCAATTACAGGTTCCATTAGAATTGTGTCCCTAGGCTATAATCCAGGCCGTCAGCCTTACAAACAGTGGCACTGTTAGTCTCAGATGTAGAAAACTACTTAAAGCTATTGATAATGGAGAATGTACCATAGCCATGTATTCAAGATATGATCTCGAGAACATGTATATTTACTACCCTACCTGCTCAATGCATAGTAAACAGTTCCCGTAACACGAATTAACTGGAGAATTAGAATGTGCCTCTTGAGGAATAGGCAATTTGCAATCTCACGTGCGAGAAGAAAACGTTTCGGCAAGCACCGATGTTCTCGTGTTTCTAAATGAACCTTCGAAATAAATCCTTATTCCAATCATCAATGTACGAGGACAATACGCACTATTTTTAAGGCATCGGGCAAGCACAAATTTACCTTTTAGATTTAAATTATTTGACAGAAGATGGTTGTAATATTTTAACCGCAATTCTAACACAATGTGTACATTTATTAGACAAAAGGGAATCCTGGAAGTCGAGTAACCATTATTCAGATGCACAGATACGGCCACGAGACTGCTATGCGAGGTTCGATTCCTGGTTGGGGGAAGGGGAGTAGAGCTGTAGCTTTCCATTACAGTCGTCTCGTCCGGTTTCACTGTCCTCTCGTCCGGTGCAAAGCAGAAGTTTTGGTTTACAATACCTTCTTATCTCTTGCTAGATAATGATCCGGCGTGGACTAGTTATATAGTTGCAGCCGTTCACTTCTGAGAATCAGTTGAAGTTAAGGATCGGTCTCGATGACCGCACCTCACCTATCTTTACTATATTTACTGTAGCTCTTCTATATGTATTTCAATAGTCAACTGTGAAAAAAAAAATACGGAGCAAAATATGACATGAAATTCTCTCAGTGAATAATTAAAAAGTATATTATTTTCTTGTTTTACAAAGAACAAACTCTTCGATTTTTCTCTTTATTATGCCTCTGTTAACGTGAAAAAAAATTGTGAATTCAATGTGAAATGAAATAACGAACATAAACAGTCTTTAATTTTCCCGGTCACAGTGACCGCACGTCACCGGTAACAGAGGTTCGAAGGCACGTCACCAGCTGATGGTTAAAAGAACTTCAGGAGAATACAGAGAAAACCAGAACTGTGATTAATGCTAGAGAGTGAAAGCACATCCCTATTTGCCTTTTCAAATTACCATTCTTAAGCATGCAAATGCCGATTTTCAAATTAATTCAAATAACATCTTATTCTTATTTAACATAGCACCCTACTCAAATAAACATTTAAAACAGTTTACTGTGTCGGTGACGTCACATTCAGCTACTAATTAGTTACTACTACTAATTGATTATAATCGATAATGGAATACACGTGTTACAACTACACTAGGAACTAGGAACACTTACAACTAGGTAATTGATCTATGCAATTTGCTTAGATTCCTATATAGCAACCCGACATTTCCGACTGTCGCCCAGTGCCCTCTCACTTTAATTCGCCATCTAACTAGGTCGCGCAACTTTATCTCGCAGATGCGCTCCACTTGCTCAGACTGTCGCTCGATTCGGGGCAAATCAAGAACGTCACACCTAGTTCACCGTGAACAAATGACGAAGTTGGCTCTAATTCTACCTTGTATATCAATGATCCAATGCAATCATTGTTTTATTAATATATTTTTGTATAAATAATTTAAATCTTTTTGATAAATGAATGCATATCAGTAAAAATTGACTGACACAGAGCTAAAATATCTCCACTAAAGTTTACGTTTACTTCAATTTATGGCTCAATACGTCCTCTGTTCATCGTTCGTTCATTTTATTTTTCAATAAATAATTTAAATATGTTTTAGATAAATGAATGCATATCAATAAATTTTGGCTGACACACATTCGTTTCATTTTATGATTCAATACGTCCTCTGTTCATCGTTACATATTTTTTCGAGAATATGTAAAACAAAATGTAAAATATGTAAAACAATATGTAAAAAAGACGCTCGATTCGGGGCAAATCAAGAACGTCACACCTAGTTCACCGTGAACAAATGACGAAGTTGGCTCTAATTCTACCTTGTATATCAATGATCCAATGCAATCATTGTTTTATTAATATATTTTTGTATAAATAATTTAAATCTTTTTGATAAATGAATGCATATCAGTAAAAATTGACTGACACAGAGCTAAAATATCTCCACTAAAGTTAACGTTTACTTCAATTTATGGCTCAATACGTCCTCTGTTCATCGTTCGTTCATTTTATTTTCAATAAATAATTTAAATATGTTTTAGATAAATGAATGCATATCAATAAATTTTGGCTGACACACATTCGTTTCATTTTATGATTCAATACGTCCTCTGTTCATCGTTACATATTTTTTCGAGAATATGTAAAACAAATTCCTGCATATTGTAATGACACGAACTGGTCCTAATTAGCAACCTTACAGTTTGTGTAATAAACACGTTGGTTAGCCAAAATAAGTAATACTAATGACACAAAATTGCCATCACAATTTGATACCTTCGCACACTATGTGCTTGGTACAGCAATGAATAGCAGGCCGCACACGCTGAATTTCTAATCAATTGACGTCAAACGAATGCCACATGCTGAATTTCTAATCAAACGAATACCGTGTGTGCACGCACGCGCTCGCGCACGCACACGCGCACACACACGTACACGCACACGCACACTCGCACATACACGCGCACACGCACACACACGCGCACACGCGCGTACACACACGCGCACACGCACAGGTACACACACGCGAACACACACGCACACACGCGCACATGCACACGTGCACAAACACGCGCGCACGCGCACACACACGCACATGCGCACATACGCGCACACGCGCACCACGCACACGCACACGCACACACACGCACACACACGCACACGCGCGCACACACACGCACACACACGCACACGCGCGCACACGAGCACGCACACGCGCACGCACGCGCGCAAACACACGCACACCGCACATACACGCACACGCGCACACACGCGCGCACACACGTGTGCGCACACACGTGCGCACATACGCGCATGTGCACACACGCGAACACACACGCACACACACGCGCACATGCACACGTGCACACACACGCACACGCGCACATACACGCACACGCGCGCACACACGTGCGCACACACGCACACGCGCGCACACACGCACACGCGCACACACATACCAATATTGCCCACGGAAACAAAACAAAATACCAACCACTCCCATCGAATCACAAGGCACAAAAAAACCACACTCCCTCCCATCGATTCCTGATATCATACAAAATTAATACAAAACCCAACCCCCTATCAAAAGGTAGACTACAGTCAAGACAACACTCTCTCGCCCATCACACTAGATAACACACACAAGGCACACAACACTCACACTCCCTCCCATAAAAAATATTTAACGCACACAAGGCACATAACACCCACCCTCCATCCCAATCAACCCAGATAACACACACGAGGCACACAACACCCACCCTCCCTCCCTCCCATCAAACCAGATAATACACGCAAGGTACACAACACCCACCCACCATCCCTCCCATCAAACCAGGTAACATACACATGGCACACAACACCCACCCACCCTCTCTCCCTCATCTACCCAGATAACACACACAGGGCACACTATACCCACTCTTCCTCCCTCCCATCTACCCAGATAATCCACACAAGCTACACAACACCCACCCTCCCTCCCTCCCATCAAAGCAGATAACACACAAGACACACAAGGCACACAAAATGCACAACACCCCATCAAAACATAACACAATGCCCACAACGCCTACCTTCTCTCTTATCTAACAATTTATCCCACACAAATCGCAGAACACCCACCCACCTTCCCTTCCTCCCATATAACCCACACAAGGAATACAACACCCCATTCCCCCTCGTATTAAATTACATAACACAGAAGGCATACAACTTCTACTCTCTCTCCCATTAAAACAGATAACTCACGCAAATCATACAACACACACCCTCCCTCTCATCAAAACATAACACACAAGGCACACAACACCCTCCCTCCCACCAATAAAACCATATAACACATACTAAGCACATAACACTCACCCATCAAAATATAATACACACACAACGTAGATAACAGCCACCCTCCCACCCATCTAACTATATAATCCACACCAGACAACACCCATCCTCCCCCTAATTGAGCCAGGTAACACACACAAGGCACAATGCCTACCCTACCTGCCAGCTAATCAAACTACACTCAAAAACCACAGAATGCCCACAGTTCTTATCTAATCAAACCACGCACAAAACCCACCCTCCTAGTTGTCGAACTTTATCTCATAGTGAGCACACAAACCCACTCTTTCTCCAATCGAACTATGTCACTCTTCCCAGTTTCTCCCGGCAAACCACATGACGTACAAGGTACCCATTCTTGCTGCCTGCAATCCATATCACACATACATATCAAACAAAATCCTCTCACCCTCCGAGCGATCCATACCACGGCCAAAATGTGTCTTCCCTACCAGCGATTCATGTCACACAATTGACACGTATACCTGCCAGCGATCCATACCACACATCATTAACATAAAGCCCACCAGTGACTCACTCCCTGTCTATTCCTCCCAAAACCCATTCCATCCCAGTTGCATATACCATATACTTGCCTTTTATATTTGATACGTTTCAGCACTAATAGAGAGTACTGGAGTGAAACTACCCTTTCACTCGTTGCATGTCATTCTTTTGTCACTGTTCTGCAGAACTTTGAGGTGCCGGTTTCAGGTCACTTCTACTTCTATGGGTCACCCATCCTCCCAAATCCATCTAAAAAGCCGTCACGGAATTTGCACGCTACATGGTCATCCACTAATCAGATATTAACCTCTTTTACAAACCTGTCCGCCGCAACTACGAACTGAACACTCGTTGGCATGCTGCGTCAAAACCATTCAAGGCTAAATCAATATACATCAATGCTTACACGACCTGACAGAACCTAAAAATTGTCACTCTCTTTTTCATCCGAATAAAGGGTCAGTCCTGTTAACTTTGTGGGGAAAAATTATCTAATTTTTCCATCCACTCAATCCAATCTTATCCTTTAATCTAGAACGTAACCATACCACTTCCCATTCTGTTTTAGTCCAATTCGAAGGCCATTTAAATCACGCGACCTGCCGTTTTGGTTACCGGTACCGGTCATTCAAATCGATATAATAAATCGCCAGACCCGAGGAGAGAAGGCCCGAAGACATCAGGACACTCACCCCGACACGGATCGACTCCACTCTCTGCATCTGGCATACTCTTATGCGCGCGCAAGTTTACAGACACAAACGCTTATTCACTACCATTTTCATTGGCTCATCACGACTAAAGAATTCTAAATAAATTCCCAACCATGTTCCCAATCGTCGAAAATACATATACAAGTGTATAACCGCCCACTATAGCCAAACATCCGAGAACCAACAAATCGATAATAAATTAACAACCTCTTAAGTTTGAAAGGAAGGGTTATTTCCTTGCATGGTTAAGTAAAACTTTTACTAACTTACGAAACCACCCACACAAACCATCCCTCCACTAACCTTTTCAAGTAAAAATTTCTTCTCCCAAGAATCTGTTAATCGAGATACCTCCGCTACTTTCTCGCAAACTACTGGCTGAAGAGAAATCGGCCCTCGTTCGTTCCGGTTAGTCTTCTACTGAAATTCGCCCTTTTTTCCCCTCAAGGCTTCCGCTCGCGACGGGAGGTCAGCATAGCGGTTGTGGGCAAGGCAACTGTCCCATGTGTTCAAGAATTGCGTACACCGAGCAGATTTAAGACCTGGAACAAATACAATTGCGCTGGATTTAGGAAAGTCGTTTCATGTAAATTTCGTTTCCACTTTGAACATTCAACCCAACAACAAAATTTAAACCATAATTTAAGTAATTTAAATTATTACTATTACCTTTAGCTCCTACAACAGCGTTCTTAAATCATTCAAATACTTTGAAATCTAGATCTAATTTTTCGACAGTGAGGTTAGAGAATAAAATGACATTTGAAAGTTTAAAATACTTGACATGGCAGGCAATCTAAATCACATTTCTTATAAATATTCTATTTATTGGGTTCGAATAAACTTACTAATGTTCGATGTAACTTTCTTCAATCACTTTCGATCGATAAACCTTCAATCTTAACAATCATTTAATGAAAGGCTCTGTTTTCGGACGAAGAAACAGTTAAAATTTTACAAGGTGATGGCAGTCCTCTATTTTGCTAAATGGAGCGGAATCCTGGTCGTTCAAAAATAAAGACCTTAAATCCTAGAAGCTTCAGGTATGAAATTTCTTAGATCGTTTACATGCTGCACTAGAAAAAACTAAGAAGTAATTAGGAACGAACTAGAGATACCAAATAACCGAATATGCGATCGACCATGAAGAAAAATGGAGCGAGCATGTCTTTCGTATCCCTATAATCCATTGGGCAAAAAAGTGTCGGAAGACCTAGGAAGATTTGATGAGATCGGAACAGGAACTAATCCGGAGGAAACCGAAGTATTACAAGTAGTGTCGAAGATTTTAAGCATGCGAACCGTTCACGACCATGTAGCTTACCGCAGTGAGAAAACCGTTGCATCAGGGACATCCAACGACAACTATCAACGAGTATTAGCTTTCAATGTATATTTATTGGAAAATGAGATTAAAGTTCCGCTCTTCTTATTCGACTTTAGGTTGGGTGAAATCAACTATTAAAATTTACGTTCTTAATAAACGCTAAAATTTTATCTCTGCGAAAAGATAGGGGTCGAAATTTCACGTTCTGAACGCTCGTAACATAATAATGCTCACACACCAAATTTTTAACAGAGGCGTGAACTTCTCATCAACTATTAGTCCTGATCTACTTTATCACGAAACTTGGCAATGTGAAAGTAGACAAAATACCATTCAGTCGTATAGAACTAACTCTCAAACATTTTTCTACTTTCAATTTTAAAATGCAGGTTGCCATTACTTTTTTCGCACAATTACGCTACGATTGTCAAGATAACAATTAATAAAAATTAACTAGATTATGAATACGATTTTTACGAGACATTAGGTAACGAATTCATTTTTTGACTTTCATAATTTTTTTCCTACACAGAATCTAATCGTTAAGAAGAGACCTACCTTCCTGGCAATCCGGGAGCAAGCCGCGTTCATCAAATGCACGTTTCAGAAGCGGTCTTCCGCCACTCATTACTCCCCTACGACTGAAGTGATGGAAACAACCATTAAGACGACGGTGGCCTTTCGCGGTATTTGGCTACGGACATTTCGCAGTTTGAAGTCATTTGGAACCAAAGAAGAGCCCCAAACTAAAAATTGTAAGGTACGATTTAGAATAATTATTAATACGTTTAATTAGATTTTATTGTAAAAAAATATATATTTTTGAAGATGCATAATCTTATCTAGATAAAGCAATCACCGATTCCTTTGGTAACCATTAATTACTGATGTAATATTTATGACAACGTAAATGATGTGATGTATCAACAGCTATAAGTTCATAATTACTACAAACCAGTGGCGTGCAGTGATAATTTTAGTAGGGAAAGCACTTTTGAAATCCAAGGTATAAAAAACATAAAACAGTTAAAGATGATGAATAACAAAATGTGAATATTAACCCGGGCGTCTTGCATACGAACGTAAATGGTCGCCCGGAAGTAAACAGACCCCAGGGAAAATTTCTTTGGCTAAATGCCGTCAAACACTATAAACAAATATAATTTGGTATTTATGTGGCTTACAACTTAACCTTATTTATCGAGTACTTAGTTATTTAAAATTATTAACAAATTTTTAAAATCCATCAATATATTAAAGCATTTTTTTCTTTCATAAAATGAAAAATAAGTGCATAAACTTTAATATATGGTAAATGCTAATTTGAAAATGTATCTACAGAGTTCAGTAATAATGTTTTTCACGACCTATACAATGGATATGATGTCCGTTCTACTGTTTTCTTGCACTTTTCACATTTTCTGGATGCTCTGCGGTTTAAATTCTTCGGACAAATTTCACGTCCTGTTAGTTCTCTTTCTTGCATCTTATGTTTCTTGTTTTTGCTCTGAGTGCAAATATTGTATTATTTTTGGTATCAACGTGGTATTTTTGGTATTATTTTTGGTAACAATTCCGGTAGAATTCATCTCATCTCAGGGCACAAGGGCGAATGCGTTCCAAATTTCGTCTGCAATTCTCACGTGTGGCGATTCCTCGAAATATCAGTAATGTTTTATTCTTATGAAAGTTGATCGTGCCTACATCGAATGTACCACCGGAAACGAAGATTATCGTAAGAGATCCGTGGGCGTTGCACCGCGCGGTCGGCTCTGCCTGTCAACGCGGGTTGTTCCCACTTTCCTCGCTAGATGCCATGACTACTGCGCGGAATGAGTTCACCGATTGCATTCCCTTCTCGCAAGGGAGAACTGCAGAACAGTACGCAAAGAACTAGTTTGTTGACAATACTTTCTTAACTTAATATAAACGTTCTCGATATTACTATGCTTTATACTTTCATTGTATTATAATGTAGTTGGCACGTACGTAAAATACCCTAAAAAAGCCAAAATAATAAATCCTTTCGAACTTGAAATTGCTACCAGGCGATCACAACGGAACGAATTGTCATATTCATTATCCTCGCGCCCTCACGGACCGACCCGACTTTGCACGAGGCATGACGAAGTCGAACGCCTGCACCTTCGAAGAACGAAGCTTCGCTGACGTCACGAGACGAATTTACACACCGTTTTGAAAACATCGATTGTTACGGTTCATCGAGTACGTAGCTCAGAATCTGAGTTGAGCAAACTGTTTTGCTCTGGCCATAAGCAAAGAATATTTTAAATATAGAAAGGATTTTTCTGTGCTTTGCTTAGGGGAATAACTCATTCCCTTCATTCCATGGAATGTACGCCACTGCTACAAACACCTTGAAATCATTCAGGTAAAGTACTGTAAGATGTATAGTCGTTAAACCTCTTAGTTGTTAATGTGACTCACAATAAAATAAAAATAAAAACTTCACAATTTTATTTTTGAAATGAAATTTTAATTAATTAACACTAAACCTTTCAACTTAACAATTTAACTTCGAGGTGAGAGGCACGGTCTTGTCTGTGTGAGTAGCGGGGTGGGAACCCTCGAGAATTTTTTCCGTTTCATTTACGTGGACGTGACGAATTTTGATTTTAAATTCACACCAAAGTAGTCAAGTGGTCACCAAGTGTGGTCGCCTCCGCGGACTAGTAGTGAAGTGTCCTTCCTCCGTGGTCTCGCTGGTGAAGTCTTCGCTATCCAGTCCAGCTTCTCTGCCGTCTAGTCTCTGATGTCCCGTCTCCGCCATAAAATTAATTTTATCAATGTTTTTCGGCCACTGCCAGTGCATTTCGAGTTTTGTTTTGCAGTGACCACTGAACATTCTTCAAATTCCGTTGTAACATTACCGAGATACACTGCTTTCGAAGAAAGAATTAGGACGTGACCATTTTCTATCGAATTCAGCTCTTGAACTTTTCTGTAAATCTCGTAATCGGTTCGGAATTTGCCTTAGAGTTTGAAGATTTATTCTCCAATATGACTAATTTGTTCATTCACGTATCTTTGGCTTTACTACTCAGTCATCCCAAACAGTCGTATGACAGAATTTTATCTTATCCCAATTTCACTCTTGTAATATTTGACTTTCTATAAAATGCTAATTAACTCTTTTCTACTCTTAAATGTTTTTTTAAACATTTCCCAGAAAGGTGTTCTCTAAATCCATCCCTACGTCACAGGAAAGTGAAGTTTTATGAGAGTACTTCATTTGAGATCTGACTGAGCAAAAGTTTTTGAAGTCGATAATTATAATTTGGTATCTTAACTATTATTTCAACTTACTGTTCATTATTCACAGAAGTGTTTCGCCGGAAGAGATACCTCTTCATTCCACAAGAACTAATTGGGCCCACTTTATTCGAGGCACCCGCTTCACAGAGCACTGAAGAGTTGAGCAACTTCTAATGTGCATAGGATCTTCCTCCTGGAATTCTTTATTTGCGTGGATTCGGACACAGAACCAAACTGCTTCTGCGAAGTGTAGGGTAAGGTCAAGGATGGAATGGGAAGAATGTAGCAGTCGAGAGGCTGACAGAAGGGGAGTTGAAGTTGGAAAAGGAAACAGGCGCAAGACATCAGATTACTACATGTTAAATGGAGAATAATTGAAGGTAAAAACGAGCAAAATTAAATATGAAGGTCAGGATGGGTGCTGAATAAGGGTTTAATTTGATCGCAGATAATCTCCATTTGTTTGATTCCTCTAGAGAGAGACAGAATAGAATAAGGCAGTAGGACCGAAGTAAAGGAAAAATAAAATCTGGAAAACAGATAGTGGATAAACAGAGTAACGCAACGAACGGAGAAAGTTTCTCAGACTTGACAATGAAAGTTTCACAGAGCTGACAATGAAAGATTCACCGAGTTGACGTGAATTTGAAAGAGAATGCTGGAAAAGAATGAAAGAGAGAAGCGAAATCTTCAGGACAAGAGGATATTTCACAAACGAGGGCATTTAAATTATTATTGAGAGAATGATCAGAATGAGGGGTTAATTAGAAGTTGCGAAAAGTGGAATAGTCGATATATTGAAAAAGTATTCACAATGATGCACACACATGTTCACACCTCTAACTACCATAATAAAAAGGATACAACTAACGGAATGGCGTTACGCAGAAAGCGGCTAAATTCACGAAAATGCTAGAGTTAAGAAATGGCGTTCTCTGGTCAGCTGATCACTATTCCTTTAATTATTACTATGCATCCTAACAATGTTCGCAATTTGCTGTTCTCTGCGTGTAGAGAAGCTAAATCAAATAGTGTTGTACTTACGTTCTTACATTGCAAAAATTGATCAACTATTTATATTACTGATCAAATTATAAAAACATAATAAGAATTACTTTAAATGTACGTCCCACACATCTCATTTCTTATATTTTAAGATATGTCACACGATTCAGTCGTTTTAACTCTTGTGGCTTTGGTTTATTGTATTATATTGACTACATCCTTATGTATACATAAACAATTTAATTACAGTTGAATTCTAATTAACAAATTAACATTTACATTAACACATTTACCTGGTAGCATTAATTTCACATTGATTTAACTGTTACATTCTCAGTGTAGGTCTACATCTTTAATATAATTGCGATTTTAGTGTTGTTTTTTTTTTTTTTGCTTAACGTCATTCAAATATGAAAATTTTATACCCTTTGTACAATTACGTACTGCAGAAACCACCTTAGGGTTACAGGAGATTAGAACCCACCTGCTTAGGGTTACAGGAGGTTAGAACTCCTTTCTATACTAGTCTTTCGGGCAAATATAAAATAAAATAATTATTAATTTGTTTTCTCTGAAACACAGGTATTAGTTAAACACAGGCCACTACTACTCTTAATTACAAGAGTCATGCACCTTGCGCTTAACTCCATTTTACCGAACTCTGAACCAAACACGGAGCCGACCGACTCTGAACCAAACACGGCGCGTGGATATGGAAGGACGAAAGAACCCCCAGCGCCGGCGGCGGGGCTGGTGGCGCCGCCACGCGAGGGCGGATGAAGGCGTCCGCGCGCTTTGAAGGCTCGCCGCCCTCTGCAGTGGGATTCGGCGCACGGCGGGCGGCGCGGGGAGGCCAATCACGATATTCATGCGGCCGTCTCCTCCCCGCCGCGCCGCATTCATGGCTCGCCCGCAGACGCCGCTGCCGCTCTGCGAAGGAAGGTTGTGAATTCTTGACTCACGCGGCTGGATTTATTTTTTTATTCTTTTGAAAGGGGTATTTCGATTATCGAAATTGCAAATGCGTGTATAATTAATTCATATCATGTAATGATATTTAAATTTATTTTTGGGGAATTGATTTTATGTCGAATAGGAAATAATGGCGATAATATTAGCATATTCGCTTTTAATCCATGACAAAATAAAACAGTTGAAATTAATACAATTATAAAAAGTTATCAACCTCTATTTCAATGGAAATTGGAACAATTAAAAAATTCAAATTTAAAATTATGTTAATCCACTTATTTACCAGGTGATGCAAGTAATATTAGTAAAACTGCAAGGTTTTTAAATAGGTTTGTAGGGGAAGGAAAAAGCAGATCACTCAACAAGTCGCCAACTCGTTGCAAATAATATAATACTGTATCACTCAATCTTTTAATTTGGTTGTGACGTTTGCACCTAACCAGCTAAAAGACGCAAAATACAAATAATACAAAAAAAACATTCGTGATATTCACCAAAATGATGATACATATCTCATAGCATGTTATTTTATAAGAAACTAATTGTAAGAATTCATGATAAAAACTATGAATCACGTGAGAATAATCATGAAAATTCAAAAGTAATTATCATTTCTCAGATGGAAATAAACACAGAAACAAATATTTTATTCTATTAGCGTTGTTGCTTCTTCAAGATATCATCCACAATAGTAGTATCAGGGACTAAATTCACCTATTTTAAGGGTGAATTGTGTTTAAATGATTATCTTATGCTTCTCTTTTTCACATTTCAAATTTGGTTCAAATTGTATGAACAGATATGCGATTGTAAATATTACTGTACATGTATATAAATGTATGACATGTATGACAAAATAAACATTCCACATGTTCAGGTGGAACTGAAGATTTTTTGCTAAATTTTAAACTTGCTTGATTTACAAATCTATAATCCTGCCGAACCTACACTGTTCTCTTTTATCTTGCTTCGATCACTCGATGAAACGCCAAGTAGAGGAGTTGCGTGGGGGCGGTGTAGCCGTCGTGGGAGGGAAAGGGCGCGGTGAAGCGAACGCTGCCCGCGCAACTTCTGAGAAGGGCGCTCTCCAGCGGAGCAGCCCACACCGTCCGATCCGCGCCGGCCGCTCTTCTCTCATTCCCCTCGCCCGGCCCCCTCCCTTCCTTCCTCCGCCGCTCACGCACACGCCGACGATGCCGTTTCCACCACAAGAAACGACACCCTCGGTCCCTTGCGATGATTATGCGCTGACATTGCTGACTTCACAGCATCCTTCATCGGGGGGTCCGAGGGTTCGAGTTCCGACCATGACAATCGTTGGGGCAAACGGCAATTTTTGACATTCGTTGGAACGAATTCTACCACTGTCAGGAGGAAATTTCTAGCGGGCAGTTGCTGTGATCAGTAGTTGTCCCTGGTTTTTCCAATCAATTCTAGACGAATGTCAGAGCAGTATCCTAACAATCGGCCCACGAACCTCGCCCGATCTTTCATTCCTCTTTCTTGAATCCTCGTCTCCTCTTTATACACTCCCATATACTCTTACGTGCTCTACACGACTTCGGGGTGGGGGAGATGCCTGTAGAAGAGAACTGCAATGCTGGGGGAGATGCCTGTAGAAGAGAACTGTGAACAATAGAGTACGGCGCCGGATCTCACATTCTTGCCGGGGAACAATGCAGCCGCCGGCAGGGATATAACACAAGGTCTCCGTAGTTCACGCTCCGTCACATTGATCTCCGTAGTTCACGCTCCTCGCATAAATAATCACGCACTCGGATCCTCGACATCCCTTCAAGATTTCCTATAACTGCACTTTTCCGCCAACTCAATCACACGATTTGCTTACATATCACCTCCAACCTGAGCCCTCAGGCACAATTCACTCGTTATATCTATCTGACACCCATGTAATTTACAGGCAATGATCACTTACACATTCAACTTACCTCTGTTCCCACCCCGATTATCCTTGACATTCATTGTCCTCTCTTCCCTTCCTCCGCTTAGCGCGTGAACAGGAGGCCAACAGTCTGGGTGTACCTCCGGAAGTGGTGATAATTATGCGAGATCGATTCTAAGATTATATAGGTAACAATAATAATAACAAAATTCACCTGCATTCCATTAAGTGTATTTCTTCAACTATAAATCGTTCCGACCGCCTGCCACACCCCTAATCGTCACACACAAAATGTTACAAAACATTCTTTGCTCCCATCTTTACCGATACCATTATCTCCATTGCCATCCCCGATTCACAGCCTTCAGCTATACTCCTTTGCCACTGCTTCAATTACCCTTATCTGCTCATTCACCTGTGTTTTCCCTACTTTCAAGGTTTTTCTGGCCCACGTAGTGTTCCTTGCCTGTTGTCTGCATAGCTTTCACCACTTCCAGAACTATCGGTGCCAGCATTACCTTCACCTTGATCACCTCTTTTAAAAGCTTAGCGCTTATTCTGACTGGGGCAATGTGCCGCTGGAGAAGACACCTGCTGAGGAGAAAACACCGCAAGCCCACGTGTAGGTCGGCAATTAATCTAGAAGTGTTTGAACACCGCCACCTCCCGGCTCTAACTTGCGCTAACGAGATTAATGATCATAGATGTAAAAGCTCCCGGAAACATGGTTTACTCTCACTCCATTCCTAATAATAGATCTCACGAATTTATTCTTTTCCATGAGGGAATTAATTTTCAGGACGTTGAATTTCCTACGTTCACTATAGCCGAGGTTCAGGTTCACTACAACAAATCTTCTTATGCTTGTTTATAATGTAAATGAATCGGGACCAGCGACTGAAGTTGACTATAACTGAGGGTTCATCCTATCCGAGTTCACTGTAATCGGAGTCGACTGTATATTTCTCTTTTCGCCCTTATGCTTTTCACCGTCTTCACTTTCCCCACTATTTCGATGATGCGACCTCATTGCCTCTTCTCAACCTCCCCTTCTCCACGTGTGGGAGCTGCAGGCGCCGTTGCTCAGCACAAAACGAAGAAGCAGCAGCGGGAGCTTGCGAGCGAAGAGGTGATCCGCGGAAGCGGCGGAATCGATTTGAAGGCCCCTCCCTCTCCGCCCCTCTCCTCTTCCCCTATTCCTTCCTCTTCTTCCTCTCCCACTTTTCTGCGTCCCGCCTCACAACGCGCCTTATGTATTCAGATATACTGCGATTCTCCTTTCAGGTGATTTGATGTATAATGTATGGTAATTTAATGAAATGGAAAACCGACGTAATGGAAAACCAAAGGATCTGGGACGGAACGAAATATGATTGCTGTTTTCTTTCCTGGATGTGTTGTAGAACGCAGGGTAAAACACAAAGTATTCTGTTTCATAAAGAGTTAGAAATGGAGAAATGTTATTCATGATGTGCCAGAACTGGAAGAAAACGAATAGTGCACAATAGCAAAAGAGTAAAGTTGAAAATCTACAAGAGAAAACCTTCTCTTGGTGTTGCTGACACGCAAAAAATTATATTCACTAATACGCTCGTCTAGTTTAAATTCAAAATAAATATTAATTATGACGGATGCAAGAAGAGAAAGTAAATGTAACTGATAAAGACAATGTGAAAATCGTAGTGGAAGACTCGCGACAGAAACAAGAACACTAAAAAGTTATGAGCAACAAAGCATATTAATGAACGTCATAATGTTTAGGACATAAACAACATAACATATGTATTTCATGTTTGGAATAAATAGGAATTATTGGCGCATGGGAAGGGGAAGCAAGCAACATGATGAACATGAAAAGCGGTCCAACATCTTATATTGGCCAATATTAAAATTTCGTCTGTATCTTTTTCCAGTAACCAATCAAAAGTCTATAAGATTGAATAAATTTTAAAATAATTAAATAGTTTTAAAGAACTTGCCCCTTTGCCAAGACAACTATTTAAACATAAAAATTTGAAAATAATTTTTCAACATAACTTCCACATATAATGGTGCATTCCATTTAATCCAGTCAAAGCTGTAGTAATGTGAAGGAATACAGAAGCGTACTCACGGTATAGGATTGCGGTTTATTGTCGCAATGAGTGTGACGAAGAAATAAAAGACATCACACGTCTTCCATTAATTAGTTTCTCTTATTTAATTCTCCCAGTCAAATGTCGTCTCGCTCATGAAGTTTTATCGTTTGTCTTTGGTTGAAGATCTGGTTTAAATCCACTTTTCACAAAATTTTAATTTTCATTGCTTTATTCAGGTCAAATCACAGTAGTAATGAATTAAACAAGTGACTGACATATGGACACCGGTCCTCTTCATTGTATAACGTGCCTTTAGTCCATCCAGCACTCTAATTAAATTTAGATAGCTTCCCGATTAACGTCCAACAATAGTCAATACGAATTTTCAAAGTCTTTTTGGAGAATCGAATCCAGAAACACCTACTGGAGAATCTGGTGTATCAGTCACTGCGAAGATCAGGATTATATCATTAGTATTTTCCAGCATTCGAACTTGATTATCCCGGCATTTTATCACATCCGGATTTCTTTATTTCTTTCTATAATGTTCTACCTCGCTGATGGGAGATACGGTTCTCTCTCGTATTCACGACTCCTTTCCAACAGTGCCCTCGTAACCGATGTTATTGTCGGATGTGGGGGATTCTCGTAGGATCGTGGCATTTCTGAAGATTTCAGGAACAAAAGCACAAAGCCGTGACCGCAACACAACATATAATTGGATACACGTTGAATTCAAAACAAAAATAACATGATGATAATACCATTGACACTCAAAAGAACAGCAAACATTTAACAATATTCTCAGAAAATATCAGAAGTAAAATCCACTCTAAGAAACTACATGTATCCTTTAAATACATAACCAAACAAATGTCTACTAAGTAAGCAATGTGAAGTATGCAATTTGTAGAAATGGTAGTAATACCATTTATGAAACCTACTTTCAATTCCAACATGCAACATTCAATCTAAAAAAGTTCATTATACCTTGTACTTCAGATTTCTTAAAATCGGTTCTTCTTTTTATAAGAATTGACCATAAAAATAAGTTAAATGAACAAGTTGGTAAACATTGTGAAGCTTTCACCATTCCTTGGCTTTCATAACCATTCTCTGTTGCGTCACACACCAACAACTCAAATTTGTCTTGGTAGCCTGAGATCAGTGTGCACATCGATTTACTATATTACTAATATTATAATTTAATCATTAATTTCTCGAGATCTGTCTCTCGCCACAAATAGGAAAGCATCTAACATATTCACGATACCAAAACTAGACCAAATCTATTGAGGCCGAAAATATTTCATTTACTTATTTGTGAAACAATTTCTTTTGCAGCAAGTCTACATATGAATACAAATACATAAAGAATCTTGAATTATTTAGAAAATTCAGCTAAAAAAACAATTTCAATATTCAAGATCCACAAAATTCATAATTTTACCATCTTAGACGTTTTTTTACATGTAGGAGTCCTTACTGAACATTAGTATGTACGGGGCGTGGAACACCGAGGTTACACGACCTCGTCGCATGGCCCGACAAGCACCATTCCCTCCTATTGCGAAACGGCGAACTCGAGGTTTCGTGCCATCGTGGTAGTTCGTGGCGAAATAAATCTAGGAGGAACTATGAAAGATCGGATAACGACCTCAGTTCAGGGGCTATAGCCTCCAGCAAACGGGCGAAGCTTGCAGCGGACCGGGGCGGCGGCTGGCGCCCGAGCTTACGCCTATGCGCAGCACAAATTCTCTGTAACGACGCCAAATTCAAAGTCCTAAGACACGGACGCAGCAATCCCGTCGACAGTTCCTCCTCCAGCTATCGTCACCATAACACCTGCCTCCCAAACTCACTATCTCCGCCTCGTTACTTCCCCACAACCTCTCTCTCCGCCGTTCCAAAACCTTCCCCTTGTCCGTTCGCCCCCTGCCCACCCCTCCGCGCGCGCCACCATTACCAGGTAGGGGTTACTCCCCTCCTGCTGCTGATAAGATGCCGGTGTCGGCAGCGGCGGCGCGAGCGCGCGGTCGCCTGCCAAATTCGAAACTGAACGCTCAGGTTTGGCGAATCTTCAATAGACGTCCCATGTCAACCATTGATAGGTAAAGGTTACACCCTAAAGCATGTACTGAAACTTACTTTTTAAATCGTGCGTCAATTGTGTCTCACGCAGTTCCACGAAGTCTGGATTTTCAGAAACTTCTCTCTCGCTTGCTTGGAAAATTCTTACATGTTTCTATGAATTCTTGAAGAATAAATCGTCCTACCATTATTATATAATACTTTATTAGTTCAATACTTTTTTTCTTTAATTATTGTGTCAGATATTGATTGTCCAAGATTTAAGAGGCCATCCGCCCATACGTTATACTCAATCTTAATTGGAATACACACTATTAACTCGGATTTTGGCAGTTATTTTGTTTGTAAGTGTCCAAATGCACCATCAGCTTCCACGTTTTTGTTCACATCTCCCAATTCTGATGACTACTTTTTTCAGTTATTTTGTTTTTTTGTTTTCTTTTTTGGGGTTTTGTGTTCTATCTTGAATACCTTGAAAATCCTGAATAACTTAAGTGACCGTGTGTTCGAGGAGAGTGCCAGTAGTTTGTTTTCAGAATATTTTATGAGGTCCATTACCCAAACATTCTCAGAACATTAGTAAATATTAGAAGTCATATTTATTTGTATGTAACTTAAAAATAAATTCGATAGACCAGTTCCTCTTTTCTACGGAACGAATGACACAAAATAAATTTTCTAAACAAATTCAAAATAAAATTACCCCGATTGCGATAGCCGGAAGACAAAATTTGTAGATTCAATGGGCCACGAAGCGTAATATGTAAAAACGTTAAGAAGGAATGTATGAGGGCCAGTCAAATTAAAACAAGACTACATAACAGGCATGGCATGGAAGTTGGTAATGCTGATAGGTGTGTATACAAGTGCCCTCTTCGGGTAATCAGGAATGAACAGCACGAACGTTCACTGCTTTGCCATTTGTCTGTTGTTTTCTCGAAGTTAGATCAGCGATTCTGTGCGCGTCCGAATTCACTATGGGAGCCGCGAAAGAGGAACAGCGGGGTGTAGCACGTTTATGACAGCACAAAGAGTGACAGGAGGTGAAATTAATGCCGGAACGTCTGTTGTGTGTGGTGAAGAAAACATATTACATGAGCGTGTTGTTGGGTGGAATAAGCGATTTTAAGATGGTCGAGTATCATTGGAAGAAGTTCGTAACAGGCTCATTGTCATGGCTCTTTCTGTCATTGCTGCGGTGTATGTTGCCGTCAAATGTGTCCGACAACGCACTGTGGAAACATTCGACTTATGTTGAATATTAGTCACGGTACCACCCACGCCATCTTGTCGGAGCATCTGAAAATATTTTTCTTTGGAAGCGTTGACTATCTTGTCTCACAGTGGGATAAATTTATAAATAGTAATGGCGTTATTACATTTATAATAATGAACGTACTTCCTTTTTTCCCATCTGCCTTACTGACCCTTCTAATGGCGTCCGAGGGCCTGCTCTGTTGGAGCCCCCGCTGGCCTCCGGTGCCCAGGTGCGAGAGGAAGCGCCTTCCGATCAGCCGTCGCCGGGTGATGGGCCTCCGGAGGCGGAGACGCGGCGCAGGCCATGCGTCACCCGCGGCGGGCGCGTTTTCGGCCGAGTGGCAGGCAACGTGCCGCAATATATCCCGGGCGGAGGCGTACGCCGGCCGCGCGCGCCGCCCCTCTCGGTCGCGCGGCGGCGGGGGCGGCGGCGGGGTCCCCATCGATTATCATAAACAGAGGTCGAAGCCGCTGGCCCCAAAGCGACAGATAGCGCGTACGCTCCCCATCTCGGCCCTCGCCGCCTCCGCCCCCTCCCCGCCTTCCCCTCTTGCTGCCACCGAAGTCAGCTGCCCGCTGCGTCGCGCTACCTCGCCTATCCAGTCATAAGCAGGCTTCAGAATTTTCCCAGAATTATCTGTTTCTTCCACAGATTGACTGATTGATTAGTACTCCCAGGTGCATCAACAGCTTAGTCTCGTGAGTGTTATGCAAGTTTTTTATCGCGGGAGACGGCGGCGATCTTCCCCCGATGGATGGTGAGATCCGACGCCCCAGCCGGGACAAGTTCTAAGCTCCCAACATCAGTGATAGTGTAGCGCATGTAAGTTGCGTGTTAGTAATTGAGGATAGGGTAAGGAAGAAGGAAGGAAAGATCGCGCGCCGTCCATGGCCAGTTTGTTAGGGTACCTCTCCGGCATTCACCTTGTGTTGATCGGAGAAACCACAGAAAACAACCGATCAGAGCAGCCGGCTGCTAGAATTCTCTTCCAGATAGCGGCTGAATTCCACCTAGCTATCTAGTTGTCAAAAATCCTGTCTCCAGAACTTGAATCCTAGGATCTCCCAGTCAGAGGCATTGCGTTGATTCATACCCTGAGTTATCTATGCCGGTATCTTCCACATACAACATACACTGCCTTTTCTCTCTCTCCCTCTCTCTCCTTCTCTCTCCCTCTCTCTCCCTCTCTCTTTCTCTCTCTTCCTCTCTTTCTTCTTCTCTCTCTTCTTCTCTCTCTTCCTCTCTCTCTTCCTCTCTCTCTTCCTCTCTCTCTTCCTCTCTCTCTTCCTCTCTCTCTTCCTCTCTCTCTTCCTCTCTCTCTTCCTCTCTCTCTTCCTCTCTCTCTTCCTCTCTCTCTTCCTCTCTCTTCCTCTCTCTCTTCCTCTCTCTCTTCCTCTCTCTTCCTCTCTCTCTTCCTCTCTCTCTTCCTCTCTCTCTTCCTCTCTCTCTTCCTCTCTCTCTTCCTCTCTCTTCCTCTTTCTTCCTCTCTCTTCCTCTCTCTTCCTCTCTCTCTTCCTCTCTCTCTTTCTCTTCCTTTCCCTCTTCCTCTCTCCCTCTCCCTTTTTCTCCCTTCTAGTCTATCCTGCCCATGTATTTCGATCGCTTTCACGCTTTTCTCCGACTCCTCAAGCTTTTGTACACTCACTGCCGTTGGTGTCTCTACTAACCCAGTCTGCTTCCACGACCTAGTGACTTTTCGGATTCTTCGCGCGGAATCATCGCCTTCCATGTTCAATCTCCTGCCAGCCTTTTCTTTGTATTTATTATTCCATTGCTGCTGCTGTGTCCAGTGTTCTGCTGCTCCTCTCTGCCCACCGTGATGGCCTTTTACCTCATGTCAGTATCCTCCATGGTATTTACGCTTCTATGTACTTGTCCGAATTGGTCCGGTACACCCCATTTCTGCCCAACTGCCTCTTCTCACTCCCATCACTCTTAGGGGGCTGATACCTTTCTCGTCTCTCAGTTCAGGAAAGTTCAATATCGTCTATCAGGATACCATCGTCAACTTGTCCTCCCCGTGTTACGTTTCAACCGCACCTTCCCCCTCCGACACTGGACACTGTAGTCCCCCTTTACTGCTCTTGTCTTCACCTATCTTTTCTTTCATCCGACGATGACACTGTAGTCTCCCTTTACTGCTGTCTTCACCTATCTTTTCTTTCATCCGACGATCATGCCATTGACTGTGCTCGCAGTCTACCTGATCGACCTCGCTACTTCCTTTCCCTAATTTTCTGATTTCTGATTTCCTGTGTTGTTATATCTTCATTCGCGCCTTTCCTTCGCTGTCCCTAACGCTATGTACCCTTTCCTTAATTCTCCGATCTCGACGTCGCCCACTTCTTTAAAGTGACACATTCCATCCGTTATCACCGGGAGAGGTGGCTCAGAGCTTAGCTGATGTCACTGCAGTGCCTGTGACCGGTTGGTCCTAGTTTCGAGTCCCAATGATGGCAGGATTTCGACCCTAGCTGGCTAGGTCAAATTCGGTCGCTGGCTAGAGGAGAATTCTAGCGGCTTGTCGCTTTGATCTGTAGTTTTCCGTGATTTCTCCGATCAGCACCAGGCTAATGCCCGAGCACTACCTTAACAAATGGACCACGGACCGGGGCGATCATCCCTTCCTCTTCCTTGTCCTGTCTCACCCCTCACTTACACACATACACATGCACTACACTACCATACATGCTGGGAGACCGGCCGTTATCTTAGAGCTTGTCTCTGCTGAGGCGGTGTCCCGCTGATGGGAGATGCCCGGTTGGGGAAAACCTCTTAGCTGGCGGTAGGTCGTCGCCGGATCTCACCATCTAGCGGGGGAAGATCAACGCCACCTCCAGAGGAAGCCACTACGCTTACGGGACTAATGACCTTATTACGTTGAGGCTCCCGGAATCACAAAACAATCAATAAAAAATCATCCGTTCTTCCTTCCCAACATTTCGTCGCTCTCTTCCCCTCATTTTCAACTTCGTGCCTGCCACTCCGGAATCCTCCCTCGTATATGCTGTCCTCGCCGCCCTCTTCTGTTCGCTCCGCGACCAATTCACCCTCTTCATCTCTCCCCACACTCCCCTCGCCGCCACTCACCCGTTCGTGCCGTCTCCGCCGCGCCGCGCTGCGCCGCCCCCCCTCCCTCTCGAACGCCGCCCCTCTTCTGCCCGCCGCTGGCGCTTGTCACTTCCGGCCCCTTTGTGGCGGCGCCGCCCGCCCGATGAGGCGGCTCCATGAACATCCGACGGCGAGCCAGCGATTTGGGCGGAATTGGGCTCTCTGGGGCCTCGGCGGCCGCTGGCGAGTGGCGGACGGCAGATTTCCACGGCCGTCTGCGTTTACGACTTCGTTTCATGTGCTGAAACTGGAGGACTTTGTCATTCAATGAGTGGCCCATTGTGCTACGCAAATTCTACTCTGCTAGCAACGTCGCTGGCCATATTGATTTCAACATAAGTCTGTTTTGAATTCGTGAAATAAGAGTTTATATTCAAATGCTGCTCGGACGCCACCCTCGACAATCATATTTTATAGTTAATTTAAAGTCTTTATTGTTATTTTTTATATTTGTTACAAACTATTTTATACAAAAAGTTTTTTGTTAAGTATTTGCACATTACTCTAAATTATCTGATTTTCTGTGCTATTCGACCCAAACTGCGAAAATTAATTTATCTGCGAAATAAACGCACAGGACTTAGGATTTGTTAGACTTCTAAAAAGACGTTCATTAATGAGAGATTGTAATGAATGTAACTGCAAAATAAAGTCATATGACTGTAAAGTTGTTAGACTTCTAAAAAATGTACATTAAGGATAAATTGTAATGAATTTTGTCTTAATCAAGGCTGATAGAGAATCAGAATAACATAACATTTCGTATTGTTCTTTATCAAAACCCACCACTTCACATAGAAATCTTAACTGATGAATGCACCTGTTTTCTTTTCTCGCGTTGAATCGTATCTTCATCATCCACCCCTCATAACCGTAACACTTTCGTCATCCTTCATCCCCACGTCTAAAAGCCTCATTTTTCTTCTTCTTTAATTACTCGGATTACGCCTAATTCTCTGTTCCTTTCTCATTACTAGTTATCACTCCATCGCATTCTTGGTCACTCAACATTCTTCTGCCGATCGGCTTATAGTCCAAATTTGTTTAGGCAGTCTGTTTTCGTCCATTTGAATAATATGGGAATACAAATTAAATTTTAACTTTTCAATTTGTTCTAAAAGGTTGAAGATACTGAAGATACCCGAGGATTTTTATCTTAATAGAACCAAACGCTCCTGCGTGTCCATTAAGAACTTCTGAAAGTAAAAAAATATAAATACTTTTAATTAATATTAAGGATTTTATCAAATTACTTTCAGTAGGTACACTGCATGTAGGACAGAAATACATTTGTTCTTTAGTTTTATTTTTGACTTGATGAGACGCACCGAATTTTGCATTTCGGTCATCCAGGCAGTTTTTTTACCAGACATTCCTACAGTTGAGTTAATCAGTTAACACACATTCTTGCATTGAACCTTTTTTTTCAGAAAACAATATGAAAATAAAAAGTAAGTAGTATTTAATTTGCATTGCATTGGTAATTGCTTATATCCCAATGTGTCAAATAATACCCTTCACGTATCTTCACTTCATTGTGTTCATGATTTAATTCATTACTGAAAGATAGCCTAAGTTATCCTACGACTGTAATGTGACAATATTTGATGGATTATGTTCAAATAATCTAAAATAGTTATCTCGAAACTTAAATTCGTAACCTAACATTAGTTCTCAACACATTAAATTTCGTAGTCAGTACTGAGAAGGAGGCTTTCCAGATGGTCAGCCAGTCGTTCTCTCATGCTTCTCCATCTTGCAGAATTCATCAAACATAAAATATACGTGACTATGTAAGTAATCAAATTTAATAAATATGCACAGCCAGCTGCATCTTCGTTCAGTCTATTTTCTGTTTTACGAATTCATGTCACTTTACTTTGCTTACAACATATGAAATGAACATCTCAACTCGTCTTAAATTACATACAAAGTCATTCAGTATTTCATTTTCTACGTTGACCGAATATATATATATATATATATATATATATATATATATATTTAGACGCACGTAATTAGATATTTTTTTGTGAATTACTTGAGCTATTCCGGAATTGTTCTTCCTAGAATCTCATGAACTTCTTTTATGAGACTGGTTTTCTACGAGAAAATTGGTTTAGTTATCTTATTATCATAACGAAACATTAATATTTTATCCTCATTTCATGACAATTATGTGTGTGTATACATAACAATAATCTTTTTAAAATCTTAATCTCTATTTTCTTACTTCTTCAGTATTTGAGGGGCACCGGAATAGAAATTGCACATATAGGTAACTTACATTCTTGGAATGAAGCTCAGTAACATGCGTGAAAATCCACGAGAGGAGATTAGTTAGAAACAGTCTGGAGACAGAATCAGACCGAAAACACTTTAAACTAAACCACAATAATTCCACGAATTCCTTTCCGCTCAGTTTGAACTACAAAGGGTGGTGTGGGACCACAATGATTCCACGAAGCCCGATGCGTTCTCCTATGTACCTGAATCAGGCACTGACTACAACAAAGGACAATTCAAGGGGAGAGGGAGCGCGTACGCGATTGTCATTGATTTCGTGTTCATACCACATAGAAGTGTACCCTCGATAGCACCCCAGGAAAGTGCACACCGTATTTGAAAATGATTGTTATCAAAGCATTGTTTGCGAACTACCTCACTGGAACACAAGTCGTCCTCTTTTGTCTTGCGTTATGCAAACCAGTGTTTGTTCAGCTTAATTGTCTGCTCTTCATTACCTGACCTTTCTTATTGTTATTTTCAATCGAGCATATAACGCATGTACGTATGATTAAAATGTTAGTAAAATGTTAGTAACTATCTAGTCCACTACCTATTCTCCTTCCATAAGCGGCATGAAGATAGCGCGCTTAGTTGACAATTTTAGAGAAACTAGTTCTATATTCAGAAAATATATAATTTCATTGAGCTATTGTGGCAGATCTGTTGAAAATTATAAGACTATTGTGTGAAATTAATATGCGATCCTGAGAACCCCCCAAAAAAACTAAAAGAGCAGTGGTTTTTGAAACAATATGACCTATTAAATATGTTATTCAATAATTATAATAATTGTGTAATTTATTGGCAAATGTAGGAGTTTGTGATGCAGACAGATTTTCTTCTACTCTGTGGGGGTGGCGCAATTTTTCTTCTAATGAAAGAGATTGCTGCGGGTCGGAAAGTTTTGAGAGCTTCTGCGCTAGAGGAGAATGAGTCACAGACAAGACCGGTACGAGAAAGAGTTCATACATACATCGACGTTTGAGGTAATGCATAAAGTGCAACAGTCGAATGATGCTGTACTTAATGCCAACAACAAAGTAACGTTTAGTAGAGAAAAAACTATAATACGAAATCCAACGCAATTGCTGGTAAAAATAAATGCACAGCTAAATGAATTGCTTGTACAATATGTATAATCATCCAGAAGTATATTAATGCCAGTGGGTGAGTAATTCGTTAGCACTCAACAAATACGTTTGCAAAGCAGGATAGTCTATTTACCTGGATTAGTAGCAAATTGTAGCCAAACTCTTCAATGAGCTTACAGTTTGTAGTTCTGTACCAACCGAATGCTAAAACAAGCTCACGTAAGTTTATGTTCTCTTCTTGAGATAAAATTAAGTCCTTTGAAATTTCAATTTCGACTTTTTCCTTCTGATCGATAAATACGATATATTTTAAAAAAGAAGCCTAAATGCTTCCGCTAGTATTAAATGAGTTAGTCTCAAAAGTTAGTATAAGACTTCACTGAGATACAAAATATGATTATGTAATGCGAATAAAATGCCAAGCTCTACATTTTTTCATATGCTTTTCTACAATCTATTTTAAGAAGAGTCACGAGGTTCGAGAATTATCTGACAGACCAGGACTTCTCAAACTGTGGTACGCGAATTCAGAGTGTGTGCGAATAGTCCTTGGGCCCCTAGAAAAGAACAAATTATCTAGAAGATCTAGATAACAGAATCTAGAAGATTGCTGTGTTATTCTTTCTTCAAGTAGACAAACCGGACGAGGTGGCTCAGAGCATCAACTGATGTCACTGGCAGTGCCTCTGACAGGGTGGTCCTAGGGTTACACTCCCCACGGTGGCAGGATTTTCCACAGGAGCTTGTCAGCTAGGGCGAATTCATTCGCTGTGTGGGACAGAATTCTAAGTGGCTGGCTGCTCTTCGCGGTAGTTTTCCGTGGTTTCTCCGATCAACTCCAGACGAATGTCGGAGCAGTACCCCATGAAACGAGCCATGGACTGCGCGCGATCTTTCCTTCCTCTTCCTTGTCCTAATCTCACCCCTTAGTTACATACACTTACACTTACATACACTACACTACCACACATGTCGGGAGTCCGATCTGGAGCTTAGGGCTTGTCCCGACTGGAGCTTGCCTCGTTGGTGGAAGATACCTGGTTAGGGAAAACCCTGCTAGCCGACGGTAGGTCGGCGCCGGATCTTGTCAACCGCCGGGAGATCACCGCCACCTCCCAAGTCAAAAACATGCACAACACTTACGGGAATAATGATCTTTGACGTTGACGCGGCCGTACTCACTAACAATCAACTAGACAAAGAACGCTGGCATTGTCCTTGTATTTATGTATCATCGTCGTATTTTAGTGTAAAATTGAAATAATTTTATTTACATCCACATCACACCTCCCTCCCCACCATCGCGCTGCACTGTCGCGTCCCCTGTCTCGCTCTCATCGTCATGATTTGCCCTCGCTGATCCGCTACACCCTCCCTCTCTCCCCATTCCATCCTATCATGCCCCCCCTCTCATTCCTGCCAAGACACGGTTCGCCTCTCCCTGCCTCGCCAGGCCTCCCACAATACATAAATGCATTGCGTGTTGCGTTAAACCAAAACAATCTAAATTTTGTGAGCAAAACAATAAAAAATTGCAGTTTTAAATTGGTTTATTGATGATATATTGTTGGTATTCTAAAACTTAGATAAAAACTAAAAATACATTAAAATATTCAAGAAACATTTTGAATCATGAAATCCCTGTTTATTCTCCGTCGATCAAAAGCATTCGTGCTGAATTTTATTAAAATTGCTCCACATGTTACAGAATTTTCGTGGACCATGCATCCAGTCTTATACACAGGCGCACCTAAGATGTACAGTATACAGATGTAAAGACACATGACAATCATTTTACGGTGGTGAGTTTAATTTCTTCCACGTTCTTGGAAATTATTTACAATGTAACTCTATTTTTTCTTTAAATTAACAAATATCTTAATATAGGAAACCTTACAGTTAAAGTACTAAATTAAACTTAAGTAATGAAGGAGAAGTACAAAGTTTAAAAAGTTTTGAGAACATCTGCTTATAGAGGAATAAACAATTCATAAAGATGAGTTTGTTCCATGAATAACTTTGACTAGGAACTGTTCTAAGAATGAAAACATCTCTCCCAATCTCTCTTCAGAATTTACTGCCTTTAGTAACTCATTTTGCTTTGAGCAGCCACCAGTTGAAGAAGGGGAAACTAGATTCTGGAATATTAATTACAGTATGATCTTACTGAGGATTTCAAACGTAGAATTTCATTAACGTGAGAACAAAATGTGTGTTTTCAGAAGTCGCATACTGAGGGAATGTGTCAATGACGAATCCCAGCGAAGTTTGTATCCTCTATCAGTGACCTAACGTTCGGCCCTGCAAACCCCACATTGCGGGCGGTCCCACGTAAAAGAGGACAATTTTTAGGAGAGATTTTTATTATTTAAGGTACCAACTTGTGTCTGCTATATACTACTTACTTGTTTTTACTATACACTTTATAAAGGGAGAAGGGATAAAAGTATTGCGGACAGGACCCGCACTCATTTCGTTATGCTACTGTTCTCTATCTTTTTTTAGGTACGGAGTTATTGTTTCATCTTTTAAGACTTTTATTATTAGAACCTTTCCGATTCCTTAGCGATAGTTTCGTCTTTCAACGCTCTTCTTGCAAAAAATTTGAAACCGTCGCCATGTGACACAAACCTCGTAGATTTCTTACAGCAAGTCTGTTAATAATCATGTCATATTCTTATTTTAAGTACTTATCGATGTAGAGAATAGTCGGGCAACCGTAGCAACAAAGTGAATATTGAACTAGTTATTAAAAAGGACATGGGCATCTGTATCTCTGCGAAAAGGCTTGCAAGTACAGAGAATGTTCAAAATATACATGTCATTGCCATATCTCAAAACCAAACAAAATTTTAACACGAACATGCAAAAAACTATTCTAATATATTGCCAAAATATTGAATCATTAGTTTTTAAATAAATAAAATATTCCTTTAATTACTTTGCAAATTTATTTTGGGGTCCACCGTGTTTCAGAATATGTTTCGGAATATGTGAGAAATAAAGCAATTGAAAATTGTGTACAGTGATTGTCCAAAAATAAAAAGGATATTTGAGTGTTAAATTAGTAATATTATGTGACAATATCTCTATTTTATACATTTTTAGCTGTTTAAATAATTTTTCGACACCTGATCTAGGCTATCCTGGACGATCCGCGGCTGAAATCTTACGAGACTCTTGTTAGGCAAATGGATGATTGTCATTCTTACAAAAAGCTTTCTTTGACATCTTCGTTAGAGATCCGGGAGAAAATAAATGGGAAATTGTACACATTGATGACATCACGATAAAAATGACAAAATGTGAAAATACACTTTCAACAAAAAATAAGGCTAAAATTTCTTAAGCCAATATTAGTTTTTTGGAATTTGTCATTTTTCAATGCCAGGAGTAATAACAGGTATAATGAAAATAGATATAAGAATATAAAATATAATTATGATTGATATCATATTATTCAAATAGATTTAACATGCCGCTAACGATATTTACATCAAATAAACGGCTTCAACAGTTCCGAACGGCTTCTATAACGTTTTCCTTCAACTTTCCTTTTTGCATTTAGAGTTCTAAATACGCAAGATGATTGCAGATATTTCTGTGATTTATGAATTCTAGATAACCAGAGTCCAGTCGTGCGGAAGGTTTAACCAATCTTGTCAAAAAAGTGAAAAGCAGCAAGTCATCGCGATCAGTTAGTACGTTTTATCAACAAATCTTAATCGAATTTTTAACAACTACTAAGTTAGAAAGTTTAAACTATTTCAGTATTTTCAATAAGAGAGTAATAAAAGTAACTCGTAAAAGGTCGTGCCAAAGGTATAATGTAGGAATAAAAATTCACGCTTTTTGGTTTCTAGAAATCAAAGTAAATGAGTAAAGATGTTTCTTTATTAATTTTATTAATTATTAAAATTGAATCGAATACTCCAAAGAGAAAAGGATAGGTACAAAAATTACTTATGAGCTTGAGTCTTTTACTCATACACAAACATTACTCATACACATACATTACTCTCTCTCTCTCTCTCTCTCTCTCTCTCTCTCTCTCTCTCTCTCTCTCTCACACACACACACACACACACACACACACATTACTCATACATTTACCTATATATTAAATTGTTTCTTTAAAATGAGAATTTTAGGTTTTATATTTTATAAAGCTTTACATATACGAAATACTTAATTTTTTCGTTCATGAAGTCTTCTACTTTAATTTGAAAATCAAGAGTTAACAGATAGAAGTATTTAAATAAAAAGCAATTAAATGACACACAAATATTTCTCCATTTAAAATCTTGCTTTATATTAAGTTACCAACCCTTAGTAACCAATGACTGGCGAATACATCGAATTTTTTTTCGAATTCCGAATAATGAATGCTGCAATGTCAGAATTTTCATTAAAATAATCTTCATCGTAAAACAAGCCGCAAGATTCGAACGGAATAAACGACGTATTTTTTTCACATGCCATGAAAAAAGGAGCATTTCATTCCACAACTTCGCAGATCGAGCGGGAGCTTTTTTTTTTCGTCGTCCAGAGGGGATGACGAGTGCCGCCCTGCACGCGGGGCCGGGCGGGCGTGGCGTGGCGGAGCGGGAGGGCCGCGTGGCGGGGCGCCGTGGCGGGGAGTGCCCGCCCCGCGCAGCCCAATCACAGCGGCGGGCATGCGCAGTGCCCCAACGTGCGCGCAAAACCGGGGCTCCGCGTCGAGGCCAGTCCCCGCTACCAACAACTGCCGCTCGCGCGCGCGCGCTAACAATGTGCACTTCCACAAACAGCTGAAGGCGTGCTCGCGGTTCTGCAAACAACCTGGAGCCGGCGCCGCGTCTGTCCTCCGCGTAGCTTCCGGGTTTCGATTTCTTTATTCGATTTGTCACGCTCCTTCAAAACTTTTATTTTTGTTCTTTGCCGGAAGGAATCGCGAGTGAAGAAATGATTCGTAGTGATTTTGTTTGATGTAGTTCTCACAGTTTTATTTGCATTACGTTTGGTAAACCAATTGTTGATGTTTTTGTTCATTGTTGATTAATTCACGAACAACCTTTTTTCTGACATCTTCAGAATGCAGTGTCTACGCATAACATTTTTTCTCGTGGTCCTTCTCACGTGAGTAGTAGATTGTTACGTAGTTTTTATTTGGTTAATAAGACCATGTCCACCTTACGTGGCGTACGAGTGATAAGTAATGGCATGTAACGAGTTTGCTGTAGATATTAGTTTATTTCTATGAGACAATCATCAAGAGCATAGATGATAAAGAACACTATTTTTGGCATTTTTTATTAAATTGAGATGAAACGAAAATAATTTAAGATATAGGCTCATATGAAATGTGTAATGTTGGAGGAACCGTAGTTAAATCATGCATTATAATTAGATATGAGTGTCAGCTCTGGAATATTTTTAAGAATTCAATTTCAAAAGTCCACAATAATATTGCCAATGTGCTCACTTAAAATTTGTTATAATTACTGCTTGCAATCCACATTTAAAGTCAAAACACAAACTAATCGAAGGTGCAAATATTACATTTTAAAGTTTTAATGAGAACTAGTAAAGTTGTTTCGCTCTAAGTCGAAACAGTTACTGACATTACTTTTTGAAATATTCAATGTTGTTAAAAATTTCTAAAGATTAAAGAGTGAATTTCAGCAAGAACATGCATCTCATTGTGTCTTAGTTTCTAGAAGTTTGTAACAAATTCCTTACCGTTGGCATCTAACCGCATATGTGCATGAACATATGATTTTGCACCTGAGATGCTTGTGACGGCCGGTGGGGTGGCGGCCAAAGCAACTAGCTTTCTGCCTCTCGCTATTGGAATTCAAATCCTCGTCGTTACTAAATGTGAATTTCGTGATGCAACATCTAACTAACGTATAGGTTTCTCCGGGTTCTCCCATGGCTCTATCACTTTTCATACCAACATTATTATTATATATCCATCAAATTAATCATCCATTGTAGGTATGGTTACAAGCTAAGGGGTTGGGACCATAATAATAAGAATAACGATCGTAATATGTGTTCAATGTAAAACATTACGTGGTGGAGGAAACAGTTCACAAAGTTTCTTCGAATCAGTTCTAATAATTTACGCGAATAAATACTGCTGAAATTTGGAGAATAAGAATAGAGATGTGATTGTTTCAATTTTGTCTTTCACATTTAAATTTCTAAAATACGACTTTCGCGCTATTCATGTAATTTTTGTAAATACACACATTGTTATGCATAGTTCTTGCCATTAAAAGAAAGCACTCATGATAGTTTACTTCTAAGAATAATCTCATTAGATATTAACCTAATTGTACCTCCGTTTGGCCAACAACATTTTCATCTTCAAATATTGCATGTTTACGTAACAAATACATTCAGGCCAGAAGATGTTCAGTATTTATTAAAACAAAAATGACAGACGAATATTAAAGTAACGTTTTAAGTTAAATTATTTCAATTTTCTTTTTTAAGAAAGAATGCTCTGTATACATTAAATCATTTTTTGGTGTGCAGTATTCCTTTGGAATATAAGTAACATTCAGATTTTATATTTTATTTATATTTCTAGCGCTTTAATCTACTCTATTTCTGAAATTTCCACTGGTAAAGAGTTTAATGAACAACGTATATTCCTTAATTAAATGAGCACCACCTTCTTTGAAAAATTTAGTAAAATTATAATGTTAGTTTCAAAAATTTAATAGTAAATTCAATCAATAAGGAAAAAATGTAAACAAATCTTCAAAACTACTGCATATACTTCAAACATTAGAGAATATTTTCAGCAAGATCGTAATTATACATTTTTTATGAATTCTAAACACCTCGTACAAAGCTATTAAGCTGTTAAAATATAACTGTAACATGAGCAATAAAAATACTTACAAAGAAAAAACTTAAAGTTCATTAATAAAATGCTTAGATGATTTAAAACGAAAATAACTGTCTTCCATTGACGATGCCGGAAGTGAACATTTTCTTATTGCTCTTCGGGGATTTCCAACTTGCGTCTGCGTGGTACTGTCACTAAAGGTTTATCCCCAATATTTCAAAACTCTGAAAAACACTCTAGTTTACGACACAAAGATTTATGGAAGCTGTATATTTTGATTTTCGCTTCACTTCGAAAATCTATTACTTTCCAATCAATTCAACTGAAATATCTTTCAGCGGCAAATCGGCAATCAGCAATACACGAAGCATTGCGCAAGACACAAGTACAAGCGATATCAGTGATATGGAACAAAAATACAATAAAGGCATACATCTTTTAACAATTATTTAGCTATTACTAGTATTGTTAATTAAAGTAGTTTTCTATCTTGCCCGTGGAACAAGTAATTATTACCTAGCAACTTCTGTTTTTGATAAATCCTAACAGATATTTCATTCTGTTCTAGGTATTATTCGTTTCATATTGTCACCGTAAAATATTTTTCAAAGTTAATAGAAATGTTTTACAACACTGTAATGAAAGAAAATTAACACAATTGTAACTTTGTATATAGCTCGTAAATGGAAGAAAATTGCAATATTTTTTAAAAGAGCAATATATGTATAATTTCTTTTTATCATGTCATATTGACTTTCAGGCAAAATGAAAGGAGGACAAAATAAGTAACTTCTTACTAAGCGACGATACATTCTGTATTAAGAAGCAAAGGAAATCTAGAATAGGTAAAGGTATTCAAAGGTTAGGTAGACAAAGGTATTCATAGAAGAACGGACAGCGTTCGAAATAAAACTCCCTATTTATATTATCCAGCGTATTGTAGTGAAAGCTGCTAAAAAAGTCTCCTCGATCTTTATTAAAAGCCATTTTTTGTGTAACCGATTGGTTTTCCCATAAGACACGTGTAAACGTTCCCTCTTTTAAACGGTCACTTCGCTCCGCAATCAACATTTCGTAGATCAACTGCTATCAGATGGTCACGATTTCCTGACGAATTTGCAGATTTGATCCGTAATTTTATAAAAAGAGGCAGACTGATGGGCATTATTGTAAATTTAGAATTTTCGTGCATCCACAGGTTTGTCAGATTACGTAGAAAAGTAAGCTACATTTGTTTTTGTAGAATTATTAATTGGTATTTCCATTATCAATAAATAATTGTCAAGCGAGATTTGAAACTTTCTTTTGATGAGAAATGCAATTTCTAGTGTAATTGGGAATAAAACCACGAATGGGAAGAAACAACCAGTGATGCGAAAACGAAGAGGGAAAATACCAGGAATTGAATGATTTTCTATAAGATTTCTTCAAAAATACTAGGACTAATTCCCAATAGCAGCGATAATCTGCGTTATTTATTTTAGAAAAAAAATATCCCTTATAGATAATCAGACAACAGTAATGCCATAAAAGGAAAACTATATAAAACTATTTATCTCCGAGTTATTACATAGTTTGAGTATTGCTTTTTTTTATAATGAATGTTGCAGATATAAGCTGACAGATGTAAGGAGTCTTCGAAATACTTGTGCTCTGTTACTTCTTGATTACTGAATTTTTCCCTACAATTAAAATAAATAAATGTAACCCTTGCCTTTCATCATTAATTACATATGTATTCTTAATGTTCACTTTTTTAATCTTCTTAGACTTGTAATGTTTTTGTTTTTTATGTTTTTATTTGGTTTATTGAGTTTGTGATCAGTGAGGTCACGAAACGTCGTGTGTGTTTTAGAATAACCGTTTGTGATTGCCTAACAATAGCAGATACCTCTTATCAAAATATCAAAAATTTGTTCAAAGATTTAAAAGTGCTTACGTGGAAAAAATCTAGTTTTATCTAAATTCAGTGAAATTAGAAATATAAAGAGCAAACTTAGTCCAGATGTTCGTTTCCCATATTCATATAATCTCAATTTAGTGGTCACCTGAAATCTTCAGGGCCATTTTTCTCCGGAACTGATAGAAACCCTTCAGACAGATGGTATGTTCAAAAGTATTATAACCTACATATTCCAATATCCAACGCAGTGCAGGTTATTCGTGATTACCAAAAACGCAAACATTGCAAGTCTCTAACCGCCTGTCATACGATTCATTACTATAATCAAGGATCTCTAAAAAATTACACTTTCTACCACACATATTTTTATAGAAATAATGCATTTGAATTCAATTTGTATATTAAATATTTATTTCACCCAAATAAATTATTGATTTCAGATAATTTTATTTTACCATTGTTTATGCCACACAATACAGGAAAGCGTGGGCATCCGCAGCCCGAGTCAGTATCTACTTGGCTGTCAGGGAGTGGCTGCGTCATAGGCACAGATGCCGTTTCGGTCATCATGCGCAACGACATTCCTCTGTACAAAATCAAAAATTCCTGCAAAAATGCCGGCATTTTGCCCTAAGGAAGGCAGCAGCATGACGACCAAAATGTTGGCACATGCACCGAGGTTGCGACGTCTCCCGGTCAGCCATGTGGATAACGCACATTACGGGTTTTGCGTGTACACAACTCTTGTGTATTTCATTGTGCCACAAACATATGATACGAAGGAGTCGGCGCAATATATAATAACGATGAGTCAATCAACACATCTAATATATTTCTTTGATTTTACATCAAAAGTATTCTTGATCCAAAACTTGTACAAATAGGTTTATATAACCACAATAAACATTAAGAAAGCAGGAGGAAATGTATGATAGCGCCAGGATTCGAATCTGGCTGATTCCCGAATTGACTGGTTCACATTGTCATATTGAATGATTCGAAGTATCTTCGAAGCAAATTTCGTACATTAGCAGGGTAAGATACACGAGATTTCTAGGAAAGGTAAACTGCAATACGGTGATGAAAGTATAAGTGATAAACAGGGATAAGACTGCGGGTGAAAAATTCCTGATTCTATAGAGTCATATTGTCCTTGTTTCAGAGTCAAGATTCACTGCATCTGTCGAAAATTTCCATTTATTTGAAATCATCTAACAAAACATCCCCATATAACTTTGTTACACAGTTCCGAGCTGACGACCACGATCCGGCCTTCGGCCCTAGCGAATTATGTAACACGACCTTGAGTCTGCGCATTTTTGCAACTAATTTTTATGCCAAACCTCTTCTTATAAACCCATAAGACGCCGCGGTCTTGGACAGCCACTTAAATTTTGCTAGCTCTCAGGAGTACTACCGCCATTATCTGGATGAATTCCAAAGTGATCGTTACATCGTCAATAAGACAGCATTAACCATTTTAGTTAATGTGCGATTTAACCGCCTACTTCTCGGTCCTTATTCATGCCAATTACATATAGTACTAAGATATGTCTGGTTTTACTCTTAACGTGTTCATTTGACTTCGATTGATTGATGCTTTCGGGCACGTCAACTGTTATTCGCCCCATTGACGTAGTGAATATTTTATCACTAGAAGTGGCGGAGTTCTTCCCCCGTTGGATGCTGATATTAGGCGCCGAACTACACGTAGGCGTGCGTATTCCTCCTCCAGGTATCTCCTCCGATAGGACATCCCCTCTCCAGGGGCAAGTTCCAAGCTTCCAACTGGACTCACGACATGTACGGTAGTGTGGTGCATGTCTAAGTGAATTTGTGTGTATGTAAGGGGAGAAGATAGGACACGGGAGAGGAAGGAAAGAACGGGTCAGAGTAGCAGAGACAGCAGCAATGCTGGCTGTGAGATAACCTCAGCCGGTCATCTTCATCTAACTTAGAACTAGTGAAAAATCAGCACGTACTTTCTCCCCCGTATTTTCATGCTAAATACGCGAAAAGTACTGAAATCTTCGAAAATTTGTACAAATTCAAAAATATTATTTCCTTATTGCCTTATTTCAAAATCTATCTTCAAGGAACAGATTTTATTAAGGAAAAAAATCTCTATCTTTAATATTTTAGTTGTAGGAAGACGCCGACAAATGTTGGATCTTTTGCAATTTTCGAAAAATCAATATTTTCAATGAACATGAGATCTGCACCATTCTCTTGTATGTCCTTTACACTATTCAAAAACAAAATTGAATCAAAAAAGGAAGTCATTTTTTTGAAAATTTTGAAAATGTCCCAGGGGCTTCATGTAAAGTACCCCCCAAAATTAAAATATCGCTTTCAAATTCAAGGGGCCGCAACATCAGCCAGATGATTGGGGAATATCAACTTTGGAGAAAATCGGCTGAACGATTTAGCCGCTAGCGTTGTTCACAGACAGACGTTTTGCCGTCAAATGATTTTTCGGTACGAACCCACAAAGCATGGATTCTGGTTACATCACGTGTTAGAGGATTTTTTTCTAAATTTATCATCTGGATTTATCAACTTTTTCGTTGCCAGGTCCGAGTTTTTCTAACAAAAATTCGCTGTTTATTTGCGCAGCATTACGTAACTTTCATCTCCGTAGCTAGGAAGTAAACATTACGGCTGTTACTATGTTTACCCATTTTTCAGGTCTACATTTACTTGTGCGTGGTGTAGGAAGCAAAAAGTTCCCTATAAAGAAGTACGTAACAGATTTACGTCTTTAAGAGATGTGCTGAAATTGCAATTATGTGCTATGATTTGCAATGAGATGGTCAGAGAACGTTTCTAAGCCACTGACAGGTTTACGCAGGTATCTGAAACTGCTCGCTGTGCTTTGCACAACTGCTGGGTGTCTGTTGTGTCTCACACTGGACGTGTGGACAAAGTAATCAGTAAATTCTGACCAATGTTCATTTTGTGTGAAGACAAAGATACTCGACGTCCCGAAAGGTTATTGGAAGTTCTTCTTATTCTCTTCAACCACTGTCAGATTTTTTAACTCTGCGATATGTCGCGTTCATTGTTAGAATGTACCAAATCGCCCATGAAAAATAATCAACATGAGCGAAAGCAGATGAAATCTTTGAGGTTGGTTTCGAAGTCAAATCAAGAGTGTCGTTCATGTGATTGATTCAACTCAGTGACACGAAACACGTTACATGTAGAAGATGATGGTAATAACATTGCATCGACAGCGTGTAAATTGATCAATGATAACGGCGAGAATCGTGGTGTTGAATAGATCAATAGTAGAATGAGAACCAGAACCGGGAGAACATTGACAAAACTGCCACGATGTCGATTTGTCCACAAGTTTCTCATGAAAGGCGAGGATTTCGAATGTCTTGCCTCCCCATCCTCAACTTTTTTCGCGCGGTTTTTGACTCTTTTCGGGCTTCCGGCGTCCCAGGGTGTCGTTGGCAGCGACAGCAGCGGCGACGGACCTAGAAGGCGAGCAGCGGGACTTCCGCCTGTGATGTATAAAAGATGCGCATGGCACCGACGCGTCTAATCCCCCTCTCCCCCCCACCCCACCCCCCTCCTGCATCTCCTGCGACCCTCCACCTCCGGTTCCCGAGCCTTCTCCCCACCCCGTCGGTCCCCACTTCCGCCCCCATATCCCTTCTGCCCTCACCAAACTTGGCCCGAGGACGTAGACCGCATTTCTTCTTCCTTTGTTTTCTTTCCTTTTCTTCTCGCTGATTGCTGTTGTTCTTCACAGGATGGGATTGATTTGGGCCACAAGCACCGGGTCTTGGCGTGGAAAATTAAGGCACGATCATTCTTTTGATCTCCTTAGAATCTAAGCAGTAAAACATCGATGTTTAAAAACATGGATGATTTTAGTCAATATATTATTAACATACATGTTTCAATTTTGAACATATTTGTTCAAACATATATATTAACATATATGTTTTAATTTTGAACATCGATGTTTTGTCACCGATGACGCATCACTATTGCGGAGGGGAAATTGTTAATAGACACCATGGTACTACATAAATATATTATCACGCAGTGTTATTTAAATATCTTCTAGTTATACTTTAATGGAAATACATGCTTTCATTAATCATTATTCATTCAATGCATTATTTTTCGCGTAAATCTATATCTCAAAGGTGAAATTTCGAATCAATATGTACTTCTATACGTCGATATTATTCCCATCTTATTGCAAGACGCTGGGGGTCCATTTACAAACGTTGCATTTTTAAAGAAGGAAAACAACATAAAAGTCGACCGCAAACACGTACCTGCCGTGGGGTTTCTTTGATGCGCTTTCTAACGGAATAAGAAGAGAAAAGCCTTGGGAGATCGACGTCAACGGCAGTCCCGCGCCTCATAAACACTCGCTTTATGGGACGCGATGGTGAACGCGCAGCCCGCAGACATGTTAGGGCATGACGCGCTGCACTCCGCTCGAAGTGCACCCAGCTCGAAAGAAGCTGTTAAGGGGAGAGTTGCGATGACGTAAGGCCACGCAGTATCGATGAGGGAAACACCCAATTGCGGAACTTTTACGAGCAATAAACGTAATTTATTTCAAGACAACCGCAGCATCACAGCGTCTCTTCCTGCCGGAGGGGCTTCCTGGAGCTTACCCTTCGGTTCTTCCGAGACGACCTCTGCCCCTCTCGTTTGCTCCTTCCGGCGGTCAACTGTCCACGAAATTGCGTTACATCTAATGGAAAGCTTACAGGCCATTCGAACATGATACTAGAAGATATATTCTACGTAGAGACTTTTTTAATACAAAAAGGCAATTGTCATTTAAAGGCAAGTATTTTACTAATTTCGAATATGTGCACTGGGAGAGGGATCTCAGGGCGTCACCTGATGTCACTGCAGTACCTCTGATCGGGAGGTCCTAGTGTTCGATTCTCGACGGGGGCAGGATTTTCGACACAAGCCAGTTAGCTAGATCAAGTTTGTCGCTGTCTGGAGAAGAATTCTAGGTCCTGGTTGCTCTGATCGGTGGTTTTCCGTGGTTTCTCCGATCAATATCAGGCGAATGTCGGAGCCTACCAAACAAGCCACGGACCGGACACACTTACACTTACATGAACTACACTAACACACATGCCGGGAGACCGATCGGGAGTTTTGAGCTTGTCCCGGCTGAGGCGGTGACCCCTGGTGGGAGATACTTGGTTGGGGAAAACCACGCTAGACGACAGTATGTCGGTGCCGCATCTCACCACCCAGCGGGGGAAGATCGCCAAGCAAAAACATACACCATACTTACGGGAATAATGACCTTAGTTGTTGACGTGCAAGGAATCATCAATCAATAAATAGATCGCATGTATGCATAAATTGAAAGAAAACCGAGCGGCCTCTAGTCAAGTGAGAGGTGTCAATGGCTTTGTTAGATACCCAGGAAGCCTGAAAAGATGAAAAAGTTTGTAAATAGTTTTGATTTTGAATGAAGAATGCAAATATGTTATTATGCTAATATGCAATTTCTAAGATCTGATGTTTCGATTATATTCTCAAGTGCTTCATTGCTTACAATACAGCTAACGTAATATGACGAGGTAGAAGAAAGCTTCAGTATTAAGTTTGGCCATTAAAGAACGACCAATTTTTGCTTCTCCAGTCTTTTTTCACAATAGACAGCAATCTTTTTTCTACTGGAGATCACTAGTTTAAAATAAAAACAAAGTTTTCCGTGGCTGAAGTTTTGGAGATTTGGGCTGATCAGGAAACTTTGCTTTCGTGCCAATGTTGCCGCAGTTACGACTTGCTACAGAATATTTCAGGATTTAATGCTTGTCCATGTCTTTTTATTATCTATAAAATATCTTTTGCATTTGTTCGCTCGCGATTTTGACCGAATTTCGAATGTTGTGCACAATAAAATTGTATAGACTTTTGTGTGGTCAATAAATTAGGAATTATTTTAGTGAAAGGAACGCTCTTTTTTAAGATGAAAAATTACTTTTTGTCAAGCTATATACTAGAACGTTTCTATTAATTTTTTAGCAAATCTTTCCTCTCTGCGATCCGTCACCGCTCGTGTCTCAAACGCATCTCGTCTCATTCACGATCTGTACCTCACCGTGTTCAAGTAGCTTCTGATCTAATAATTACAAAACCGACATCTCATTTGTTTTCCATTCTTGGTTCGATCTCTAGTGTTCAACTCTCTTTCGTTGCTTCAAAACAAGTCACGACTGTCTTTTCTTTCTCTATAACAATGTCCATCTATACATGCAGTGTTCTAATAAAATATTAATTTAATAATATTTTCGTCCTGTCTTTTACAAATTACTCATTATATATTGCCGTATCTTTCTTAATTCCCTGACCCAAAGTCTACTCCTGAAGTACAAGAACACGTCGTTGTTCTAATGTACTTCAAAAGTCGTAGAGAATCTCTCTGTCAAAATACATCCTATCTTTGAATAATGATTATTGCGTTTTCACAGCGTCAAATCCTTTGAAAAATCAAGTAATCGGCTGTTTGGCATCGTAAAAATTAATTCATTTTTCAATGCTTTCACTTTTACGTACGACCCTTCAATCTGTCAATGCAATTCAAATTCTTGTGTAACTTTACCATCTATATTCATGTGATCAACCTGTTTGTTTTTTTCCTTTCTATGGTACCTCTCCTCGTACCTCCTCAACCCTCTTCGCTGACCCTACTGTTCACCTTCAACCCCTCCCCCTCCGCACCTGCGGCATGCCATCCCCGCCCCGCCGCGTGGGTGCGTCGCCCCCTCCCCGAGCAGCGAATAGCGGAGGGGTGAGCGGTCGGGCGGGTCGGAGCGGGAGCTCTGTCGACCAGACGGAAGGGGCTGATAACACGATGCGCGTGGATCTAATAGAAATGTATGCATACGCGGAAAGCCATGCTGACAAACCATGATGGATGAAACAGGTTGGTGATTCGTTTTGCAAATAATTGACATTTACGCACAGATACGACGTATGGGGGAAAATATTAATTTTTCGCTGTTTTCTAGGTTGATTTCAGATACTACATTGCGTTTTCGCAAAGGATACCGCACCATGTTACCAAGAAAGTTTTCGAGTCTTTTTTAGTTTTTTTACAATCAAATTGTAGTAATACCTTGTACAATACAGTGTGATAAGTAAAAAATGAATAAGACATCAAATCACATTTTTCAATACAAACAATATTCGTTTATTTCCATTATCTCATGGCAATACTGACTCGACGTAACTCTAATAGCGTACCAACGTAATTCACGCTAATAGTCTATTAGAGTTATTTTGAATTAATACTGCTATGAAATGATGAAAATAAACTTTTTTTTCTTCTCCTGAAAAATTGTTTTATGTCTTATTCGTCGTTTGCTTGTCACTCTAGAATTTTAAAGGAGGCACTTCTAACAGTTGACTCTTTGGTCATCCACAAACTGTTCGTCTAAAAGTGCTAACACTGTACAACTTACCTGCAATTTTTTCAAAGAATAATAATGTCATATACTAGAAATAATCATTTTGAAATAAGTCACTTTCGGGTTCATATGACCTCCCGCTGAGCCCATCTCTTCTCCAATGTGATTTTTAAGGTAGACTGTATGGTAATAAAGTTTGTAATGGATAAAAAATTATATTTCAATATTTTGATAAACATTTTTGGAGAGATCCGCTTTGTGGATCGAAGCGATTCGAAAACATTTCTTTTAAACTTCAGAATATCTTTCGATCTATTCCGACTTCTGTCCACACCGGCTGTCTCACCTTCTCTGAAATTGCATTTTCAACTGTGCTTAGCTGAAAGTTTGGATTGATACCCGTTGTAAAAATAGACTAAGAACTTTCAGTAAAGATTCTAATATCAATTCCAGATTATTACTTTCCGCCTCTGATTGTCTGTAGAATTACAATTAAATGTCGTGATTAAGAACATTTCATGTTGTTTTGATTTTATTCTGGGATATATGCATTATTTGTATCTAGGTATTAATGTAAATTATGCTTATTTCGCATTATATTCTGATGCATTATTTTTCTAATTTATTTATTTTAGGTCGCTTTATAGACAACTAAGTTCATTAACGACCACTATTTTTATATCAATAACAGTTATTATATCTTATAACAATCAGAAATATTAAATACAAAGTTATACACCAGATATACATTTTATACTTTTTTAAATGTACGATTTTTTTTTCTTAAATCTGGACATAAAAAAAGACATATTTTTTTATTTGCCTTAAAATTGATTATTTGTGTAGTTATGCCTATTTTAAATTTTGGAATTTACAGGTACTTCACAAAATAAGATCAATTGTTGCTCCAAATGTACTGACTACAAAACTTTCTGGTTTGCTTCATTAAATACTTTGAAATGTGTATTTTATTCCTCTGAAAATAAATTTTTCAAAAAATATATTTTTCATTTTAAAAAATGTATTTTTTTTAAAGAAAGTATAATTTCTATATAAAATCGATGAGATAAAAATTTGAAAAAAATATAGGGGTGTTCCTTGTTCAATTTTCTATGAAATACAACATGAAAAAAGTGGGCTTTCCACACATACAGTTCTGAAAAAATCAATTTTAAGTACGAGGGCGCCCTCTGCCTCTGCCCATGCACTAACGAATTGTGTTTGGTCAGTTTTCCATGCAAGTGCTGAAGAACTAAAAAAAGAATGACCGTCTGCCTGATTAGGGTTTCAAGAGTTATTAGTATTTTAGACGTTCACTCTGCCCCTAAAATATATGACATGGTGTCATACATGTTTTTGTGGGTAACATTGTGGGTGACTTGCGGGTCATCTATGTTCTTATGGGTGAGAGCGAAACGAATTGAAACACGAGCCATTCCACGCCCAATCGCACAAGAATTTACACGACTATTTTTTAAATGTATGCAATTAAAAAAATAACACGAATATATGGCATTCATTTTGGACATGAAAAAAGAGGCACGTGATTTTTTATTTACCTGATAATTGATTATTTATGTAGTTATGCCTATATTAAATTTTGGAATTTTTGCGTACTTTGTTAAATATGATTGACTGATGCTCCGAATGTTCTTAACACAAAAATTCCTGGTTTGTTTCGTTTAATATTTTGATATGTGTGTTTTATTCCTCTGTAAATTATTTTCTCAAAAAATAAATATTTCATTAAAAAATTGTATTTTAAAAAAAATGAATATTTATATATGAACTCTCTCAAATAAAAGATTGAAAAAAATATAGGCGTATTTCTTGCTCATTTTTCTTCAAAACACAACAAGAAAAAAGTGGGCACTCAACACGTACAGATAAACAAATCTATTGTAAGTACGCGGGCGCGTGGTTGCGCTTGGTTCCTGCCCCTGCACTGACGAATTGTGTTCGAACAGTCTTTGATACAAGTGCCGACGAAAAATAAAAAGAATGGCCGTCTGCCTGATTAGGGTTTCAAGAAACAATAGTAACTCACATGTTCACTCTTTCTCCAGAAGGGATGGGTGACAGCAAAACGAATTCTCCTACTGCTTTTCCTCGTGTCAGCAAAACGAATTTTACTGCATCCCTTTGCGTCCTAGGGATGGGGAGCCCTCCTGACCTTGCTCGTGAAATACAATCAACCACTTGTCAAGGGACATGAGTAAAATTTTCTCAACATCAGTCACAATAGGCACATTATGAAGACAAGAGTACTACTGTTTGTTCTGTGAATCGTGTGTACACTGTGCAACATGATTAGCGATCACCGTATGAGGTACGACATATGTTTCAATCCATTTAATCTTTCTGATCACGGATTTTAGAAAAGAAAATCTCCAAGAAGCGTAAACCACAATTTGCTGGTGAATTTACAGGAGTCATTAGATTGGCAAATTTATGAATTATTTTGGAAGGTAATCGGCTTCCATAACAGCCTTTTGTTAGTGAAGAGAGCGTCGAGAATCAGTGGTTCTCGTGACATTAACAAAAGTAGCGGAACGTCCAGCTAATATAGTGAAAAGAGTGGAAATCAAGGAAATAACAATTTAAGCTCTTCAGATAGTTCGTCAAGTATCTGCGAAATTAATAAAGAGATGATAAACAAGAGTTTAATTTCAATAGGAGAAACCCCCGCCAAGAAAAGAATATTGGAACAAAACCGGTATCCCCATGAGAAATTTCAGAAAGTACAAAGTGCCAACACAGATAATTTTTTTCACATTGAAGATCCTTCGACGTCCATCGAAAAATCAGACAATACTATTTAGAAACTTATCGATTCCTTTCACTCAACAGATGGCATGACGTTCAATATTAAAATTCTGACAATTTTTGAAAGTTGGACATAAAATAAAATTAAACGACAGTTTTCTGCAACCGAACGCATGATAAAAGTGTCTAAAAAGTTGGCTGAAGAAAATGGAATTTTGTCCAGACCTGAAGTAAATTCGGTAAGGTGTGCATTGTGACGAAAGTTTAGGAATTCTATGGTAAGCGAGAACTTATATTTAAAGTTAGTTGTGAGGGACCAGAAAATTTCAAATATGTCAATGAAAACATGAGTCAGGAATCCGTCATTTAATTATTTATAAATATATTAATATTATTTATATGTATTAATATACATAAATATTATTATTTATAAATTCAATCGTGAAGTTTTATCACCTCAAGAGTATTAAATTACTGCTTCATCCAAAGAAACCGACGTCCAGTAACGCAAGAAACGCGTCTATTGCAGCAATCTATTATACGCTCTTTTATAAAATATTAATATCTTTTAAAGTTACTGAGATCCCACTTTGATTTTTCCTGGAGATATCATCAATACTCTTGTGCGTTTATAAATATTTTTTTTATTTTTAGCTCATCGAGTTTCCAAAAATATTTAATTTTCAAAATTTCAATTTTTTTAAAAAATTGAAAATTCACGAAATTAAATATTTTTCAAAATCTTAAAAATTAAACATGTTTTTAAGTTTCGAATGGAATTTGAACGGAATTTTTATAATTAGTGTATTCAAGTATATGATATTTTTAAGTTAGAGATGCGCGTCATTTTTAGCAAATTTCATTATACAATATTTCCGAAAATAATAAAGTTAGAAAAAAATAAAAATACACGTGTTAACTTATTTGATCCATATAACAAATAGAAAAAAATAGAAAATAATGAAAAATATGAAGGTCAAATTTTGCTCTTTTTTGTGCGATTTGACGTGAAATGGCTCAGTATAAAGAAAATTTCAATGTACGAAAAATCTCCGAATCTGTTAGATTGAATGTTAAAATAATTAATAGCAAATTAATCCTACTGTAATGATCCTATATAATAAGAATGTATTGCGTATTAGATGTTCCCAGTTGCAGCCACACAATTTTTGTGCTTAGTATGACAGGGTCTTTCTCTCCTGGATATTGAAGTCACGTCGGCCGTTGTCCTGAACGTAGCTACCCATTAACGAGGGCAGTGTACCATGGAAAAGCCGTACGCTGTCGCGAGGGGAACATGAGGTTCTTTATCCCCCGGAAGGGCTTAGTTCTGTGCACTCCATTAGAGCCCAAGGGATTACAGCACTCAGCATGTTGATCGCCGTTAGCGATTTCTTCCTAGAGATAATGGCGCCCCGAGATGTCTAGATTATGTCGCTGTGCACTTCGAAAGCTCAAATATAATTGAAGTTGAGTAAGTTCTTTTAAAACCAAAATATTACTAAAAAAGATTGAATCTCCAAATATTGAGGCTCCATTATCTGTTAATGTGTTCGGCTGAAAAAATGTTTAAAAAGGTTAAAGATTTGCAAACGTAATGTTTGCATTATTATGGTAGATGATGTTGTTAAGAAAACTTTAAACTAAAACACTTCTAGGAAAACTTGTGGGTTAAATTCGAGACTTCAAAGGCAAGAAGGAAAAGTACGTTCGTTTACATTTCAGACGAAGAAAAAGAACAGCAGAGCGACATGCAAATTGCCCTCCACACAAATCCGCGGAGTCCGCAACCTGAAGTAGGACGAAATTAGAATAGGAGTTTTAGAAAGCATTCAACGAATCGCACAGGAGATAGACGCGCGCTTACAGGGACGAAGAGAGTTATTTTTATCTTGTGTTTCTGTGTATCAGTTAATCCCAAAAGACAAGTCCATCAGCCTCAAGAAATAATTCATCCAAAAAATAAAATCGCAAAATCGTATCTGATAAATTATCCAATTCAGAGGCAGATAAAATAGGACTAAAATTTCCAGTAGTGATGTTATTCATTGTTCTAACAAGGAACATCCATCAAACTTCCAATATCGGACCTTAGGACATGTGAAGGTATTGAATATTGGCATTTTGTGTTTGGTTGGAAGTATGTGGCCCGAAATTTTGTGGTCTCCAATAATTTTATATTTAGTCTGGAGAATTAAAATTTTGATGAGGGAAAATTGTGAAAGTTGCCCAAGCTTCTCGGAGTAATGTTTTCTACTGCGCTCACATTGCGACGCCTAGGTGTACGCACCGGGTGGAGCGAGAGACGAGAAGGGGGCGGATGGGGGGAGGAGAGAGGAGAAGGATGGCGTCCTCGATGAGGATCAAGAACGAACTTCAATTAAATAAGGACAGCATAGAACAAAAAATGTAATGGTGTAAAAACAGACTAATTAAATGAGTACATTCGAATCTTTGTCTACGAGAAGTGACATTCATCGTGTTCAGGAGTGGATCCATGTAAAGAAATTGAGAAGTAATCAGGGAATGATGAAATCCACTTACATCAAAACACCTGAATATATCTTATGCTCTGGTTGTTCACTCTTTGTTCAGTCAAAAATGAAAGAGAAAGAAACTACGATCAAATGCAGGATATCTTGATAATTAAAAACTTACAATCGTAATTTGAAAAGAACATTGCAAATAAATGAATAATTTGGTGGTCATAAAAATAAGTTCTATAAATGTAGTTTGGAGTTTCAATAAGTGTACGAAACACAGCGCGACCGAAGAGAAAAACGCTGACACGCCTGGAACCTCAGGGGCATGACGGTTGATGCCGATCTCGCGTAGCTGTGAAAGCGAACGCAGCGCCGATCAGCGAAGCGGACAAAGCGCGAACCCAGCGTGGGGAAGAGGACCGTTCATTAGCGCCCAGTCGCCCCAATGTCGCTTCGAACCTGCTTTTGCTCTTTATAACGCTCCGCCAGAGGCAACTGTTTCCTGGGGATCGGTCACTGACGCGTAGGGAATCATTTTGAAAGACAGATAAAAATGTTCCATGGTTCATAACTATCAAATACATAAAGAACATCAAATCAGAAACATTTCAAAACAAATCCTAAAAGAAGCAAACCGTTTTTATTCTTCGCTTCTCTTGTCTCCTTCCATACACAAATTACTCTTAGAATTAATAGCAATTATCCCAATTCGTATCAACGTAAAAAAATGAAAGGAAACAGTAGTGACTTTGTACATACACAGCATTCGTGTAATGTAATATAATGTAATTAATTGTGTTAAATTGGAAAATTAATATGAAGTCTTCTTAGAAGAAGAATGTCAGTGCTTTTTACGAATTTCTGTGTAGCTTCATTTCGTAATTAATTTTTTGCATTTTATTTTTTTTGGTTCATTAAATTGCGAAAATTATCCATACGTAATATTTTCGTAGTTCTTTATTAATTTGACAGCAATATTATCTTCCAAAGAATAAATCGAAAGTATTTTAACATTAGTAATATTAGTAGTACAAGTATTTTAATAGATAGTACTTTAACATTATTTATTTTAATTTATTAACCTAAAATTCAAAAATAAAAGGCTGGTGAGTGGAATTCGCCACGTCCCTGGAAACGTATGTGGAAAATGCGCCTCCCCTCTAGAGTTGAAAACTAATGACACATGTATTTAGTTACACATTACATACTTTTGCTGCAAGTAAAGAGTTTTTGTTTTTGTTTTTGAAGTGAGGCATTGGCAAATATATTTTGAACATGCTCTTCACGATTCTCTGTACTTGCGGTACTTATCACGGAAGTACTCTTCCACGATTTCTGCTACCAACAAATTATGTTGTCTCTTAGCCAGTATTGCCTCAAATCACAACAAAAGATGAAAGTGATTGTTGAAGTAAATATAATTTTTGAATCGAAACAAGTAGTATGTTCCGTGTGTCGTGTTGTACTTGCCTTGAAATTAAGCAGAAACTACAACATTTAATTCATGTGTTTCACTATTTTGTTCACTATTCATAAATTTACTAAGTTGTTCCGAATACGTAACAATTCCGTCCATCAACAGATATTAAGTGGGTTTGTGGGGAGTTCTGGCTGTAAGAAAGCTCAAGAATTTCTATGAAGCCAATACGCATGGCGATGCATGGGTTACTATATTTGTTTTGTAAGCATCCGATAAGCATTTGAAAGGCGAAACTAAGAATTAGGGTTAAGGAAGGGCTATTGCTTGTCATTGCCTTCGATACGGAGTTCGATATATACTCCGTAACTTATCTGGATCGAGAGGTTCGTGGTTACGAGGGAAATATGAAAACAGTTGAATAATGTTGCATGTTCTCTTATGGAGGGAATTATAAAAGGGAATTATGAAAAGAGAAACCAAGTCAACATCTAGCTAAATAGCAAATAAGAAAATCTGAATCAATAAAATGATGTAAAAAATAAATTAATGTATGTACCACGAGCGTCAACTGGTTCTAATAGGGCAACAAACATCCCTCGGGCCAAAGGCACTACGGCATTTGATCGCCGCTCCATTATTAGAATACTTATAACGCCCTTGATGCATAAATAACTATTCTAAACGACAAAACAGAAACTATTTGAATCGGAACAAACAAAAAGGTTCGTTGTCACATTTTTAGGGGTTTGAGTTAATGGCGGGAAACGATTCTTAATACATAAATACATCATTTCGTGCATAAATATTCGTTTTCTGGGCCTCTGTGGTGTCTGTAAGAAGACCTTCTACTCTTAGTGGCAAGCAAGAACGTTGGATGACTTAGAACATTCTTGTGTGCTCGGTTGGTGGAGTTTCCGCAGATAACATTCTGATATTATCTTTGACGTTCAGTTTCCTTTTTCTCTTCATAGTTCATCCCTCATTCATTTCAAAGTTGTGTCCACTTAACTGTTGTGTTATTTTCATTGTCCCCATTCGTTGTAAAGTAGGTTGGGTTTAAAGTGTGTATTTTCGAAATTTCAGTTTACAATCAAGTTGAAGTTTATTCATATTGTGATGTATTTCAACAGTAATAGTATGGAAGAAGAACAGGTTTCAGGTCGTAAGAGAAAAAATGAAAGTTAGCGGAAAAGGAATAAAATCAAGACGGCTAGAATTAAGGGAGCAGAACATGAAAACTATAAAGGGCAGTTTGTTCCTGCATTAGTTGTGATCCAGATTGTGGTCGTAAGAAGTGATGTGAACGCGGAAGAGCTGTGAAGAGGAGAAGAAGAAAACTTTTCTTTGTAAATTATAATTAATTTTCATATAATAGAAAAGTTGACAACACCTTTAAGAATTTTTTTTCCATTTGATTATTTCTATTGATTTTTTTCGAAAAGCACAAGTAATTCTTTAAAATATGCATACTTTAGTATTGAAACCCCATTGGCATACTAAAAGGTTCGAAGACCGCAACACTTAAATTTACATGACGATGTATTCATACACTCTAAACCCAAAATACCATAAGGATTACTTTAAGAATGTATGAATAAACATCATATTTTTTGGTGTGAATAAAACACAATACATTTTGAACTAAATGAGTTTTTTTTTTCATTTCCTCAAACGTTGAGGCCCATGGACATCGAACGTTTTTGTTTCCTTTGATTAATTTACCTACACAAAGAACAAACTTCGATACCGGAGACCGTCCTTTACACACACACACTCATTGGCATGCGACTGTTAAGGTAGCTCTGCAGTGACAACCTCTAGTGCAATCCATCGCGCTTGTTGCCGTGGAGCTGCTGGGCGCTTCGCCTCGTCCGGAGGGCGCGCGCTCCTCGCGGTCGGAGCGATGGGGCTCGGGCGGGCCGCCCGCGGGTTGAGGGGCGTGGGCGGCTCGGTCGATGCGGCGGCGGGGGCGAGGCGCCGCGGGGGAGGTACGCCCAGCGAGCGGTGTGTACCCCTGGAGCCTCCAGGACCTCCACTGGCAAAGAGACTAACAGTCAAAACGGTGCTCAAACTGAGCGACGAAATGTAGTTTGTGATCAACGAACATTCAATTTGACACCGTTTTACTGTTTCGTAACGGACACGTTGGTCTTGGCATCATCAAGGGTATGGTGTTACCTTCAGCAAGCTCCCTAACCTTAACGGTTCACACACGGTTCTTCATGAATTTGCTACTGAATCAGCGGGGAAGTTATTTAAATGGTGTACTGGGGATGTTAGAATTTGCTGGTTCTCAGAAAGAAGCGCAACCGACAAAGCTCTTTCTTCACTCGACACTTTGTCATTTCTATTATCTAAAACAACCATCAACGCAAAATTTATACTCCACCACCTTCCTCGCACTAAAACTATAATCTTTACATCATTACATTTAATGCATGGTTTGATGCTGCCAAACCAGAATTAAATTGACAAATTGTAACTGGTATTTGCTATAATTCAATTCAACGTAGCATTATATTGCTCAAAAATATTGTAAATAAATCGATTTCAGCCATTTTACTGAATAAAAGTGTACTGGCTAGAATATCATGCCTTCTGACAGTTTTGTCCCTTCAAATGTTTCTCTGCCGTATCATTAGCTCTTTGTTTCTGAGAATTCGACGCTGAGAGTGAATAATATTAACCCATTGGATAGAAATTTAGTATACAGGCATTGTAATGATAAAAGGATATTACGGCTTACCCAAATAGAGCGACGTTAAACGTTTGCAACAAAAAGCATACTAAATAAAAACTAAATCGCTCCGAGAATCGTATTCTTTCCAATAGCAGTCTCTTGAATATAAAATGAAACTTCACGCATTACAGAGTTTGGTGATGTGCCACCCCTCACCTACTAGGTGAGTCGGGCGTGTGCCCGACCTACTTGTGCAAGTGCTCTCCGAAACTGCGTCGTCTGCAGAAATCGACATAGTCGTTCGTGCGACACGGATTGGGAAGTTTTGACATGTAAACCTGCGCGAGTCATCCATAAATTTTTCGTGCAGATTTGCTGCATCTCCGTGACTCACGTCTGTGGCAAAAATTATGGGATGTGGGATATTTGTTTCCATGTTTTCTAAGGGGTGGGTGGAGATTGATGTTGTTATCGTATATTCACGTGCGATGTAGCATTTGTTGGGGCGTCGACTTGTCCTTTGCAAACTAAACTGGTGTATGGGAAATGTCAAAACAAGATTACCAAACCTTCATACCGCAATGTTAGAGGTAAACCAGGCGTTTGAAAAATATTTTGAAGACTCATCACACTCAGTCATAGGAGATATCATTGCCAACACTTACTCTGTTCTAATTGAGAATTATATTTATTCCTTGTGATCGCTGGTTGAAATTTCTCTAGAGAAATGGATAATTGTTGCTCCATCTAATACCCATCGAGAAATTGGGTGCTATGACAGTGATAGACGGTTAATGCTCTTATTTCTGCGATCCTTTTCTCAAAGGTATGAGGTCTGGTTTTTCTGGCATCAATTTTTACTAAGTTCTCCCCCAACATCTATACTAGAGACGCCACTAAAATTTCGAGTATGTAACTCTGTTGTTGCAACTTTGGGATGCAGTCACAGTTCAGTGCACAAATGAAACGGCGTCGCAATGTGTTCAATTGGCCTGATACTTGATGGAATTCGAATAAAAGAGTAGAAAACATTAAAGTTCAAAATCTATATTTGTGTAAATGCTACACATTTTCTACACAAAAGTATGTTTCTCTGCGTTACAACCCCAGGGCTTATTGCACAGTCATTCTCTTGCATTTGAGTAAGAGTGTTTTGCAGTCGAAAATATATGCTGATAGAAATACCGGTGTTGAAATTAGAAACATTCACAACCTAGATATAAATTCTTTGAAAAATGCAGATATTCTATTTTTGAGTAACTATCTCAAATCTGGAAACGCAGAGTGGTTTCACGGCATGAAAATTTCAATTGTACAGAAAATGCCATTTTTATGAACGTGAATTGCAATCAGTTAATGGCATGTCTCGGGATATTTATATCTTCATATTTCTATGACACATTACATTCTTTCAGAACATATTTCGCAGACTTAGTAAGAAACTACAAGGAAATTATCCAGACTAACAAAGATTCTCTCTCTCTCTCTCTCTCTCTCTCTCTCTCTCTCTCTCTCTCTCTCTCTCTCTCTCTCTCTCCAAGAACGACAAAATATTAGCATTCGAAATATTTTGTTCATTTAGTAATTAAATATTATTAAGTCAAAACATTATTAAATTATGGCATTGTGTTACTTAACACGCTATTGCAATATTATCATTTATAAATGTTAAATGTTTGACTGCTTCACTTTTAAATAAAATTATTAAATATTCAATCTCATTTTCACAAAAGCAACTTTTCCCGCCTTCTCTGCAATTGTACCCAGCTCCTCCATTAATGGATTTGATGATTTGCGAATCCAGTCCACCTCGAAGAGACGTAGTATTCTTTTAAAAGTAATTTTTTATGGTCTTATTGGAGCACACCCATTTTAAACATATTTCGCCACTTGCATTCGGCAGGTAGCTATACTAGTTTTAAGAAGATTTGTTTGAGTATTAATTTATTTAATTTAACAAAGCCGGTACGTTTTTATTCATCAAAATTCAACTGTATGTGTGTAGAATTTTACTTTTGCATTGTCATTAAATGTGCGGTTTTCTCTGACAAACATGCTTCATTGCTAGTTGGAAACATTCCCCAGAGTATAGAACGTAAAACACCACAAAAATGGTTGTTATAATATAATCATCTCGTCCATAGGAGGTGGGTCTCCCCTCCACCTCTTGTCGCCGCTCTCAACGCGAATCGCTGGGTCGTTATTGCCCCGGAAGTTTTCCGCCACTCGGCCGCATTGAGCGATCTCTCACGTCAGAAGCTGATGAAGATGAAGAGCGGATAGCGGCGGCTCGCGGAGCAACAGGCGGCGGAGGCGGGGGCGGGGGCGGGGGGAGGGGGGAGGGGTGATACGGTGCGCGCCCGCCCACATCGATCTCTCCCTGTCTCGGCCTTACCCTCCGCGCCCAACTCTGCAAATTGAGCCCGACCCGACTCACCCTTCCGGAGTGTACTCAAGAGTCCCAGAGTTCTGCCGTCAACGAATTTTATAGTTTCTGGATAGCCTAGTTGATCGGAGGTTAGAAACCGTGTCATGGCAAAATTCGAAGAATCACACTTCTATCAATCATACGGCAGCTATGTAAACGAATCCTTGAAAATCAATGTTGATAAACTAGTCTTGATTGAATTACATTTCAACTTAAGTTCATTGTACGGAGAACAATTTGCACCAAGAACGAAAAGATAGGTTCCTCTGCCTACCACATTCTCCTGTTCGAATTTACCGCTATGGCCAGGGCAAAAAGTCACTGACTCATTACACTGTTGCGAGATGGCGCATGTGTATAGTTTCTGCAACACGTAGTTACACGGGAAGGAATGTTTCATGGCACGAAGGCAGAGGTATCCAAGTTTTCTTGTTGCAGATGATCTCTATTTTCTAAAGAAATTGAATCTAGCTCCATCCACGAAAAGAGTTTTGGAAACAGAGTCACAATGATGTACCTTTGAAAGATTTCTTACTAATGTACTACATTTTTTTTTGTCATTTTCTTAATTTTTCGGTTTTCTATTGGTAGAATGGAAACATTAATTTTAGAATATTAAAGAACACAAAAACCTAGCCCTAAATGGCAATTTTCTTTTAAAAATTACGTGCCGTTTAAGAGAAAATGGCATTTTAGCACTACTAAAAATGCGAAATTTGAAGCTCAGTTTTCACAGAAAATGATTGCGTTTTCAAATACTTTATTTGAAGTTATTTGAAGCACTTACACTCACAAATATAATAATTTACAAATTGCTGGTAATGTGAATATTAAAGATGTGAGAGATCTTTTAAAAAAAATTACATATGTGTAATTTTTGAAAAAAAACAAAAAAAAGTCCTCAAAATACACTTTACGTCATATTAAAGAGTGCAATTATCACTATCCAATCGAAAAGTTTGATGTAAATTGTTTTTAGCCATTTATGAGAAAATTGCCTTTGAGCGTTTCTGAAAATGCGGAAATTCGAGATAGTTTTCACAGTAAACGGTTGTGTTTTCGATAAACTTTACTTGACATTATTTAAAGCACAGCGTACTCATAAATATAACTATATAATAATGTATTCGTAATAATAAATATATAATGTACTCGTAAACAATTCGCCGCTAGTGTAATCTGACGTGAGAGACAAGTCAAAAAAAGTTACATTTTTGCAATTTTTGAAAAAACAAAAGAATACAGCAACATGGCGTTTATGTCATCACATAGCGTACATTTAGCACTATCCCTATCAAAAGTTTAAAGACAAAATTTGGAGCCGTTTTTGAGAAAATCTAATTTTTGTAATTTTTTAAAGTTGCACGTATTGCACTGCAATATTGTGCGAAAACTACTAAACTTTTCAAAACAATTACATGACCTAAAACAAATAACTCGCTTTGGAGAACACATTTTATTTGAAGGAAAATCTCTATCTTCAATTTTGTAGTTGGAGAAAGACGCCGAAAAAAATTTCAAACTCTTCACAATTTTCGAAAATTCAGAGTTATCCATGAAAATCGGACCTATGCCATGTTAATAAGTGTATTTTACTCTATTCATACAAGAAATTTAAAGAAAAAATTGGAGCCGTTTTTGAGAAAATTTTGAAAATGTCCGGGAGGCCTAATGTAAAGTACCCCCAAATTTTGAAGAATCTTTTTCAAAATCTGAAAGCTTCGAATACAATCAGATCGACTGGGGAATATTCATTTTGGAAGAAATCGTACGTTAAGGTTTAGGCGCTAGCAGTGTTCACAGACGGACAGACAGACAGACGGACAGACGGACGTTTTCCTTTCAATTGGGTTTTCGGTATCAAAGACCTAGAAAACAGGATTTCTGGCTACACCACATGTTAGGGGATTTAAGAGCATAAAAATTAATGCTCTTGGTAATACCTCTTGCTCAGGCGATTGTGGAATGTAATTCACAAATCATCGCTCTCACCTGGTCATGTTGTTACACAACAATAATCACATTCGGTTAACTACGTGCAAACTGTAATGGCACTTCTCTTGGGAGGTATGACCATCATACGGTCAAGCACCTAGTAAATTCACCTCTTTAGATCATTGACGAAGCATCTGTTAGGCAATTCACGATCAATATCTACGTCTAGTAAACCCTCATATCGAATCTTTTCTTCCATGTCTTTTGTTTGCCGACATGAATGCCTTCGTGTTTTGTAGCGACCTATCCAACCATAATGAAGATTGATTTTATGTATTGCTTGAATCCATTGATGTAATATAAGAGTTTATTATTTTATACGTCCTTTATTACTTCCTACAAAAGAGAAAGTTTGTATAAAGAAGCGGATGGATATAATCAGGCAACAATTGCAGGAGATAGCCCAGATGTAAACCAACAACACCTACAAACTAACCTGCAGGAATACTCGATAGAATACAACTGACAAGTAATTATTTATTTGAAAGTGAATATTAATATAAATATGACATTTTCAAGTAGCAAAATCATGAAAGATTGTTAAGACGGTGAATACTGTCCTACCAAAATTAACTATATTAAGTCAAAAAAGTGATAGAGATTTATGTAAATTATTTTCAAGATATGTACGAGATTATAATGATGCCAAAAACAAGTATTAACATCACCTTTTCCTCAAACAGAGGAGATAAGGAACTCTTCCACAAACTCGCAAGGCCCTTTTCAGTGTTCTGTAAGATATCTTAACCCCAATTCCTGTGCTGGCACAGTTAATTAGCAAGCAGTTCCAAGAATACCATTTGAAATACAAAACCTACAAACTCAAGACGATAAATCTTTCAAATTAGTCTGCGCTTACAAAAAACACTTAAATACCGAGTTCACATAAAACCACAGTTCGCTGGATCAAATTGTTAAATTATACAATGTATCTCTAACTAATCGTTTTATACTAGTAATTCTACCGAGTAATAATTAAAACTAAAATAATTCGAACATTAATTGTATAAATATTTAATTTCTGTAAATAATTATATTTGCCAAGGTATTATCGAAAACCAATGTTTAATATGTATACATTTAGCGCCCATTAGGAAGTATTAAATGTACGTACTATGTTTTAAGAAATCGTTCGAATGAAAAATTGAAAGAACTCTGTAAATGATTTTGCAGTATAAATTAATATTAATACTTATTTAGAAGTTCTGAAGTTGAAACGAGCTGTAAATTGGAAGATTTGTAAAGTTACATGAATTCTGTGAAATGGCCTAATGAAAACTATACGTTATCATGTGAAATATTTGTGAGGTGTAATTCGCACAAAATATAAAACTGAAAAATGTAAATCGATTAAGCAAATGTTGGAGAATTATTGGAGTAATTATGAGAAAGGATTAACAGTTGTGAATTGTCAGGTATTTGAGTTTTTAATGAAGTTCAAATGGAATTTGCAATAGCATAGATATAATATAACCTGAAATTGTATTATGTATACCATGACGTACCTTTTCATCATGTAACCCTAAGGTTTTTGTTTAAATGAAGGGTAATATAGTTTTAATTTTGAACAATAGAGTGAGGAAACTGTCCTAAATGACATACTGAGATATAATGAAATACCTCATATAACTCCCAATTGCCGCCATTGTCAGCACTTTTCAAGAGCAAGATAGGTTGTAGATACGAAGGGTTGGTGACAGTGAACCACTGGAAATGATGTAGTTCTCTTGTGCGAAATGTTCTTGCTGTCACGAAATCAATAATTTTCGAGGTTCAGAAGTTTGCGACAACTATTCTTCTGCGATAATTTACATCGTTTAGGTGTGATTCAATACACTGATTATAAATAAGATAAGTAAATACTTTCTTTCGGAATATTTTCAGCGCTTTTCATAACCTGCATTTCCAAGTGCTTGGTAACAGGACATCTGCACATTGAACATATGATCTAAAGGTAAAATGACATACTTGCTGCTGGGATAAAATGATATACTATGTCATTTTACCCCAACGGGAATTTTCATGAGAAAATACGTCTTTCCATATTATGTTTTCTGTGCGGCATCTGTAACTGAAGTAAGTTTGGAGGAAGAAAAGGAAAAAGAAAAGGATATCACTAACTCTGAAAACAGCTTGCAATCTGGAAGGAACCAACCTACAGTCACAACTACAAGAAGCCCTGGACTCAACCAGCAACCGATTCCCTCAATAGCAATTCCATCATCTCTTCCCAAGATTGTTGCGTCTTCGGTTTCACCAAATTCGTTCTAACTAGCAAACCTTATATGGAAGAAGTGAAGACGAAATTCGCCGAGAAGCAGAAGTTGCAGTTCAGACGTGGTACTGAATAGGCCTAAAAAAAACTGTTTTAATAAACCTGAAGAGGATGATGAAGACGTGGATATTACTGGTGTTGATGATGAGGCTGCTTGTCTCTATTGTAAATGACGTATGTAGTCATTCCAAAATATTCAGGAAACCTGGATTAAATGTCTGAAGTGTAATATGTGGGCTCATAACGAGTGTGGTGGTTCACGAAAACAAAAATGTTTATTTGAGATAAATGAGTAATAAATGATATTTTTGAATGCCATCAGTCCCCAGACACTGAGGATAAAATGACATACTGGAGCATTTTGAAACAATGCATTATTACAGATATGTAAGACATGTCGTTATTTTCTTAACTATGCTATTCCAACTAGTTCAGTTTTCTTGTAATCTTGTAAAACAAATAAAGGATCCAACTTAAAAATTATAGCTAGGGGAACATTTTTTTTCTTTAGGGTATGTCATTTTAGGACAGTTGTTTCTACAAATTAATGTAAATTGATTATGTTGAAATTATACATATATATATATTATATATATATATAATATATACTATATATATTATATATATATATATATATATCCTATTAAATGGAACTTATTAAATAATATCTGTTGCTAAGATTCTAACTAACAAGCAAATTATAAAATTATTATAACATGATATTGTCTCTAAATAACGGAATAAAAGTGACTGAACTAAAAGTAAAATAAGATAAACGAAAAAATGAAAACTTGCCAAAAATTGTGTAGGTTCTGAAAAAGATAATTTCAAAACCCACACTCTTCTCACTCATACTAGTTTACACATTTCCAAAACATTATCTCTTATCTCCCTTTATATCTCATGCATTGTACATTTTGGTTCATCTTTGTCACTGTCGATTTTCCCTTCAGAAATGGGTTGTTCAGTTGTTTCTTTATTCTTCACTCCATTTTCACTATATCTTACATTCAATACGTTTGTCATTTAACCCCCCTTTAGTTATCCTCGTTTTTCTCCTATTCTATCTTATCATCCACTTTTCCTTCTAATGCTGCTCTCCGTCCTCTTCCACATCTTCTTTCTCTGTCATTCCATTTTCTAACTCCAGTGAACCATCCCTCACTGACACCCTTCCTTCTTCCGCGCCAAAGCAAGAGAGAATGATGCCTCCCGATTTTAGCAGGCTGGAGGCTTAGAGTTCATGAAAAATGTCTTGTTTCAATCCATTTACTCAGCTTCTTCCGAACCTCGTATCAGATCTCCCATCTCGCGCTTCAATTCTCGCCTGTGCCCTGTCTAACCTCACTATCCTCTGCTAATCGAAGTTTCTTCATACTATGCATGTTTCACCATCCCTTTTATCCCTGGAATATCCCTCTCCGCTCTGCTATCTTCCATCCCTTTCATTTCTACTACTTCATTCCGCTAAGTAGGGAATACATTCCTCCCTCCCTTATTCTCTTGCTGTGTTTCTCAGTTAACATGCATTACTTTTATTCAACTACACATACCACTAGTCTATCCTATTCTTATGCGCCTCCTGCCTCTCGTAACACTCTTCCATTTGTTTTATCTTGCGTCGCTATCCCCACCGTGTATGAGTAACCCGGGTCGATAGAATATTCCTCGAGACAGCATCCTGAATTCGACTTAGCTATGTGTATGGGTGTCTATGTAGAGGAAGAGGACGAAACAAGGACGAAGGAATGATCGCGCACGGTGCATGGTCCGTTACTTGGGTACTGCCTCAGGATTCGCCTCCAACTAATGGTAGAAACCACGGAAAGCTACCGATCAGAACACGCGGCATCTACAATTCTCGTCCACACGTTGGTTGAATTCGGCCCAGCCAAGAAGCAAATGTCGTTTATTCCGCCACCTTCGGGATTCAACCCCCTCGAACGACGCTGCAGAAGAAACGGTGTTGTCGCTGTTGTTCCCCCACCTCTCACTGCCACATATTCACCCAATCTTCCTTTTTCCATCCCACTCGCCCTTTTCAAAGTTGCCCCACGCCTTCCGCGCCCGGAGACCCTCGCCGCGATGCGCCGCCTCTCCACGCCGCAATATCGCCGCGGCGAGTGCGAATATGAGGCGCAGACTGCGGGTGAGTATTGCATTCCGAAGGAAGAATACACAGCGACCGCGCAGGCGGAGCCTCCGCAGGGCGCCTCTCCTTGCAATCGCCCCGCCCCCCACCGCCGCTCCCCGCCTCTTCCCTCCCCACTCTACGTTGCCTCGTCCTTTGCCGACCGCTTGCACCCCGCTCCGCTCGACTCGTTTCTCCAGACTTGTGTCGCCAGGCTCCCTCGCACCCTCGCGTGCTTTCCCTTTCCTTGCCCCATCACTCTCTCCCTCTCTTTTCCTCTCTCTCCCTATGTCTCACCCTCTCTCCCTCCCCTTTCTCCCTCCCCTCTCTCCCCCTCTCTCCCTTCCCTCTCCCCCACTCTCCCACCCCTCCTCTCCCCCTCGCACCCTCCCCATCTCCTCATCTCTCTCCTTCCCCGGTCTCTCCTTCTCCCTTCCCCTCTCCCGCCCCTTCCCCTCCCCCTCGCCCACCCCTTGCCCGCCTTCCCCTTCTCTCTCCCTCCCCTCTCTCCCTCTCTCTCCATCTGTCTCTGCTCTCTCCCTCCCCCTCGCTTCCCCCCTCTCTCTCCTTCCGTGTCTCTACCTCTCCCTCCTTTCCCCTCTCTCACCATCGCTCCCTCTCTCTTCTCTCTCCCTCTCCCCTCTCTCCCCCTCTCCCTCTCTCTCCCTCGCTTTCCCTCTCCCTCTGCCTCTTTCCCTCTCCCTCTTTCCCTCTCTCTCTTTCCCCTCTCCCTCTTTCCCTCTCCCTCTTTCCACCTCCCTCTCATTCCCTCTCCCTCTTTTTCCCTCTCCCTCTCTCCCTTTCCTTCTCTCCCTCTCTCTCCCTCTCCCTCTCTCTCTCCCTCTCTCTCCTCTCTCCTCCTGCTCTCCCGATCAGCTCCGACTCGCAACTCGCCGTTGTTGCTCCATATCGAAAGACACCCATACGCTTCTCGAACATTACTAAGGCAACTAAACAACAACAGCAGGACCTCCCAAAAGGTTTGAAAGTATTTCATATAATTTCATAAAATAAAATAACTTCTCAGTGTATAAAGTAGACTTGGACGAACGGAGGTAGCGATATGTGTTAGGCAGAGTTTCCGCATCAACCCTATTCCATTACAACTCGTCCTTGGGCGTGCTGTTTGAGATTGCTGTCTGGTAGGTTGCAATAGTTCAGCAACGAAAGAGTTCATTAAAATAGTATTACTTTTATCATAAGTAATTAACAGTTGTCGAAATTAATTTTTAAAAAGTCTAAAAATTGGTTCTTCAATGTTAAAGGCTTAAACATGTGTTGTGCATGTGTGTGTGTATTTGCAATGGGCCCAGAGGTTTGTTGGCTCCGCCGCTTAGAGGTGCACAATGGCTTACCTTTCTTATCGTGTTAGGGGCATCTCCCTTCACTAGTGTCACTGCTCAAAAATACAAAGCACTGACAACCAGAGGGAGCGGAGAAGACTTCGCAGGGCCTCAACCTCCGGTCTACAATTCCGTCACCGAGGAGAACAGCGACCGTAACAAGCGCCCAACCTCGTCGCCCCCTCCCCGCCGTGTTGCCTGCAGAGCCTCCGGCGGACGGGCGACGTTAACATCTGCCTTATGAGCGGCGCGCGTTCCGCAGTCACGTGACTGCCTTGGAATTCCCCGCCCGGAGGCGGGCGGGCGCGCGCGCGCAATTCCAGCGCAATTTCCGAGGCGGCGGCGGCGGTGGCGGCGACGCGAGGCGGGCGAAATCGCGTCAGACGCCGGCGCCCACGTCGGCCTGCTGCTGCTGCTGCTGCTGTTGGCTTAGTTGCTGCAATTACCGAAAGGTGCGCCTGCGCGATTTTGATGAACGGGCCCGCGCGCCTCTAATGTGTTGCGAGGTATCCTATTACTGTTAGGAGAAGGCGTGAGATGGAACACTATTCAGAAGCAATATCTCGAGCCCACGAGAGGAAGTCATTTAGGTGAAGAGTAAATGCACTTGGCTTCATTTTAAATAGTTGACTAACGGAATAAAATTGATGATTTGATTCATGTGAAAATATTGAATAGATTATAAATTAAATAGACACAACAATTAATTTTAATTAAATTTAACGAATTTTTATTTGATTTTTAAGTGGCAGCTTGGCTTAGGATTCACGGTTGCACAACCCCCAGACAATCGAAAAATTCTAATAATATGTTAGGGATATACATTTTTCTTTTAGTAGCATTCAATGTTCAATATTTTGCAGCAATATCGATGTATACCATGTATGAATTCATTTTGAAATCAGAAAGCGCCCAACGAGCGCTCTCTCAGGCGTCTGGTGGACTCTCAGGCTGTGCACCACGTCACGCTCATAAGCTCTTATATTGCGTTCACTCTCTGGCCCTATTCTTCAACTTTAGGCCCTGGTTGTTTTCACACTGCAACGAGCCGCCGGCTAACATCCTAGAAGGATGTAAGGTCTGCCCGCAGAGCGCGACATGAGGGGTTAGCACCTGTGTCAAACGTTTGACTGAAACTAGTTGCAACGTAATTTTTGATTTTTTGCGTGTTATTGAAGTACACAAGCGCAGTCAATCCCACACGATATCTCCAGCTCAGTGGAAGTCTTTTAGATGAAGAGTAAATGCACTTGGCTCCATTTCAAATAGTTGGCTTGCGATATATTAATGCTGATTTGATTCATTGGAAAATCATGGGAATATTATTTATTAAATTGAAACTCAATAATTAATGCAGTACTTGTTATGTTAATTAATAAACTCAAATGAGTTTGTTGAGGTAATATTAGTAATGATGTTGAGGTATAATTATTATTTCTAAAGAACATTGTTTCTCAAAACAAAAGTTACATATGGTTTTTCGTTATCGTGTTAAATAAGGAAATGTAATATGTGGAAATATAATTCATTCTTTGTCGGAATGGGTCGTCTTTGGGAAACACGTTCCAAAATTCTATTATAAAAATTTTATTTTTTGCTTATATACAATAACTTATTTAAATTTTCGCACACACTGTTATTATAAATTAAGAATATAACTTCATAAAAATATTATAAATTTAAAATTATTTCAATTGGTTGGAGATTAGTAATACCTTTCTTGAAATAATAGGTACAGTTTACATTGTGCACAGAGGTAAATAAGTAATACTGATTAAATAAGCATAAAGTTCAATTAAATCTAGTTTAAAAAGAGAAATTTCTTTGTAAATAAACAGGCATAAAAATCAAACAAGTAATTTAATTGGAAACTCAGAAAAGGAAAATAAATTATAATAATACTAAATCGTTTTATCTCATCGACTTTGTATTTTCCACTTTCCAGAAACGATGATAAAGTATTTTCATCTTGTTGTAGGATGTGTACAACATTTTTTCTACTTCACGAGTAATTTAATTTCTTCTACGTTGACGCCCAACAATAAATTCCGAATGACATTGACGCCAGTCATCGGCATTCGACCACTGCGTGAAACGTGAAGCAGCTCAGTTGAAACGAACGTAGATGTCAGCGAATACGCGGAATTCCTTGCGTGACAGCAGCGTGCCAATTGAAGCAGCAATCCGACTCGCGTGCTCAAGAGTGCTGCGACGACCGCGTGCATTCGCGTGCCTGCGCGTGCGAGAGACGGGGTGGGGGATCAACGGACGTCCACTTCATCAAGAACGACACCATGACGCTGGGAGAGCTTGTTTCGCCAGTCTAAACCTGTTCCCTTTCCTGCGTACAATGAGTGACAGGATGCTTTAGTCGAACACACATGCTTTAGTTTTTAACCCTGATATGTAACGAGTGAATATTGATTCCAGGCACACCGGCTACTTAAATCATTAATCCCGTAAGTGCAGTGTAAATTGTATGTGCCCAAGAGGTGGCGGTGTTCCTCCCCTGCATCAACGTGAGATCCGGTTCCTGCTTGCGTGCGGTGGCGATGGTGTAATGGTTAGCGTATCGGACTGTTATACCCAAGTTCGCGGTTCAAACCCGATCAAAGCCGTGGATCTCATTAGGAGCGAAAAAAGACTTCGTACGCCTTCCTTCGGAGGGAAACTAAAACCGGCTGTCCCAGTAGATTGACAGCATGTAAAAGATTCACAAACCTAAATGACGCCTCTGAGCTAAATTCATATTCGCCTGTTTCGTCGCCCAAGGAATACCTTTTTCTCTGCTGGTTGGTGAAAGGAGCGTAGCGAAATTTGCGTAGTCAGACGGAAGAGCAGGTCTCATGGTCAGAGTCTCGGCAGGTAAAATACGGCATTTCAATTCAATTCAATACGGTCCACATATCACCGCAGTGATTTCTCTCTGCACGACTCTCCCCCACTCGGTGCAGATCTAATCTCCACATTGGTCTCCCGACATGTGTAGTAGTGTAGTGCATGTAGATAACGTGTATGTGTGAGGAGAGAGGAGGTATAAGGATAAAAAGGAAAGATTGCTCCGTAGCCTGCGTCTTAGGGTTTTGCTCACGCATGCGCTTAGTATTGTTCTAAGAAACTACGGAATATTACCGATCAAAACAGTCGGTACCAGAATTCTCCTCCAGATAATAGTTGATTTCGATCCTAAGTGACTAGTGTCGAAAATCCGCCATCGTTAGCTCTCGGATCCGACGACCTCCCGATCAATAATATTGAAAATGCAACGATGTAGTCGCTGAGTTATCTCGGCCGGTGTAGGTAACGAAGAAGGCAAAGTATGTTTGGATGATTAATTACAATTCATTAGAAGACATTATTTCATAGACTATATTTCAAATGGAATTTACGATGAAATTACGTTTTTTTATTTTTCATCAGGGTATTTTCTCATCATTTTATTCTCTCATATACGAAGCAGTAATCAAGCAATATCGATATCGATATTTAGTATAATCTGGGTTGCCAATTACGAGTACTATAAAATGTAATTTCATTAACGTTTTTTTAAATAAACGTGAAACTGTGCCTCCGTCTGTCTACCTGCATTCTTGACGTCCGATCTTGCTGCATCCTAACGGCTACTGTAGTTAGCTCCTCTGCCATACGTTGAGCATGGTCCAAAAATAGTTGTTTTCTCCCAGTTAACACTCCTAGAACTAACTAGATTTTTCTCTCATTCCTCTTATTTCAAAATCTATGTAGCTCTTACTTCTTATTGTTCTCCTTGTGAGGGAATCCAATTATTACAGCGAGAACATAGAGAACCACTACGCAAACGCGAGAACGAAACGGGACCTATATTTGGTGTGTGTGACGAGACTCCGGTCTTTCCCCTTCGCAATGACACAAATAACTCTGAATCTGCCCAACGGAACCAATGCGCCTACGAAACCCAATCTGCCCAACGGGACCAACGAATCTACCCAACGGCACCTGCACGGGACCTGCATGCGGCCCCCGGGCCACCAGTTGGACAATCCTGCTCTAAATCGTTCAAGTGGCTCCAAAATTGATATTCCCTTATTATATAGACTGAGAGTTTGAAACGATTATTTTGATTTAAGGAGGCACTTTACATGAGGATACAACATTTTCAAAATTTTCCCAAAAACGGCTTCAAATTTGTTGATTAAAAGATTTCTTCAGATAGCATAAAGAACACGCAGGTCGTATTTTACTTTGAAATCACTGAATTCTCGAAAATTGCAAAAGTTCCCATTTTTTGGAGTGATTTTATAATTACAATATTGAAAATAGATTTTTCCTTAATGAAATCTGTTCTTCAAAAACATGTCTTGAAATAAGGTCGCGTACAAGTTTTCGAAATATGAGTAGATTTTATTTAATTTTGCGTGAAATATAGACCATTTTTTAAATTTGTTTTCAACATCTGCTCCATTTCAACCCTCGGATAGAAATATCCACGCTTAAAAAAAATTGCGCAGGAACCATTTTGGCGAAGTATCTGTATTTTCAAAATTTGCAAACCCTTAACGTTGTAGAAGTATAAAATTGATGATAAAGATTTTTTCCGTAATGGAACTTTTTTAAAAAACACTTTTTAAAAAAATCATGTAATTTTGGAAAAATTTAATAGATTTTGCACAATTTTTACTTGAACTAAACGCGATTTATTTTTAAAAATTCTAAAAATGTGATCCAAATGTTTGTTATTTTTTCTCCAATAGAGAAAAATACGCTTAAAAATGGGACAGATTTTATTTTCGTTGACTCACTGAGTTCTAAAAGTTACAAAAATTTCCAAAGTTACAAATAGTTCAAAACTTCCAAAGTTCTAGAAGTTACAACATTCCAAGTTACAAAAATGCCAGAAAGCACGCGCTATTGTAGCATCCCTAGTTTTCTTATAGAGTAAACGAACAATATTACAATAGAGGGACGAGAAATTCGTCACCCAGAATGTGAAGCTTCCTCCCGCGTGTTCTTAGAGGCGCGCGTTGATCCGCCTCCTGAGCATACGCCGCAGCCGCTCAGTCGCTGGCGAAGCGGCAGCGCGGTGCGGCGCGCATATCTTTGCTACTCAGCCGTCTCAGCCCCGTGCGAAAGCGCAGGTGGCCCGGGCGCGGCGGCGCGGCGCGCGCTCCCAGCGTCGCCGCCGGAGGCTTCCTTCCACCCACGCCCCCCCCCCCAGTCACTTCCAAGTGGCCGACTTGGTTCACAGAAGGAATGTGGGTCCCTACACAGAATTCGGCACACATGACTATATTATTATTATTATTTGTATTATCATCATCATTATTATTATTATTCCACTACATCACGACTAAAGATGTTATGAGTCGGCTCAAAATAATATCTACTCCAGGTTGCAATCAGCAACCTAAGGAGCAGATCTAAAGACTGTCGGTGCCTCTACAATACTTTGCGCAAAATATGGGGTGTTCCAAATAAAGCGATTTCTTGCACTTCCCATTCTTTTGAATTACCTGGAAGTTTAGCCAAGTTCTTACACAAATTTTGCGGAACAAATCCCAGAGCTCCGATAACTATCGGTACGGCCTGTGCTTTTACGCCCCACATTCGGCTGATCTCAATTTCCAAACTCTTGTATTTAAGACGTTTCTCTGCCTCCTTGGTTACGACATTTTGATCGCAACGCACAGCAACATCCACAAGTAGACACGATTTTTTCTCTAAATCCCGGATAACAATATCCGGTTTGTTTGCTGCTATCATGCGATCCGTTTGAATTTGTTGGTCGTACAATATTGTACACAATCCAACCGATGTCACCGGTTTTGGTGAGTGTTCGTACCACTTGGGGCATGTGTTCGGAACTTCGAGGGCGGTACAGATCTGCCAGTGGAGGTAACTACACACCCTGTCGTGTCTACTTAAGTATTCGGTCTTCGGTCCTGGTCCTTCGGTCTAAGTATTCGGTCCTGGCAAATTCGGCATTTGTCATCTTGGGAAATTTTGAGAACCGCTTTATCATAATGTCGTGTTCTCAACGCCTGATCTTGAGCAGCTACTAGAACTGCTTCCGATTCTGGCTTCATCCTTCCCCTTTTAAGCCACATAAATGATTGATCTTTATTAATCTGCACGTTGTCCATTCTTTTTAGATATTGTCCATGGAGAGGTTTGTCCCTCCATGACTTCTTTAACATTTTTTGTGTCTCACATTTCATGTTTAGTAGTACCAGAAGTTCAGTCTCTGTATTATTTGACGTGTCTTGCATAGTTTTCTTTGCAATGCTTTTTGCGATACTAACAATGCCTCTGTTTCCCATTTTTCGGTCAGATTTCATGACCTGCCTCATTAGAGGGTCATCTTGATGACTGACTACATATTTTCCCATTCCAACTATTGCATTGTGCCAGGAGGCTTCAATTTGTTTGAGGCCTCTTCCTCCTTCCTTACGTGACACATAAAGTCTATGTACATCAGCTCGTGGGTGGGCGACATGATGCATTGTTAGCAGTTTTCTGGTTTTTCGATCCATGGTGCGAATTTCTTGCTCAGTCCAGTCCACTAGTCCGGAACTGTACTCAACTACAGGCACCGCCAGACTACCAATTGCAGATATTTTATTCCTGGAGTTCAGAGCATCACCTCAGAGTACCACCTCATTTAAGACAGAATTCACTGTTTCTATCACTCTTTTAGCTTTGACATTTTCGTATATTCTCCTCAACGGTTCGCGAGATTCAAACGGAAGTTGACTAACTCTTTCTATCTCGCGCCGAAGGAGATTTCGTATCATGTCCTTATCGTGTGATTCATTGCCAGATGAATTTTCACCACTGACGTGTGTTTCACTGGAAAGAGATGAACCTTCCACGGGATCATCATTTTCTAGTTCTACATGTTCGTTATTTGGATAGTTCGAGCGAAGTACATACTCCGCATTTCTCTCAATGTCAGCAAGTTGTTCTGCTGTGAATTTTCCACTGCTGAGTATGTAGCGACGTTGACTGGCAAGCTTCTTTGATTCTAGGGTAGGTCTCATATCTGGGTTCCGTTCTCTCCATACCTTGAAGACTTCTGTTTCTGAGCCCCCATTTTTCGCTTTTGCATAGTAGAAGCACCACATCACCTCCTTTAATTCATCCCGGGTCCATCTCTGACGATGGCTTCGAGCTACTGCCGGCTCTGGGTCCCTGGGACTATCATCCGTGGGATGGCCAGACGTCGACAAGGTGACATTAGCTCGGTTTCTGAGCAGGTATGGGACATTGGTAGAACAAGGCACGTTAAGATTCATTACATTTCTTGTTCTATCCATTTTGCTCATTGATTTGAATTGAAGATTCACGGGACGAAAGTTCGAGTTCACAGATCACACTTAACCCTCGGGTTGTTTCCTGCCATCCGTTACTGCGACCCACAGTGGCCTCGGGGCATCCCCCTGCAGGGCCCAGCAAGGGGTCCCTCCGATCGCCAGTCGGCATTACTAAACCCTACGGGATTTTCACTGACTGCTGAAGGCAGCCTCCTTCGCTGGCTAATGCAAGGTTCGGGCCTCCACTCTAATCAGTTGCCTGGTGTGCCAACCCAGTTTCTCTCCTGTACCGTCTATGGGCCGACAACAGAAAGTCCAAAGGTTCATGATCCTTCCCTCTCTACTTACTTCCCACTCTCCTCAAAATGGAGTACTTCTTCGTCTGACCCCTCACCTTCAACCTATCCAGCAAGGGAGGCCCTACCGGTAGCTAGGCTACCACTGACATAGCTTTAAGGCTCATGGGGGTACTCAAGCTCCACCACCAACTGCAAGGTCGTGTACTCCCTAGGTGGGTGTACTATTATTATTATTATTATTATTATTATTATTATTATTATTATTATTATTTGTATTATTATTATTAGTAGTAGTAGTAGTAGTAGTAATATTATTTATTTGATTGGTTGATATTTCTGGGCACATCAACTGCTACAGTCATTCACTGGTTCTATTAGTGCGTGCCTTGCTGCAGACACCCTGCCCCGCTCCCGAGCAACCTTAGTTTGACCTCGAGCACGCGGGGGACTGGGTGCCTGCGCAGGCCGACAATCCAGCGGTACCTAAACGCGACCAAGTAGAGGCGCGTTTGCTCACCCTGTTGTCAACATTCAATCAGCAAGCGGCTGAAGACCAAATGTTCCTGCGAGAGAGAGTGAAGATCTTAGTCATCGCCATCAAGCACGCGGTGGCGGCAGCGAACGCGTCGGAACACGACGACTTTGGACTGCAAATTAAGTTGCCGCCGCCGTTACTGTGTATCACGGGCGGCAACGACTTTTTTCTCCTGCTGGATGGTGAGATCTGGCGCCTATCTACGCGTGGGCTTGCTGGAGATTTCCCTTTCCAGATATCTTCCCCAGCGGCGATCAGCCTAATCCGGACAAGCTCTAAGCTTCTGGCTGGTCTCCCGACATGGTAGTGTACTTCATCTAAGAGTAAGTATGGGTGAGTAAAGGGAGAAGATAAGGCAAGAAAGAGGAAAGAAAGATCGCGCGCGGTCTATGGCTCTTTTGTTAGGGTACTGCATTCACCTGGTGTTCATCGGAGAAACGACGGAAAACTTCCGAAAAGAGTAATCGGCCCGTAGAATTCTCGTGCAGTCCACTCTCCACACTCCTCCACTCTATAAAGCTAGTGTTGAAAATCCGCCCCCGTCGGCATATCATTATTATTATTATTTGTCTTAGAATCGTAGATACATTTAGAGTGCCTGAGCCTGTTTCTTGAAGAGAACAATAAAAATCAAATGAATTGAATAGGCGTTCAAATGATAATAAAAATTATAGATCCCCTTGAGTTTCATGACCCAGGGCAGATGCCCCGGCTGGTCCCTATGTCCTCGAGCATGTCTGTCGGAGAGATATCTTTGAAAACGTTATTTAATTGATTAATTAGTGATTTCGAATGTGTCAACTGCTGAAATCATTAGTGACATAAGTGTAATGCATGTTTTTTATTGCGGGAGGTGGCGAAGAACTTAGCCCGTTTGTTGGTAAGATCCGGCGCCGATCTACCGTCGGCTAGCGGGACTTCCTCAACCAGGTATCTCCCTCCAGCGTGGCACTGCCCCAACCGGGACAAGCTGTAAGCTACCGATCGGGCTCCTGACAATTGTGGTAGTGCAATGCATGTGAATGTGTGTGTGTGTGTACGTAAGAAAGGGATGAAAATAGGACAAGGAAGAGGAAGGGAAGATCGCGCGGAGTTCATGGACCGTTTGTTAGGTATTCGCCTGGTTTTGATCAAAGAAACCCCGGGAAACTATCGATTAAAGCAACCGACCTCTAGAATTCTCCTCCAGACAGCGACTAAATGCGACCTAGCTGTCTAGCTAGTGTCCTGTCACCCCTTCGGGACTCGAACCTAGGACCTAGGACCTCCCGGTCAGAGGCACTGCAGTGCCATCAGTTAAAGCTCTGAGCCACCTCTACTGAAGGAGAAAGTGTGTGCTGCGTTGCAGCGTCACTACATAGCTTCTTATCGGGGCGCTCTGGCGCGGCCCCATCACCGCGAAGTGGGCGTGGCGTGGACACGAGTTCCCACTCTTGGCGGGTCAGAGGTGAAGTCCTGCCGGCGGCGTTGATTGTATAAAGGAGATCCGTGGCTGGCTGGCCTCTTGGCGCGGAGCTCGAAGCTCCCTCACGGCGGCGCTGATGAGGACAAACGAGCCACGGGCGGCGGCGCTCTGGCAGGGGTTGCTGACCCCGCGACCCGGCCCGAAGTGCCGCGCAGGAGCAAGATCTTACGCATGGAGGCGTGTGGGTGGAAGTAAGTGTTGGTGATAGATTTACTGTGCTGCTACGATGGCTCTCTGGTATCTCCGTTGCATTTATGGAAACGTTGACCGATGGTCCCTACGTTTCGAATCCAGTTGGTGGTGGGTTTTCAACACTGGCTAGAGAGATGGGTTGAATTCAAACACTGTCTGGCGGAGAATTCTAGCGGCCGGTTGCTCCTTTCGGATGTTTACCGTGTTTTTTCTGATCAATACCAGACGAATGCTGGAGTTGTACAGTAGCACACGGGCCACGAGCGGCGCATGATATTTTCTTCATCATTCGTGTCCCCTCCTTTCCACGTAAAGAGAACAAATACATTTACACTACATCCTCTACACTAATACACATGTCGGGAGCTTAGAGCTTGTCCCAGGTTGTTATACTCTTTTCTCCCAGGGAGGGCGGGGCCACGATGGAGCAGACACATAGAAAAGCTCTACATCTGGGTCAAACTGACGTGTAGGTCGGCGCTGATTCTCCGTTTCTGCGGAAGAATGTCGTCACTTCCCGAGACATGACATGTCCCTTAGAAATCACTTGATCCCATTCAGGACACAAAAACCTGTTTCAAGGCCCTTTAATGCATCATTTTCGAGTAATCAGCGATTCAAATGTGTGTTGCAATGTATGTTTTGTATATCAAAATCTGCACATTACTTTTTGTCGTCTTAAATCTGTTGGATGCAGAAGTATGGTGTAAATCCCAATCCAGCAGTACCACGCTTATAGGGCATTGTGTCGATGCTTTCTTAAAAGTTGCCAAAATTGCCAGCGTACGGATATTACTTTACATACGTGAGAAACATTCGCAAGGTGTCACAATCTTGTAAATGCAAGTTTCTTCATCGCGCAATGTAGTCAATCAAATAAGTTTTCTTAATTTTTTCTTAAAATTTAATTTGAACCTCTGACATTGGAATAATTTTATGAATTTCCTACTAAATTTTCCTGTAAAGAATATTGGTAACGTTTCAAAATCTGAAATAGAATCTATTATTAAATACTCAGTGCTGAAAACAGAAAAAGAAACATAAAAAGTGTGTGGAAGCAATTTCAAGAATTTGGTAAACAAAGAAATGCAATTATCAGCACAAACTGACTGAAATAAAGAAACTACACACATTTTGAAAAATTGAGCAATTAATTTGCCAAGATTAGATGGTGAAAAGTGTAAAGAATATGCTCAAACCATGTGGAACGTTACAGCCCAACCTTATAGAGGAAAATACGTTGATGAGTACAATCCTTTCGAAATCGACGAATCCCAGTGCTAATTCAGACGTAGAGTCCTTCATTTCAAATACTTCCATGGAATTCCAAGACATGAAAAACTCAACTTCCTACAAATTTAATAACTGAGTTTTAAAAAATGTTCTTGTAAATAATTCTGTGATTCTATTTGTTTGTTTTTTTAAGTTTGGTTACCATAAAATTGAAATATAGTTGAAATCATTTTCTACATTAAACTGTTATTCATATTTTCCTTGGGTATATGTTATTCCAGGAGGCAGTGGTAACTCGGAGCTGAAGGGAATTTTCACATAAGACGATAGCAGATTTGAGTAAACGGTAAATTCACGACTCGCATAGCATTTAAATATTACGTACTTATGAAGAAATATTTAAAATTTAAAACTAAAATAGAGCAACGCAAAGGCGTATTTTGTAGCAATTGAATATTTTCAGTGTATTACATGACAAATATAATTTATAAAAATATTAAAATTATTCCTATCGTTATTAAATACAAGTAAAATATACTGTGAAATAATATTCGAAATATAACACATACGTCTTGTCTTAAAATGGTAAATAACTGTATATCTATTTTTTCACACAATTTAATTTTGCTAGGAGACAATAGCAACGAGATTCGAGAGGCTATAATCGATTTTCAGTAAGTCATTGTAAAAAGTTCCGACTTTCTTCGTTCCTCGTCTATCTACCAGCGACCCTTCTGCTGCAGACTCCTTGCCTACGGCAGGAAGAGAAACAAAAAAATCGAGTTTCCTTTTTTCCTCGTTCGAGGTCTTTCAGCTTAATTGGTGAAGCCTGTCCTTGTGTTTGCCAAGTAATTGATACGGCAAGGAATAGTTACTGTTTTTCTTCCATTTAGGCACTCGGGTAGAAGAATATCAGTTTTAATGTAGAGTTAATGCTCAGAAACAATTTTCGTCTAAAGCTCCGAGAGCAAGAGGGTTTGTCTCAAGAGCAAAACGTTACAGGCAGCATTTGGGAATACGGAACTTAAGTAGTTTCCTCAGTGATTTCATTCATCTGATATACTAATAATCATTATACTCGATCCCAATATTGAAGCGTATGTTCTTCTCAATATAAAATTTTCCAATAAACTATTAAAATTCAATTGAAACTGCCAATTCAAATACTAACTTTCTTTAATATCATCTCAAAAATTTTCTACTAAATTTGTGGAATAAAATAGGAATGACATAACAACATGTCGCAAAATAGTACTAAATATTAATGACTAGAGTTGTCTTTCTATAATTCAAATAAAATAAATCAAAGCTTCCCACTAGCCTAGCAACATAGTATAATATCCAATGGTCACCAGCACGTCCCAAAGGGGTATTCGGGTGGATAAAGGGAGGAAAAGTATGCACCGCTCAGAAATACTTGGTTGACATTAATTTATATGTATTATTGATAGTTATAGTTGTAGCCTTCTTTTATCGTTTTTTTAAAAGGTTTCAGTAAAGCTCTACTATATTATCAAAACTTCTTAGAGAAATTATGACACTAATACTTTTCTACATTCTTATTTCGTTACATAAAATTTCCAACTTTTGAATAAATACAGAAGTTTTAAATATTTTTATTAATTAATTGATAAGTTGATCAATTGAATTAGTAATCATCGAAAAGATAACATATAACCTTACGAAGTTTCACGAGACTCACTGCATTCTGCGTTTACTGCCGTGTAATCGAATCAACTCTCGACTCCCAGAATAGCGAGCGTATCAGAAGGTTGGGAGATCGCCAAGGACCTCTCGGAGACGATGACTTCAGAGGACTACACCTACGCCTGCACCCCCTTTCTCCTTTCAGCCCATCACTCCATCGGATTCGTCCTTTCCGCCCTCGCCGATATTTCAGTCTCCACCTCCCTATTACCAATGTCATATGAAGTGCTAAAATATTAGGAAGGAATAATCGTAAAGCGATTATTATTGTACATATGTTTTATTATTATATTATTGTTGTTATCCTCACTGGTGGCGAAACCGTCACATCTGCTCCCTCACATGTTCTTCAAATTATTCAATAAACTTAGCCTCCGTCACCACCACCGCCGTTGTCATCGCCACTCATAACCGCCGTAGTCTCTTCAACTGGCAAATCTTCGATTTATCCACCCCAGAGGCTATTTTTATGCCTCTTCTACCAATGCACCGTCGCCCCTGCGAACCAGAGGGCTTCTTTGGCCGGTTCTGACCTCACCTACCTCTTCAACTCTCTTGTCTGCGTGAGTCATTTGCGTCCACCACTACAGCCTCCGTCTTCTCGACTTCTATCTTCCTCTCCTCTTCGCCCTCCATCCGCCTCTCGCAGCCACCGTCTGCGCGCCGCCCTTTCCTTTTTCCCTGTCTCCAAAACCCCCTACACCCATTCTACTAATCGTGTATCTCCTCTCCCGCACTTTCTCTCTCGCCGACCCGGCCATCTCCGTCGCCTTCGCCTCCACCGTTCTTCCTTCGTCGCCGCCAATCCGCATCCGTCTCCTCCTCTTCTCCTTCGCGCCTCCAAACCCGCCTCCACCGTGTCGGACACCACCTCCGCTTCCCCCTTTTCAACTTCGCGCCTCCAAATCCGCCTCCACCGTGCACTTCACCATCTCTGCTTCCCCTTCTTCTTCGCTGCCCGCAAATCCGCCTCCACCGCGTCCTCCCCTCCGCCGCCGCCCGCGCGCCGCGAAGTGCGAGATGCCGCGGCGGGGGTGGCTGCGGCGGCGTCAGCACTTCGCAAGTGGCCGACCCTCCATTGTGCTTCTCACCGGCGCGGCGCGGGGCACAAGTGACCGCCTGCCTCCTGCTCCTCTTCCTCCTCCCCGCCCCCTCCCGCTGCGCTGTCGTCGCGCGGCGCCGCCGCCGCCGCCGCCGCCGCCGTCTTGTGGGTGCGGGAGGGGTGGGGATGGGGGCAAAAAGCGAGATCTACCGCGGCGGGTGCGCCACCACGACGGCTTGCATTAAGAGAACACAGTAGCAATCCCGACTTTTCACGCTCTCAACCGAAATCATCGCAGTGTTTTCTTGCGATGCGTTCGAATACGAGCAATTGTGCATTTATTTATTATTTGAAACAATTCTTAGCTCCTACGTTGGTTGCTACTTCTCTGGATTTGGGTCCCACGTACAATGCGGTCTTTTGTATTTGGTAAGCTAGAGCTGCATGAAGCCCTAAAGTGATATGACGTTTGGTCTGGAACCCTAATTTCCACTGGGGCAACCTAGCTTCCTTTCCCAGAGTATTTCCGCCTCTACCTAGAGAGATTTCGTTTAATGAATGATGAAATTTATATTAAAACGTAATTAATGAATATCATTATCATTATTATTATTACCACAATTATAGGTGATGATAAATGAGAAATCAGTTTGATGTTCGAGTAGTTAGAAAACCCAAATCAGGAAGACGAGGAAACGTGGTATCCCTAGAAACTGACTTAAATCCACTTCGTCCAATACAAATTCACGAAATAAACTGGATAGGAATCCCAGTTTCTAGCTGTGAAAAAGTATCGCACTGACCGTTACGCTACAGATTGAAAATTCTGCTTAACAGAAATCTACAAATTTGCTACTTTTACCACATTGAACGACCAGCATGCAAACCCGTAGCATTAAACCCGTAGCATAGCCTGTTCAACGAAAGGACGCAGTACAGAATATTGACTGTACAGACTAAATAATCGCAAAGAAGATTCTCTATTTTGCGTACTACAAAGCGACACTTTTGCGAGGTCAACATATTTTCATACATCATCTCGTAAGCCGTGCTACATGATTGTAGCAACAGTTTACAGTAAGCCTAAATAGGAATCAAATTCTAATCGCCGTCCCATAATTATTAAAAAAAATACGGCTGCGGGATGATCAATTCTTTCCAGCCGGGGCGCCTAAATTGCTCGCGCCGGCCCTGTTCGGCCCCGCCCCGCCCGGGCGCGCGCCTAAGCGGCTTAGGCGGGCGAGCGAGCGCGTGATGAGGGCAGGGCGCGTTTTTGCAGCGCGCGCGCGGGCGGGCAGAGCCGTCGGGCGGCGCGAAAACACCGGCCCCGCCGCCGGCGCGCGGGCGGATAAGCTGTAATGGGATCCGCGCGCGAATTAAAAACGCGCGTGCGGCCGCGCCTGCGGATTTGGCTTATCGCGCGAGGCGGCGAGCGCCAGCGGGCTCCGTCCCCGCCGCCCCGTCGCTCCCTCCCGCGCGCACCTCTCCACGCGGCTCTGCGCCTTCCGTGCGATGAGACTCCGACATGACCCGCCTCCCCCACCCACGACGCTCCAAGCCACGGCGCGTTTCCCGCCAGCCTCACCAAGCCAGAGCGTAGGTTTCCGCGGCCAGAGCTAGTACTTACTTGGCTATCCGGGAGACGCCGCGTCAAAGGCACGGGTGCCAACGTTTCGGTCGCCATTCTGCGACCTGATAACAATAATACGCCCTGATAGGCAATTACTACGCCCTGATGAACGTCACTGAATGGCGACCGAAACGTTGGCACCTGTGTCTTGGACGCGGCGTCTCCCGGATAGCCATGTAAGTACTCACCAAGCCACTTCCCGCTGCACCGGCTTCCCCTCCTCGACTTGCTCCTTCCCGCTATGCATCTCACGATTTTGCTTGGTTGGTTGATTAGTGATTCCGGGGTCGTCAGCCGCTAAGGGCATTAGTCCCGTAAGTTTAGTGACTGTTTATCGATAGAGATGACTGTGATTGATGGCGAGATCCGGCGCCGATCTACCGTCGGCTACTGGGAATTTCCCGAAGTAGGTATCTCCCACCAGCGAGGCACCGACCCAACCAGAACAAGCTCTAAGCTCCCGACCGGTCTCCCGGCATGTGTGGTAATGTAGTGCATGTAAGTGTGTGTCTAGGCAAGTAGGATAGAATGCTCCGTGGCCCGTTTGTTAAGGTACTGCACCGACAGCCGCCTGTTATTGATCGGAGAAACCATAGAAAACTATCCATCAGAGCAGGCAGCTGATATAATTATTCTCCTCGTGCTGCTGAATTCCCATCCCAGCGAACTAGCTCGCCTTCCTCCACTTGCCTCCTCCAGCTACGCACCTCCCATCACATCTGTCCAGTCTTTTTGCTGAGGTGACTGTCTCCGACGTGATCCTCCCTTCTACGACACAACATTCTCCGCCTGCTCCTCCCCGCTCTCCCCGCTTCCCCGCCACAATCCACCTCGCTCTTCACTACAGTTCCTCTGCCCTAGGTTTCAGTCCGAGGTGTGACAGGAATTTCGATACTAACTAGATAGCTAGTCGAATTCATCCGCTGTCTGGAGGAGAATTCTAGAGGCTAATTGATCAATAGTTTTCCATGGTTTCTCCGGTTAATACCAGGCGAATGCACTTCACTAACACAGATGCATTTGCATGCTCTACACTAACACACACGCCGGGAGACCGGTCGGGAGCTTATCGTGGCTGGGGTGGTGCCCCGCTGGTGGGAGATACCTGGTTGTTGGAAGCCCCGTTAGCCGACGGAGGATCGGCGCCGAAATTCGCCATATATAGGGGGAAGATCGCTGCCACCTCTCGAGGAAAGCATGCACTACACATGCGGGACTAGTAACCTTAGCAGTTGATGCGCCCGGGATCACTAATCAATTAATCAGAAAATAAATTGGCTCTGAATTGTGCGTTTTTCCTACATCGCAGCACACCTGCGTCATCGACCCTACTCAAGGCCTTCATTCCATTCGCATCTCACTCTAATTCACAACTTACCGTTCTAAATCACATTAGTTTCAGCACTTCTGCACAACAGTTGTGTCCTTCTGCCTTGTGACGAGCATTCATTGTTGAGTCTTCGTCGAACAGCCAGGCAGATAGTTCATCACGAGAGGAGGGTGATGGCTTCTGAAGAGTTTCTGGCGAACCTCCATTCTCCCCCTCCTCCGCCCTGCCACCCATGAAACTCCTGCGCCCTTCCTCTACCAGTGGTCGTGCCCCGCTCCCCACCCCCTGCCACGCTTCCTCGCTACACCCTCTTTGCGTCATTCGCCAGCCCTTGCCCTCCGATACAGCACGACACTTCACTTCTTGCGCCTCGCCATTTTCCCCAAGTTCAACGACCTTCGTCGCGAATGTGACAAGTTACAAGAGCCAGAGAATGATCTTAATGTATCATCCTAGGTCGTCTGTCCAGTCGACATAAAAGAGACCTATTCACTGAGAGCTGTGCCTCTTTTTCTTTCTCTGCTTCAGAACTCTGAGTTACTTGACACTAACGAATTATCACTCAGAACAGAGCTATAATATCTAAATATTCTCACATTTGTTATTTATTCTCTTTGTTTGAGTTCGTTCCTTTTTAACATTATTTGGCACTGTGACTATAATAATTGATAAAAAATACTACAAATAACCCTTCCAGTTTTTATATTCTTCCAGTATGTTGCGTTTTATATTTTATCAAACTATTAAATTCTCACACGATGCAACCACAGGAAAGGAGCTTATGCTACAAGGAGGGAAAATCCCAAACGATGGAAAATCTGCCACCAGGAAAAGAAAAGATTCTAACCCAACACGGTAATCGCGCAGTTGAGTTCATTAATCCTTTATCTCCTTATTTAACTTCGTACAATTTACAGCACTTCTGCGATTTTCTTTCTTTCATTGTGGTTTACAGTAAATTTGCAATGTCAAATCTTGCATGAAGAATATGTTCACCTTTGTAGCATATTAGAGTAAGAAAAATCCATCACGATATCCAAGACTATACAAACATCTACACTACAATTAATTATATTGTCAAGAAAGCTATGTACCTGCCCTCTGACACTTGGTCGCTATCATACCGTTAGGACTAAAATACTGGAAGACGGATTGAGTTAAGAGCCAGGAAAGCTTGCAAGTCGGCTTGCGTAGCCCGTAAATACGTCGAGCCCCCATTATTCTCACCAATGCAAGCAATATGTCGGTGACATACAACCGGCACAAGATAAGGCCTCGGTTAAGAGTGAATGACAATAGAATAATCTGTCGTAATTACATGGCGACAACATAAAAATTTCGAGTTTACAACCGTATTTACTACCGGCACAAGCCATGCTTGCAAATCCCGCTTGCGAGTGGATGGGTAGTGCAATAACCTGTTGGAAGAATGTGTCAATGACATATTTACATCCGGTGTAAACCAGGCTTGCAGGCTTCGCTTGAGAGGGAACAGGCAGAATAAACTGTTGGAAGAATGTAGCAGCGACGTTTTTACGTGCAGCACAAGCCAAGCTCGCAAATTTAGCTTGAAACTGAATGGATAATCTAATAATTATTAAGTTATAACCTGTTGGAACAGATACAATCCAGGGGTGCACGTCTCTGGATGCAAGGAGCTCCCATGTATAAGATGGTCGTTGTGCTGTTACAGGTGGAGCGGCTGCCGCGGAGCCAGCGTGTCGGGTCCAGGGCCAGGGCCGGGGGCGGGGCAGGGCCCCACGGGCGCGCGGGGGCCGGCGCCGTCGTCCGCGTCGGCGCCGCTGCCCGACGCCCGCATCGCCGCCGCGACGCTGTGGGCGCGCTGGCCACCGCAGGGCCCGGGAGCCGCCCGCGCCCTCGCCCGCGGCCCCGCGCCCGCCAACGAGTCGGCGCCGGCCACGGCCCTCGCCCTCGCCCTCGCGCCGCGCCCCAAGCGCAGGCACGCGTCCGCGCGCCAGGCCAAGCGCGCCCCGCCGCACACGCACCCGCACGCGCCGCACGCCACGCGACGCCCCGCCAAGGTGCGCCGCCGCCCCATCCCTCCTGCTCCTTTTGCAGCTCTGCCAACTCCTCAAGTCTCTCCATGATCTCCAGATTCTATACTTCCTCAACCCCTTCCACATTCTCCACTTCCTTCTGCTTCATTGCTCCCTCTATTTTACAATTCCCCCGCTTCAAGCCACGCGACGTCCCGCCAAGGTGGGCCGCCGCCCCCCTCCCTCCTGCTCCTTTTCCAGCTCTGCCAACTCCTCGATTCTCTCCACGATCTCCAGCCGCTAAATTTCCTCAACCCTTTCCACATTCTCCACTTCCCAATCATTAAACTTCTTTCTGCACATTCGGTTACATGAGGTGGAAGAGAGTTAGAAGGGAAAAATCAGGGATTCTGGCTATAGCAGGGGGTAAAGGATTTTTTTCTTAATTTAGCAACTGGATTTATGCACTGTTTCGCTATCATGGTCCGGCAATGAATTTTTTTCTAGCGAAAATCCGCTGTTTTTTCGCGCAGCAGTTACATAACTTTCCCTATACTAAGTATATCACTTCGTATTTACGTACGTATAGGGGAAAGTAAAAAGGAGCTGGAGGGGTAGAAGGGAGGCAGCAGTGCACACCAGGTAACCGATTGTGGTAGTGCCAGCTTAAGAGAGGTTCTTTCTGCTTCACTGCTCCCCCATCTTAGGCCTGGAGTCGTTCGGCCACGGTGCGCTGCTCCCTCCTTCCTTCCCCTCCAGCAACTTTGTCCTCTTTTACTCGCTTTCACTTCCTCAATTCTCTCCACCTTCTCCACCTAATCCTCCTATTTCATCAACCCCTTCCTCCTACTTCACTTTTCTCCACCTCTTATTCATTAAACTTCTCCTCGTTCAGCTCCATTACCCCTCTACACCGTATTTTCCCCGCCGCTCCCGACGCACGCGATACGGCAGCCAACCGAGGCGTGCCTGTCTCCTCAGTTGGGCTACTTACCTTCCTTCCACTTCGGCCCTTTTCCCACTCGTACTCTCTTCCACCTCCTCAATTCTTTCCACATTCTCGATCTGCTAATCCTATATTTCCTCTATCTCTTCCACCTACTCCATTCTCCACTTCCTAATCATTAAACTTCTCCTTCTGCTTCATTGCTCCCTCTACATTACAATTCCCCCGCCTCAAGCCACGCGACACCCGGCTAACGTGTGCTGCTGCCTGCCTTCTGCCCCGCCAGCTCCTTTTCCCGCTCTTCCACCTCAGTTCTCTCCAAATTCTCCACCTCCTTATCCTCTATTTCCTCAATTGTATGTTTCTAAACAGTTTCGTAAACGCGACTAAGCACTTTGTTCTTCCAAACTTTTTTATTCCGTGTAGTTCAATCTAGTGCGTGATTAATTGTACTCTCTGAATCTGAATCAGTGAAATTGTCACTGATTCAATCAGTGAAAGCCGAAGTCCACTGATATCTTCAGTCGAAATGGGTAGTTTCATTGACAATCAGCGAAAATGCGAACCTTTTCATAAAGACCGCCAGCATTTCACTGGTCGTCAGTGATAAAAGTGCCGCGCCACCATCTCTCACTGATCGTTCAGTCGTTCACGTGCTGCTGTTGTGATTTAAATGTGAAGTTTCACTGATTGCAAAAGTGGACCCAATTTTCACTGATTTGTTCAGTTCAATTCACTTATTGTCAGTGACAGGGTTATAACTGACACCTTCAGTGAATAGTCACCGTCAATCAGTAGTTTTTCACTGATTCAGACTGAGAGAGTACGAACTAAACATTTCTCTCCGTGCGTCATCGTGCTCCTGATCGCTTGCCGCAGGTGTACGTGTTCCCGGCGCACTCCATCATCAAGTCGGTGATCTCGTTGACGCGGCGCAAGCGCGAGGGCGCGCCGCCCGCGGGCGTGGCGTGGGCGTGTGGGGCGCGCGGGCGAGGGCGAGAGCGCGGGCCGCGGGGCGTGGAAGCTGTCCGCCCTGCACGCCGGCGGCCGCCGCTCCTACTTCCCCGCGCGCGGCAACGTCACCGACACCATCAGCAAGAACATCAGCCTAGTGCTCGACAACCTGCTCAAGAACTACGAGAGCAGCCAGCTGCCCAACCACGGCAAAGGTGCGACTCTCGACAAGCTAAGGTGGCTCGGGGCATCAGATGATGTCACTGCAGTGCCTCTGAGCCGCATCTGGCCCTTGCTAGACAGCTATACTTCCGTTTTTCTCTCTTGGCGCGTCGGGGGAGGAGACATCAAAATGGAATATCTCACGGTATTGCGCGTCGTTCTCGGTTGTGCTGCTAGGATTTCGCATGATCGCGACTGTATCGAGCAGCGCGGGTGATCACTGCGACTCCTATATTTTGTTTCGACAGTTTTATTAAATCTGTTGAGGGCAAGACGTAACTTTTGGGGTCCTTGCGGTACAATATACTCATCTCGCCTTCGACGAGGCATGATCCACTGCAGATTTGAGCTTGTAGAAGCTGATTGCTTATCTTTCTTGGTACCAACGCACCGGCTGCGTTCACTCAGAGGAACAATCGTTTCACAATAGTTTCCACTGCAGCGTCTCTGACCACGGATATCGTAAGGATTGAGTCCTCACGGTGACAGAAGTTTCGACAGTAGCTAAATACGTTAGGTCACTCTATTACACACACGTCTGGAAATTAGCACTTCGAGCTTGTCTCGGCTGTGGCGATGCCTCTCTGAGGGAGAGGAGAAACTTCCGAAGCCATGTAGATCGGCGCCGGATCTCTTTTCCAGCCGGAGAGGAACACCGCCACTTTCCGGGATACAATATGCACCACCCGTACGGGACTAATGATGCGCAGTTGACGCGTTCGAGAACATCGATCTATCATTCCTGAGAACGTTAATTTCGGTACGCGGGTTCGGAATCGGTTGCAATTTCTCAAATCTCTGGATTATAGTTCCAGAAATGCCTGCGAAATGTTAGAGCTAAGGGCCTAACGTTTCGCACCTGTTGGGAAACCTCCAAGACCACTTACATAGAAGTCTGCAGACTCTTTGTAAGCTTGGAAAGCAGGCCAGTTTTTACACTGAGTTGAGTCAATTTTTAAAATGAGACCCCTGCTCCAACGTGTTGTCGAAGATCTGGGAAGGGTCTTGACTAAACTTGACTTGTAGTTATAATACGAGTTGTCTAAATTTTTAATAGTTGTATAGAGTGGTTTAATTCACAGAATGCCCGCCGTGGTAGGCTTTTTGTATCTAGTTATCTCTAATACCCACCGACCAGCATTATCGTTTCTCAGCAGAGATCTTCCTGGCTAATTGTTGGGAAAAGGGGACCCTAGAGATACATTAATACACAAACATAATAACAAATCTCAGGAGTCACTTCGTCTATTCAAAGTACTACGAATTGATTTTGTTTTCAAAATCAGGTGGTAGGGTCATCCAGTCAGGCCCACCCCGGCCTTTCGTAGGAATTGGTGACGTAGGCAGAAACAACATAAGAACCCCAGATAGCGAGAAGTTTCCTTCCTATGTCATTCTCCCCGGATGCCCAGGACAAGAGATTTTATCCAAGTTGTCGAGGCCTAGTGTTTCAAATGATAAAAGGTCACTTGAATTGCAGCAGAAAAAATATACATTTCACAGTATGAAAACCCCACATTATTGTCCCTAGCTGCTCACTAAATGATCTGGGTAGCTACAGACAGACAGTAAGAAGGGAGTACGTGAACATACTTTATGTAGTATATTTAAAAGCCACCCGCTCATTATTATCCTCATGGTTTCATATCTGGTTTTCAGTGCCGATTATTGCATATTTTCAAGGGTATTTGAAACATCATACCATTAAAGTTTCATTGAAATCTGAACTGTAATGTCGCTCATTCTCATGTAAATTTGGAATGTATTAATTTTCTTCTCAAAATCTTGACATCTCCGAATGTCCACAGGTCACCCCACAGTGGTGCGCACCAACATGTTGATTCGCAGCATGGGACCTTTTTCAGAACTTGACATGGTGAGTTTCAAACCCGAGAGGGAAGTACTGTAAATATAATATCCAATAATAACAATTATAGATTCTAACGATTACTATAATCTGCGATGAAATTGTTGCCTCCAAAGTTTTATTGTTTTGGGGGTATTTTTAGCATATTGAAATCATACTCAAAGTCAGAAAGTTCCTATCACGTACCGTTTAATTTTTTTAAATTTTATTTTATTTCCCTTATATTCGTAGCGTAATTTTTTATGCTCAAAGAGTAATTATATAAATTGTAATACTTTACTATGTGTACTTTTATGATGTCAGGATTTGAAAAATAAATGTATTTAGAATGCTTTTAATGTGTTTATACGAGGGTGAGTCAACTGAAATCCGTAAAAGTATTTTAAAAAATCCAAATGTGGCGCTAGTGTCCTGTATGTTGATATGGCATGTTTGCAATAGTGTGCCAGATGTCTCCTAAGTGGCATTATTATGAAGAAACACAAACTTTGGCGCAGAAACAGTGTCAAAATGGCTGCTCCACTAGCAACGTACACCAGGGAGACGCAGCGTTCTGTGGTTCGGTTTTTGCGAAGTGAAGGTGTAAAACCCATTGACATTCTTCAACGAATGAAGATTCTGTATGGTGACGCCTGTTTGTCACATCAGCAAGTGTATGAATGGTGTCGGAAGTTGGTAAATGGTGTGACATCCGTGGCCAACGCTCCGCGCCCAGGCCAGGCACATCGCGTTGTGATTCCAGAGATCCTTGCAGACGTTGAAGCAATCGTGATGGACAACCGCCGAGTGATATTAGACGACATTGCAAAAGCTGTACACATTAGTAATGGCTCAGCACACCAAATTGTGCATGATGTACTCCAATTTCATCAGGTGTCTGCAAGATGGATGTCCCGACAACTGACCTCGGAATTGAAACAGCGACGTGTCGATGCGTGGGAAGAACTTTTGCGGCGCGTTGAACGTGACGGTGTTGTCTTCCTTGGACGAATTGTCAGCGGAGACGAACCCTGGGTCTGACCTGAGATTTGAATCCTCCCACATCCACCTTACTTGCCCTATCTTGGCCCGAGCGATTTTCACATGTTTGGGCCACTCAAAGAAGCAATGGACGGCAAGAAGTTCCATTCGGATGATGAGGTACGCCACGCGGTGCACGAGTGGTTGCGCCGTCTCCCAGAAACATTTTTTTTCTACAGGAATTCAGGCACTTTGGAAGCGCTGGCTGACATGCACTGCACGTGGGGGAGGCTATGTCGAAAAGTGATCCAGTTTTGTACCATGTGTGTATAATAAATAATATTTACAAAAGTAATAACGGTAATTTGATTCACCCTCGTAGTAAACACCGAGGGCAGCAGATATTTGTTATCTAATACGCGGTGCGAGCTGGAAGTAGGAGGTAAAAGCGAGGGCTTAAAAAGTGTTAGGAAGTAAAAGCGAGTTCATGTGCACCCTTGCCATTATTCTGTGTAGATAGCCACTCCTTGAGTCAAGACACATTCTTAACTGATTTTTGTGAAAATTTATACTTCCTGTCTTAGTTTCTCTCACACTGCGTTATTGTGTGTCATCTGGAAAATAAAAAAGTTTCAAGCTGTGCTGTGAAGTAGAATGTTGTGAATGCCGGAATCGTCTACCGCAGGATCGTCTGCCGCGGAACGAGGGTGTTTCAGAGTGAAATAATGAAATTGGTGAGATATCTTTTCATCTCTAAAGAGTTAGCTGTGATGTTGGGTTCTAGGACGTCAAGAAAAAAATCTTCTTTGTCCAAAAACATCATTCTATTGGTACAGACAAGCCGAAATAGAATTCAAATTCATTTTCTCCGAAAATAGCTTATATATTGCAATTGTGTGAAAGAACTTATGCTAAAACTTCCAAACTATGATCCAAGTGAGTGGAGTGTTCATTGATGCTTCCAAGCGAAGTTGAAAGTGTGTTCTCCTTTATAATGGAAACGTTTTTGGTTCAATGCCTGTTATCTATCCAGTGATCCTCAAAGAATCATAGGCAAATTTGCCACTAATGTTATTGCGAATGAACTACAGTGAATACAACCGGTAGGTTTGTGATGATTTTAAAGTTCTTACTAGACTGCTGGGTCAACAACTGGTTTTAACAAATTTCCATGCTTTCTTTGCCTGTGGGATACTAGGACACGAGTTGATCACTGAACTAAGAAAGACTGGCCCCCTCGAGAAAGTTTGGAAGACGCTTCTAACAATGTTGTGCGCCAAAGCCCTTCTAAAGTTTGATGCCACCTCTCAACATTAAGTTTGACTTAATGAATCAATTCGTATGAAAGGCGTCGTTTCAAGTACATTTGCGAGAAATTCTCAATGCTATCTGAAGTAAAATTAAAAGAAGGTATATTTAATGGTCTTGATATAAGAAAATTGATGTGAAACACCGCATTTAAAATCATTTTGGATGAAAAGGAGAAAGCATGGATATCTTTCTCTGAAGTTGTTTCAAACTTTTTCGGTAACAAGGATCTCAATTACCGAAACATTGTGGCTAACATGCTAGAAGAATAGAAGGAGCTTGGTTATAACTGGAGTAAGAAAATTCATCTCCTGTTTCTTCACCTAGATTATTTCCCTGAAATTTTAGAATTTTAGAATAGAAGAACAAGGCGAACGACTTCACAAGAAACTATTGGTGTTCGATAGGAGATACCAGGGACGCTGGAGCATCAGTATGCTTGCAGACTATTGTTGGATGTTAAAGTGTGAAATACCTTAATACAAACATAAAAGAAAAAGAGGGCTCTCTCAAGTAAGAAGCAATGGGTGTAAACTGTGTGTGGAACTTTCCAATAGTTAAATAAACAACACAAAAATGAAGCGAAAACACTCTAGTGACATGTATTAACAACCTTACCCATTAATTTTAGCAAGTTGTGTGCATTAAATATTGTTTTATCTTCAGAATAAAAAAGTATTATTGAAATGTTTGTGATGAAATTCGCGTAATTATACAGTACACATAAAGTGAATTCGCAAGAAAATCTTACGTGATGAAAGTAAACGGAATGAAAATTTGGATCCAGAAGATCGACATTATATAAAATCACATTTTTTACTTTAGGCAACAAACAAAAAATTTAAATTTGCAGGCTAGTGTTATTATTGCCAAAAAATATAAGCACTTGACGATTTATGAAGTATACTTGTACTTGAGAGAAATAGCATGAGAGAACCCGATACTTATTCCTTCTCATTACATCCGTATGGAGGGGAAAAGACGTTTGCGAAACATTAAAGAAAACGTTGCGAATTTTAGTGCCACATAATTATGATTTCATGAGTTTCATAAGCGAGAACGTGCCCAATTACCTTTTTTTCGGCAAATCTCTGAAAAATAGGTGTTCATTAGGTTTATTCATATTGCACCGATTCTTAGAAAAGTGGCTTAATGGGTTTTATTTGTCAAATGGAAACTATTCAAGTTTATCCAATATTCTTTTAGATTTCTTTGTAAAAGGGAGCAATTTTTATCTGATTGCACAGCCAGAAAAGAACTCCGATTTGTGGATTTTATATTAAAGATTATTAATTACATTATGAGTCAAGAGACTTTCCGAATTACCCTTAGAGACCAGATTTGGGAGAAAATTGATATGTTCCATGTGTTATTAGTGCACCGATGAGGGAAATCGCATATGAGAATCCGATACCCATCCCTTCTCATCACATTTATTTTGAAGGAAAAATACGCTAACGAAATGCGTTTATTTCTATTTTAAAAAACATTTTTAAACCTAACTTTCAATTTACGCACTGAAGAATTAAATTAAATTCGTCTCCGACCATCCTTTCCGAGTGAAAGTACTCAAGTACTCAAGACGTAAATAACTTCCATGATGAGGGTACCCAGAGGAACCGACTTCCCCAAATGTAATAGAAAGTCTCAAAAGATCTCACTTTAGATATTAAGACCTTAGGAACATTTTTCGAGGCAATTGGCATCTAAGACCAGATTTTCGAGGTCTAGGAAGCACGATTTTTTTGTTACATGCGTTCGTTGTGTCAGGAAATATTTTACAGCAGCAAGTGGTCTGTGTTAAGCGGGTTGCGTTTATGAATGCCCGCTTCAGCTTCTTTTTGTTAACAAATTCTTGTACAGCAATCGAGTTACCTGTGTCGTCCATCCGTCCGTCCGCCCTTCCTTCCGTTCATCCGTCTGTTCGTCCTTCCAGTCTCTTACGGTTAGATCCCTTCCCGCCCACCAATCGAGACAAATGAGGTGTCATTCGACGCGTCTCAGTTTCCTTGTGGGGTGATGATTTTTCTCATTGTTCTTCTCTGTCCTTTCCCTTTTTAGGGGGATCCTTACATAAGATTCTATGCAATTTCTCTTTAAAACGTGTTTTTTGTTTGTTTTTAATCAACTATTCGGGGTTTGGGGTAATTAACGGTACTTATAGATGTGGTCAAAAGCTCATTAGATTCCTTTCGACGAGATAAATTGATTGGTAAAATTCTTAGTCGGTTCCTCTTTAGATATTCTGGAAGATTTCTTGAAAACACGTTTTTATAATTTCAGTATACCGACAAAAAGTGAAATAGTTTCAATACTCCTACGATAGGTGAAACGTTCTGAATTAACACTCTTTTCGGCATTTACGTGAATCGTTACGACATTATTCTTCAGATTGGCGGTAATTAAAACTATCTTTTTAATGAATTATCGAAAAAACGTACTGGATAGGGGGGGTAAACTCCCCAAAATGCGTTTAGGGGAGTTTTTAAGTCACCTTGGGAGGTGATCACATTCGATTGCTCTCGACGAGATGGCTCAATTGACTATATTTTTTGCCGGAACTTTCTAGAACATTCTGTAAGAATTATAGAGGAAAACCAAGTTTTGGAGGTTTTAACGTAAAGGTGCTGAAACGCTGTGGATTACTATACTGCCTTTCCGATTCAAGGATAACCTATAACCCCTAGCGCATGATTCGTTACAGTCATTCATTACATTTCATGTTGGCGATAAATCTACTTAACTACAACTAGAGATAAATCTACTAATGTAATGAAACACGATTTTTTTAAAAGTATTTATATCAATACTTTCCCATGTAACTCTGTTTCTGAAGTAAGACGAGCCAGGCAACGTTATTGTTTCAAAAATTATTATTAATATGAACTTGCATAGCACAGAAAAATTGTCAACAAGAAACTTACCCTATCGGAGGCGACAGGCTACGCTAGTCCTCAATATTTATAAAGTGAATGAACAATTCCTCACCTCTCCGTAACTTTTTTTGTTTCTTCTGACACCTCATTTATTACGATGGATTGGGTATGGACGGCTGTAAAAGATATTAAAATATTATAGATGATTATTTTTTTCTGATACTTGAATTCGTTTTAAAGGACTACTCCATGGATTGCTACTTCCGCCAATTATGGCGCGACTCACGCTTAAGTTTTTCGGGCCCTATTAAGAATTTGAGTCTCAGCATCAAAATGCTGGAGAGAATATGGCGGCCAGACACATACTTCTACAATGGAAAGAACTCATATGTGCACACAATCACTGTGCCTAATAAATTGCTTCGCATAACTCAAGATGGAGACATTCTCTACTCAATGAGGTATTGTATCATTTGCTCCATTTAAGGTACGAGACAATTCTAGAGATTTTTTTGAGGAAACACCAGAGATTTTTTTGAGGTACTACCTCACCAGTAGTATAATTGTGGGTTAAATCTCTTAAATACAATCACTTAAAAATTATTTTAATTACTATAGTATTACTTTATATCTACATATTTTTTATATTAACCTATGTATTGCTCCTCATTCTGAGCATCTAACAAAATCATTATGTGTGTCATAGGAAGGAGTGGATACATAAAGTATTTCAAGGAGTGGGGGAAGAGTATAGAGTTTGGATAACTCCCATAAAGATCTTTGAAATATTTTTTTATTGTTAGCTTGAAATTTTAAAAAATGTATTTTCATGATGAGAATACTTTTGGAGGTAATGCATCCAATATGTGATTATTTCTTTGAATAAATAGAGAAAAATTACAAAACCTTTTGGATTTTGGGTGAAAGGAAGCATGGCCTCTCCACTTCACCAATATATCACTGGCTTGTCTGCAGAGAAGAGAGTTAACTGAATTTTGCATTTGCATTTGTGTCTCATGAATGGCCATCAACCCCTGCAAGGTCAGAGGGACATGTCATTCCCAATAATGTATTGGAGGGGACTCTCTGGTTATCTCTATCTAATCTACTGAATTGTCTCCCTAACCCCCCTCCCCGACACTATTAATTTGGTGCTGGTGATGCTTTTGGTCCCATGCAACTGATGGATTGCAAAGGGATCCCATTGGAAATGTAAATATTCAAAATAATGATTCTTATAATAAAGAAAACATGTTATAAATATTTGCGCATTTATTTTTGTTAGGGAACCACAAAATAGGAATTTTTCGAAACATAAATGTTGAAGTTGAGCTTGACTATTATCACTTCTAGATAATATGCTATGTTACAGAGAATGTTTTTCCAATGCAGTGGTATATGTACTACATTCAATTTTTTAAATTAATCTTCAGTTCTTTTGTTAGATATGACAAATCAGTATTTCTCTATAAAGTGTGTTTCTTTCCTCCAAGAGATGCTGAACTTGAATATGAGTTGCTTCTATGATGTTTTCTTAGTTAAATATGTAATTTCAAGGCATATTTTATTATTTACTATGATTTTCTTCCTTGAAACAGGTTGACAATTAAAGCTAAATGTCCAATGGAGCTGCGAAAGTTCCCAATGGACAGTCAGTCATGTCCTTTAATATTTGGAAGCTGTAAGTAATTAATTAATAAGTTTAAGAATAATGATGTTTTCTCAAAACCAATTCCTTTGGATTTTTTCTTCCCTTGATAGATGCCTATACATCACAAGAACTTGTATACCAATGGACTGATGGAAAAAGTGTGGACTTTGTATCTGGAATGGCTTTGTCACAATTTGATTTGATGGGTTCTCCTAAACGCAACATTACATTCAGACGCAGAGAAGGTAAATTATGTATGTATTTTTTCGTTTCCCCTTATTTGGTATATTTTTTTTTAATTAATTATATATTTTTTGTAGTGGAAAAGTATCATAAGTTCTTTGCCTTCTTTCTTTAAAATACATGCAACAAAAGGAAGTCTTAAAAAATCAAGAACTACATTGCTAATACATTGCTAATGATTCTGGTTTTTCAGGAGCAAAATATATATATTTTATGGCATTAATTTATTTAGCCATATTATTATATTATTATTATATTATATAATTATATACATAATATTATTATATTATATTCTTAAATATTCATGCAGAAAACACTTCTTCATTTATTAATCAACTCTGAAATATTTTCAGGTGAATTTTCTGTCCTTCAAGTGAATTTCAATCTTCAAAGGCACACAGGTTACTTTTTAATTCAAGTTTATGTTCCTTGTATTCTAATTGTGGTCCTGTCATGGGTCTCCTTTTGGATTCATCGAGAAGCCACAAGTGACCGTGTAGGACTAGGTGATTATTTTTTTCATTAAAGTATCATTATTTGAATATTGGGCTGATATCTTGCCAATAAATAATTATTTTGGGGGTATGCCAAAATTTTGTAACATCAAGATGTATTTTGTGTCTTTTATTAGGAATTACAACAGTGTTGACTCTCTCTACCATTAGTTGGACAGCCGTACTGATTACCAAAAGTGCGTTATGCTACAGCTCTTGATTGGTTTCTTCTCATGAGCTTCTTTTATTGCATTGCCACTCTGTTAGAATTTGCTGCAGTGCACTACTTCACTAAGGTAAATTTGTACTTTTGCTGAGTTCCGCTTTTCCATGAAAATAAAATTGATATTATTAAATGTTTCAATCAAGTACAACTTCATTCAAACAGTTCCTGTTAATTGTACCCACATCTCTTGTGATAGAAATCAATAATTCTTTACTGTCAATAAATAACTAGAAACTAAGACCTTACGGTCTCTAACTGAAAGCAAAATTTAAATAATTAAACAACTGAAATATACGGGTACACTTTCTATCATATTGATACATTAATTATCAAATAAAATATACATTATACTTGTCTGCAATTCTTAAAATCTACCAACAAGATGGTGGTTTATATCATAGAAAGAAAAATCCACTGTATCCATTGCAGCACTTCAAATAATTTACATACCTTTTGCCAAATAGCAGAAATTCCCATGAGAACCCACACAATACCACATTAATACTACATTAAATTGTTTGTTTCTGCTTAAGCATAAGAATGGAAGTTCTTAAAGCTGATGAACTGTGAGGTCGCAATCAATGAAAACATAGTAGATAAAATGTTGTCCTGCTGATTGTGCTTTTTGAACCTAAAATTTAACCCAAATAATATTATAAAATTTACCTCAAGCAAGGCAGTACAATATTATGGCTTGAATGATTTTTTATTTGAAACAATTAAAATTAATTATTAATTTTAAATATTATATTGTAGCAATATTGGGAAAGAAATTAATTTACGAAGTGCCAAAAATTACAAAAATTGATATTATTATCATATAGGATAGACTGGAATGCCAGATATCCTAAAGCAACTACTAACAACAGAAAACGGAGCATATCTGCTATAGGGTTAATTTTTCTGTTGTTCTTTTTCTGTTGTGGGAAAACAGAGAAATCTCCCTTTCAAATGATTCCTGGATCTTGAGATCTTCCTCTTAAGATGACTTGGACATTCCTTGAGAACAAGTTGCAATTAATAATTGATTTAATTACTTTACAATTCCATTAAGCAAAAAAATTGTAATGTATTATATTATATTTTCAAGTTACTAGTAGGAAATTTTGGCTTTGTATTTGAATAAAAGATGTTGTTTGTACCACCATTTTTATTTATTTCATGAGCAACTTTTGACAGCTTCACCAACTTTATCAGATCTACTATTAGGAAGCCAGAAATTTGACTACAATAAATAATTTAAAATATACCTAAAATTACAAAAAATATTACAGACATATTAATATAGAAAAGACTGGGATGCCATTCATCCTAATCCAACTACTGTCAGAAAGTAGCTCGTAACTACCAGTTGAATTTCTGCCTATCTGAATTCCATCAAAAGCTGTTGATGAAATAAACAAAATGGTGGTAAAGACAAACAAATTTATTCAAATATTTGGAATCAACTCCTCAACGATAAAACCATATTTTTACTTTGTGTATAATTATCTTTATTGAAAATAGAAGGTTTGTGAAAATTATGACAAAATTTAATAACAGAACTGGATTTTCACACATTTTATCTTGGGATACTCATATCTTCTGTTAGGTCCATATAAAATATGAGAGCAATTTCCATTTTCAAAGAAATCTCAATTAAATCTCAATTTATCCTCTAATGCATAACTAAAAAGTACTCAAGTTCTGAATAATCGTACTTGAGAAATCTACTCAATATGCATGAAATACACTTGAAATGTTAAAGGTTCCTGTCAATATTTCTAAATTAAGAGACTTTATGTTCACCTCAAAAACTGAAATGCTAAGCTAAAAGTTAATTTTTCTATTCTCTTGAGTTTGAAACTCAAGATGCCTTTAAAATTAAACTTAACATCTCAAATAGTCACAATTCATATCCTTACCCATCTCCCATCACAAATAAATAGACCTACTGCATTTAACAAATTTTCAAAAGTAACACCATATACTGTAGTCCCTATCTGCATTTGCTTCTTATTTCTTAATTATGTCATTTCATGTCTGTCTTCCTGGAGAACATGATCCTAGTTTTGTCAAATATTTTTTATATGAGCTTGTCTTTGTCTCAAGGCATGCCAGATTTACTCTTTGATCACTGATTCTGTTAGTACTATTTCCTGATTTCTGTTTTGTGAATAACATATAGTTGTTGGCCATTTCTATCCCTCTCCAACCTGAACGATATCTAGTGCTTTTGACTTTTGAAAAAAGCTCTTTATTTCAAAAAATCATGACAAAATTTTAGAAATTTATATACAATTCTTTATTACTATTATTTCATTTCATTTCTTTTAAGGCCAAACTTAACACACAAAATTCTGTCCTTAATAGTGAAATTTTCCATTGACTTCCTTTCCTACTTCATTATGCATCATTAAAATTTTTCTGTAGTTATTCCATAAAATATTAACTGTCCCATTTAGCATAGGCCACTATTAATTTATTTTTATGTTAATCCAAAGCCCAGTATGACATATGTTTGCATTTTCGGAAAAGTATTAGATATCTACCTACTTTCATTAATATTAATTGCCTGTATAAATTATGATGAATAATGTCTGTTGTCAAGATAACAAAAGGATAGATTTATTCATTTTTCCTAATTTTTTTAAACGATTACTACTCTCCTATTGACTCTCAGTATTTATTGATTTTGTTTGCAATTTTTCAGATTAGTGTCCAAAGTTACGTAAATGTAACTAATTTGTAATTTTAATGAATCAGTAATTTTAATCATACATTTTAAGCATTTTAATGATACTACAAGAAAAATTGTAATAAAATAATACTTTGTTAGCCTCAATAAAGTGTGAGTTGATTTAACATTGTCTTAAGTAAAAGAAGTTTCTAATAGTGTTTCAAAATGAAAAATTGTATATGTGCATGAGTGCAGCTTAAAATAGAGGTGAAATATATCTACATTTTATGGTCTCTTTGGGCTCCCTTGTCCATTCACATATGACATTCAGGCATGGATCCACAGGGAAGGAAATGAGGGAAATGTCCCCACCTCAACGTTTTCAGTAACTAATAATTTTAACTTGTCATGAAACTTTGAAGCACAAATATTTGCAGATAACAATTCAAACGAATAAAATCATATTACAGCATGAGCTGAGTGAGGTCTGCGACATTTAACAAAATCTGTAATGACACATACGACCAAAAAATTTGTAATTTCCCCTCACAAAATTTGTCTTTGGATCACCCCTCCATCTGATGTAATTTGGTAGGAAATAATAAAACGTACTATAAGAAGAATAAAATTTGAATTTTAATGATATAAATATTAAATACAATTATTTATGTTGAACCTGTTTACAGGATTGCCAGATTATTTGGAAAGGCTCTTTTCAAAATGTTGGTTATCAATTCTCCAAATTGTCAGCTTAAAAAAGGAGAAAATAAGGAATTAATGATATTAATGGAAATAACATATTTTAATATGTAGGGCTATGAGGCTCCTTTTGAAAGTTTGAGGAGGGCCATGTCCTTCTTGATTATCTCAACATGCTCTATTATTTCTAACACACTATAGTTTGCCTTACAGAAAATGTCTTTAAAAAAACATGGTGTTGGTTATGTCATTTCATTATGCTGACTTCAGATTTGTTTCTTGTTTGAGGAATCACATGAACATAAACAGTCCAATCTCTCAATAACAGTCATTTCTTGAAATTGAAGTTGGTGTTTTGCAAGAATGATTCTTTGTGAATTGTTTTTACAAATGGTTTTCAAAATGGTAAATTTGAGATTAAAAAAAATGTTAGTCTTTAAAGTTGTATATTATGGATAAAAATGATTTAGAAAAATATTATTTTTCAGCCTGGATCTATAATTTCATTAATCTAAAATATTTGATTTGTCCATTCACCTCCTTAAGTAGCGATTTCTGGGAATCAATAAAAGGTCAAGAACTATTTTTTTATTTTATTTATTTGTCAAAAAACAGTAAAAACTGTATATGACGTGTGGGGAAAGAAATTTATCTGTGCACATTTTTTTGAAGGCCAGAATTTAAGAAAGAAAAAAAACGTGAAAAATGAATTTAGATTTGATGAGTTGTGATTACATCCTTGTTCATTATTCTTATACAGTGCATTCCAGTAAAGGTAAAACAATTTTAAAACTAGTGTTGCTCCCAATGCACATACTTTCTTGCACTGCTTCTACAGGGTTCTAAATGCTATTCCACTGCTACATAAACTAGCATAAGTGTTTTCTACCAGCAAACTTTTTCCGTTCCGAGACCCGAAATCCGATCCCCAAAGTTAACGAACCGGCCCTTATACCACTACGCCACACTAGCACCGTATGGTTCGAACACTGCCATAAAATGAATAGAACCGAGCTATAAAATGGTAAATGCATGATAAAGAAACAATTCATATGATGGTACGTACACTTCACAAATCCAAGAAGAGATGTGAAAAAATTGTTAAAAGTTAAAAATCCGAAAATTATATACAGACACTTCTAGATCATTTATCGTAATTATCAATATTTTTGATTTAAATGGCCTCATATGGTTTACAATCAAGTTTCTAGAATTCTCCATTATTTCCTGTGACAAGTGAGAATTTTGACAATTAATGTTCCCCGAACAGCGAAGCTTCCCACAGAAGAGCTGTGCCAATGCTCGCTGATTAATGACTGCGACTATCTTGGCTATGCATGGCATTAACACTTATAGAATAGTAATACGTGTATGGTAGTTTCATTTCTCGCAATAGGAAGCTGAAAAATCCAGACAATGTGAAAAAAATGTCCTTTGAGCGCCCAAAGAAGGTATCTGGGAAGATCATCATTCATAACAGTAAAACTAGTTCAAACTATAGAGATTAGAAAACTAAGTTCTGCAGAGAAAGTCTGTGCCATTCTATAGCATCACTAGTTTATTTATTTATTTGTCGTCTCTTATTACACATGTGAAAATTTGCAGAAAAAATTTGGAGCGATGTTTGAGAAAAAACTTTTTCGCAAATTTCAAGCGCCAATTACGCAAAAACCGTTCGTTTTTTTCTTCAGAAAATTGTACATGACATTTTTTAAAGAACTAATTTTGTACAACAGACTTTGTCTGAGGGCAAAATCTCTATCTCTAATTTTGTAGTTTTAAAAATATATTTTTTTGAAATTTTCCAAAACCAAGCATCGCCCAAAAATAAGTTTAGCGACATATTTTTACCGCACCTTATTACGTAAGTGAAGAAAATGTAAAGAAAAACTTTGGAGCAGTTTTTGAGAAACAAAATTTTGGTGAATTCCAAACGCAATTTACGCAAAAACTACGTGACCTTATTTAATGTGATTAATTTTGTACAACCGACTTTGTTTGGGGCAAAAATCTCTATCTTCATTTTTGCAGTTTTGAACTAGTTTTTTTTGCAATTTCCGAAAAATTGGAGACATCAACGAAAATTATGCCTGCATTATCTTAAACGTTCTTCGCACTATTCAACAACAAAATTTAATCAAAAAATTTGGAGCCTTGTTTTGATAACTTTGAAAATGTCCAACGGCTTCATGCAAAGTACCCCCCAAAGTTAAAATATCGGTTTCAAATTCCAAGAGCCTTGACATCAGCCAAATGGATGGGGGAATATCAATTTTGAAGAAAATCGGCTAAACGCTTTAGGCGCTAGCGTTGACCACATACGGACGGACAGATGGACGGGCGTTTTGCCGTCAATCGATTTTTCAGTATCAAAATGCAACAGAACATGGATTTTAGCTACACCACGAGTTAGAGGATTTTTTTTTCTAAATTTAGCAATAGAATTTATCCACTTGTTCGTTACCAGACCCCAGCTATAAGATTTTTTTCTGGCGAAAATTCGACGGTTTTCCGGCGCACGATTACATAACTTTCTCTTCTTACAAAGTATCCGTAAGGCGAGAAAGTAAAAAAAATCAAAACAATGCAAATATCTTTATTTAAATCTACAAAGGATGTAGGTGCAATTGAAAATTAAAGAGAAGTCATTCTGTTGAAGTAAAATAGTTTGTAGTAAGAACTCTTTTCTTTTGTAGTGTAGTAAAATCCAGATTTGGTTTCTTTTATATCTCTGCTCTTGGATGTTACTCACTCCACCTAGTTTTAAGACCAAACTTTTGATATTACGCGGGCAGTCGCTAGATTTCAACTGCATTTAATTTTCAAAACTAATTTACTTTATAGTGAATTCAGAATTATTAAAGTACATACCTTTGTTTTAGACCTCATTACTTAACAGTGATAGGATCGGTAAAGAGAGGGCAGGTTTCTCCAGCGTCTTCTGCATTATTCTGCCAAATCATCGCCTTCTTCTCTATTATTCATTCGTTTGTATTACAACTTCAGTAAAGTTCAGAATACGCAAGCTCAGTCTTTCGTGAAATATCATTTCCAAAGGTGGCATTTTCATTTTTGCGAATGAGTGTACTACTAAGTGCATACTTTTAAATTAAAGTTAATGAGATTGTGCCTATGAATTATGTAATGATAAGAAACAATGTTACGATATGATTTTCATATAAATGTATAAAATTTTAAGATGTGAAATGCAATAGAACCCATAAAGGAAAAAAAGGCAGCTAATGCACTAATGCGTAAGATCAACCTGAGATGTTCGTCAATTGAAAATATCAACTTCATCGTTTTCCTCCGTGAAGGAAACAATTTTAACGCAAAACGACTGCTTAATGTTGTCCATGAGCATTTGAATGGTATTCGGATACACTAAAGGTTTGTGAGGTTTCCTGTATCTTTCTTATTAGCATAAAGATAATGTCATTTAGAAGTTGATCTAAAGTCTTGCAACTGCAGGATTTAAAATCTTTCATTGAATTTTTTTATGAATCAATAAAACAAGCTACCAAGGAGAATGAAGGGTATGAAAGCCATTCGATATCCATTGACAGATGTAGGCATTCTAAAGTGTTCGTGGATGAGCCGGAAAGATGCAAAATTATTTCATTTGAGTAGACAACACCTACTAATTAGAATATTAACTATATTTGTGCCTTAAATATACACCAAAAGGGGAAGATTACGGTCCATTCTTGTTTGAGGTAAATGCATATCAATGAGTGTTAAACTAGGGTGACCAGATTTTTTATGACATAAAACAGAACATTTCTGAAATATGGAAGTGACAAAACAGGATATGAGCTAACAAAGAAAATGAGCTTCATATGTGACTGCACTGCTTAACTGAAACAAGTACAAATTACTTTTTATTCGTAAAAAGACATTTTAATAGCCAACGTATAAACAACCCGCTAAATTTGTGGCTTCCTATTCAGGAACACCACTATGAACTTTGTATTTATCAGAATATTTGATATCTTGCAAGAGTTTTGAATTAGTACTTAATAACAGGATGTATAATTCCTCACAGCTCAGGTCTGGAAAATGAGTTTTTAAAATTACAATAGCCTGAATAGTTTCGGCAGTAAAACGTTTTTTATCAATCCAAAGGAGTTCAAAATTCACAATACTCTTTCCACCACATCATTTTTGCCTTGAACAGCCAGGGCTAAACTCAGAACCTCCTCTATGTTTTTACATAGATTGCCTCTCCTTGTAAACGTGTGGAAGGCATCACACCATTGTTTATCAATCTCTACATTATCTTTCTCCCATTCTTCAAATTTTCTGGATAAAAGTTTGTTGAAAAATAAGAGCTAGTAAAGTAGCGAAAACCAGAGTGTGTCTAGGGAGAGTGAGGTTATTGCCAGGAATGGGAAAACGGGACATTTCACGTCCCGTTTTGTCGGACAACCAGACACATAATGAAAAAAAAGGACAATCCCTTTAAAAACGGGACGTTTGGTCACCCTATGTTAAACGTACTGATCACATTGTTATATGAGAAAAAGACCATTGTAAGAAAGTACTTTTAGAACTTGCAGAACTGCTCAATACGCCCTTGAAGAGCATCGATTTCTTTATTAAATATGTAAGGTTCTGGGTGGAGGAAAGGAAGAGCACCACTGTATATCGGTCTCAATGATAGTCTTACAATAACTGTCATTGTCAATGATAAAGTTGGCCTTTCTTTTCTCACACATGTGTTTCGTACACAATGAACATTTACAATCTACAAAATTGTTTAAATGGTTTATAAAATAACTCTTGATGCTCTTTGTGTTACTGACGAGATTTTTTTTTTAATTTTGGAAATGTTCTTAATTTGTTCTTACCTGTTTATTATTGTATTCTTACATCGTCCTTTTGTTGTGTTACCGTATACTAAACAGATACAGTTATATTAAATTTTTATTTTAATTTTTTAAATATTTAAAATCACAAATTAATGTATAATGATCCTTAATTAGTGTATGGTGATAAATGTATTCTCATTAGGTTGGAAGCGGGGAAATCCCCATAGAGGAAGATGAGTGGGAGGAATCCGAGCCGCCAATTGAAGAAGAGCTGATCGAGTCGAACAGCAGCCCTTCCACGAGAGGGGGCCGCCGGCGAAGCTCGCTTATTTGTCCTATTTATAATGTGAGTTGTGTTTTTCATGCATGAACTTACTGTTTCTTTTGAAGAATTTCATTGAAATATACGTAGAACATTTAGATGTATCAAATCTTTTTTCACCACCCGTTAAAAACTAACAAAAAACTCTATCCGAAACCCGCGATAAGTATTAAAAAATTATTTTTGGTTTTCCAGCGGTCTGTTCCGATATTTGTCCATATTGGATGGAACTTGAAATCATCGTGATAATAGTAATTAAAATACGTATCGCTGAAATTTTAATAATACGTTTCATACTATTGCTAGTGTAAGTAGTTGTTTTTCCGTCGACCAATTTTGTAACATTTCAGTTTAATGGAACCACAACATTTCCCCTGTATTTAGGAGAAAAAGCATAATAATTTTTTTTCCGGTAGGTACGTCCAAAAAGTAGCAAAAATTTGAATAATAGACATTCGAATTATCTTTAATGATATTCGATGAACTGGGATAAATCAACAGGAGATTCAGTTGCTCTAAATTAGAAAAACACAAAGTAGTAAGAAATTAAGATATTTTTCTTCCTAATTTATTTATTCCATTTAATAAATTAAAGAATAAAAATTCAATTACGAAGGCACTGCATCTTCATTTTGGTGAAGAAACCCCATTCTTGGACTGTAACTGCGGGTTACCAATTTTATGAAACCACTTTATGACTTGTTTTAATTGAAATGATTTTACGTTTCCAGGACCCCATCAGTTACGGCATCTCGCGTTCGTCGTCACCCGCGCGCCCCGCAGCCCCGCTGATCTCCCACCCGCGCACCCGCGTCACCCGCCACACCCAAACCGAGCGCCACGTCCCGAAATGCCGCCAGCTCATGTACTGCTTGATCGGCGACGACGAGTACCGGCGCCAGAGGCAGCGGGAGGCGGCCCAAGCAGGGAAAGCGAGCCGCTACGTCAACAGTGTGTCCCACATTGACCGTGGAGCTCGCATCTTTTTCCCAGCCTCATTTGGTCTGCTTAATGTTCTATATTGGCTGGCTTATTACAAGTACCAAGAGGATTTCAGATGGAAAGATCCCATTAACTCGCTCAAATCATGATTTCGAACGAGTAGCGCTTTAATCTGAGTGTGGAGGATGTTTTAGAATTCCTATGAGGGACTTCTAGAACGTGTGCAGGTTTTAATTAATCAAATTTCAATGAGGGTCCGTTATTCGAAGATACATAATGTCAATCATATCACCTGAACACACTCCGTTCTGATGTAGCTAAAAATGTTACATTTCATCGTTTTTCAAATTTTATGTAACATTATTATTTAAATAGTTTGTGCAAGAAACATCCAATTTTGTATTACTTGATATCTCTCATAATTATTAATTCATAGACTCGTCCTTGACTTTCAGACTCCGTTCCCACTACTTTAATACCACATTCTTCATTATTCAATAGGTTTTGTTCATAAGAATGAATAGAATCCCTCCGACGGCATTAGATGCATCAAGTTATGTAGAGAGCAGCAGACCCCTCATCTTTCCCGTATGTAACAACACTTTGGAGATCACATGTGTTCTCGTGGAACTCCATTCCCGTACCCTACCTCCTTTCCGAGTCTCACGGTCCTAAATAGAACCATACTTACGAGTACATGCCGAAAGAATCGATTTTCAGAGTCTTTAATGTTGTCACCTTGAGAGGAGAATGCATACTACAGAATGCCTGTGAAGTATGATGTTACCGAATTACTTGCCAAGGTAATGTTTTTTGTGTCCACCAGCCTTTCTTAAGCAAGTTCAATGATCTTCAAAAACATTATGAACACGTGGCACGCGATTGTTCACAGTTCAAATACGCAGTACTGAACAAAAGGAATTAACAAACATTTCATTATCATTTGCCGCATGCTGTATTTAATGTCGACCAGAGTTATAATCGAGTCGGCATGATGCATCAATAATGTGACAAAAAATACGAACAGTAATGATTATAATGTACGGAATCAAGCAGACTGAAAGGTTCATTTCTACGCATTTCAGTAAAATTACTTGAAACATTTGAATTACATTTTATTCCATTTTTACTAATGTATTTTTAAAGAATTTGTTATCTGCCAAACCACTAATTCGATGATTGCAAAGTGATGAACTTGCCAATAACATGGCAAGATTTTATTTTAATGTTAAGATCTATTGTGGTTTCTATTTACCTAGGTATGCATTACTCTTCATGCAACCATGACAAAAATATTGATAAGTAACATAGCTTCAGATAAACTACTATTTCGTTATCATACAAAAATTCAACAAACATTCATTTTTTGCTCTCGAAAGAAGAAAAACGATGGGTTCTTTGTGTGATCCCTTTGACATTATTGAATCATTTAGGTTTAACTTAAAGGTATTTTCAAATCGTTTAACTAAGTATTATAATACAGAAATGCAAAAAATTTCGTTTTTATTTTTCAGATAATATATAACTTTTTGCCCATGTCAGTTGCAATGAAGAACATTTAAAATAATCATAAAATAAATAAAATTTGTAATTTACCTGTCTGAAATCTAATTCCCAGCAAAACTCGGTTTCAATTAAATTACACCCTCGCGTTATAGAAGATCACTATATTAACTCTAAAACATCCTTCATATTTCGTGGACCCAAATATGCACTCAAGTAACATGATATTTTTCATCGCTTCGCATCATAACTTTGTTCATCTGTAGAAAACAAAGATATCAGTTTTAAGAAAGCTATCATTTGTTCTGTTTTGTGTACAATACTTTACCTGCCAAAGACTGATTTAAATTACAGTAACCAATGCAACAATACCAGTTTTATGTAATTATTTTTTATAATTGGATGGCAAAGTTCCCTAAGTTTCGAAATTTCAAACGTTTATAGACAAAAATGTAAAAGCGTTATTTTAGAAGACGCATTTTAATTAAAATATATTTTTATTTTTTTAAACATGAGAATGAGTTGTCGCGCCTTAAAAAATGTTTATGAATGAATTTGACAAATGTCTTTCAGAAGAATATTTGATTAACCTTGGAAACTGCCTCAATATGCGGCCTTGAACATTGAAGTAAAGTATTATACTAATTGGGTTGTTCTTTAGTAATAATGGTTCATTCACTTCCATGCACAATTTACTCAGTTGTAGACCCATAAGTTTTATTTAATTTTTTAGGCATAAATCCATTAAGAACATTGAAAGAGTTTTCTTCTTGTGATCAATTTTTAATTTTTATAGTTTTATTTAAAATAGGCCTATTTAGGTGTAATTTAGTTAGATTGTCAAGATCAAAACTGAATTATTTCCATTATTCTCGCAGGGACGCATCTTGACAATGAAAGTGAATCACGGCTTTTAGAGAACAAATCAACAAAACCTCATAGAAGCTTGGTGGCAATTTTCCATAAAAATAGCTACAAAATGTGAAATGACTTATGATTGAGAAATTCATATAACTTGTTTAATAAAATTTAGTTCCATTTGTCGCAAAAAGATTCCTGTCTTGAGTTTGTTAGGTAGTTTAAACGTATTTTATCTCATCCGATCGCCTTCGTTGCTGTTTACTTACGTGTTCGGAGTAGATTAATGGCTCATTGTTATATCCAAAGCATCCTTCGATAGATAAAATGACTCTTCGTTGTATCCGACGTCAAAGCGACTACTATCCACACAAGATAATACCATTAAATATAGAGAAATACAGATAGAAAATAACCTAAAACGTTTAAAAGGCTATCGGATAAGATAAAAGGTTATTACAAGTGACTAAAAGGCCATTAAGTGCTTCTTAGTAATAATAAATGCACTCGTGCTGCCGCGCTCATGAATAAGCAGCTAACTTTCACATATTAGTCGCTTTTAGCCACTTTTAAGATAAATAACCATTGTTCCTATTTTTTACTAATTTTATTTTATTACTTATAATTTATATTCGCGAACTACATAGAAATATTTATTTATACTATTATTAATTAAAAGAAATACAATATAATTGTTTCAAGTTCATTTATTTATTAATTTGTATCCTATATTAACGTATTACATGCAATTATTTACATTAGTGAATAGCACCCAAAGCTTAACGTAAGTATTGAGCTGTCAAGTGATACAAAAAAAACAAAGAATTAATTTACATGTTTAATAATTCAACTTACAATGCAGTGGAACCTGATAGGCGGAAACGTTTAAATTATCGATTATTTCTACTTATAGAGGATGGACTAACTGGTACTCATACTTACAAGCAAAGAGAAAGCAAATTAACAAAATTCAAGATACCGTAATGAACAATTCGAATTGTTAAGATTCGTGTAATCTAAAATTGAATAAACATGAAATGTTTATTCAATTGATATTTTAATGATTATCTCTTAAAATGCTCTCATTTCACTTTATTTCTCCATGCTAGATGTCATCTACCTCCTCTGACTTTCACGCGAAATTTAGACTTTTATCAAGGAGATTGTAGTCTGTACCTTCATGTTTGAGAAGAAACTAGGGAGAGAGAGAGAGGGGGAAAATTCTCTCTCCCTCTCACACTTTCTCTCCTTCTCACCCTTTCTCTCCCTCTCTCCCCACCTCTCTTTCTCCCTCTCTCTCTCTTCCTCTGTCTCTTTAAATATCTTGACAATCCGGGCCGACTGAGGGTCACCAGCGTACGGAATCAGAATTTGACAAACTCGTACGGGAAAACGCTGCATAATCATACTTTGCGATACTACTACACTGATTATGTTTATATGGGCATGTCAACTGCTACGGCCATTAGTCCCGTAAATGTAAGGCATGTTAAATCGCGGGAAATGGTGGTGTCTCCCGCTGGACCGTGATATCCGGCGCTAACTTACACGTCGGCTTCTGGGGTTTTTCCCCTTTCAGTTATTTCCGCCAGAGGGCCACAGTCCAAGACTTCATTGAGTGACTGTAAGGTAAGTGTGTCTGTGAATGGATGGGAGTAAGAGGAGAAAATGGGACAAAAATGAAGGGGAGATTGCGCGCGGTTCATGGCCCTTATCAAACCGGGCCAAGGACCGCGCGCGAGCTTTCCTTCCTCTTCCTTGTATCCTCTCCCCTTACCCATACATTTACATGCACTAAACTATCGCACATGCCGGGAGACCAGTCGGGAACTTAGAGCTTGTTCCGGCTGGATCAGTGCCTCGCTGGTGGGAGATACCTGGTTAATGGAAAAAACCCTTAGGCGATGGTAGGTCGGCGCCGGATCTCACCATCCAGCAGGGGAAGATCACCGCCACCTCCCGAGGACAACAAATGCTCTGCATTTATGGGACTAATGACCTTAGCAGACGCGCCTGGAATTACTAATCAATCAATCCTTACCTGAGCAATGATAGAAAACACAACCACACTGGGGTCTTTCGTTGACCCCGGGTCCATTGACATGCGACTCCTGGAAAAGGTTGAAGGCAGGTTTTTACAATGCCCAAGAATGTCACGCAGCGCATTTTAACCCGGAATACGAAAATACTGAAAGAGGTTAACTTTGATGTGGAGAAATTTTTAAAAATTACAAATTTCAATAACAATAATAATGGAAATAGTCGTTCCCGTGGCCGAGATCGTTAAGCAGTGTCGTGGCGATCTCGAACCGCAGGGTCGCGGTTTGAGTCCCGCCTCGGACATGCGTGTATTTGTGTATGTGTATATGTGTGTGCCGTCCTTTCACCCTTCACTATCATCATCATTTCATCTTCTATATCCCCAGGGCTAACAACTCTGGGAGATAAAAATACTGATCCCTCCTAAGAATGGTTCATGTCCTGCCTCCGAGATAATGTTTTTTGAGCCCCGAAAAAAGGCAGAATGCATGTACGCGTGGTCCGAGTTGGCCTATACGTGAGCAATAATAATAATAATAATAATAATAATAATAATAATAATAATAATAACAGGAGCATGTAAAATTAACGTAACATTAACGTAGAAAGCGTGCCGCACTATCAATACCAACCTCCTCCAGTCTTGGAAAATGAATCCGCGAAAATGTACTGGATAGGGAGATTAGAACAGACAAGACCATCACTGCAAACAGGCCAGATATTACAGTGCTACATAAAATCAGAAAGGAAGTCACCATCATCGACATCACAGTTCCATTAGCACATAATCTCCACTCAGCATATTCCAATAAAATATCAAAATACCGAGAACTTGCGGAAGAGATCAAGAAGATTTGGAAGGTTGAAAAAGTGCATATCCGTCCCCTGACAATTTCTACCACCGGGATAGTAACAAAATCCCTCATTAAACAGCTACAGGAACTAAATATAAAGCATGTACTGGCAGCAATTCAAAAAGCTATTATTCTGGACACATGTCGCATTGTGAGGAAAACTATTACTGATATGTCTGACATGTAGTATAGAAGGACCTGAGAGAAAAAACACAGATCTCGCTCGATACTTGCTCATCGGAGCCGTGCGAGTGAGCCTAGCCACAGCAACACTAGTGGCAGGTGAATGTTTCCCCCCGCGTGGGAGAAGTGCAAAAGTCAAATAATAATAATAATAATAATAATAATAATAATAATAATAATAATAATAATGGGAAGAATGAAACATGAAAAATCGTCCTTCGAACTGATAGAAAGTTTCAATTATGGTATGGGCATTTAAGAAGGTTGGACAGTGAACGACTGCCAGAGAAGATGTGGGAATATCATTCTGAAGAAGGAACAATAGAGGAAGACGAAGAAAGAAGTGGGAGGAAGACGTAAATTCAGTGATGGCAGCGAGAGATTTAGAGAAGATTGTAAGAAATGAGGTTAGGCAGCGATAAACGGAGGCAGCTGTAGAATAATCGCTGTACTATTAACCAATTTTACCAGAGGGGAAGCTTTTTGTCTCATTGAGGTTAGTAAAACGAAGAATGTAGCAAAATTCAAACCTTTATTAATCATTTCCATACACTCTATCACATACCAAGTTCAGTAAGTCTCTTTTTAAAAACATTCTTTCTCTGTCAGCTAACTTTTTAAGATGAGGCACTAAAGATAATACAAAAAGTTCATCATCGTCAATACTTGTCTTTTTTCTCTCTTTCATGACATCAAGTTTTTCTTTTTCGATTTCAAGTATTTTGTCTTGAAATGCACCACTTTCAGTTAGCACAGTCGCCGAAGACGTAGGTTGTGGAGATGTATTTCCGAATCTTATTCTGGGTTTCGTTATTCCCTTCAGGAACATCAACGATTGTAAATAAGGCCATTTCGAACCTTTTTGCGTTGGATCGTCAGATCGTCCAGACAAGCTCTTCTGAAATTCCGCTGCGAACTGGTCTCGAAGATATTTCCATTTTTTTCTCAGTCGTAATTCTGAAACAGACAAGTAACCATGAATTTCTAGGGTCAATTAGTAGATTCTAAGCGAATGGCTTTGATTTCAATATACAAGATACAAAAACTGTACGAACTGAATTTAATAATTTGTATGTGTCTATCGGAGGTCAAAGATGCATCTTTCCGCATGGGTGCTAGTACTGAAGGAAAATCAGAGGTCGTAGACGCGAGAGAGAGGCGTAGATGCGAGGAGCTGCAACTATGACAGTTCCAAACAAAGGAATTGTGTGAGGCAATTTATGGGGATTTTTACAAAGTTTGGAACTTCCCGTGTGTTTTGAGAACTACTCTCGGAAAAAATGTTGGTACTTCTTGGATGTGGGTACTTCTTGGATTTGATTCATGATTGGAATCCATTCCATAAATGGAATGGATAAGGTAAGCTAAACAGCAGCATACCATTCCATAAATGGAATCGATTGCTGCATGAATTGGCAGATGCAAATGGTTTATTTTCAATAATTGTCATTGGTGGATAATGGAAGCAGAGTTATGGGGTAATTTCCAGGCATCAGGTATGTATGAATGATTGAATCAAAAGAAACTAGGTAAGTTAAACAGCACCGAGAACTTCTAAATACTTTGCGCCGCATTTTATTTAAATTTGGCGCCTAACCTCGAATAAACAATTATGAACTCTCCTTGACACATATTCGAGTTAAGCTTTTGCATCTTTAATGCTCGCGTTAAAGTTAAGGTTCTGCAATTATCATAACTTCTGACCAAGGAAGTTAAATGTTTTACCTAACAATTCGTATCTTCAGGGAGCAAAAAATCTGAGGCCTTTCTTAACTAATTTAAATAGGTGCATGCAAGTAACATGTATTAAAAAATAAAAATTTTGCGCCTAGTAGCTCACAGCGTCAATCCCGATGCCCCATAATGCAGGTTGAGGAAAAAGTGGCACTCCCGGAAGAAGCACTTTAAATTTATCCACCCTGCTGTGAGCCTTCAGGAATACCCTTTTTGGAATTGGAAATCAATGTATCAGTTTCATCAAACTGAGACTTGATCAGTTCCGCAACACAACGCACGCACAAGACAGATTAGATGTACTTATATTGGATACACCTGCAAGGCTTCTGTTGCCTTGCTGTACGGCGCTGGATAAGTCACCAAAAAGAAGACATTACTATGTTTAATTCCATCACGCCACAAATGTCCCATTGTTTCGTTAAACTATTTTGCAAAAGTTTGATGGCTGCATTTGGGCAACACTTCACTAGTTAGCAAAATAGACTTACAGATTTATCAGTTCATTAAACCTATTATAAAATGATCTTAATATGATTTCCTTGCACATAAGTTGTTTCGTCAAGGGACTATCGATAAATTACTTGCGAATGAAATTTATGGTTTCCAATTAAAAATTGGGAACACATTTCTTTCTTATTGTACTACAATGTTACTGTTCAATATTCCTCACATATTAGAAAATAAAACCGCTGGCTAAGATTTAACCAACTGAATTTTAGATCGCACAAATTCCGCTTTTGTTCCGTGTGTGTTCCGTGTTTTCTTTTGTTCCGCGTTTCCTCTTACCCGAAGCATATTGCTAGACTGCTCTGAAAAGATACTTCGTACTTTGCCTACGTCAAATTGCCTCTCTGCGTTACTGCAGGGTTTAATTCTTTTACCGCTAATTATTTTCTTGCCTTTTGTAGTCTAAATGCTACATCCTGATTTTCCTTCAGATTTTGAAGAGAGAATTTATAGACAACGTGGAGGCTCGCGTATGACAAATGGGGAGAAGGACAATGAGAAGGAGCCTCCAGAGCTGCGTTGGTGCGTGTAGTTTTTGCGGAAAGGTGCCAAGATCAAGGGTGACCTCTGAAAGATTCGAAGAGGGCGCTAGATATCTCCCGCCGAACTTCCACACACCAACTTCCTTTCTGAGCAGTATCCTGGCATCTATGATACTCGCGCTGAAAACTAGCAACTCGAGGAAACTTTGGATTGCCTCGAAGCCTTGCCCTTTTGTTATGCAATATCGCCCGTACTTAAGAACAGACTCATTTTAAAGCGATGCAATAGCGCTATTTTCGCGCAGAGAGGAGACTACAGAAAAAATGCTTGAAAACGCTAAATTGTTTGTCTGGGCGTAACAAAAAAATATATAGGAAAAATGAAGAACTACGCAAAACATTGCAGGAATTTTCATGCAAACATTGCAGGAAATTGGAGCGGTTCAGTACTATGTTTTTTGAGTAAGAAAGGGTGAGTCACGTCATTTTAACACTCCTGCAGTTTTTGAACGGTTGAAGTTATTGAAATTATGATACATATACCTTGTGATCGAAGTGCAAGAGGGAATCGGGCTAATTTGATAAAGGTATTTGTTTCTATTTTTGTCACTTGTATTTTACGAGATATTGAGGTAACATTGTTTTTTTCAAATGGAACTATACATTTTTAGTCTATTATGATGTGTGTAAAAAGACAAATCCAATGATATACATATTGTCATAAGCATTTTTTAGTAAATTTGATTTTTTTTTTGCGCCACATGTTTAATGGACAGTGGCGTAGCCTGAGTTTTGGGTTGGGGCAGACCTGCACAACGCCTGCTCCCGCGGGCATTCTGCACTTGGGAGCCGGTCGTCTGCCCGTGGCAGCGCCGAAAGTGCAAGTAGTGGGGAGTAGGAAGCTTTGCGGGGAGGGGAGACGTCTGACGTAGGAAGACGCGGCGCGTAGATTGAATGCCTGGGCGTCTAATAATGATACATGCTTCAAAATTAAATGCCCATTTGTTTAAATGGATTATGTCTAGTATTTCAAGTTACCAGGGTCATAATTCACTGTTTACGTTCTGTGCTCTACTGAATATCCACCTTTGTGTACCACCACTGTATGTATTTTCATTTTCTAATATTTTTAAAGAAAATAACATGCTCATTGTGACTCTTAAGCATTATTTTAAAGCAATAGCTTTAAAATATATGCTTATATATAAGAAAAAATATTATTTAATTCTATCTACCACAAAATTGCAATTTAATAATTGATCGTTCACCAGGAATGTTATAATCTCTAAATCATAGAAAAATGAACAAATCATGAGAGCAATCTCTCACATCAAGATTGACATAAAAATAGAATATGTGGCAATTCCAAGAAGGGTAATGTTTAATAGCACATTTGTGACCACTTTTCCCCATTATGAAACTGAATACAAGAGATCAACGAGCAAACTTCTGTGACGATATGTTACGGACAATCACAAGATAATCATGGGTATTGGTTAAATAGAATGCAAAGGGCTTTATATATTTATACGATCTCGTAAACGACTCTACACTCTTGTCAGAAATTATAACAGAAAATAATCATGATTTTTTTAAGAACAATATTTTTTGCTTTGAGAGAACCGTCTTATTCAATTAAACATAGTTAATAAAAATAGTTTATTGCTGTCATCATCAAACAAAAACAATTCAGTATCAAAAGTTTGTGTTTAGCACAACACTAAATTTGTGATTACATCGTAGCAAAGCGAATTACATTATAAGCCCTACAAGCAATTATAATACTTGGTGTCGAAATCTAGTATGTATAATTCGTTGTAGTTTCATATTTCGCCCTATCATGTACCGAGAATAAACATTTGCAATATAATACAAAAGACAATATTACTTGAACTGTATATGACCGTCATGTTCTTGCCGATTGCTCTTTAAATTTACGCGCTATCATTCGAATTGCGCATTCTAATTGGTGGTCCCCACTCCTAGATTGGGTCTCATCCCCACCCTTCATCGATTTTCTCATTTGCACCCGAGTTGCCCGCACGCAGCTCCTGAGGTCAGTGCAAGTGCAAAATGCTGTGCAGGTCTGGGTTAGGGTATGTAACTCGAGAAATGAGAAAATAATTTAAAACTTTAATTATAATTTAAATATTTCTCATTCACCAATACCATTTCTGACATTTTGATCAATTAGAGCACACAAATAATTTGTATATTTAAAATAAAAACTGATCCAGTAAAAGTAATAATGGCTCACGTACTTCATGTAGTTTACTGGTTGAAAGTAAGAAAAAGTTGACTTATGTTCACGACCTAGCAAAATATAAATGTGTTCTCATACTTTAATAAAAAGAGTACTATCAAACCCAATGACTTTCAAAATTGTCCAATTCATATCATTTCGAACCCAATAGAATTGGCATAATTTATAAAATGGAAAACAATGATCTATAATGAAAATATAATAGGAAAGAGAAAATCAATCAATTTACAGACACGTAATGAAAAGCAGTTGACAGTTGTCCTTTTTGCTGCTTACATCAAAAGTTTCATCCAGTATGACGGAGACAAAAGAGGCTTTAGAAATTTTATTTTTAATTTCATGGGACATTACCGTGCTTACACTTGAAATTCAATGAATCTGAATTTCTGGAGAAAATGCACGAAACACTGGAATTTGCATATCATCCTTGTCAGTTTTATCATATTTCATTATTTCACTTACATATTACATGAAATTTTCTCTATTTGATGATCCCCTATTTTCATTATGGCTAGAAAATACAACTCGAATGAAGTGTGACAGAATTTCCCTATTTTCCCTTATACCACTGTTGTATTGCTCAACATAGCCATTCGTTAATAAGCTTTAAAGCATTTGTTTTGAAAACAAAAGATAGAATTAAATATTCTATTAACTTCTATTCCTAAAATATCTCAACAAACTACACTACTAACTCAAAACGAAAAACAACAGAAAAAATCAAATAATTTAAATAAAATTCTATTCCCTCATATTTTTTAAAAAATATTTTAACTGTTTCTCACGTACTATAATTTGTGCACAAAACACGACTCCATAATTATGTAGGCACTTTGGATCCCGTGGTGCACGCCATTCCAGGGCACATATGTGTATTGCACAGTTACATACCCTTGTGCATTCAACCAGCACAATCCCTAACCTAAATTGGCTACAAATAGTTGCTAAATGCATTAAAATAAGGTGATAAAACTTAAATAAAGGGACAAAGTTCATTAATTAACCTTGTTCTTTTACAAACACCGAAGAGAATAATGAAGTTTCGTAAAGTTTCGCTTTTTCGTAGGCACCACAGTAGGCACCCTGGATGTAACGGGTCACGGTGCATCTGATTCACAGCGCAGGTTAGGCGGCATTTCAGAATGATTGGTTCATCCTTGTGAAGTTTCGACTTCTCAATGGCGCAATGTTTGAAATATAATGAAATATTTCGTAGTAGAAAAAGAAAATAACAAATTGACAATTTACAATCATTTTAAAATAAAATAGCTGATATTGTCAGGGTATGTAACACATCACCCATATCCATGGACGCTACGCCCCTGTTAATGGATATTTTTGATTGTAACAGTCCGCCACACAAGGTTACGCAGCGCTCCCTCTTATAACACGCACTCGGGCAAGGAAAGCTGAGCCCCAAAAAAATGAAAATTACTCAAAAATTGCTTTTCTATGTACAAGTATGTAGTATATTCAAATAGTATAAAAGATAATAGTGGAAACTCCTCGAATATTTTGGTGACAGTAAAGCAGCGGTTCGAGGTGTAAACTACAGCACAAGAATTCGTGTGTGCCAACTTACAAGGTGTGAAAGTCAAGTTTGTTCGTAGTTTCCTGAGAGATAATTTGGTAGAAGAATATCTGTAAATATTGTTATTTGATGCTCTGCCGCAAGTACTTTAATGTATAAATTAAAACCAATGATAATGATGATAGATAATGGTACACACGGTTGTATTCTATTGGCAACATTTACGCCTGTCTTGTAGTGTACACCTCAGGCCGCAAGGGGCAGCACAATCACTTGTCGCTTGTGCCGCCCATGCTGATTTGCCCGAGTTTCCACTATTATCTTTTATACTATTTGGTATATTAAGGTAAAAAATAAAGGTAATTTTTAAACAATTATTTTCCCAAAAACAGTTCCAATTGTTTTGCAAAAGACGGGGAAAATTGGTGCTAATTCCATTTCCGGGGTACTCTGCATTTTCGAAAATTGCAAAAAAGTTAACATTGCGAAACTACAATATAGAGATTTTTGGTAGAGATTTTTGTCTTATTCTAAAAAAAGATCTTGTACAATTTCTTGAAAAATTTAGTAGTTTTCGTGTAATCGCTCGTTGAAATTAACGCAATTAATAAAAAAATCATGCTATCAAAAAGGCTCACATTTTTTTCACGGATAAAACAACGGAAACTTAGAAGGCGCAAGTATCATTTTCATTGAACTCTGAATTTTCGAAAATTGCAAAAATTAGAAATAATGCGAGAAAGTATTTGATGTTGTAGCACCTCTAGTTCTAATATTCCATAGCACCTCAATATATATATATATATATATATATATATATATATATATATATATATATATGGATTTGCATAGTGTTCTACCAACTGGTGAAATTTCATGCAAATACGAGAGTCCACAATGGTGAGTGTTGGGTGTTAGAAGAAAAGTAAAGTGCACATAATATGTTTTACAGAACACTGTTAGACAATATTTATAAGTAAGAATTTGATTGACTCTTGAATAACGTCACTGAATTGCAGGGGCGGGATTTCGAATCTTTTATTGGGGGGGGGGCAAATTTGGGCGCTATTATAAATATCAAAATATTCGTTTACATGCTTTAAGTTAATTAATTGTACTGCAATTATACACATTGCTTTCAATTTTGTTATTATTGAATGTTCTTAATTATATTAGTTGCACACAGCGGTGAGATTCTGCATTGTTACTTGAACGGTCCGAACTGTTAATTCAACGATACATTTTTCTAAATGAATCATTTCTCAACAAATATTGCTTACAAGCATGTCTAGACCTAAACATACTTAAAATAATGGCAGCATGCTTGTGAAGCTTAGGAAACAGTAAAAAGCAGTAAAACAGAAGAATGTTTATTAAAAGTGAAGTAGATCTTCCTGGTGTTGGAATTGGTCTTTCAATTCTGTATCATTTTGAAGATCCAATATTTTCAAATGTAAATCGTGATTTACGCTGTCAACATTGAAAATTATAAAGCAAAAACTTTGTTATCTGACTCCATATCAGAAATTTCATGAAATCTATTTTCAAAATATACGTTTATCAGTTTACTTGTACTTCAGCTGCATGATTCACCGTGTAGATTATACTCTTTAACATGGTTAAAAAATTTCTGAGAAACAAATCATTTTGTATTATCTCCTGATTTTTTAAAAAAATTGTTCTTCCTATTTATTTTTAAAAATTATCGGACTATTATTACGAGAGCCTCTTGCTTCCTTTTGCCATGACACATTTTGTATTGACGTCTTGCATGAAACGGAACTTTCCGACTTATAGCTTCTACCTCTCAACGCGCCCGCCCCCCCCCTCTTCAGCAGGAATCGCTCGCTCAGGCTACTGCTGCCCCCCATCCGCTCCGGCTGTTGCCGACGGCCCTTTGCTCTCGACTCGTCTTTTTGATGAACCCTGATTTACACTGTAGTACAAAAGGCGTTTAATAAAAGTAAATATATTCCATTTTAATAAACGAAAAGATATTAAGCGAGAGAACAAATGGCTATCTTACAAGACGCCGTACTATTCAGCCCATTCACTAAGTTCATGCGCACGAATAAAGTTACAGGAAGTAAATCGATTCAAGCGAAAACAATGTTATCAGAATATTATCGGAAATATTACGTTGGTATTGTCTTGGCCCAATTCACTTTTCTTTCGAAAGAGAAATACACAAAAATACTTCGACCCACTTCGACCCACTTCTAGACAAAAACCTGTAATATACGCCGGTAGTTCTTAGCGATCTCGTACCGAAGGATCGCGGGTTCGACTCCCACCTTGGGCATGGTTGCATTTCTATTCGTCCTTTTATCCCCTATCATCACCATATCATTTCATCTTCACAGTTACCATAACATCACAGTTAACAAATAACAAAAAACAGACATGCAATTCCATGAAATCCGGCGGTCTAGTCTTTAAAATCGAATAAAGATACATAATTATTAATATCAAATTTTGTGTGACGTTACACTTAAACTTTACTCATTAATACATTTTTTGACAAAACATATGTAAAAATTTTGCTTTCACTATTTTGTTCTTGTTTCTGAATAAAATAATTAGATGAATGTAGCAATGTTTCACATGTTAAGTATGAAATTGAATATTGAAATTAAATTATTTGAGGAAAGTGACGATCAAATAATTTTCTTTACAAATAATGATCAGTGCTAAGTATTAGAATTAAATGATTGAAGTATTTGAATTGTAATTAAAATTTAAAGTTTTAATGACATACAAATTGCATGCATTGAAGTATATAAATATTAGCTACGCAATGTTAAATCGACGAGATAAAAACATTCGACATTCTGGAAAGTGGACAAAACTGTCAGTTTGCCGACCTTTACCATGCACGAACTTTAACGATTCTTAGCAATAACAAACCTTTTGTTAAATTATCGTAGTAAAAGTTGCTCTGTTGTCCAAAAAATAACAAAAAAACTTTTTTGTTATAAAAACATTTTTGTTATAATAATACAACCGATTAGATTAAAACAACAGATTCCCATTTATAATAACAGAGAAGGAAGTTATTATCAGTGGCCTAGCGTGATCATCATTTTCCCTGGGTAGGCTGCAAAGCAGATTAACGTATTATTTGACACTCCTCTGTCGTCATTAACGAAGAGATGTTATTCTCTCGATTACCCAGGGGATACTAGAATAACGTGAGTCAATGGCCACCGAAGTTTGCTATTTTGCTATAACTTCTAGAAGAACAAAGTATCTATGAGATTGTCGTCTGGTAAAGTCACATTTCCTTCAGTAAACAATAACACTTGTGTTATTCATCAGCTATTGATTAAATTCTAATTTGAACTAAACGCGATGAACTAACATTAATTTCTCATCTGTCAGATACAAGAGCTGAAATCTTACTTTCTTGATCTGGCTCGTTTCACTATAATAAAAGCTCGTGCGTTCGCCAGTACTGCAAGAACTCAACTGAACTCTTATTCTTATGACGTCGCAGGGATGTCATCGTCACCTATACCGAAAGCCCTCTGACTGAGGATCAGGACAGTGGTCCGCATTCATGTTGGACAAACATTTATTTCACAGCCCGCAAAAACAATTTAAAAATGAGAGAACCAAATGGGTGGGCAACAGGCTTATTATAATTAACGACTGATTTATTTTGCTCTCTTTTGTCCCTGTCACTTACAGCTGTCGTTAAGACATTTTTAATTGTATTATTAATAATAGAGTATTTATTTTGGTCTATAAGAAAAATACTAAGAATCAACTTTCCACACCATTTACAAGACATTTCTCTCCACAAGTGTGAATTAAACGAATTAGTGTGAATAGTACCGATTATAATGAATCGTACTGCAAGCCACCCACTGTTTCCTGAAACCTCTTTCAGCGCCTGTGAGGTTGGTCATTCCGATAAGCTGGGCTGATTTATGTGGTGTGTGTGTGTGTGTGTGTGTGTGTGTGTGTGTGGTGTGTGCGTGTGCGTGTGCGTGTGCGTGTGCGTGTGCGTGTGTGTGTGTGTGTCGTGGCGTGAGAAAGCCTGCCACTGGCCTCACTGATCTACAGTGCCGAAAGGACACGTACTGTGGATGCGTTGAGGGCTCCGAAAGAACAGAGACTTCGTTCTCTCTTTCACGTAAGTTCGAAACTGAGTAGGAAGTACAAGATGTCAAACCGACCATGATTTTACGCATGAAACTGTTTAATTTCGAAGTAAATATCATTTAAAAGTAAAATATAATTGAAGGATTTTTTTTTAATACAGGATTTTCACAGTAACGCTGAACATTATCCCGCGCGTTTTATAATATTGAACTAAATTTTGCCAATTTATTTATGCAGTATGTTATTATCTTAGCTTAATAAAATTATTATTCCCTTAATTATTATTAAAATTCTTCTGAAAATACAGAAAAAAGTAAATCTTTTTTACATAAACTTGAATGCAATGTCTAAATATATTTTTTAAAATATGTCCCAACATTGGGGGGGCAGTTGCCCCCCTTGCCCCCCCCCCGAATCCCGCTGAATTGGATTCACAATACATTATAAGACAATGTACAGAACATTCAATACATCTAAAATTACATTATTTTTCTGAAATTTGTGGGTAATATAATTGACACACACACACTCATAAAGTCAATTCTATTGATGTATGAGCTCTTCAAAACGTATTGTCGTCTATTTTTTGTGATTTGACTCATCAATAATGCAATGAACAATATAACGTTTAACATCAAGCAAAACATCCACTTGAGGTTAGTATTTGCAGATGAGTACTTACCGTCTTTATCCATTTCAGCTGAAATTTCTTTCCAGCACCTTTCTACAACATTTCTGTTCGCATGTCGTTTGTCTGTTTTATCCCATATTGCAGGCCTCAGATACACTTTCGATATCAACAGTTCTACATCCATCCTGAATAATGACACACGCTGTGAAGCCATGGAGCCTGTGAGCAAGCGCTTGCAGCCAGCCTACAGCTTCGAAACTTCCGGCCGCCTGGAGGCGCTGGTGCGTCAGCGCCGAGTATCAGCAAGCATTGCGACGTCACCATTAGATAACACAGTGTTGACTGACGCCGGTCGGCGCCGCACGTCCTCAAGCGCCGGAAACAGAAGTTCTATTAAAAAAATGTATTTAATAATATTTATTATGTCCTGCTAATGAGCTTTCGCTCGGTGGCAGGGTTTATTCAGATCTTATAAAGATATAAATACAACTTAAAAATACATATTAAAGGAAAACTACAACTAAGTAAGTGAGAAATAAAACACACATAAATATTTTGCATCACACGCAGTTCCCTAGACGATTCCGGAAGGAATGCACACTTGGGGGAAAAGTCGCTAGTGCTGGAGCAGGTAGACTGTTCCAGTCAATTATTGTCCGGTTTGCAAAAGAGTATTTACCTACATCGGTTTTTTGATTCCTATATTCAATTTTGTATGGATGGTCTCCCCTTCCGAAATACTGAGGGTGCCCTATCCTAGTTCGAATGTCGCTTAACGCTTTACATCCTGTGTACGCTTTGAAAAGATTTACTAGCCTAGCTATCTGTCGACGTTTCCCTAGGTGTTCCCACATCTCAGTCTGATCATTGTTGTTACCTACAAGTTTTATCGCTCTCTTTTGGATACGGTCTAACAAGTTTATCTGCCCAGCTCTATACGGATCTTGACGCTTTACTAGCGCCACCTAATGTATACAGCAGGGTTTTCAAACTTTTTAGTCCACGGCTCCCTTGGCCTAAACGAAACTTCCCGCGGCTCTCCTGGTACAATAAGTTTCAAATAGGTTTAACATAGCCCTACTAAAGATTCAACACAAACGAGGAAGTGATACAAAAAGCTGTATTATTTCTCCATTCTCATTAGGTATTAGAATAATACATAACACATTTTATTCAACTTTTAATTTTATGACAAAAATCCTTTCAAAAATTAATGGGAAGAAGGAGCCTGCTTCTTCATCAACAATTGTTCAAATCTGGGTACAATATTTGAAGCTGCGACTCGCAATTCTTTTTCGACGTTCAATTTCTATCTCAACCAAACACAGGTTGGACACTGCTCGCGTGAGCACGGGAACCCTTGATCTTCTTGGGTAGAAAGATTAAATATCCCCGGCCGCAACGCGCGCTAGGAATGTAGTACGCTAAAGAGCTATGGAAGCTTGTTGGTAAAGGACTTTTCATTGTGGATAATAATCATGGCATAGTTTGAAAACGCGTAGTATAGAGAGATTTTTATTAGAAGGGACCGCTTTGACAGCTGATGCTTGTCTACTGCTGACAACATACTCGTAACTGCGGGTTATGTCCATGCACTCAATTCGTCAATGCGTTCGTTAAGTTACCTCACTAGGAAATGGTTTTCATCACAACCTCTTGCAATTACACGATTCACTGATCCTTTCTTAGAGTAACTCCTCTATACATGCAGAGGCGCCAAGAGAAACGCTAGGGTCCCGGGAGCAGTGGAACCAAGGGGCTCCTTGTTTCAAACAAAAGAAATTCCTCCCCTCCCACTGCAGTTGGCGCTCCCGGAAACACTAATCAATCAAATATTTTTAAAAATTTCGCCATTTTCCGGCACACGATTACATAACTTTCTCTTCTTACGAAGTACCCAATTCGTAAGACGAGAAAGAAACTAGTGGTGCCCGTATTACTTTTCTATTTTCTTTGGTCTCGGCTAGCAATTCGGACTTGACACATACTCTTGCCAGAGGCCTATTTATCGCCGCCCAAATTACTTTTTTTAAACATTTTCTTAATTTTTCGGTTTCTTTATAGTAGAACGGAAATATTATTTTAAGAATATTAAAAAAACAGAGAAATCTAGTAATAAATGCCAATTTTCTTTGAACTCATGGTGCTACGGAATGGCACAGATTTTCCCATATTAGTTTTCTATTTCCTTGGGTCTCGACTAGATATTTATACTTGCTAGATACTCTTGTCAGCTGACATTTATCGCCGCCCACACTACATTTTTTGAAATTTTCTTAATTTTTCGTTTTTTTAGTGGTAGAACGAAGTATTAATTTTAGAATATTAAAGAACACTAAAATCTCGACCTAAGTGGCAAAGTCATTTTAAAAATTTGTAGCTGTTTTTAATAAAATTGTGTTTAAGCGCTACTAAAAATGCCAAATTTGAAGCTCTTTTTCACAGAAAATTTATGAGTTTTCGAAAAACTTAATTTGAAGCACTTTAACTTATAAAAACAATAGTGTTTAAAAATTGATGGAAATTTGCATATTAACGGTGCGAGAGATCTTTGAACAAAATAACATTTCTGTAATGTTTGCAAAAAACCAAAAATACCCCCACATTGAACTTTACGTCATATTAAGGAGTGTAATTAGCACTATCCGTCCGAAAAGTTTGAAGAAAAAATTGGAGGCGTTTTTGAGAAAATGGCGTTTGAGCGTTTTTGAAAATTTGTTCCGCGTTTGAGCGGAATTTTGAGCTACTTTTCACAGAAAACAGTTGAGTTCTCGAGAAACTTTGTATGACATTATTTAAAGCACATGTATTGTACTTCTAAATATAAGAATGTGAACAAATTGCCACTAATGTTTATATTAACCACGTGATATACAAGTCAAAAAGTTCATTTTTGTAATTTTTGAAAAAACAAAAGAATAGAGCAACTTGACGTTTATGTCATCTCATAGAGTTCATTCGACACTATCCCTACCAAACGTTTAAAGAAAAAATTTGGAGCCGTTTTTGAGCAAATCTTGTTTTCGTAATTTTCTAAAATTGCACGTTGTACGCAATATTGCGCGAAAACTACTAAACGTTGCGTTTTGTAGTCGGAGGATAACGCCGAATTAAATACAAACTTTAGCAATTTTCGAAAATTCAGAGTTAACCGTGAAAATCGGACCTTTGCCACCTTAATAAGTGTAATTTACTCTATTGTTACAAGAAATATAAAGAAAAAATTAGGAACCGTTTTTGAGAAAATTTTGAAAATGTCCGGGGGGCTTCGTGTAAAGTACCCCCAAAAATTAATGAATGTTTTTCAAATCTCAGGCCAGATTGACTCAGGCCAGATAGACAGGAATTTCTTCAATTTGGAAGAAATCCTATGTATGCTTTAGGTGCTAGTGTTGTTCACATATACCGGACAGACGGACGGACGGACGGGCGGGCGGGCGGACGGACGGACGGACAGACGGACGTTTTGCTTCCAATTGGTTTTTTCGGTATCAAGGAGTTACAAACAGAGATTCTGGCTACACCACGTGTTAGGGGATTTTTTCTTCTTCTTAATTTAACAACTGGATGTAACCAGTTTTACGTTATCACGGCCCGGCAATGATTTTTTTCTGCCAAAAATTCGCCATTTTTTCGCGCAGCATTACATAACTTTCCCTGCACTACGTATATACTCCGTATATACGTACGTATACGGGAATGTAAAATTTTACTACGGGTCGCGGTAGATGGCAGCTGGCAAGGGTACGTGGGAAGACCGAATAGCTAGTTGAAACCAAAGGAAATAGGAAACTAATACGGGAAAGTCTGTGCCTTTCTGTAGCACCACTACGTGTGTAATACAGATCTCAGTGTAAGTTTGTCTTTACGAGGACCTACTCTGGTCTTGGGCCATCTCAGCTGGTCTAATTTAAATTGACGAGAATAGTACAGACACAGAGCCCCTAACGTTAAATCAATCGACACCAATAGCATTCTGTGTTGATATTATTTGATGTAAATGTTGTGACTTAATGTCGTGATTGTCGATGTTTATAGTCGAAGGTCTTCCGGAAATAGCTTACGGAAGTTCATTCATGCTCGCTTCTACAACCGTGACCCCCCTCCCTGCGTGGGAGAGAAGCTTCAAGGTCGTGGCCCCTTTCCCTCCTTCCCGCGGCTTTGCGATCGAAGCCGATGGCGCCAACTCGGTTCCGATATTTACACCCCTCACTCCCCTCTTCCGCACCTTTCACAAGTCCCACTACCGCCGGGAACACAAGTTGCCGTTTTGTACAGGAAATGTCCTCAGTTTCAACCGTTATTTCCAAAGATGCCTCTTCCTAATCATCTTTTTACTTTTATGCCTTACTATGTTTACATAGTGAAGAGAACGTATTATAATACTGAGGCTAAAATCGACAATTATTCCACAGAAAAATTCATAATGTAGGGCCATGGTAACGAAACTATAGTGATGCTCAAACAGCACATACTTTCTCGGGTTATTTTTTACTTTTGCAATTTTCGAAAATTGAGAGGCATATGCGAAAATGAGACTTGCACCATTCTTTTAAACTTCCTTTTATAGCAGCTGTGGAAAAAAGTTAAAAGTTTTTGAGAAAATGTTTTGTTTTTTATTTTTATAAATTGCATTAACTTCAAGCAGAAATTACATGCAAACAACTCTTCTTCAATCACCTTTTTTAAAGATCTGATTTATTCGAACAGATTTTATATATACAAATAGCTTCAATATTGTAATTTTGACGTATTAATCTATTTGCAATTTTCGAAAATACAAAGAGTTCGCAGAAAATGGGACCTGCACCAAGTTTTTTTTTACTATTTTTACACACAACGAGAGAATTTAAAGAAAAATTGGGAGCCGTTTGTGGGAAAATAGTTCTTTCAAATTGCATATATTTCTCACAAAATTACACAAAAACCACCCACGTTTCCGAAAAAATGTTCATGGCCTTTATTTGAAGTACATATTTCATTCAGAATCAAAATATGTAGAGCCATCTTTGAGAAAGTTTAGAATATGTTATTGCGGGTTCGCGTGAAGTACCTTCCCCCCAAAAAAACACTTTTCCGTTACTAGGGCCTTAAAAGATGTGTTTTGTGTCGAAACATCGCCGATATCCGACGCACGATTTTTACTATCTCGCTAAGGAGTAGAAAGAAAGTTATGAAATCCTGGGCAAAAAAACGACGAATTTTCGGCAGAAAAGCTCTTATTTCTGGACCCTGGTAACGAAAAATGTTAATAAATCCAGTTGCTATTTTTAAACAAAAATCCTCTTCCACGTGGTGTAGCCAGAATCCATGTTTTGTGGGTTCTTGATACCGAAAAATCAAATGACGGCAAAATGTCTGTCCGTCCGTCTGTCTGTCGTCTGTGAACAACGCTAGCGGCTAAATTGTTTAGCCGATTTTCTCCAAAATTGATATTAATCGATCTGCTGGTCTCGAGGGCCTTTGAATTTGAAACCGATATTTTAATTCGGGGGTACTTTACATGAAGCCCCTGGGACATTTTCAAAATTTTCAAAAAAAATGGCTATATCGATTTTGATTAAATTTTGTTGTTGGATAGAGTGAAGAATGTTCGTTGTAAACCCTGATTTTTCGAAAATTGCTTAAGTTTAAAATGTTTTCGGAGTTTTCCTACAACTAAAATATTAAAATAGAATATCTTTCCTTCATGAAATCAGATCCTTAAAGATAGATTTTGAAATAAGGTCAATAAGTTGAAATAAGGTAAATAATTTTTCGAAAATTTGAGTAATTTTTTGTATTAATTTGCGTGAAAATGCGGGCGAGAAAGTACGAATTGTTTTAGCACCACTAGATTCTCGTAAAAGTGGATAAATCGTGTTCCTCTACGTAGTGAATGATTTCCTCTTACTCGTAATGTAGTCAGAATCCACGTTTCGTGGGTCCTTGATACCGGAAAATCGGTTGATGGCAAAACGTTTGCCTGTCCGCCCGTCTGTCTAACGCTAGCGCCTAAATCTTTCAGATAATTTTTTCTCCGAAATTGAAGAAAGTCGAGACTGCGTGTTTGATACGGACATTTTGATTTCGGGGGTACTTGACATAAAGTCTTCGAAGACAGACTACACGTCCTTTCAAACTCAGATCTGGAAATAAGGTTATTACATTCAAGAAATGAATGTAAGGGGAATTTGTTTTTTGGTTGGTTGGAATTCTTCGCAAGCTTGAATTTTGAGAGGTGAGTTAATTCATTGATGATGGTGTGGAAGTAGCATGGATTGCGTAGATAGGCACGCTAGTGATATGAGGAGTTTGGATGTTCAGTTCTCAGTTGAATTGTTAAATTGTTGTGAAACATTGGGAATGTGTGTCTGGCCTAACAGATATTGCTCGCCTAGCCTCAGAAAATAAATCAGGCCTCAGAAAATCAATCGTCACTCCGATAAATATTAGATTGTTCACGTGTGGATAATTCTTCGCTCGTGAAGACATTGGCTGGGACGAACATTTAAGTCTTCTTCTATAGGAAAGATTTGGGAACATTGATTTGCGTTACGCGACCTAATACTATTGTATTTAATGCAAAGTTAATGCATTTTAGTTAATGCATAATTTTCTAAAAGTACGCATTAACTTGAGAACAAATCAAGTTGCATTTGGCGTGCACGAGTGAATGACAGACAAAAATTGCATGCGAAATTTAAATGCTAAAATTCACAAGGGACTTAAATTTACATACCATTGAAATTGCTTGATGTTTCTTAATGGCTGTGTTATTATACAAATGGAACATTTATTGGCTTCGGTTAAAAATGTAATTATTTTGAAAAATAAAGAAGAGGCTTATTAATGAAATATTTTTAATGTTACAATAAGCGACATTTAATATAGAAATTCCTTTTTAAAGTAATTATAAATTGTGACCTCTCTAATTTTCTGATTTTTTCGGTACGTCGTGAAAACACTGAAGTCAATGAAACCGATCAAGTATCAATAACCAGAAACGTAAACATTTTATCAGAGTAGGACGCCACAATGTTGCGTCATGTCATGTCAATTGACGCAGGGTTCATTAATATTTTCTCCAAGATAACGTGATTGCGTATGGTGGAGGTCATATTATCACTGAAAACTGAATTTTCGATAATTACAGATGTTAAACATTTTTTCGACTTCCCAATAACGACAACTGCAATAGATGTTTTTCTCAATGCAAAACTGTTCGTCAAAATTAGATTCTTAAATGTTAAGTAAAATATTTTGAAAATACAAGTAGTTTTCCCATAAATTTAAGTGAAATAGTTACAACATAAAATTACGAGAACAATATTTTCTCAAATCTTGAATTTTTAGTAAAACTTCCTAATATTTGAAAACTGCAAATATTCAACTTTGTTCTTATCACAGGGAAGATTGTTGGTACAGGGAGAACATTCATTTCTTTTTAAACGTAAGTGACTGAATTCGAATCCCTACATTAGATATTATTTTTGGCGGTTGGAAATAGTTTTGCGGGTTCAAGGAATAATATAATATTATATTAATAATTATTAATATATTAGGAAGTCTTTACAAATTATGCGGAAACTTACGTTGCAGGTAGAACACCGTTAGTTTTTTAAACCTTTCATTGATTGTTTATCGAAATTAAATGAAATGACACAGGTCCCACAGAGCATTTTCGCCTTTGGCATTTGTCGCAGTCCCGTAAAGAATCTGCTCCACACGTTGTACCAGCGTGGAATTGTCTTCCCTGCCGTCCAGGAGCAAATACGGAGTTCTAGACAACTTTCTTGATCGCTTTGTCGAATCTAAGTCAAATAGTCACAATTTTTAATATCATACTGTTATCAACGCGATAAAAATCAAAAAAGGAATTGACATTGTAACTGTACATCATACTTCAAATTTTGGAATTATATAAATTATTTCTAGTGGAGAGAACCAATTTTCAGAACTACTGAGTTGTTTAAGAAAACTGATATCTTTTGAAAGGTAATGTTATAGACTACGGTCGACGATGACTGAAATTGTGTTATAGAAGGTCCATATTCAATTATTATAATTATTCTTTCTTCTCAGCCGTTTGGTTGACCCTTATGAGGTCTTACGGCGCCTAACTTCTTCTTTCACTCTCCTCTATTGTTCCAAGTCCCAGGAGGTAAATACCATCCAGCCAATGTCTTCTCTACGATGCCTCTCCAACCAGGTCGCGGCCTGCCTCTTTTCTTTCTTTCTAGCGGTTTTCAATCCAAAAATTATTATAATTATTAAAAATTATTATAAAAAATTATTAAAATTAGCAATCTAATTAAAACAATTAAAAATAATGAAATAATAAATTAACTACAATTATTAAAATAACTGTATAAAAGAATTGTTAAAATTATGTTGTGATTACGCAACCCGCAACACGCATTACGCTGCAACCCACCTTATCATCATCGTCTGTAATTTGCAAATAATTACGACGTAGGAGCACTAATTAAATTTGTGTAATCACAAATTTACTAATCCTAATCTACAAAATGATACCTTTTGGGACCATTAATTAGGTTTTTGGAATGTTCTCCCTTATCGTAGCTCGGTTAGCTAAAACGCTGGATGTTGGGTTCCAATGTGAAGCTATTTTCACGTTTATAACAATGAGAAAAGTGATATTTTGGAAGATTGTAATGTTTTGGGGAAATCTTTCTGATCCAGGGATTTCCAACCTGCACTAAGTAGGCTCGTAGCCATTGCTCTATCCACTGGCGTACGGTTTAAGGAAGTATAGAAAACAATTTCAAATAAAGTTTTGATTGGTTGGTTAATTAGTAATGCCGGGCGTGTCAACTGTAAAGTTTTGATTCTCCAGTTAATTTTCAGATTAAATGTGAACATGTGAAATATGGGGAGCATATGGGGGAAGCTCCTGACCGGTCTCCCGACACTTGAGGCAGTGTAGTGCATGTAAGTGCAAATATGTATAAGAAAGGGGTAACGATAGCACAAGGAAGAGGAAGGAAAGTTCGCGCGGAGTCCGTGGTCCGTTTGGCAGGTACTGCTCCGGCATTTGCCTGGTGTTCATCGGACAAACACGGAAAACTACCGATCAGAGCAGCCGCCGTTCTCATTCTACTAACGGCTGAATTCGACATCTAGGTATTGTTGAAAATAGTGCCACCGTCGGAACACTATCCCCAGGACCTCTCGGTCAGAGGGACTGCGTAACATTAGTTGATCCCCGGAGCTATCTCAGCCGTTGGCAACTCACGGCGAAATATGCAACGAAACATGCATGCGGTGAACTAACTGTAAGGGGATAATGAAGGTGCAAGTGGGGTTCACATGCCGGGAAACATGAGGAAAAGTGTGCAGGAAAACGTGCAGGAAATGTGGTGAACAAGTGAGAAACATGTAGGTAAACATGTGGGAAGCAAATGTTTGGGATGTAACACATGGGGAATGTAAAGAGGAACTTGTAGGGAAACATGGGTCACGTAGATCCGATAATAATCAAAATGATTTTTTTGAACATTCTGTTACGTGTTTGAAGAGATAGTTCTTCTAGGTACCCCACTCTGTAGCATATTGGGAATGTCAGAAGTAAACAAATACATCTTTGTAAAATTAAATTAGTGCATCAATAGGAGCCTCACGGCGGCACTATAACGCACAGTTCTGGGAATGTCCGTTTGAAGTTGGGATCCTTTATGAAGCTATTTTCACCTTAAAAATAATAATTTGCAAAGTGCGAAATGTTAGCAAGGGTCCAAATAGTGTTAATAAAACATTCAATCGCTCGCTACTTGAATAGTGTTTAGAGTGTGTAAACAACGAAGGCTTACGGAAAGTAAAACAAGATGTAAAGGAGTGTCCTTAGCGACAAAAATTAAAGTAAGCTTTTATTTGGTGGAGTTGGCCTCTCAATCAAATGTACTTTAAAATGTTTGGTGATCCACACATACGTACTACGTACTGTCGGTCCTATATCAAGTGGTACCTGTCTGTTTTTCCTCCTATTCTTTTATGGTTTCATATCACAAGCAATTTAAAACAAAGTGTCTTGATTTGAATTAATTGTAAACTCCTTCCAATTAACTATCCCTCAACAGAATAATCAAAATTAGAGACTTTGCATTACCTCCGTTTTTAAATAATTATGTTTTACTTTACAAGACAAATATATGAGGGCGTCGGCATTATCCGCGCACGTTTTCTTGAGCCTTCATTTAGTTAGATGCAAGAGTAGTGGGAGGGTTGGTTATTTCGTCAACAGAACTATTATACGAAATATGTAGCCTCGTTTTACGAGGAAAATAGTTTCTATTACACGGGAGCGAATATTTCTGGTTATCAGATTTTTGTCAACAACGCACGTGCTATCATTTATTCCTAATTCAACTAATATAGTAAAAGAGTGGGGGTGGGTGTTCCATGGCTCAAAAAACTTACGCTTGTAATAGTTTTACTACCAATATAACAGCAGTCGTAATTACAGTATCTTTTTTGTGCTCGTTTGAAACGAAAGAGTCCCAATTGCATCCAATTGCCCGGATTGTCGCGTGGGTTAAGGTCGACCCTGCTCTGGGACAATAGCCTTTATTGGGCGAATGCCGCCACCGCTGCACCGGCTGCAGCGCCGAGAGCTCGGTAGAGAGAGGGGGCGGTGGGTGGTATCCGGGGCGTAGGGATAGATAAAAGTAACTATGAACATTGATTGATGCATGATAGAAATGTGTTAGTACACAAAATGGAGCGAAAATATTGGATCATTGAAGGACATAATGGGAATGACATTGTCTCATGGACTTGCATTCAGAGGCGTATCTAGGAACTCAGGCGCCCATGGCAAACGTAAAATTGTCGCCCATGTCAGGACACTTCAAATTAGGGTAGCTGTAATTTTTTTTGAAGAGTACTCTTTTAGCGGGAAGCGGGCACATGTTTATACGCTAATGTGAATAAGATACTGATTATTTTCAAAACGTTCCAATGAACAATTTATTTCGAAAAAATTACTATTTATTTTTTTCGTATTTTGTGTATAGTTTAATTCCATAATTGAAAAATAATTCACTCAACTCTTTTTCCCCATAAATGTCAAAAACTAAGTAGCGCCCCCTTGTGAGTGGCGCCCATGGCACGTGCCATGTCTACCAAACCGTAGATACGCCTCTGCTTGCATTGAATGTAGGTATGACTCCCTAGAGGGGACGTTGGGAACGAGCGCTGGCTGCGGCGTCGGCACCGCCCGTGGAGCGAGGTCGCTCTAGCTAGGAGGAAAGCGGAATAGCGGAGCGCGATGACGCAACGGGAGCAGCCGGCCGCGCGCTTTCAGTGACTCACCGCGGGCGCTCCGCGGCACGTCTTGGCGCCGAGGAGGCAGCCGCGGCCGTCAGTGCGCGAGAAGCTGCGCAGCGATGCTCGTTGAGAAGACGCGGCTGAGAGCAGCGCGCGTCAGTGCAGGGCGCCCGGAGACAGATTCTGAACAGACGGTGGCGCGCAGTGAGGTTATGTACCTGTGGACGAAATGGTGAAGAAGATGAATGTGGCATCGCCAAATGAGCCGGTTGTAGACCGGGTTGTTTTGAAACAAATTCGATTCGTAAAACTTTCCTCCGTTTCTGAGAAAACGCGTTGTAGTCGGAGTAGTCTACGCAGCGCGAAACAGTGGTGTCTTTCAGTAAGGATATGTGTCTTTGAATGAAACTGGTGGAGGTCACCGCAGATAAAGTAAAGAACTGACTTGAGTCTGCAAAAACTGTGTGATATAGCTAGTGTGAATGAAGATGTGCTGAAAGGTATTTCTAGGCAGCTAAAACTAGCAAATTTGTTGACAAGAAAACGCACCTGTGAAAATATTTACACATGTCATGAGAACGAGGTGGCGAGGTTGCTTGTACAAGCCAGATGCCTACTAAAATACACGTGTGACAGTGTGAATAGGTACGGACAAATTACATCTTCGATCATTGACTTAAATGAGAATTGTTTACTAGTGCGCGAAAGGGAGTAATGACGGGGAAAACGTGTAGTTGGTGCTAGCCAGAAACCGGCAACTTTTCTTGACTCGAAGCCAAAGAATTTCAGTGTAGAAAAACAGAATCAATAGTGACAGAAGCAAGCGTTAGTACGAAGCTCTCATCGAGATAATGCACCGAGTTTCACTACAATCAATTTTAAAACACCGGGGCGTTGGATAGATAAAAGTAACTATGAACATTGATTGATGCATAATAGAAGTGTGTTAGTGAACAAAATGAAACGAAAATATTGGATCATTCAAGGATATAATGGGAATGACATCAGTGTCTCATGGACTTTCGTGCATTGAATACAGGTATGAGTTAAGTCACCAGGATGACCGCTTTGCATAGTTACAGCGAGTTACATCATCAGTTTTGAGTGTCGGTAAACGCAGAGACAAGCTGTACTACTGACGCTGTAAACATTCACAACCGTGACATCATGAACTTCACTGACGATCCCGTGTCTTTCTGGGCGTTCAACTTCACCGAGGACCCGGACGCGTTCAACGGCACGACGCTGGACATTCGCGCGTTGGAAACCTTCCTGGTGATGCCGGTGTCCGCGGCCGGGAAGGCCGTCGGCGAGAGCGTGGTCGAAGTGATCGACGAGGCGATCACCACGCTGGTGGTGGTGGTGCTGGTGGTGATCGTGCTGGCGGTGGCGGGGGCGACGGCGCTGGTGGTGGTGCTGGTGCGACGCCGGCGGAGGCGGCACCTGGCGGCGAGGCGGAGCGCTGACGCGGAGACTGCGAGGGATGGACCGGCTCTCGAGATGACTGTGTCGGTGGAGGAGACAGCCCCGTCGACGCCGCCCGCAGAGGAGTCCGCGTTGGACGACTGCGCTGGCTGCGAAAAGGCCCCGGTGTAAGGCCTCATTCACAATCAGTGGCGTATCTAGGGTATGGCAGACATGGCACGTGCCATGGGCACCACTCACAAGGGGCGCAGTTTACACTATACCCTTGAAAACAAATAACAACAACCTTCATTTCAAGCATCTCCACAGGGGCGCAAATTCTATGCTTGCCTTGGGCGCCTGAATACCTAGATACGCCTCTGTTCACAATGCAAACTTACACGTAACGAAATGCCAGGCGCGGATCCACGGGGAGGGAAATGAGGGAAATTTCCCCTCCCAAAATTTTTCAGCAACTATTAATTTTAACTTGTCACGGAACTTTCAAGCAAGATATTTTCGTATAAACATTAAAACGAATAAATTGTATTGCAACATGAGCTGAGTTTAGCCTGAGTCATTCTACATAAACTGTAATATGATACATTCAACCAAAACATTTTGAATACAAAAATTTCCCCTACCAAAATTCGTCTCTGCATCCGCCCCTGGTAATGCTGTAAACGTAGCCGTAAAATTTAAGCGTAAAAACAAGCATTCACACTGACGAACGTAAGCTGGAACGTACGTTTCGCCTGAACCAATCAGAATTCAATGATTCAACTGAATCAAATATTCAAATGAAACTTGATCGATTGATTTCTAGCATGGTGGAAAGGTCTTCCCACCATAGTTTCTAGCTTTTCGACTTTCCTATTGATTTGTCTTTATATCGCATTTCCTTTCTTTTATAAGCATGGATTCTCTTGTTTAAAATTCACGAGTAATTCGTCGAACATAATTAGTTTGTTCACCATGTCGCGTTAAAGTCACAGTAAAAATTGCCCAAATTCTTACTTTGAATTCACTACACACATTAAACCCGTTCGCAAACTAGTTCTCTTCATTACAATAGCACAATGACATAACTACAAACTACCTGAACACAATATGAAATCGACCTTCCACACTTCTTTCTGATCGATCTTAGGTAAAATTCCGACGTAATCTTATCGTAAAAGCCCGTAGCTTGTGAACTCTTAAATTTACGGATTTACGTCTACGGTTACGTCAAGGCATTGTGAGTGGTCTCGCTTAGTAACTCATTTCTAGGTTTTGCGGCTACGTTACCTTTACGTTTAAGTTTGCATTGTGAATGAGGCGTAATCGGGCAACTTGCACCCGATGGCGTTCACAATCAAGCCGATTTTGACCAAAATTTCCGCCGCCCGACGTCGGACGTTTTCGTCCGATGTGCCCGATTCGTTCCGACAACTGCTGGTGAACGGAGTCATAGTGAACCCGAATGACTTATTCCGACGGCGTTCGAAAACATTGTCTGTCGGACGAAGATCTGTTTCGTTTGATTTTGCCCATCCGACATTGGTCGGTCGACATTTCGGCCAACATCGGCTCCACTGTGACAGCCGCGTAAGGGGTCTTGTTCAGAGAGTTACCCAGCCGTCCCCATGGAATGTGACATTATACGCGCACGATTTCTTGAGCCCTCGTTTTGCCAGATGCGAGAGGAGTGTGGTGGTGGTTATTTTGCCTAAATGTTTTATCAAATTCGTAGCCGCTTTTCAATGAAAAATAGTTTCTATTACACAGGGGCGAACATTTCTTGTTATCAGATTTTGTTAATAACGCTTGTTGTTGTTATTTAATCTTAATTCAACCAGGGCCGTTTTAACAGTTTTGGGGGCCCTTGGGTTTACATAAATTTGGGGGCATTTTTACTTTCACCGATCCCCCATTTTAAATCCCCCAATTTAAACACAAATTTTGTTTAAGAAACTAAATTTCTCATCACTGAGTGACATTCTCGCATCAACTAGCAACATTCCACATTATAAATATTATCCAATCACTTGCGACACATCGCCCCGATATGCCAATTTTTTGCGTATAGTTTAATCATACATTTCGTTTTATAGGTTTTTACTGTAAATGTTTTCGAAATTTTTAGTATTAAATTATTTTTTTACGAACTATTGGGGGCCCTTGAACATTGGGGTACCTGGGCCCGGGCCCTTCTGGCCCGTGCGTTTACACGGGCCTGAATTTAACTAATGTTGGTAAAGAAGTGCGGTCTGGTATTCCGGGGCTCGAGAAAACGTGCGCGATATCTCACTTCAATTTTTTAACTATCACAGCCCCAGAACCGTTTAGGAAGCCACTCTCCATGCGATGAGGTTAATTGTACTTCTAGAGGTGATATCAAAATTATACAGACCTCTGAATGTTCATGCAAAGAAGTACTGAAACCTTATGTAATAGTCCATTTATAGTCTTCAAAATCTTTGTATTGAAAACCATCACAGTGAGGCCTTGATTACATTTGAAATATTTATTAATAGAAGACATTTAAAGACGTGAAATACTGAGTAAGTAATATAATGACGTGTCATGCCACGCAATACTTCTTTTTAGAATTATTTTAACTGCTTATAACTAAAGTTATCCCTTGATACAGTTCGGCTGATCCAAGAGATTTTTTTAACAATATGAAAACATATTTTGCTGTGCAAGTAGTAAACTGACTTTTTAATTGTCCAAGTTACCGTCTCCAATCTTAGTGGTCAGAGCAGCAGAGCGTAAACCAGAAGGCCTGGGTTCAAATCCCGGTCGGGGCGACCAATTCTTTGAACACATTTAACTATTAAAACTTTACTTGAAAAACAGTTTTAGGGATACTGGAGAGCATTGTTGGAATTCGAGTTATTAAATTGTTTTGTTACCTGATATTACTTATAAGTCTTTCTAAAAATGTATCTGAGTAAAGGGGACAATTTTTCAAATACTTGACCGAGAGGGTCTATAATGAAATCCACTGAACTCTCTTAAGTGGACACCTCTTGGGACAATTTTCGAGATCCGGAGCGAAAATTAGTTTTGTCAAAACTCTTCAATAGCGGACACTTTTTCAATTCCTGGAGAGTCAATTATGGAGAGGTTTCACTATATTTACATTTTTTATTTCCTTAATATTGATGATACATCCATGAATTTGTATAATTGAAATCAACATGGTTTTGAAACACTTTTACAAAAAATATACTGTAAGGTTCCCTGTAAATGTTTTCCCTGAAATGTTTGCTGTAATGGAAATGGCTTCATTTGAACCAGATGCGTATCTTGGTATTCAGGCGCCCAAGGCAAGCATTGAATTTGCGCTCCGGTCAGAATATTTGAAATTAGGGTTGTTGTTATTTGGTTTAGTAGCTGCACTCTACATAGTGTCCCTCCTAAGTGGCGCCCATGGCACGTGCCCTGTATGCCATACCGTAGATATGCCTCTGATTTGAACACTCTTCTATTATTATACTCCGATATTTTAACCAAAATTGATAAAAGTAGAAATAAAAAATATAAATAAAAGTCTTATTTATAAACAATATGCTATTAAAGTAGACTTTGCACCTATCCCACTCAGAGTGCCTTCGCTTCTAGAAATGGTTCTCAAAAGTCGGGTACTGTACGTAAACCCTTAGGTGCCTGAGAGCCCATTCGAGGTACTATGCAATATATCGATCATTTGCAAATGAGTATCATGCATTTGGTTCGTTCTTATCTGCCGCCACAGCTCGAGCGGGCTGATCGCTGCCCTACGGGTCACCGCGCTAAAGATATGCGATGTTTTGTTCTTACAGTCCAACCAGTATAACGTGTATTATTTTAGCTCATACACGTGTAGTAGGGGAAGAGCGCCATTATACTGCGATTTTTCTAAGAGCGACCCTCAAGGCCACTCAAATCCCATCTTCGCGATGGAATATGTCACGGCATTTCGCGTCTTTTCTCGGTCTTGCCGGTAGAAGTCGCATGATCGCACTGCTTCATACGGTCGCGATCGTGCGAAATGTTGAATAAACTTTGTAATAATGTTGAATAAACTTTAATTGAAAAATTGTTTCAAACATCAATTGCATTGTTATTTTGTTTGAAATTCTGTAAGTACATTAGTAGATCTCCTTTATGAAAAGGATAGACAAATGGATAAGGAAAGGGTGGGATTTAACATGCGAGAGTTCTCGCATGGGTACGCTAGTTTATTCTATGTTTTGTTAACTTAATTTCAACCCACTATTTTGTTTCAGAAGTGGTCACTGTTCCAGTTGTGGTCACATTCTCGACTCAATAGCCACCCGATATTCTACCTCTTGTGTTTGAGACCTGTAGTGTCCAAAAAGTACGAGTTCATGTTACATTATTGCAATACCGATATTTGTAATACGTTTTCACTTTATTCTTTAAAAATACGGAAGGAAAACGAAATAACTTATCTACGTTCTTTTTCTCATAACTAGAAGGCATAAGCTTCACGCTCTGCAATTTTGAAGCAAATCGGAAGACTCCAAATATTTTTCAATTTTTCACTTGAAGTGGCCACTACTGAGGCAGTGGTTACTACTGGTGTCTTTGCCCTAATTCGCGAGGGTGATAAATATTCTTATCTCTACTGGAGAGGCAGACGCGCAGTCCCACTTCTGCCTCTGTTGGGACAAACGACGTTAGCTCTCTTGCTATTTTTAGGTTGGTACTAATTAACAGCGACCATTTTCTAAACTTGCCAGCTAATTTACAAATTTATTTTTAAAAGTAGGCTAAAGCATAGAGATTTCAATATACAAAACGATTTCCAGTAACGTAATAGTATAAGAAGACTAAAAATTTCGTATCTTGTTCATTTCTGTCAAAAATTTCCCTTTAGAGTTCCAACACACTTACTTAGGTTTCGCATTTCGAAACGTTTGCGAACCAATTTCTAAAAATTAGAGTGACCAACTGATTATAAAAAATTGAAATTATATATATATATATATATATATATATATATATATATATATAATAATTATTTGTTATAAAATAAGCAAGCAAATGTGAAGTCATAAAAGAACTTTGTGTTTCATTTTCCATCATTTTTTCTTAATTTCACTTGAAAAGTCAATTTATTTTTATCCTTATTCGTAGTATTAAGTTGTATGATCGTGTCCTAGCGTAAATCGAACCGAAGTTTTCAACTTCACTACCATTTATATTTTCTGGAGAAATGTCTGTCGTTTCTTATGACACGCAGAAAGTTGAGTGCCTTTTTGTTTCGTCACGAATAAACGTTTTAACCGTCCGAATTAAATGTTGAATGCCGTTTTTTTCAAATCAAAACAACTCGAAAAATATGCAACGTACAAAAAATGTCAAAGTCAAAAAATTAATCTCCAAGGGGCACATCAGTCAGACCTAATATCAAATTTCTCCGCTCGCCCCTTGAGGGTGAGACGGGAGCCAACTTTGAAATCTGAAATGGGAACCCCCACTTTTTATTGCGCATTCGGATTCTACACTAAAAAATACATAATTTTGGTCTAAAGCATTTTTTGATCCAGAGATACGATCCAGACATATTCGAGACAAAAAACTAATATCTCCAATGAGAAAATATGCCTCACCTAAAATCAAATCTCCCTCCGTCCCCTAGGCATCGGGGGAGCCAACTTTAAAATCTTAAATGGAAACCCCCATTTTTACTTTCCCGTATACGTACGTATACACGGAGTGATATACGTAGTATAGGGAAAATTATGTAATGCTGCGCGAAAAAATGGCCAATTTTCGGCGGAAAAAAATTCATTGCCGGGCCGAGATAACGAAAAAGTGGATAAAACTAGTTGCTAAATTAAGAAAAAAATCCCCAAACACATGGTGTAGCCAAAAACCCTGTTTTGTGGGTCCTTGATACCGAAAAACCAATTGAAAGGAAAACGTCCGTCCGTCTGTCCATCCGTCCGTCTGTGAACACTGCTAGCGCTTAAACCATACGTACGATTTCTTCCAAATCGATATGCCCCGGTTGATCTGGTTCTAGTCGAAGCTTTGAGAGTTTGAAAAAGATTCTGTAAAATTTGGGGGTACTTTATATGAAGCCCTCCGGACATTTCCAAAATTTCCAATCAAAAACGGCTCCAAATTTTTTCTTTAAATTTCTTATAAGAATAGAGTAAAATACACTTATTAAGGTGGCATAGGTTCGTTTTTCACGGATTACTCTGAATTTCGAAAGTTGCAAAAGTTTAAATGTTTTCGGTGTCTTTCTGGAACTACAAAATTGAAGATAAAGATTTTTTCTTATAAATAAAATTTGTTATCCAAAGTAAGTTCTTTCATTAAGGTCATGTGCATTTTTTTGAAAATTTAAGTAGTTTTCGCGCAATAGTGCGTGCAATATGTGCAATTTTAAAAAATTACAAAAACAAGATTTTCTCAAAAACGGCTCAAAATTTTTTCTTTAAACTTTCGGTAGGGATAGTGCTAAATGTACTCTATAAGTTGACATTCACACCATATTGCTCTATTCTTTTTTTGTTCAAGAATTGGAAAAATGATTTTTTTTACTTGTCTCTCACGTCGTTAATATTTACATTATCAGCGATTTTTCACATTATTATATTTACGAGTACATGTGCTTTAAATAATATCAAGTAAAGTTTCTCGGAAACACAACCGTTTTCTGTGAAAAGTAGCTCAAAATTCCGCATTTTCAGAAACGGTCAAACACCATTTTCTCATATATGGCTACAATTTTTTTCTTCAAACGTTTGTAACGGATAATGCTAATTACACTCTTCAATATGACGTAAAGTTTATTTTTAGTTATTTTTTGGTTTTTTTCAAAAATTATATAAATGTAATTTTTTTGAAAGATCTCTCACATTTTTAATAAGCACATTACCAGCAATTTGTAAAACTTATTATATTTGTGAGTGTAAGAAAATAATAGATGATGATGAAAATAATAGATGATTCTATAAGAAAATGACAAAAAATGTACTTTTGGCGGTGATAGATGGCAGCTGACAAGAAAGAGTATATGCAGTTCCAAATAGCTAGCGAAGACCCAATGAAATAGAAAACTAATACGGGAAAGTCTGTGCCATTCTGTAGCACCACTAGTTTCATTAAAGAATTTAATTAAACATGGTTAAATCAGCGCGGGTGATTTGTAGCCACTGGACGTACATGAATACAAATAATCGGATCGTCTCTCTCGTGGGATTCGAACCCACGATCCTTTTGTCCAAGATCGCCATGGCACCACTGCCTTAGGGGTAATGGCCACCCTGAACGTCACACACACACACACACACACACACACACACACACACTCATATATATATATATATATATATATATATATAGAGAGAGAGAGAGAGAGAGAGAGAGAGAGAGAGAGAGAACAGTTTGGTTATTTTTTTTATTATAATACGAATATACTGAATGTTAGTTATATAAATTTAAATAAATAAAATGTCTTTAATATGCACATTACAGTGCAATGTTCCTGGTAATAATTACTCTTCATTCATTCAAACTATATGAAAATGTAAACTTCTTGCTTATATTTATAGGATCAGTTTATTGAATCAAAAAGAAGTTCTTCAAAGTAGTTGATCTTTTTTTAAACCCTCTTTGAACACATTTGGTTGTTTATGCACATATCTGTCACATTCGACGAAAACAACTACCCAGCTTCAAAAGAACATATGAAATAACTTATCCAGTAAAATCCGGAGCTAAACATGAAAGCAGACTTTGGGCGTCATTGGTATTGTCAACTGAGGCATTTAAGTAAATAAACACTTAAAAGTGTATAGCCTACTGTGCTGACTAAATTAATCAAACAAATCACTATTTACTACGTGCGTCCTCCTTTATGTGCAATAAGAAATTCCGATTACTGATTGTGAATCAAAGAATCAAATATATTTTCTTACGATATATAAATTGTTTTGATATTACTAATTTTCCGACAGGTCGGAAATTGCGTTTATCAGGGACAAATTAAACAAATAAATTATTAATTACAATTAGATTAGAAGGGTTAATAATTTAAATGTTGCGGAACTTCAAAAGACAGCCAGAGTAACTGACAACTTCCCTCATTAAATTTTGTATTTCATAACAAAATTTATTTTTACATGGAAGAACATTTCTTGAACTATTTTTCTATAGAGTTCTCACCATTGTCTAGACACTTGACATAGCGTAAAACCAACTTTTCTATCCCCTGTTCAAATGAAGATGCCGCCGATGCAGAAGATCCTTCTGAACACCGTTTTTGAAGAATGTTAAGCCAGCTGAAATTCGTCGCTAACTTCTTGAGATTTATGGTGAAACTGTAATGGGTGATGGAATGGTGAGAAAGTGAGTTAGACAATTAAGTGATAGACCAACCAATTATCATGACGAAGAACTGAGTGTGCTGCCTTTGTTGTCAATGATGTGTTGGTTGACAAAGTAAATGAAAAAAAAATCGTGAAACGGTTCACAATAAGAACGCTTTCTGTTAGTTTTTCATAATTGCAGAACCGTTTTCGCAAAAAACGGTGTTCAGTGTATCTGCCTTCACTGGCGGCGTCTTTCTACGAAGAGGGCATAGCAAGATGACACGAGGATCGGGCGGCGCGGGATGGAGAGACAACAGGTGAGGGAAAAACAGAGAGTAGGAAAAGAGAAGGGATAAAGTGAGGAACTAGTGGTGCTACAGAATGGCACAGACTTTCCTGTATTAGTTTTCTATTTCCTTGGGTCTTCGCTAGCTATTCGGAATTGCCACATACTCTTTTTGCCAGCTACCATCTATCACCGCCACAAGTACATTTTTGTCATTTTCTTAATTGTTCGGTTTCCTATTGGTAGGACGAAAATATTAATTTTAGAATATTAAAGAATACAAAAACGTAGTCCTAAATGTCAATTTTCTTTGAAAAATTATGTGCCGTTTTAAAGAAAATTGCGTTTTAATGCTACTAAAAATGCTAAATTTGCAGCACATTTTCACAGAAAATTGAGATTTGAATTTTCAAAATACTTTATTTGAAGTTATTTGAAGCACTTACACTCCCAAATATAACAATGTTTACAAATTGCTGGTAATGTGAATATTAAAGATGTGAGAGATTCTTTAAAAAAATTACATGTGTAATTTTTGAAAAAAAAACTCAAAATAAACTTACGTCATATTACAGAGTGCCATTAGCACTATCCGATCGAAAAGTTTGAAGAGTTTTTTTTAGCCATTTATGATAAAATGTCGTTTGTTTCTGAAAATGCGGAAATTTGAGCTACTTTTCCCAGAAAACGGTTGCGTTTTTGATAAACTTTACTTGACATTATTTAAAGCACATGTACTCATAAATATAATAATGTAAACCAGACCTGCACAAAGCCTGCTCCCGCGGGCATTCTGCACTTGCGAGCCGATCGCCTGCCCGTGGCAGCGCCGAAAGTGCAAGTAGTGGGGAGTAGGAAGCTTTGCGGGGAGGGGAGAAGTCTGACATATCACGACGCGGCGCGTAGATTGAATGCTTGGGCGTCTAATAATGATCCATGCTTCAAAATTAAATGCCCATTTGTTTAAATGGATTATGTCTAGTATTTCAAGTTACCAGGGTCATAATTCACTGTTTACGTTCTGTGCTCTACTGAATATCCACCTTTGTGTACCGCCACTGTATGTATTTTCATTTTCTAATATTTTTAAAGAAAATAACATGCTCATTGTGACTCTTAAGCATTATTTTAAAGCAATAGCTTTAAAATATATGCTTATATGTAAGAAAAAATATTATTTAATTCTATCTAACACAAAATTGCAATTTAATAATTGATCGTTCACCAGGAATGTTATAATCTCTAAATCATAGAAAAATGAATGCAATGCATGAGAGCAATCTCTCACATCAAGATTGACATAAAAATAGAATATGTGGCAATTCCAAGAAGGGTAATGTTTAATAGCACATTTGTGACAACTTTTCCCCATTATGAAACTGGATTAAAAGGGATCAACGAGCAAACTTCTGTTACGATATGTTACGGACATTCATAGGATAATCATGGGTATTGGTTAAATAGAATGCAAAGGGCTTTATATATTTATACGATCTCGTAAACGACTCTACACTCTTGTCAGAAATTATAACAGAAAATAATCATGATTTTTTTAAGAACAATATTTTTTGCTTTGAGAGAACCGTCTTATTCAATTAAACATATTTAATAAAAATAGTTTATTGCTGTCATCATCAAACAAAAACAATTCAGTATCAAAAGTTTGTGTTTAGCACAACATTAAATTTGTGATTACATCGTAGCAAAGCGAATTACATTATAAGCCCTACAAGCAATTATAATACTTGGTGTCGAAATCTAGTATGTATAATTCGTTGTAGTTTCATATTTCGCCCTATCATGTACCGAGAACAAACATTTGCAATATAATACAAAAGACAATATTACTTGAACTGTATATGACCGTCATGTTCTTGCCGATTGCTCTTTAAATTTACGCGCTATCTTTCGAATTGCGCATTCTGATTGGTGGTCCCCACTCCTAGATTGGGTGTCATCCCCACCCTTCATCGATTTTCTCATTTGCACCCGAGTTGCCCGTACGCAGCTCCTGAGGTCAGTGAAAGTGCAAAATGCTGTGCAGGTCTGATGTAAACAATTCGCCGCTAGTGTAAATATTAACGACGTGAGAGACAAGTCAAAAAATTACATTTTTGCAATTTTTGAAAAAACAAAAAAATACCTCAAAATAAACTTTATGTCATATTAAAGAATGCAATTAGCACTATCCTGTCGAAAAGTTTGAAGAAATTGTTTTAGCCATTTATGAGAAAATGGCGGTTGAGTGTTTTTGAAAATGTGGAAATTTGAGCTACTTTTCACAGAAAACGGTTGTGTTTTCGATAACCTTTACTTGACATTATTTAAACCACATGTGCTCATAAATATAATAATGTGAACAATTCGCCGCTAGTGTAAATAGACGTGAGAGACAAGTCAAAAAATTACATTTTTACAATTTTTGAAAAAACGAAATAATACAGCAATATAGCGTTTTTGTCATCTCATAAAATACATTAGGCACTATACCTACCGAAAGTTAAAAGAAAAAATTTGGAGCTGTTTTTGAGAAAATCTTGTTTTTGTAATTTTTTTAATTGCACGTATTGCATGCAATATTGCGCGAAAACTACTAAAATTTTCAAACGAATGTACATGCCCTTCAACAAAGAACTCACTTTGTAGAACACATTTTATTTGAAAGAAAAATTTCTATCTTCAATTTTGTTGATGGAGAAAGACGCCGAAAAAAATTCAAACTTTCACAATTTTCGAAAATTCAGAGTTATCCGTGAAAATCGGACCTATGCCATGTTAATAAGTGTATTTTACTCTATACATACAAGAAATTTAAAGAAAAAAATTTGAGCCGTTTTTGAGAAAATTTTGATAATGTCCGGGAGGCCCCCCAAATTTTATAGAATCTTTCTCGAAATCTCAAAGCTTCGACTACAACCAGATCGACCGTAGCACATCCATTTTGGAAGAAATCGTACGTATGGTTTATGCGCTAGCAGTGTTCACGGACGGACGGACAGACGGACGTTTTCCTTTCAATTGTTTTTTCGGTATCGAGGACCCACAAAATAGGGTTTCTGGCTACACCACGTGTTAGGGGATTTTTTTCTTAATTCAGCAACTGGTTTTATCCACTTTTTCGTTATCACGGTCCGGCAATGAATTTTTTCCGGCTTCATCACTATCTCTTGCAATACCATTGCCCTGCATGAGGTTAATTTGTTTCCCGACCTGTCAAAGTGGGCCACAAATCTCCAACTCTTTCCTTTCAGAGAATTTTGGAAACGATCGAGACATTTTACCTTGCATACATATCTTGCGAATAAAATTATCGTTAATAGTTTATATATTAATTCCTTGAATGCATCCCGTTTTTACAGTCCCCCGTCGATCATGCAAATTTAAATTACCTATTCGTTACTAAATTGGCCGTCGATCATGCCATTATTCTATCGAAGAATGCTTTATTGGACCTCTTTTCTTTAACAATCTTATTAGAAACGGGATTACTAAAGCTGATAAAGTAGTATAAATCATTAATTCGTTAAGGAGTCAATAATTCTCCATGACTATTAAGCAGACAAATAAGACAAGAGCATTTGACATATAAGCCAAGAGCATTTCGCCCTGAGAAGGGACGCAGCGTGAGGGCCGAAACGTTGACATCTGTGCTTAAAAAGAGGCGTCTCACAGATTCCTGAAAGCCAAGTAAGATGCGATAATTTTATCTTTATTACGTGCAATTATGCTATTTGAAAAGAAGGTGAAATAAATTAATGAAATAAAATTGATTTCATTATGAATGATAGGCTAGGCTTATTTGCACTTGAATGTAATGCTATAAATACTGGCAATTCTCCCACGAAGAAAGCTTGTATATTGCAGTTCTAATCTGCAATAATGAAAGTACTTATTTCGAAAGACTGACTTTCAGAATTGTAAAGCGCGCGCCGTGCGTACAAGCGTTTACTGCGGTGAAAACGAGACATCTAGAACGATTGCTGTGACGGATATATCGATTTCGCTCTGTTTTCAACGTCGACAGATGTTGCGTTGGACACGTGTCAACTGTCATGCAGAAACCGAAAGTAAAGTGGGTGTGCAACAAATGTGTCAAACATTCAGTTCGATTTTATTTCATGTTTAGATACTGCAACAGCATGTTGTAACACTTTAGTAATACAGTGACTAGGCTTAAAATGAACATCTGATTATGTTCCTACCTGCAGTGGACCATGCGTTCTTGTTTTTTGTGTTATTATGTAATATTCTTTTGAAATGTTGAATATTCAACTTTTACACTGCTGATATGGAAGGTGTTCTTTGGAAGTGGACAAATTATTGGAGCGGTGAGTATAAAAATGTTATTACAAATGCCATTTGACATTCAAGAGGCAATATGTCAATTTTGTCTTGCAGGATGGCAGACAAGGTGGTTTATCCTCGATGATGGTGTGTTAGCTTATTATAAATCTCAGGAAGAAGTAAATCAAGGGTGTAAAGGATCCCTGAAAGTGTCTGCGTGTGAAATCATAGGCAAGTGTGATTTTATTCTATTAGCATTATTATTCTTTTCAAAATTATTTCATTTGTTATTACAATAAAAAATACTGTTTCTTTGCACTTGTAGTGAATCCAGTGGATAGTACACGAATGGATTTAGTTATTCCTGGTGAACAGCACATATATCTACGTGCTGCAACTTCTCAGGAACGACAACAATGGCTTGTTGCATTGGGAAGTGCGAAGGCTTGTGTTACTACAAGAAATAGAAAAGACTCTGGTAAATTATGTTAAAATGCTATTTTATACTTTCTATCCAACCACTTCAGAAACACAGTTCTTCTTCAATTGCGTTGACATCTGTTGTAGATTCTAATCCAGACACCTTGAAATCAAAGAAGTCAGAATTAAGATTGTACTGTGATCTTTTGATGCAACAAGTTCATATGGTTAAAACTGCAGCGTTGCATGAAAACGGACCAGAAACTAAAGTGAGTATTATGTTTGACTGTAGAAAACTTATAATTGTTTTGTCTACATAATGTTTGTGATTTGATAACAAAATCCGATCAGAGTAATAGATATTTATTTGAATAAAGTTTAACAAATTCAAGTTGCTTAATAAAAGGAACACAGAGTAGTAGTGATTTAGTACACAAATATTTGGGCTAAATGCATGTGTGATAAGATTTTTTTTAAAACAAGTAATGTAAGTATTTTATTTCCATGAGAAAGATTTAGATTAGTTCATTAATGGACCTAAAACTGTTGGTTCTTTTCTGTTTGCATTTTAGTGGCTAGTGTTTTACGCTCTGTATGTTCTATGCCAAGGAAAGATGATAGTTTGTACCATTTATAAGAAACCATGAGAAGCTCAAAATCCTATAAGTGTTCTACTGCTGGATAGGCAATTACCCCACAGCCCTGCTTCAAACAAATTTAAGAGAAAAAATATAGAAGTTTGCATATTATGATCTATGGGGAAAAGTAGGCAAAGAAGTAACCCACAACTCACATTTTACCATCATCCATAAGTCGGAAACTATCTATGTAGACAAGTTGAAGAGTCACAAATTATTTTTCATAAACCTATCATACTCTAAAAAATCAGACCCTTTTGAATATTCTATTACGTTTTTGGGAGATTTAGTTCATCTGGGTGTTCCATTCCTTTCCAAGGTTAGAAATGAGCACAAACTCAAAATATATGTAAAATAGAATTGAAGGGATAGGAACAGAAATATTCTTCCACTATAAAATTATAAGGATGGACCATTTGATGTGTGAAATTTAATCTCAATGCTCATCAACATTAGAATTCTACCCATGCACAATACCAAGTCCTGTAATAGTTCAGGATCTGGCTTTTCAAAGTTGAGTTCAGTATGAAGCTTTTCACTTTTAAAACTGTCTTTTGAAAAATTAGCAATTTTTGAACAACAGTTTGTGTACACACATTGTAGTAAGATCACATGTAAGCCTACACTTGCAAATCCATTCACGCACACATCAAGTTTGCATCAAACTTCAAATGTGGTTTCAAATACATCTCTAGTATTTCTCATATTTTTATTGGCTTTTTTCGTATCAATTACTTTTTGATTAACATATTTTTTTTGTAAAATTACACATCATAAAATTGTAATTTGAGTGATTTTCTGTATTGTAAATAAATTAAACAAATAAAGATATAGAATTAGGAGACAAAAATAAAATTGTGAAATTGATGTTTGGGAGACCAAAAACGTAAATATTTTTCTGAAAAGCCTATGTTGATGGTTAGTACCAATGGCAATTAGCATCTAAACTGTATTGTCAGAATACTTTTTCTTATAGGTATTCGGCAGTCTGACTTTCTCATCTTGCAACTTATGGATTTGAAGGGAAACCTTTAATTTCGAGGGCTACTTTTCATGAAATCTTCAAAATTATCGCAGAAACCACTCAAAGTTCTTACTTTAATATTTATGTTACAAATGGAATAAACTTGCACTTATGAGGGTACAAGTTTCATTTCTGCTAAAACTATGAATTATCATTAATTGCTAATGTTCTCCCTTTCTCTATCCCTCCAAACTTCTAATGAATTCTTTACGCAAAATGTAGAATTTTTATTTTAAGTAGGATAGTTTATTGGTTGGAAAACAAATAGTATCAAATTTCATTACATGTAATGTTGCATCAACTGAGTGGTATGATCAATATTATTACAGTGAACTTATTTGTAATTTTCAGAAACTGGATGAAGCTACTTCTTTGCTGGGAGCAACCTGTGATACTTTTATAAGAACTCTTGAAGATTGTATGAAACTTGCAAATGCAAATTTCACTTATGAACTTCCACATCAACATGTAACTGATACTGCTCTTCCTCCAGTGTCTAATCAAAGCAAAGGAAAGGTAAGTTTCTGAAGGGCTGCTAATTGTGAAAGACAAAAAAAAACACTGATTTAAAATTACCACATAGTGTTTTTAAAATATAAAAATCTTTTGTGCATTTTGCCACCACAGTTCACTCCCAGATTAACCCTGGGCATATGCCTTCTTTATGAATGTAACTGAATTGTTTGGGAGGAATGGAACCCTAAAAAAAATGTTGTTGTATAGAGGTGTTCTTAGACCATGAAATTGTATAATCTGGTTTGGTTCATTTAAATAGTTAAGGGTTTTTTTTATTTCAATAATTTTCAAGGGTATTATAAAACTCATTGCATCATTAAAATGGAAAATGGAAAACTAATAGTGCAGAAAAAATATTTTATTTCTGGAAACATTGAATGAAAGTTAGATTTTGGAACATATTCATGCTTTTATTATTCAAACAGAACCCATAATTTAAGTGAGATATTTAATTTCAGTAAATAAAGATAGAATAGAATATTTATTATGCTATTTAAGAGTACATAAGTACTTCTAGTGGTAGCATTTTCAAAAAACAATTATTAAAAGTACACAAAACAAACATTATAATATTTACATATAAATATTGTAACAATTTTACTAAATCTATTAAGTAGATATGTAGGAGATAAAATATAGTAAGTATGTGCCCTAACCCAGGGGTTTTCAAACTTTTTTCGTCCACGGCTCCCTTGAGTTAATCAAAACATCTCACAGCTCCCCTGGTAACAATAAGTTTCAAATATAAGAGTTTTAGGCCTCCTAAGATTCAACACAAATGAGTAAGTGTTATTATGGGCTATTTTATTTCCCCATTCTAAATAGGAATTAAAATAACACATAAGTTAACACTTCTTGTATCACCGCCGCACTCTCGTGTGAGCATGGGAACTCTTGATTTGCAATGCACTAGGGATGTATATTGATGCTAAAGGAGCCACAGAAGCTTATTGGTAAAGAACTTATTAAAAAAATAAATCATATGTATTACAAATAATATACAGTAGGATAGTACAAAATTATTTTGTAGACATAAATGACACAAGGATTAAAGTAAACCAAATCTAAAGACAATTTTTAAAAAATCACCGCGACGCCCCTACCATATGGCCACGGTGCCTCTGGGAGCTAGGAGCCGCAACACATGGTTTGACCCTGCTCTAACCATGTCATTCTAAAGCTGACCTATTAATATAAAATAACAATAATAATATAAAATATTTAATTTTAATATTTTCTAAGAAAAAAATTACAATTTATTTACTACTTTATAAATTTTTTACTATAAATTTATACTATAAAATTTTTAACATTCTGAAGAAAGTCTTTAGCACCGCAATCTCCACAATCATATAGTTTCAGTTATGGTATGTTTTTTTGAAAAATAATGAATTTTTTTAAGTGAATTTATTTTCTTAAAGAAGGAATGAGCTTATATCATAATGATGCAGTTAAAATTTCACATACTGTAGTAGTTGGAGATAAATATTTGGTACATATTTTTGTCATATAATTCAATGCAGTTATATGTAACACTATATAAGAAGTTTATTACACATGATTTAATGAATAACAAACAAATTAATTAGAACCATTTTTAATACACAAATTTTGCCACTAAAGACAAAAAGGTATAGAGATGCACGAAAGATTTGTTTTATATTGACTTCTGCCAATAATTTTATTTCAGAATGTGAAACCCACTGTTCCTGTAATGAGAACAAATTCAGTAGATAAGTAAGTACAGGTCAATTAATGTATATTGAATATTAGAATAATTATTATTGATTTAAAATTATTATAAAATGTGGTGTATTTGTTTCAGGAAAACGTGAAATGTTATTTGTGAAGAAGTCAAGGTCACAGTGATTTCTTAAATTTGACTGAAAGAATGTTGATAATGCTCAAATATTCAATACTGTTGATGAAGCAATCAACATCTGAATGTATGCCAAATCGTTGAAGGATATTAGAGTAATTTGTTGGCACCTGGTGTGCAATGAAAACATTTGTATTTGATGTTCTTTTAACTTTTGTGTTTGGGTTGTTTTTCCAGACTGTGTTATGCTTTGATTTTTCCTTGACCATGTGTGTATTTGTTTCAAAGTTTCTATGATCCAAATATTTGTGTTACTTAGACTGTAATGCAAATTACAATTGTGTAAATGATGGTATCAAGTAGATGAACATTATCTTAGCATATCTTAGTGCTTTCTAGCGCAATCACTGGACAAATGCCATGCATTGTTTCTGGAGCTTCCTCAATTGCAGTTAATAGAAGGTGGATATGTTTTTTGAAGAGATTTTGTTATTGCAATATAATGTAGCATTCATAAATTCGCAAGAACGCATGAGATTTATAATAAATTAATTTTGAGAATCTCAAGTTTGCATCTTATTTATTTTCTGGTTGGTGGTACAAGTTGTGTGGATTTTGGTATCAAATTTTATTGACATATGTTACTTACAATATTTTTTGTGTATAGTTAATACATTTATTTTTTAATAGGTTTATTACTGTTCATTCTATTAATCAAAAATTATTTTTCAAGGAATGTGTAATACTGTATACAGCTATACAGCTAATAAGTCCAGAAAGGACTTCTGTCACAAGGGCAAATGTTAAATGTTCAATAGATCTGTTTATAAAACTGGTAGTTGTTTTTCAATTGTAGATTCTACTAGTCTTGTAGATTCAAGTATATTATTATATCAGTATGAAGTGGGTAAAATTTAAATCAAATTTTGTTACTCTTAAGGTTCTCAATTTGATACTGACTGTAGTGTAGTGACACATGTTTTTAGCATTACGGTTGTATACAAATGTCAGATTCTTTCTTGTCTATAGCAAAACCAAAGGATTGTTACAAATTGTAAGGTTGATTGGTATGTGTTCAAATGTAGTTACAAATGTTTCAAGAACTGAGTTCGAGTGTTCGAAAGTATTAAATATTTAATATTATTTACATCACTTATTTTAGTATTTTGATGAGATGTGTGTATTTTTTAAATTGTCAGGGTCTGCATTTCAAGGACAAATTATATTATGTGAAGTGCTAGCATACGAAATGGAATTTTTTGTAAGTCACTTTGTAAGCAGTGAGTCAACATTTTATAAAATATTTTGTTCTAACTTTTTTTATTTATTACAATGTATTCCCATATACCCAATTTACCTAGGAGATGGTAGTCTTTAGTATACTGTAAAATTTCAAAAAATAATGAACCTGAAATCAATAATGAAAATTCGTTGCATGTGTCCTGTTATTTCATATTATAATTTTATAGGCTGATATAAAAGTAAACAATTAAGAAATTATATTTTTGTCACCATTCCTGTCACCTTGTTGGAAGCTAGACGCTCGGAGAATATGTTCCGCAGTCATATAGAGTCAACACCCAGGGGGTGTTGATAAACTCCAAATTCTGACCATGTTACCAAGTAACAATGCGTTTTAATAATTAAATTTGTTCAAAGAATTGGTCGGCCCGACCAGGATTCGAACCCAGGCCTTCTGGTTTGTGCCCAGCTGCTCTGACCACTAAGTAACAACATCAAGTTTTGTTACTAATAATAATAATATATGTATTTGTCACATAAATACAGCATAAGCCATGTATGACAAGTCAGCATATGTACATAATAATAAAATGTACAGTATAGATATTTCTAAGTATTAAATGCAGAAAAGAAGAAAAAAGAAATGAATATTAAAATTGAAAAACTACTAATAAAAAAAAGAAAGAGAGAAAAAAAAATAAATAGTCGTCTTCTTATGAGTTGATGCCTGGGCTGGGTCCATCCCTTACGTTCAACAGTCAGTTTGGGGGTTTCAAGTCATGCAACAGAGTATATAAAAATGATTAGTACTAGTTTATATTTGGGTAGATACGTGTTTATGATGTATATATTATTTTGTACTGTAGAATGTATGGTTTAACAGGAAAGCTTTCAGTTTATTTTTGAATGTGTATACAGAGTTTAAGCTTTTAAATTCACTAGGGAGTTAGTTGTATAGTGTAACGCCTTCTATAAGGGTACTTTTTTGAAAGAGTGAAGTTTCTCTGTGTGGGACATGCAGGTTTCTTTTTTGTCTAGTATCATAGTTATGAACTTCTGCATTTAGAGTAACAGAGTCCTTGTTTTCTGAAAGTGCCTTCTTTGTGAAGATTAATATTTCTAAAATGTACATGCATGGTAGTGGTAGGATTTGTAATTTTTTGAAAAGTGGTTTGCAGGACTCATATTTGTGAGTGTTTGTCATTGTTCTCAATATTCGTTTTTGGATGATGAAAGTGTGAATACTTTCTGGAGAATTTCCTCAGAATATGATTCGGTATTTTAGATGCGAGTGTACATTTGCAAAGTATACTGTTCGCAGTGTATCCAAGTTAGAATTTGACTTAAGAATGTAGATGGCATAACATGACTTGGTAAGCTTGTTGTTTAGATCTGTGATGTGAATAGTCAAAACCAGGAAAGTTGTTTTTTGGGCAATTTTTACAGGCATATTTTTTATCATCAATTGTGTTGGTGGCTTTTCTTTAGAGAGTGGATTTCGAAAGTTTAGAGACACCGTTTTACTGGTATTTATGATGAGTTTATTTTCCTGGAACCATTTTACTAGTGCTTCTAGAACTGTTTGTGCTTCTTTTTGTAGAGTTTGTTGAGCATTTGCTTTAATAATAATGTTTGTGTCATCTGCAAATAGGACCATTTTGTTCTTTTGTACAGTTAGGGGCATGTCATTGATGTATAAGAGAAATAATATAGGGCCTAGGATTGATCCTTAGTGTATTCCATTATTTATCATTTTAGGTTGAGAAAAATGGGATGAAATCTTTTTATCTCTAACATGCTTGATTGTCACTACTTGACAACGATTTGAAAGGTAAGATTTAACCCATTGATGTGCTATGCCTCTAATTCCAAAAAATTTCAAGTTTGGATAACAGTATCTGATGGTCAATAATGCCAAATGCTTTGGATAAGTCTAGGAACAAACCGATGCGGATTTCTTTCTGATCTAGAGCACTAAGTATGTCATTTAGAAAGGTGAAGAGAGCTGTGGTAACATGGTCATAATTTGGAGTTTATCAACACCCCCTGGGTGTTGATTCTATATGACTGCGGAACATATTCTCCAAGCGTATAGCTTCCAACAACGTGATGGGAATGGTGACAAAAATGTATATACAAACAAGGAGCGATAGTGCACTTGTGAAAACTGTTCAAAGGGTTGGTTGACTCGGTAGCTTAGTGGTCAGAGCAGAGAAATTTTAAAACTAAATGGGCAATTTTTCTTAAGAAATAATTGTTTTAAATTTAATTAATTAACTCTCAAACATGTGTTTTATTTGAATAAGTTGTTCAGTTTAGAAGTTATTCAGCTGTTTTAATGGATTCTGCAGTGAAAAGAAACTGTGATAAGTTTGCCAGACCTGTTCTTGCACAAATGCAAGAACCATCATAGTGTTTCTCACATCCCAGCTGCCCTTTCATCTTATCTTTCTGAACATTATCCTATAGTAAATATTGATTTTCACACCAAAGAAAAATTAAATGAGTGGATGGGGTGGCAAATGTCCCTAATTTTTGGGTAACAAAAAAGGATCAATGTGGAATCTCTATGAAGACCAGAAAAGAAAACCAACTGATTGATAATGATTCTGGGCATGTCAACTGCTAAGGTCGTTAGTCCTGTAGTAAGTGTAAAGCATGTTGTGTAATGCATTTGGCAAGATCTGTCACCAACCTACATTGGCTTGCAGGGATTTCCCCCTACCTGGGCTCTGCCCTAGCCAGGACAAGTTTCCAACTAGTGTGATAGTACAGGGCATGTGAGTGTAAATGTGTGTAAGTAGGAGAAGGAAGAGGAAGGAAAGATGTTGCATGGCCCGTTTGTTAGGGAAACTGCTTTGGCATTTGCCTGGTGTTGATTGGAGAAACTACAGAAAACTATCAATCAAGTCACCCAAGCTGAAGAGCAACAGGTCAATGTCTTGAGAAGAGGTCCTTCCTACTCTTACATTCATATGCAGACAGCTTGTAAAACAGGACCACCAAACACAATTCTGATTAGAGATCTCGTGTAACAGATCAGTCTGAAATTGCAGAATGCTTTTCCAAATTTAGGAATGTGTATGCAATAGAACCTCAACTTAAACCAAAACTGATGGCTATTTCAGTGGATCCAGGGGGGGTCTTTAGGGGTCATGCCCTCTGGGGCCAACATCTGTATTGCTACTTTCCAGTACTTGTAGAAGTTGAAAGAAACTTATGGCAGCCACTGACTTTTTGAGTGCTGTCTGTGATTTTGTTAGATAACAAGGAATTCGGAGGGGAAAACAGACACAATGAAACAGTTTCGATTTTGACCAAATAATGCAATTATTTAATTGTATTATTCCACCTATTGTCATACTGCACATTGTGACTGAATTCTCATACTCAATGCATCATTGCTTATGACACAGTTAACATCACCCAACAATAACGCTCCAAGGAAGAAGCCACCTGACATTAAATATTTACTATTCATGTCTTGCATTATGGAACAGCAATTGTTTTGATATTCTTGGTAAGTAAAGTGAACTGATGGACTGTATAATATCCATATAAAATGTGTTATTTCACCATTTGTGAAGAATTCGCCGCTAATGTAAATATTAATGACGTGAGAGACAAATCAAAAAAATTACAATTTTTGAAAAAACAAAAAAATAGCTTAAAATAAACTGTATGTCATAATAAAGAATGCAACTAGCACTATCCGATCAAAAAGTTTCAAGAAATGTTTTTTAGCCATTTTTGAGAAAATGGCGTTTGAGGAGTTTCTGAAAATATGGAATTTTGAGCTGGTTTTCACAGAAAACAGTTAAGTTTTTGAGACAGTTTATATGATATTATTTAAAGCAAGTTTGCAATAATGTGAACAAATTGCCGCTAATGTGAATATTAACAATGTGAGAGATAAGTCAATGAAGTTTCATTTTTGTAATTTTTGAAAAAACAAAAGAATAGAGCAACATGACATTTGTGTCATCTCATAGGCACTATCCCTACCAAAAGTTTAAACAAAAAATTTGGAGCCGTTTTTGAGAAAAACTTGTTTTTGAAATTTTTAAAATTGCACATATTGCATGTAATATTGTGCAAAAACTTCAAAGATTTTTCAAAAAAATGAATATGACATTAATGAAAAAAATGTTTTCATGCAGCGTTACATAACTTTCCCTATACTACGTATATTACTCTGTATATACATATGTATACGGGAAAATAAAAATGGCACAGGTCAGATTTTCGTTGACTTCTCTGAATTTTTAAAAATTGCAAAATTTACTCATATTGCAAAAGAGTGTGCTGTTGTAGCATTACTACTTTTACATTAGAGCCAAATGGTTTTCAAATCACAAAGAAGCCCATGTTTCATGAGATATGAATACAAACTCTTCTGCACACTTGCACATTCCAATTGTGGTTTTGAAATTCTAGGCAATATAATTAAAATTCAAGTTAAACAGGAAATTCTAGAAATTCTTGAATACCAGTATTCTGTTACAATGGAAAAAAGTGATAATTTTACCAATTTTCAAGAAATGAGTCTAACAGATTCCTACAAATTATGTACCTATGGATGTCATTTATCTAGATTATCCAAAATATTTGTCAAAGTTCCGCACCACTGACCGATTCAAATGCTTTAACCTTAAGAAAATGTGAAAAATTTCTAGAATGGATCCCAGTAGAACTTTCCAAGTGAATGTTAGAAAATGGCTCTCAACATTATTGAAAAATTGTTGTGTTCTGCAGAGTATTAGTAATCTTTTCATAATGAATTAAAGGTTGTAAACTCCACTATTACCACCCAACACTAACAAGTGTGAAATACCACATCTCAGGAAGAATAATCCAAGGGATGATTTCTCTTTAGGGAACTCTATACCAGATTCAACCTTGATATTCTGATTTCCCATGACTTGAAATGGGAAGGTCTCATAGCCCCTCAAACAATCAGCACAATGGCATTTTCTACCATCTGCAATCATAAAATTTAACTACATACATCAAACCAATACTCAAACATGCAAATGTGATGTGTTCTTAGTGTCAAAAGAACATCTATTACTTGGAAAATGGTGAGACAACTTACAAAAATCCCAAAGGAATATTATTTACTCTTATGATAGATGTCAGAGAGGTCTTAACATTAGAACAAGGGACAAAAAGAATGGTATTATAGATACTTACAAAATTAAGAATGGGCTCTATGATACATCCCAATTTTGTAAGTTAACAACAGAATCAAACATCAAATTTAGATATCATGAGATGAAACTTAGAAAAGAGCAGACGACAGGACAGTGAAGATCACATTTCACGGTCCACCAAGTCAATACGAATGCTCTCCCAGTAAGTTGTGCCAGAAAAGTAAAACACACTTCTGGAAGAATAGTCTAAACAATTATAATTAACAACTGTATGGGGGAAAACTGCAAATTGTATTAGAAATTATGTTGTAAAATGCAAATTATATATTAAATTAATTTTGTAATTTAGGTGTGCCATCATATAAAAACATTTATTGACGTACGAGAAAAGTGACACTTCTCAAAATTTGCCACTTTTCATTTAACTGAAACATTAAAAACTACAATGTAGGAACATCCATGTGTAGAGTCAAAATATTCATAGTCATTGGTCATGGAAGTCATTGGAAAATGAATAATGTTGAAATTTATTTTAGCTTCGGATATTAAGTTAATAAATATATAATATTTGATTATTTTATTCTACTGTTGCTGTCATTTTGGATCCAAAAATTCTAGTAAGTTAAAACACAAATTTGGAAGCCATATAAAACCCATAGTTTGGCATTACATGCACAGTAGGATGTTAAAAAATCAAATCATGTAAGAGAACCATGTTCCATAAATAATCTAGGCATAAATACTTTATCAAATCTTTCAGAAGTAGAAATGACACTTGAACTTGTACCTCTGAACTTGTACCTCCATTCTACTTAATTGAAAGAGACACTCATTTTGCAATCACACTTACGTAGAACGATGTGTGTTGCTGTCCAACAAAAAAAGGTACTATGAATGTTCTCCATAGGGTACACCAACATTTGGCTAGCATTTTAATTCCCTAAGTTATTTTATGAATGGATTTGCAGTCTTTCTGAATAAAACTGAAGAAAAATGACAATAATGTAGGCTTTGACTTGTAAAACATCCTAAACAATCATCAATTTTCTTATGAGATATAGACCTTGCATTTTTTCCTCTTTCCTCCAGTAGATTAATTAATTTTTTTTCTTTGTTATAAATTTTAAATAACAAGTTTTAATCTCTAAAATTTGTTCCTCTTATCTTGCCTTAGATATTTCAGTCATAAGCCTTAGAGTGAATTTCAGACATGACAATTTACTTGTGCATACATTAATAATAAAGATACCACTCCTAGCTTCTTCACATTTTTACTTCTAACATATTTAAATAATATAAAAAAACCTCTTTAGTTTCTCATGCCACAAAACCTCAGACAGAAATGCTCCAAGATTGTTTTTTCTAAGCAAAATCAAAGAATTTCCTAACATATTTTCTCTTCAACATTTAAAGTGCACAACCAACAAAATGCAATTAGTAATATAACTTTTTGTAGTACTCTATACTCCAGCATTAATAGACACAAAATTAATTATGCACAAGTTGAAAAACTTGTTCCACGATAAAACTGTAGCCTTTTTGCTTCCAAAAATACTTTGTTTTCCATTAATTTTTTTCTGGCAGAAAGAGAAAACTTTCATTTTGGTTCAATTAGTGAAAGACTGATAAATAATCACCGAATCACTTTCTCATTTTCATTAATTAACCTTACTTATTTGTTTGTAATATTTGGAATGAAATTATAAATTCCACAATTTATTATTTCCCTTCCTTATTTTTAGGATCATCTGTTATTTAAAGTTATAATTGTGTATTCCTCACTTCATCTCAGGATTATTTTAACTACTACTAAACACTCCTACACAAATTTTGGATAGGAATGCGATAATACATTAGGAGAAAATAACAAAGATAGGTCAATACTCAAAATTCTATTAAAACACCAGTAAGTTTTATAGAAGACACATTTATTCAAGCTATCACTTCATTCACAGAAAAAGTTTTATAAATTGTACTTGACATTAGTGCATTGCCATAGTTCAAAATAAAGCAAATTAACTTAGTTTTAATTTTAAAAACACATAAATAATGAAACATTTATGAAGCAGAAACTATTTCTGGATTCTTTCGCAATATTACGAAACCCTCCATTATAGGTGTGAGAGGTGTATATTCCTCTGTTGCAAGTTCTGCCCTTTCACCAAAAGCTAGAAGTACAGGTGTTGTGTGGGTCTGGAAACCAGTGATAGTTTTTGGCTTGCCTGCCTGACCAACAATATCAACAGCCATACCCACTCGCACAGGTACAGCAAGAGGATTCAGTTCTTCATCAAAAGTAACCAACATACGTGGTTGCATTGCTGCAGCCAGAGTGAATAATAAATAATGAGAACGCCCCAAAATAATATTCTTGACATCAAGGAATCCCACAAGAGTAGCAAGTAAACCAGCTACAGCAACAGGACTTAATAACTGCCTGTCACTGTGGTATGGGCAAAGCGTAAATGTACCTTTACCCAAATGTGTCAAACCCTGGGCAATTCGGACCATGAAAAGATTGTTTGGATCCTTTGCGTGAAACTGAGCGAGTTGGCGTAACATAGCACTTAATCTTGCATTGTTTGTTCCAGCACCCACCAAACCCATTGCAAAAATTGCATTATGAGCAACTTCTGAATCACTGTCATGAGAGAACTTACTTAATGTTTCCAAAATATTAAGTTTGGGATTAGAGACAGATATGAGACCCAATGCCAATGGAACAGATCTTCGAATCACTGGCTCACAGTAACGCAACAAATGTCCAAATGTCCTGAAGGCCATTTCTGAACCAATTTCTTCTCCCATAGCTATTAAAGCAATACCTAACACAGCAATAGCCTGTCGAGATGACAAATCTTTTTCATCCTTCTTATCTTCTTTCTGGTCTTTCTTGTCATCCTTCTTGCTATCCTTTTCAGGAGCATCATAGTGTTCACTGCAAATGTGCAATAAATGCTGAATTTTTAACACATTTCCTGTACCAGCATATGCGCATACTTCTACCATTGTCATTGACATAGATCTGAATGGTTCAGGAATAACTTCCAAGGCAGCCACTATTGCCTCTACAGCTTCTTGATGACCTAAGTAACAAAGTCCAAGACCTAATGGAAGGAACCGTGCATATGTTTCATGCAAATCAGATTCTGACTTTTCCATGAGTGTTTGTAAGATGGTATTTGTGACATCAGGGTTACAGGACCCAACTGCTATCATTCCACATGCCAAACCAGCCATTCCAATGACTTCCATGCTAGATTTGCTGTCACTTAGTACTGGGGTTAACAGACTTAAAACTGCTTCACGATTTGAGCCAGCGTATGCCAATCCAAGACCAAGAATAGCACCAATCCTCATTACATTGCTGTTGTGTAGAACATAGTCTGATAACAATGCAAGAGCTGGATCACACTCATTTCGCACACCACAATTTACAATTCCACAAGCAAGTAGAGCTCCAGATTTTATGTAATCTTCTGAAGAGTACAAATACTTATCAATGGGAATTAAACCACCGTCAACATCCCAAAGTAAAACCAATCCAAGTGATGCAGTAGCACTTAGCATTCCATGCTCTTTATTCTTGTACAGCCACTTATTGCCATCTTCCATCAAAAGTTTATCTTGTCCAAATGCAGCATTAACAAAACCATTGACAAAGCTTGCGGCTAAATTCTGTCGAGCAGAATCTACTTGGCCTCCACCAAATGGCGGCCGAGAATTTTCCAAATGTGACTTATACACATCTTCTGGAGTTTTTGGCTCCATGATGTCAAGCTCACGTGCCAAATTTAGAAAATGATTGTTTAAATGGGAATTTGACATAATTTCAACCAAATCATCATTTTCAGGAATATTTTCATTTAACTCAAAAAATATTTGTTGACGCCCTAACATAAATGCAAGTTGTTTTTGGATTGATAGGTCTTTGCAAGATGTAAATATTTCCTTAATGAGTTCTCGATCATTAAGCTGCATAGCAAGACGTAAAGCTTGAGGATACTGGTCAAATTTCTTGAAGAGACGTAAAGCAACTTGCAATAAAGTGGTGTTTTCAGGATCCGGAACATAAGGAACACAACTTGTTAGATACAAACAAACTCTAGGGTATGCACTTTCATCAACATACTGCTCCAGAAGATCCAGACGTTCAATTTCCATCAGTAAATCACATGCTTCTGCTTCAGCATTATGTGCCATATGATAAGGTACTATCTGACAAGCTAACTTAACTAACTGTTCACGCAACTGCTTGTTGTCAGTACTTACATCTGCCCATTCTGCTGCAATTTCAGCAGCAAGATGTCTGACATATTCATGACCCCAGTCTCCAATTTCACACTGAGATCCAATAAGGCGATACTTCAAACAATCACGGCTATCACTCATTGTCATAGCAAGTACTGAAATTACATCTGCACAAAATTCCTTAGTTTTGGGGTCAACTATCTTCTTAAAAATAGTTTTCATTGTGTCATAATGGGGTCTCATGAATTTCAGAGGCTTGGGCACACTTGTCATTGATGTAGTTGAGGCTCGAATTTGATTGCGTAAACTCTCTAAAGCAGGGAGGTATAATTTTTCATTGTCCTCTTGCAATCTTTCAACAAGCATATTCAACTCTTCTTGAAGTTGCTTATCCGCTTCCGACAGCTCGGCTGTCTCCTCCTCGGTCTTCTTCTCGGCATTTCCTTTCTGAGGTTTATTGTCGGTCTTCTTCGTTTCCGACATTGTGACCAATATGCAATTATCACTCGTTTCAAATAATCAATATTTTTTTTAAAAACTCACTTCTTCTAACCTCTTCAAGACAAACCACACAGAAACAAGAAGTAGCGAGTCACGCTAAATCAGAGAATATGCTACTGCTAAACATGAACCAAGACATGAACCAGCAAAGAATCTCCACTGTGTGGCCAAATACTGTTGCCACAACAACAAAAATAAATTGTACCACTGTGTGCATTTATGGTATTAACCATAAAGCCTTGTAGGTAAGCAGGCACACATTTGTCTAACTTCTCGAAGTCAGTATCAATTTTTATCAAGCTTCATAATACCCTCTGTGAATACTGAAAGAGCGAGTACGAGTTGACAGGACTTGTCAAAAACAGTTGGGAAATGTTGTGACTGTAGGGAATTTTAAATGTCACGTAGTCACGTCCGCACTGTATGTCAGACATTCCTTCCGAAATTTGCATGTGGGTTTTGAAATGTTTACTATGATGGGAAATCCAATCGAAAATTTCAATTAACCATGCGTTCTAAATTTGTCATTGGCGACATTTACTTCTGGAACAGATCACATTCACTTGTTTTAAAAAGTACTGATTGCTATATAGCTCTTTGTTGTACCGAAAAATGGAGGTAACCTATGTTCCTCAGTCATTGGAATTCTTTCAAGAGTAATTGCATTTTTCTTGTATGAAAAGTAATTTGCAAATTGTATGATTTAAAAGATGTCACTATTTAAAGTTCGAGACTTATGGGTCACAAATTGCGGATCTGATGAATCATACGATCATAAATGTATTAGTATAGCAAAACTTGGTGGAAGTAGTGAAAAAATTATAGTAGGCAGTCATAATGGGTTTTTAAGAATATATGAACCTTCTTATAAAAAAAATGAGGATGGAAGAGCTATTGGGTATCGCGCCAATGATCTTCTATTGGAAGTGCACCTTCAGCAGCCAATTCTTCAAGTGTGTTGTGGAAAACTAGTTTCGTAAGTTATTGTTTGATTTTAATCTAGCTTTTATATTATTAATTTAAAGTCTGCATTTCAATACGTATTTAAAAGTGCTCAATATATCTTGACTTTGTTGTTTTCAGTGGTTCTCAAAGCATTCAGTTGTGTTTGTTACATCCTCGAAGTGTGGCAGTGTACAATTTTGTGACAAAATCTGGAGCAACTGAGCATGGTAAGACACATGTTTAAATAATTTCCATGGCTTAATTCAGGAATTATTATGTTGGCTGTCAACAAAGGAGTCTCGAACTTCCCACTAAGTTTATTAAATAAGTTGGTGCCATGTCTTACTTGTTGCAGTTTTCTTGTTAAAGCTAAAAGGGCTTGAAGTATTTTTACACATCTCTCTTTTACTGCATTTATATTGTTTCGCCTGTTCTGTTAGATATTGTCATGAAAGAAATTTCCACTTGAGGAGTGCAAAAGTTGTTAAAAATCTGAGACTTCCAAGAGCCTTTATTGTTGTTACCATTTAATTTGAGTGCCTTTATTTCTTGTATTATTTTATTCAATCAGATATTTTTGCTGATTTTTTTTCTTTGTAGTCATGTTAATAGCTTTATTTAATATTCTCACTCCTCTGGAAATTGTTGCTGGTGTCATTGTTGAGAAATTAAAATACCAGAAAGAAATTGAAAATGAAAGGTTTAGTAGAAGCAACTCTAAGAAGATGGAAAGATCATTTATGAAGAATAAACAACAACAAATTGCCAAAATTAATCTGGAAGTACAAACCAAGAGGGATCAGAGATAGAGGTAGATCGCTAAAGAGGTGACAACAGCAGAAACACAGGGAAAACTAACAATCTACTGAGAATACTGTAATAAACCAATAGAAACAGGCTAAAAAGCCTAATTTCTGGTCAGTTCATGATGATGATTGATTTTAATGGTAAGAACCATACAGGATTTCCACCTCAATGTAACAATTGAAGGAGGTGGGTAATTTTTCAACCAAGCCTGCTCTGAATATTCAGAAGCAGTAAATAATTAATTAAATAGATGTCCTGAGATTATTAAAGTGGTAACTTCTTTCTCAGTTCCAAGGCTTACAGGGATTAAACCTCTTGCGAAGCATGGAAGTGTGCTTGTGTGTTGTAGCATGGTGCGGTTCTTCTAGCGTATATCACCTTTCATCCCTCTTCTTTCCATTCCCAGCAAATAGTCCTTCCCTTCAATCAACTATGTATAGCATAGGTGGGCCTATAAAGCACCTTAGCTGGCTACTGAGGAAAACTGAGAAGGACCTATAGGCTACCTATGGTAGCCAAGAAAGATGTGGATTATGTCCTGGCAGGTTCAGGAGAAATTAGTACATAATTAAAACACTAATTTAATGAGGAACTTGTGAAGATTTATAAAAAATAAAATACCAAAACACAATTTTTTGACTGAAAATCAATTCCGTATCCCCTTTAAATATGTGCGGTAGTTGTAACTATATTTTTTTGTTTCAGGTGATCAAAATCAAATATTATTGGCTTATGAACATCAGCTGAGGCGTTCAGCATTTTCAGTTGTTGTGGGTCCCTTTGGAGGAGTGTCCCATAGAGACTTCATCTGCGTTCAGACACTAGATGGTGCTCTGTGCTTCTTTGAACAAGAGACATTCACGTTCATCCGATTTCTACCCTCGTTCCTATTACCTGGACCTCTGGTTTTCCTGCCACATACTGATTCTTTTGTGACTGTATCATCGAGCTGGCATGTGGAATGTTACAGGTAATAAATGTTAAAGGAGATAGACATGGATATTATGTGTGTGTATCTGTGATTGAAAACGTATGTTTGTCCATCTTCGTGTGCATACACCCTTTAACCCTTCCGTGTGGGATGCCGTGTCCTTTCGCTTTTATTTCGGGGTGCTGTGTCAGGTACGCAAAGGGCCTCTTCCTTTCCACGTGGGATGACGTGTATGAACATTTTGAGGCTATTCCTTTCACTCGCGGTTTACCGTGCCCTACACAGAGAGTTTGTTTAGTTCTGTTTCAACCGTTGTTGCCCACGCTTCGTCAATACAGTCTTAATGCTAGTACGCATATATTCAGGTGCTAACGTGTAAAGACATTTTTTGTATAATTTTTTTTTATTTTTTAGTAATTTTAAGTGTGTCAGTCATTTATTTCTGTCCTCATGCCTGTTTAGAAGAATGTTGAAAAGAATTGGTTTGACTGATGCAGCAATTGAGGAAGAACTTTTGTTGGAGATTGACGATAACTCCAGTGATTCAGACTGTTCTAGTGCCTCTGATGCTTTGCTAGATGACGAAGGTGACTTAGATGTAATAAACGATGCCAGTAGTAATTCTGTGTCAAATACATTTATTTGGGAAGATATGAAAAATTATGGAGGCAAGAGAGAAAATTTTAATAGTGAACACGGACCACAAAATGAAGCTCTTTTCACAGTGAACATTTTATCTTTGTTTAAGCTGTTTTTCGACTTAGATTTAATTTCAATGATTGTTTGTGAGACAAATCGATACACTGAACAGTTTATGACATCTCGTTCTATTTCCATTCCGTTTAAGAGTGAGAGACTGGCAATCTGTAAGCACTGATGAAATTTTCATTGTTATAGCTATGTTCATGTTAATGGGAATTGTGCAAAAGCCAACAATTTGATCATACTTTTCTAGAAATTCCACCATAAGCACTTCGATATTTTCATCGGTAATGTCCTTACACCATTTCGAATCAATATGTAGGTTTCTTTATTTTGTTCACAACAAGAAAAGAAGCTCTTTTGAAGGCCCCAAAAAACTTTTTTAAAATTTACCCTATTCTACAACATTTAAACGAAAAATTTAAAAAGTATTATTTGCCTGGGCAGAATATTTCCATTGATGAATCATTAACATTGTGGAAGGGTCGATTATCATTTAAGCAATACATTCCTTTAAAAGCTGCCAAGTTTGGCATTAAAACTTTTGAATTCTGTGAATCTGCAACAGGCTATTTGTGGTCATTCATTGTTTATACCGACAAAGACACTGACGTGAGCTCATCAACGGCTGAAAAATGTGACAACAATACCAATGAAATTGTGATGCAGTTAGTTTCCCCCTTGCTGAATAAGGGACATACATTGTGGATGGACAATTATTATAATTCCCCAACGTTAGCAGCAACACTGAAGAACCACCATACTGATTGTGTAGGAACTCTTCTTTTAAATAGAAAGAATGTTCCCAAATATTTGAAAGAAAAGAATTTGAAATGTGGTGAACATGTGGCTTAGTGTTCAGGTTCTTTATCAATAATAAAATGAATGGACAAAAAACCTGTAACAAAGATTAGTACCTATCACAAAAACGAATTCAAATCTGTTAAAACAAAATCTAAAAAAGATGTGCAGAAGCCAATTAGTTTTATAGATTATAATAAGTCCATGAGAGGGGTAGACTTGAAAGATCAATATCTGCAAACTTATTTAATTGAAAGGAAGAAGACAAAAAAGTGGAACGTAAAAATGTTCAAGAGATTACTGAATGTGACTATGTTAAATTCTTTAATTATTTGGAAAGCTAACAATCCAAATTCTAAAATTGATACGCTGAAATTCCGCATTGATCTGGTAGAAAAATTATTTCTGACACATTCGACAGAGAGGAAGAAAGAGCCTATTGCATTAGAACACAATGTAGAACGTCTTACAGGGAGACACTTCATAGAAAATATTCCTTCTGTAGGCAATAAAGCGAGACCGCAGAAAAGATTCGTTGTTTGCCAGAGCAACGGAAAAAGAGAGAAACTTGATACTGGTGCCCAGACTGTAAAGTGGGATTGTGTGTGGAGAATTGTTTTAAAGAATATCACACGAAAGAAAATTACTAAGTAGTTTTACGTATTTTATGCACCAATTTTGTATTAAGTTAGTTTAACAATAATTGTATATATAATTTTATGTTGTGGAAAAAACTTATTTTTGTAGTTTCATTTCCTGTTTTTATGAATAAATGTTTTATATTTTGTAATGTGTAGATATTGACTATTTATTTTCTTTTGCTTTAACATTTTTGCCCAAACAAATATTTTATTTAGCAAAAGCTTTTGTCCAGCTGAATGAGGCATGCCAAATGCATTGGCATCTGTGGAACTCTCCCGCGGCAGGGAGCGCCTGGCCGCTTGCCGGCCACTGCGGCCAGGTAGGCCGGGCTCTTTCTCTTTGTCCGCAGTAGAATGACACAGCCCAGGTTCAACACCCCACGCGGAAGGGTTAACATGAACAGGGAGAGATGAAAAATTTCCTATTCTGTTGTTATTCTTGGGTTGCAAAATTCCACAAGATAATGAAAGAACTTGTTAATGTTGCATATCCCTATATTTTATTTATTTATTTCAAATTTACAGACTATAAGTCCACTCTTACATTGTTAATTTAATAATGTAATAATTAATTAATACATTATTGTAAATATTGATAAGTGTTAATAACATAACATAGTGAAGTAATGAAAACAATATAAAAAGAACAAAAGAAAAAAACATATCAAGAATATTCAAAATATGCTAATGGCCATATGTGACCAAGATAAACAATTCCAATTCACATATAATTAAAAAAGATCTTTTTTAACAATTCCCAAGTAGACATTCAAAATTCAGAAAGTATAAAATGAATTTAAGTATAAAACACAATAGCAAATAAGACATATAATTAAAGCATGCTTAAATAAACTAACAATATGCAATGATTATTAAGGGAAGCTATCAACAGACATATTAAAAAGCAAGCTCTTGCAACCCTTTCAAAAACCAAAATGTCGTCATGGCTCAGGTCTATGTCAATACCATCGATATTAACACGCAACAAGCAACAATAACAATTTTACAAATTCTGCTAATTGGATTGTTGGAGGGGAACACTTTCCTGTATTGTTTTTGTGAAAAAACACCATGGTTTGTGGAATTAAATTGCAGCACTTTGAAACAAGTCATTAAACAAAAAGGAGCAATAAATTTTACCGCGAAAAAATTTAAATAATCTCTCGTCTCCATGTTATAAAAATGGAGACGAGATATTAGAGGAGAGGTGTGTATGCATTATGCTTTGTCTGCCTCTAACCCATAACAAAATAAGAGTATATAAAATAAAATATTTGATGAGTGGTCACTGAATTTGAAATTACAGTGAAACCTGTTGAAACAACCTCCACGATTAAGCAGTCACCTTCAATAATGGTCATTTTTTCATGAAACCGATTGATTTTCCCATAAGACAAGTGTAAATATTCAGTTTTCAGTGGCTTCTTGCTAAGCAGCCAATGACAAGGCACATTTTATAAATTGACTTTATTAAGCAGTCATCCCAAGCCATTTTGAACCGTGTTAAGAAAAATATAACAGTTGCGGAGAATATTGTTGATTTAATAACTCCTGCAATTGTACACAATGTCAGATTATTACAAACAGTGACATCCAAATTCTGTCTTGCAGGAAGATTAATTTATTTCCGGTAACAACAGATGATTTTAATAAATAGTGTGTCTTAATGAAACAATGCACTTGCTTCATCCACTTCATGGCATTTCTGTGGTTTGCTAACTTATGCTTCCCTTCTATGGGACTTTGTTGAGGATTCGCGGTGCACAATCTAATCATTTGTTAATTCCTTGATGTATTTTGATATTAGCACAGAAAGGGCCTAAATACCTTATTTAAATTGTATTTTGTCGCATATAGTAATTAAAAATATTAAAGAGGACATACTTCATTTAATAACAATTAGCACAGCATTAGATTTGTCTTATGCTTCCAAGAACCTCATAACCTTGACCAAGTGTCCACCTCTATTAATGGCCAATTTTTGTGGGAACTAGTAATGACTACTTAACACAAGTATCACTGATCTTGGGACTGAGAGAGTTTTACAGAGAAACAATGAAATCCTTGTCTTTCTGAGAGTACTGGAGCTTGGAGCTTTAATGTTTTAGGGTTATGATCTAAATGAGAATACAGAGATTGAGATTTGTAGAATAAATGTGAATACTATTCTCTATGTAGGCCAGAACTAATTATTCAATTTTAATTTGTTTAAACTATTACTGATATCACAGAAGTTGCAAACATTTTTCAACCCTCAAAATGCTTGTCTTCATAAAATGCAAGCTCTAAAATTATTTATTTTTGTTAGACTGAAATGCATTACTTATCTTCAACATTGAACATTTACAAGTAAAAAGTTTGATGATTTCAGTAATGTAGATATAAACTACTTTATGATATTAAATTTTATTGTAAGTTTACTGTTTGTTTATTAATACCAACAATACTTTAGACATGAGCCATTTACATAAAATTACAATACACATTTGAGACCTGGTCATTGTAATAATGAATGTTTGGTTAACATCTGATTTAGTTTTTTTGATCCAGTGTCATGGATTTCACTATTCTAGCAAATATTGAATATCATTATGACTTTGTATTTCAACATAATTTTTGGCTGCTATTATTAATATGTATTCTCATGTAATCAATAGAGGGTTAATATTACATATTTTTATTTCAATATATGGAAGGAGTCCATTATGTACTGACTCAATTTTGTAAATTTAATTACACAAGTAAATTTAACTGGTATTAAATCATTGATTTGATTGATTTTTGTACATAGGTATCAAGTTCTTGCAGAATCTGGATCGTCAGATCAAGAAGCATCATCTGGTAGAAAGTTGACTGCTGATTGGACTTATGTTCTGGGTGAAAATGTTCTTGATATGAAGGGTATTGTGTGGCCTTCACATTCAGATGTTGTTATTCTTGGAGAAAAAAATTTATTTTGCCTTAGAGATAATGGAACTCTCAAATTCATGAAGAGACTGGAATATAAACCACATTGTCTTCATTGCTACATAGTAGGTGAGTTCATATAGAATGTTTTGGTTTATTTGTGATATCTGAAATAATTTGTTTACATAAGCTATTCAACACAGAAAGTGAAGTACTTATGTTTTGCTTTTATAGAACCTGATGGTAAGTTAATGGTACTCGTGGTAACTGACACTGATATGTTGATGGTGTATGAACAAACTACATTGAAATGGTCTGCCAAACTTCTTATCTCTCCAGTTGTTGTAACAAGAGTCAGTATTGAGGTAAGAAATGTTTTGTATGGACATTTTTGCAATTTGTTAGTGGTAGTAGTTTGTAAATATCTTATTTTGATATTTAAGAAATGAAATAAAACTTGAAGGTGTTTTTTAATATGACTAAATATTGAATTCAATTAAAAAATTAATGTATGAAATTAGTCTTGAATAGAACCAAAATTTGAATTTAACACATGTGAAATGTACTCTCTAATCATAATATTTATGGGCTATTGAAAGCTGTCCACACTTACAATTCCTTGCATTTTATTGTGACATTCCATCAGTGATATTCTTTTTGATAACAGAACTTGCATGGAGTGTTGGTGGTGATGTCTGACTCAGGAGAACTTCAATGCTGTTATTTGGGGACTGAACCATCTCTTTTCATGCCACCTCCTCTGGAAGTCACTGCTCTGGATTATGAAGAATCTAGGAAAGAATTGCTGCAGCTTCAGAAGATAATCAAAGCATACAGCAAAGAAAATTGTATGAAGTATCTAATTGTATTATTTTGAAGATTTTGATTTTTACTTCTTTTTGTAAACTTGTGATTTTTTTTTGTTTTTGTTTTCCAGCTATGAGTTTGGCCAATAGTGCAGCAGAGAAAGAACTTGGACTCTCTGTGAATGTCAGTAATCAGATTGAACCTTGTGCCTATTCCACTCAGTTGCTAGACCCACTGTCTGATGTGGACAAAGATGCTATTCCAATGTGCCGAGTAGCAGTAGAGCTAGTGCCTCATGCACCTCTAAGTAAAGTACAGGTCTCATTTATTGTCTCTCCTCCTTTGGGAGTATCACAGGTGTCACATTCCATTAGTAGTCTGTGTGAGTATATATTTTATTATTTTTTGTGTAATCGAATTAAATAAACAATTTTTCTTGCAACAGGGAACACACTATTGTGTTTTTACTTCATTTATTTTTTGTTCTGTTACACCAGCATCATTTAGAGTGAATTGGAAATAGAAATGATTCCAGAATTTACATTCTATTTGTAGAATTTGTTTCCATATATCTTTACTTTTGTAGAAAACAATGAGATTTTTTTTTTAAATATAAAAATTAAAGTTTCTTCATAATTTGCTTCATCTGGTTCATTAAATATAAATCTCCTACATAAGAATAATTAAACGAGTAAATGTATTTACCTTCTTTCAGGTGAAGCAACTCAAATCACTGTTTTTATATATTTAAACGAGCCAGGTGATGTTGCGAATTTGAAATTCCGTATTGTTACTTCATATGTTACAAGTACTCGTGGAGTACCCAGAGTATTGCAGAATGTTGCTCAAGTACCTCTCAAACTTATTGTTACAACATGTCCTGCTTCAAAGGAAGGGGAACATAAAATAACAATTAACACCTCGCAGCCTACTGTGAGTTTGGCTCAGTTATTCCCTGGTAAGTCATGCAATTTCTGATCATTTTATTGGACAAATAAATAAGATTTTCAAAAGGTAATGGTATGCAAACATACACGCATATAATGTGTAACAAAATATATATTATTTGCATTTTCCTTTACTTTAATCTATTATTTCCTATGTAGCATGTAATAGATTGGTCATTTATGGACTTTCTATTTTTCAAACAGAATGTATACAGGAAATCAGTATGAACAAACATTTTTGAAGAATCATTTTATTCTTTGAAACATTTCTTCATTTTCTACTAAAAGGTTATAAAAACTAATTTTAACTTCAGTTTTACATCTTCAATGGCAAATCTTATTTTTTGTAATTTTCCCCAAAGTATTCATGATAATTACCAAGCTCAGTACATTCAAAGCAGTAATTTTATTCATTTTCTAATTTTGAATTTAACAATTTTAAAAAAATTCAAATTCAAAAATACTTTTTGGGGGGTCAAACTAAAAATTCCTCCCCCCCCTCATGAATTACTTTCTGTACTCACCCCTGGACATGTGTTCAGTTGTTTTTAGATACATTGGTTGCCCTAATGATTGCCCTATTGATTGCCCTAAATCGTGGACAGTGATAAAGAGGCTGTATATATTGCATATCTGCATATTTTTTTCCTTAAACACAAAGATATGCATAAAGAACACACATTAATTTTTTGTTGTTTGAAATCAATGTACAAAATCTTATTGTGCATATTTTGGCTCATTTGTGACAAGTGAGCAGTTTTTTTGGCACATCTAAATACATTTGTATGTTTAATAAGTTTATTTTATTGTGTAAAATATAAACCACATTTTTTTACCATATTTGCAAGCATATTTTACGATTTTTAGTGCATATAAATCTGCACTCTTATGATAAGTCATGTTAATTGTGACCTATTAAATATTAACCTTCTAAGGACATATACATCATAGCAAACAGATTAATTTCTGTCGCTGCAGGTCAATATTTTTGTATGCGCAAGTGTATTCTTTTCGAAGGGGGGTCTAGTTTCTCAGTTTATGGTGTAATCTTGCGGAGTGCTACCAAAGCAAATAAATTTTTGCATTGTTTCTAAATGCTTTGCAATAGCATACACCTACATAAACCATCAAAAGTGTTTTCAACCAGCAGGTTTTTTTCATTCTGATACCTGAACACAGTTACTCAGATTTATCGTGCTGGCAGCTGATATCACTACACCACAAAAGCGCAGTGGATAATTCACCGTTTTCCGGCGCATGATAACTAACTTTCTCTTACAAAGTATTCGTAAGGCGAGAAAGTAATAATAATTTCGGAATCCGTTAGGAATATGTAAGTTGATCGCATGGGTTCTGCTTGAATTGTATTTCAATTTAATGTTGAAATATCCATAATTTTACTTAAATCAGTTCATACAGATGCACACAAGATAAATGATTTGATGTACGTTGGGGAAATGGAATAACAGAGCTGAAAAAATGTTTAAAAGTTGCAAATTGGGAAAGCATGAACAGACAAGTTCAGTATTAATTCGATTTCTGAGTAGAAGTACTTCAAATGATTTTCAATAAAGTTTCTGCAATCTTCAATAGTTTTTTCTGCAATAACACATTCATCAAATTAAAATCCCTGTCTGGGATTCGAACCCGCTTCCTTTATATCTGTAGCGTTCTTTCTGCCCACACCTTAACCAGTTTTGCCATCCGGGTTATTTACAGGCAGGATACTTATATATTAGTCGAGACATTATTGAATCATCTCTAGCATTTGGAAGCCGATAATTGACAACATTCGAAAAACAAAAGTCTTTTGGGCGACAAAGAAAAGCAGTCGTGAAGGGCTTCCTCCAAGTGCCAGAACACACTAACGAAATTAGAAAAATAACTACTGCCAGAAAGTCTGTGCCATTCTGTAGCACCACTAGTTTATTTATTTACCTATTTACCGTCCCCTATTACACATATGGAGAAAATTTGAAGAAAACATTTGGAGCAGGTTTTGAGAAAATTTGTTTTCGTAAATTTCAAGCCAAAATTATTTGTTTTTTCAGGAAATTGTACATGTCCTTATTAAAAGTGCTAATTTTATACAACCGACTTTGCTTAGGTAAAAGTTTATATCTTCAGTTTTGCAGTTTTTTGTAATTTTCAAAAAATTAGGATATCAACGACAATTATCCTTCTTTCTCTTAAACGTCCTCTGCACTATTCAACAACAAAATTTAATCAAAAAATTTGGAGCCACTTTTTTGAAAACTTTGAAAATGTCTGTGGGATTCATGTAAAGTCCCCCCTGAAATAAAATATCGGTTTCAAGTTGCAGGAGCCTCCACATCAGTGAACACGTCTAGGGAATATCAATTTTGAAGAAAATCGGCTGAACGGTTTAGGCGCTAGCGTTGACCACAGGTGGACAGACGAACGTTTTACCGTCAATTGATTTTACTTTCCCGTATACTATGCGTACATCTATAATATAGTACATATTTAGTATAGGGAAAGTTAAGTAATGCTGCGCGAAAAAAACGGCGGATTTTCGGCAGAATTGCCGGGCCCTGATAACGGAAAAGTGAATAAGTCCCGTTACTAAATTAAGAAAAATATCTCCTAACACGTGGTGCAGCCAGAATCCCTGTTTTGTGGATCCTTTATGCCGAAAAATTATTTGAAAGCAAAACGTCTGTCCATCTGTGAACAATGCTAGCATCTAAACCATTCAGCTGATTTTCTCCAAAATTGATATTCCCTATTGATCTGACTGATCTTGCGGCCCCTTGAATTTGAAACCGATATTTTAATTATTTTGGGGGGGAGGGTGGTACATGACGCCCCTGGGACATTTTCAAAATTTAAAAAAAAAATGGCACCAACAATTTTGACTAAATTTTGTTGTTGGATAGTCTGAAGGTCATTTAAGAGAATGGTGCAGGTCTCATGTTGGTTGAAAACTCTGATTTTTCGAAAATTGTAAAATTTCAGAATATTTTTGGCATCTATCTACAAGTACATTTGTGAAGATACAATTTGTTTTTTTAATGAAATGTGTTCATAAAAAACAGTTCTTCTAATAAGGTCATGCTCAATTTTTCAAAAACATAAGTATTTTTGCAAAAATTTGTGTGAAACAGACAATTTTTTATTTTCTTTGAACCATTTTTTCTCATAAAGCACACTGCATTTTTTTATTAAATTGGGACCTGAGATAATCATAAAGGAAGCTTAAGAGAATGGTGCAAGTTTAATGTTCATTAAAATGCCTGATTTTGCAAAAATTTTTAAAAATTAAAACTTTTCGGCATCTTTCTACAACTACAATTGTGAAGTTACAGTTGTTTTTCTGAATGAAATATGCTCATCAAAAACAGATCTTTAAAATAAGGTCATGTTGAATTTTATATGAGTAGTTTTGTCTTTGGCGTCTTCTTACAACTACAATAGTGAAAATACAAATTTTTTCTCAATGAAATGTTTTTATCAAAACTACATATTCAAATAAGGTCATGCTTAATTTTTTGAAAATACGAGTAGTTTTTTATAATTACATGACAACATAATAGCCCACTGCAAATTAACTATGCCTCAGACAGCTGGATGCATCGTAAATTAGAATTTGCAATTTTGTATATTATTTCTTTGTTTGTTTCTTACATTTGACCTTTTGTTATACATTTATACATTAATCTTTTAGAAATTATTTATTTTGAAATATTTGAAATAAAAATTACTAGCTCTCAGAGAATATCGACAATGCAGGGAATGCAACAGTGGAATTCCGTTTCGTACTTGTGAATTTCTGTGAATTATGTGACATTGTTGACCTGATGTAGCTGTATGAAAAGGAGTTATAATTGTCAAATTTATGTTGATATTTGCATGAAAATATTTAGTTTTCACACCAAATGCTGTACCATTTGTATTGAGAAGAGTATTTTTGCATGGTTTTAGAATACTCTTTTCTAATCATGGCTCTGTGAAATGCATTTCTATATTGTCCAGGGTATCAGGCTCCATTTTCCAATACAAATTTACAAAACTTTTGTATTATATTTTTATGCTGTTGTAGAATTCACATAGTTCTGAAAACACTGGGATGGAAACAGCGAGTTGTTTGCATCTTGGTTGAATTGGACGTTTTCAAATAATAGCTAAGATGCGCAGAAAGTGCAATATTTTAATATTACGTAGCTGATTTCAATAAAAAAACTTTGATAATACTTTTTGATTAAAAATCACCAATATTTCAATGATTCATGCGTGCATGTTGCAATTGGAAAGAAAAGAGTTGTAATGTTGAAAAGATGTTGAGAGTTGAAAAGATGTTGCAATTGGAAAGAATATATTTTCAAAATATATTAAAAGGTCTTAGCAGTAAAATAAATGAAATGAAAAATAGCATTAAAAAAATAAAATAACCAAAATCAATTGTGTTATACCATAAAATTTTGTTTCAGAGTTCATAGGTGAAGGAACGATGTCTGGTGCTAGCAACGCCATTGGTTTTCTACGATGTGGTGGAGAGAGTTCTATTGTGTCAGTTTTTGCTGCAAAAACATCTCAACGTTATAGACTTCAGAGTGACTCATTTCCAGCAATGTGTCTTCTAACTTCTCAATTGATTGAAAGGCTTCAAAAACATTTTGCAAAGAGCAAAGACTTCTCATGTTCATATTCTTCAGCTATTCCTTTACAAGAATTGTTCATTGCTATCGATTCTCATTTTCAGTGCAGAAGAGATTCATTTATTATGCAGGTAATTTAAAAGTATGATCAAGTCCTTTTGTGAATTCAAGTTCAATTTCAAGTATGGTTTGTGACTTCAACATTTTTTCTAGGATCAGTTGAATCAGCGAGCTACACAATATAGAGTTATACAAAGACGACTTCTGGTGAAATTCAAAGATAAAACTCCTGCTCCTATAACCAATTTAGACGTCCTGTTAAAGAATACATATCAAATGATTCGGGTATCATCAGAAGCTTTTGAAGAGAATCAACAGGATTTGGCAAGGACTCGTTGTCAGCTATCTTGTGCTGTAGAGTTATTGCTGCTATTGATGAGATTGTCCCCAGCAGCATCCCATCCACATTTTGATGATTTACTAGCGGCTTTGAGTTGTCCAGTTAATGATTCAGAGGAACAGGTATTTGACTAATGTAAATCAGTTTTGAGAAGCACTTAATTAATGCTCATTTCATAATAAAATAAACTGGTGCCTTTAGAACATCATGAGAATGAAGAAAAGTTGATCAAATTTTCATGTTTTATTATCTTCAAAGTTCTTGGATTTCATAAAGATGTATTAGATTTTTGCTCTTCCTCATTTAGAAATAAGTAGTGAGAGAAAGTTACAAAATGCTACAGGAAAAACTGCTGATTTTTTTACTGAAAAACACGTGTTATGAATTCATGATATTCAAAAGTCGATTTTTCTTGCTCCTTATTATGGTAAATTACCTTCTCATATGCATAATGTTGCCAGAATCCAAGTCCTTGATATTGAGAAAGTGTTTTTCCCCAGGTGTCAGCATGACTGTTTGTCTGTGAACACTAACAACTAAACCGTACACAATCTTTTCACCAAAACTGAGAGTCGATGGTCTCTCTGGCTGATGTCATGGCCTCTCAAATTTGAAATGGCTATTTTAAATTTTAGGGTACTTTACATGAAGCCCCAATGACATTTTCAAAATTTTCTGAAAAATGGCTTCCTTTATTACTATTTATAGAAATTTTAAATCTGTGACTGAAATAGAGCAAAGTGCATATACAAAAATGATGCAGATCTGATATTCAGTAAAACCTCTAAAGTTTATATAATTGGAAAAGTTACACATTTTATCAATGGCCTCCTACATTATTGAATTAAAGTACATTATTTAAGTTAAATCTTTCTAATGAAATCTTTTGTTAAAAATTAGGATCTTAAATAAGGTTCTAAAATGCTTTGAAAATATTATTAGTTTTCTCCCAGCTTTCTGTAAAAGAACCGACAGTTGTAAAAACACACAAACATTTTCTCAAAACTGGCACCAAATTCTTTCTTTCTTTTTTCTTGAATAGAGCTGTGTTTGCTCAGCAATATGGCATAGGTCTGATTTGCATTAAAATCCTCTTGAAATTATGATAATTGCAAAAATTAAATTTTTTTAATGCATCAAAAGCATTGTTTGAATGAAGCCAGGTAGTCTTGGGGATAAGTCCATTTCTCCTGAAACCTATGTGCCTGGTTTCAAATTCTAGCCCAGAGAGTCTGTTTTTGTGGGTGGGAACCACTTTTGCAGGTTCATCTAATATTATAATATTATATAACCTTTACAAATAATATGAAAAAGTATCTTTTGTTGAAGCACCACTAGTTTTTAATTTCTTTGAAAATTAAAGATGAACTTAAGATGTGAAAGTGCATTGAATTATTAACCTGATACTTTGAATTTGTAATGAAAGTAATCAGAGCAAAATTTTGGATTACAAAAAAAAGTAATAATAGGAGATAACTGAAATTTAATGTTCTTTGCAGGGTTGGGAAGAAGTGACAAATGTTGCAATTTCTTACTTGTTAAGGACATGTTTAGCAAAAACTGTGAAGGAACAACAAAGGTCAACACCGTTATCTCTTGGTTTGATGAAAGATACCACAAGATTTAAAAAACACATTGCTGCTGCCGTTGATAGAGTAACTAAAGGTACACATTCTGTGGATAAAGGGCAGAAGAATCATTCAGAAAGTGCTAACAAACAACAGTCAGCAAACACAAATATAAGTGCCATTAGTAGTATGGCCATAACCACAATTCCTGAAGGAGTAGAAGCTGCACCAGAAGATGATACTATTGTTCCAGCAGGGTCACAATTTGCAGAAAACAGAAAGTCTGCCCCTGTGAGGGGACGGTCTGCTAATTTACTGAAAGCTCGCAAGGTTAAGGCGGAACTTGAGGAAGGTAGGTCTAAGCTCTTTTTGAAATAGAATTCAGAAAGCCAATATAATTTTTATTTTTTATTATAGTTGCAAAAAAATGCAATTTGGAGCTGGCAGGCTGAAAGATCAAACTCTGCTCAGTTTCCCAATTTTTGGCGCAATTGCAAGTAGAGGAACTTATAGAAATTTTACCCAATTAACATTTCGTTAATTTAGAAAATTTACCCAATTTAGAACACCCAATTTAGAAAATCTACCCAATTAACATTTCATTTTGATCTGAACCTTAAGACCTAAGCATATTGCAGGTTTTATTGTTGTGTCATTGACATGTTAGTGCTTATTGATCCTGATCATTAAGCCCAAAAACATGGGTTCCCACTCCCTCTTTAGAATTTTTTTGATTCATTTGATATTTTATTTGTTTTAGTCAAAACTTTATCTACATGCAGTAAGCCCTCTTTTTCAAAATTATTAATAGTTCAGATTCAAGACAAGCAATTTATTATATACTCTAACGCTAATCCATGTAGGATTTGTGGTTGACAAAGTGAGCTCACAGCAGGTTTTCCTAGGGTTCTCCCATTTCCCCTAGCTCTCATTCTACCATTTGTTCATCATTATTTATCTCATTATTGTGGCTCTCATGTACTCAAGACTCATCAGCCTCAATGGTCTTGAAGTTCAAGAGCTCATAAACCCAATAAATAAATAAATTCAATTTTTTGAAATTTTGTTGGATGGCTATGATTATCAGTAACCTCTCAAAGATTGAACATTGAAATATAATTCAATTATTAATTTAGTAGTGTGAATAATTTTAAAATTTGTAAGTCTTTATGGTATCTAATGTAGATGTTTTCTTTTAGGAACAAACAATGATGAAAGTTCTGAACAGACAGGTGAGAGTGAATCAGTGATGGAGCAAACTGTGTCTGCTTTAGAGCGTGACAAGCGATTCAAGGAAATGGCTGCAACTATAGAAAGTCCAGCAGAAATATTTCCAGAGGCTGATGATGATGAATGGTGAGAGAGAGATTTAGCGTGAAACATCTTCTTCAACATGTTTTATAAAGGAAAAGACTTTTGTGCTTTATTATGAGGAAGAAAAGTGAAACAAGAAAAACAGTTCTTTGAGAAATTGAAGGCATATACTTACATCAAATATGTATGTTTTATAATGTTCTAGTCATATCAGCTAGTCTGCATTGAAAGGAGAGAGAATCACTCATAAGTGTTTTTTTGCAGATGGGTTAGTCTGGTCACTCTTTGTGCCTTGAGATATGCTTTGTCCGACTATGTTAAACATAGGTACCAGCATAATTAGAAGGCAACTTTAGTAGTTCTATTGGGAAAAAAACTTCGTTTTTTTTTATATGATAAGATTGGTTCCATCCAACCATTGTGTGTTTTGTTCTCCCCAGTTAAGGTGAAACATGTGCCTGGAATAAATAGACTTTGAAGGATTTCCAATAACAGTGTTAATGTAGGTTTATTTTCAATGCTGGATTTACAAGGAATGGGACCAATAGTTTTTCCTTTCAAAGGAAACTGTTCTAGAGGTTTTCATCAGTTGCCTAAAATAAACCCTTTACCCACCATGGAAGAAGCCAGAAGATGCCTTCTCTGTTGTACACCTTTGATAAATAAAAAGAAAACCATATTTTCATGACAACAGCATGAAATAATTTGGTTTATCTCAGCTCATGACCGTTAGGTCTAATACATTCAAGGAAACATTAGTGTTAGAGGCATATTGTCCAGCAGAATTAATTTGGTGTTAGCATAACATTGGACAAAAGACTCATCTGGTATGTAGTAGAGTTTTTAATATCTCGCATACTACTTATGTAGTATAAAGACAGTTTGTAAGGCTGCAACAAAAACCTGCAATTATTTACAGACAAACTCATTTAGTGGATACCTGATACCAAAAAAGTGGATCATTCTTATTCCTACATGCAGTAAATAATTTTCTCTAACACCTTGTGTAGAAGAATCCATGTTTCATGGGTCCTTGATTCCAAAAAATTGGTTTAAGGCAAAATGTCTGTCCATACATCTGTGAACAATGCTAGCAGCTAAACTGTCCATAAACCAAAATATATGTTCTTTGATCAGTCTGGCTGATGTTGTGGCCCTTTGAATTTGAAACAGATATTTTGATTTTTGGGAGTACTTAACATTAATCTTCAAGAATATTTTCAAAATTTTCTCAATAGTGGATTTTTTAAAAATTTTTTTCTCCAATAGAGCAAAGTATGCTTATAAAAATGGCACAAATAATGTCTTAAAATATATTTTCATTAAAATCTTTGAATTTTTGAAAATTGTCAAAATTTTAAATAATGTGAGAAAGCATGTGATGTTGTAACACCAGTAGTTCTTAATATTCTTCTGAACTAGGACATAGAGGTTATCACCTCTCTGTTCTTGTAACATCTGTATTTATTGATGCAAAATCTAATTATGTACACATAATTTTTAAGATCCTCCTACTGTCTAGACCAGGGATTCCCATAGGGGTCAGTATAAACTCCCTGGGGATCAATAAAAATTTTGAAGTGAGTCAATGATGATCTAGGAGTGGATTAGGGGCAATAGCAGAATATGAACTAGCACCTAATCAGTATTATCCCATTGATTACAAAGATCCCATTGATTACAAAAAAATTAATGAAATTGATTATTTTCTGATAGAAAACTATAAAAACATATAATAATAAATTATAAATTAGCTCCTCTTCTCTTTTGTCTGTCATTTATCCGTAGAAGTTGGGATATTCAGAAAGCTCAAGAAATTATGACTATGCATTCACAATGATACTCTTATCAAGAAAGTAGAAAGTAGAAACAAGAAAGTACTTTCTACTGGAGAAATGTTAAGGCCAGTTCTTAAAACACATTTCATAATCATTGCATTAGAATTAAGATTAGAAATTCAGCTATTCGAAAGTAGAAGTGTCTTCTATTTTTGAAAATCAAAATATTTATGAGAATATTGGTGTATGAAATTATAATCTTTGAGGCATACAAGTGCAATTCTTTGTGTCATGATTCTGAAAGCCGAATATTTTGGTGAAAACATAAGGGGGTCGCTAAAGCTAACAATTCACTTAAAAGGAGTTGAAAGAAAAAGGTGAAGAATCCTTGGTCTAGAAAATGTAATAACATCAGGTACAATATTTATAAATATATATAAATATCAAAAGTGTATGATATATAGAAGAAAGTGATTCAAAGCAACCTTGTGTGAGCTACAAAAATTTGTCAAAGTGTTCTTCAAATTTTGGTTTTATATTGTTATTATTTTTTGTATTTTATTTTACATTGTTTAATAAATCTTTGATCCATGTTTTGTTTAAATTTGAGTCAAATATGCCATTCAAGAAATTATATTCTCTACAAACACTGTGCTCAGTTACTTGACCAAAAGAAAAGCTGGCAGTCTTGAATTGTATGATGAATCATGGGGAGGTACTGAAAAATAATTTTTCTCAATTATTTCCAAAATATCTTTTAAATTTAAGAAATAAAAAGAAATAGATTTTGTTATTCTTTCTCCTTTGGTTACTCTTTATCACCAGCCTTTTTTAATTTTTATATTATTTAATAACTTTAAATCATTAAAATGTAAAGGGGATATGTGTATGTTGTTTGGTAACAAGAATTTTATTTTATTTTATTTATTTATTTATTTATTTTACTTTAATTGAATGGTAGTCTGGAGACAAGTCAACTACAAATTTTTAAATTTTACATTGTTTCCTCTTGCAGAAACTCATTAATGGATTTACAATGAACTTTTGCCAACTATGTACATGACAATCAAAATATTCCTTTGCTCTTTTTCTCACAGATGGTGTGTTACTTAAAAAAATGTATTTAATTAATTTTTAATTGTGGTAGATGCAGCACTTTAGAGTAGGCTTTCTACTGGGCACTACTGCAAGAAGTATTGTAAAGGTCACTGTGGCACCAGTCAAGGACTCTAGATGATGCAGATGTATATCTGTTATTTTTCTGACCTCAATTCATAGAAGTTAAAATTTGGAGTATTGTCATTTTGTCTAACCAGGATATAGTTTCCTTTCTTATGAGGGATAGATCACTGGATTGTAAGGTGTACTTCAGCAAAATGCTTATTTTGCTAGCAGATTTTTTATCAATACAATATGTAGATGACATTAGTAAATAATTTCTGCTGATGAAATTAACCATCCTGTTTAATATAGATGTGTAGGAATCACTCAGATCTTATTTAAATAGATCGGCCTCAGACAGCCTGGATAGCCGAAGTTGCTAAGGCTGAAGGGCCATAGCTGCCTAGGCTTGAAGGATCGCGGGTTCGAGAACCGTCTCAGGAATGGATGTTTGTATGTGTTCGTCTTGTCCTTAAGTGTTCTTCCTACAGTTCCCCCTACAGTTAAAACAATCATTGTAGTTGCTGTATGACCAAGTTGTTAAAAAGCAACCTTAAAAAAAAGTAGAACCATTACCTCACTTCCTTGGTGATCTAACACCTTTTTTTATTGTGTTGTGTTTTGAAATTCAGTATTTGATTTTTTTGTTTTGTTCGAAAGAGAGGGTGCAGGGAATTTTGATCTCTTAGTGCTGGATAATATTTTTGGGGAAAGTTTCCAGATATATCTGCAATGAGTTGTAGGATAAATTTATTAATATGATGACTTCAGAAAATGTGCACAAGTCAAGAAAAAGACAGAGGAAAAAGGGCACAAAGTTGTTCAAATGAATGTAAAGAAAGGAGGGGATTGATGAAAAGTTGTCACCAATAATAATTAGCAAAGTTTCGAGGCATGAATATATTGGGCAGTCACCACGGAGACCATACTTTTTTTTTTCTTTGAGAACACATGAAAACACAATTTTTTTACAATATATTTATAACAATGGGACATCAGAATTGTAATTGCCTTTTGTTATGTACTTACAAAATTATATTGTAAGAGTCATTGACTTTGATCAAATCATCAAGAAATTGCTTGTCATTAGTGTCATTCCATGTCAAGTAGTCTAATTTTGGAGGAGCATCTTGCCTGACTCTAGAATTTTTGTGAAAATCGGTGTCTCAAAGAAACTTTTGTGAAGTTGTGGTTCATAGGTGAAAATAGTTTCCTGACAACAATGATATGCCATTCACATGTAGCTCAGTGACGACTGATTTATTGTCTTAGCATTGGGCAAAGATATTTGATTTTCTGTGGGTTTTGTGTATTATGAACATATTAATCATGAGATTTAATTACTTAATATAACTCAATTTACCATTAAACATTATTTTTGTACTTAATTTTACTTTCTTACCCTTACAAAGATACTTCTTAAGAAGTGAAATTTATGTAATCATGTGCCGGAAAACTGCAAATTTTCAGCAGAAAAACTCTTATTGCCAGGCCCTGGCAACGAAAAAGTGGATAAATCCCATTGCTAAGTAAAGGAAAAAAATCTTCTAACACGTGGTGTAGCCAGAATCCATGTTTTGCGGGTTCTTGATCCAAAAAATCAACTGACCGCAAAATGTCTGTCTGTCTGTCTGCCTGCCTGCCTGCCTGCCTGCCTGCTGACGTGAGTTGAGCTTGTAAGTTTTGAAGCTCAACTCACTCACTCAAGTTGGATCTATACGGCGATTCTGTGGCTTAGTAGTATGAATGACAGCAAGTTAACTCTGAAGATCTGTGTTTGAGATTCGGAGGGGAAAACATTTTTGTTGGTTGAAAACACTTTTGCAGGTTTATGTAGTAGTATAATACAGTGGAGCAGTTATAAATGATGTGAGAAAGTATGTACTGTTGTAGCACCACAAAGTTTTGTTTTTTTTTGGAGGGGGGGGCATTATCCCTAACTATCCCCTTCCCTCCTCAAGTCACATTTCTGGAAAAAGCCTCTTGTGAAGTGTTCAATTTCTCAAGAGTATTAAAGAGGTAGAGGAGGCAGTCACCTCCTCCAATCACTGTTGAAATCTGATAACAGTAATGTTTATACTTTTTAACAGAATTGCTCCGGTGAGAAAGTCACACTATTTTGGAAACCCAAACATTCTTGTTTAAAATACGTGTGAAACAAGAAAATATGTCTAACAAGATATTGTATTCCACACATTTTTATTCCTCAAATGTTAAATAGAAAAAGTATTTTAATTATAAAAATATTTAAACTCACAATTTTGTCTTAGTGTTTTTGAATAAGTACTTGAATTACTTTTTTAATTTATTTTTTCTCAAAGGTCTCAGCTTCGCCTTGTGTCCTTATAAATGTGATTACTGTTGCAATTTTATTTCCCTTTGTACTTGCGTAGTTTTCTAAATTTTCTCATAAGAAGGATTTCTTTATGAAAACACAGGGTAGACACTTGGAAATCTGGAAAATCAGGGAATTTGTAGTAAAATTTATAGAAGCAAAGTAAATTTTTGAGACAAATGTAAAACTAATTATGAACCTTTAAACTGTGTTAGTAAAGCATTGCTTTTTGCTTGATTTTTATTTGTTAAACAAATATAGGTAAATAGTTGTGTCTTTTTCTATGGTCAAAGAGAGCAAAGAGTTAATCAAAATTAGCAACAGGTTCCCTAGATTAGCTTTTATTTAATATTTCCTCTAATAACTGTGAAATACTCAACAAATTTTAATTTTTGAAAATTACCATCAATTGTTACTTCCTCAATATTTAAGAAAGGATTTTATATTTTGATTCAGCAAATTCACAAAATCAAATTTTACATGAGGGATTGTGTTAGCAATATATTTTATAAACAGAAGTCAGGTATTTAAAACATGGTTTCATCATTTAATAGAATAAACATCATTTTGCTGTAGAAATTATTTAAATAAGGGATACGAATATGCTAAACAATAGCATTAATGTGTATTAGTTGATGTGAAGATACTTGACTAAGTAAGTGAAAACATTTCAGTCAATATAATATTTCTACTTGTGCTACAAGAAAGTCCGCACTAAATTATAGCACCTGAAGTTTTGGAATATTTTGTTTTTGATATGTACTTATCCAAAAGGTACCAAAATTCTAGATTAATTTAGAAGAAGCTTGCTCACAGAATGCTGCTCTTGCTAGTAAATACAAAAATATAAAAAATTACATTTTTCTGCAAAGCACATGGACATAGAGAAACAATCTATCCTTAGTCTATGGCATGGACTTTATATTAACAACAACAAAAAGAAGAGACCCACACCACCACCACCACAACAACAACAACAACAGAGAGAAACTTGATAGTATATTGTGTAAATCACATAGCAAGGAAATAGTACATCAAGTAAACAACTAAACAGAAAATCAAGGTAAATTGCACCCTTTCAAGAAGAACTGCATTGCACATCAGTCTACTCTTTATCGAGGACGAATTTCCCCTGACTTTCCCATCATTTCCTTATTTCTCATGACCAATTTGTGAAGTATTTCAGAGTATTTAAATAAAATAGTAAATAAAACAGGACTTCGGTCTATATTAAAACTCTGTTATTGACTGCACCATTTTCCCCTTTGCATTCCAGATTCTCTTGCATTAACATGTTGTGAGAGACACAGATACATTTTGATTCAAATCACACAGTACATTTCTTTAACTATTTTTCAGCTCTCAGATTGCACAATAAAAATAAAAATATTACAATATTTTCTTAACAAAGGAATAAGCCAATTACATTCTCAAATGTGGCACGTAGTTCTGTGATGTATTTTACAAGTAGTCCCAAAATGAAGTTGTATTTGTAGGACTGTGTGGAATTGTAACAGAGTTAAAAAAACTCAGGACGTTTGGCAGAAACAAAGAGAAATCTAGTGGGACACATCGTCGGTATTCAGGATATAAGGCAACCCTATTTGTATATAATAAATTGTCAAGACAAATAGTATAAGCATCTTCATGTGTTAACTGTTAAATTAATAAGCAATGACGAATCCCAAAACATGAATCATGTCTCTGAATTCCCATTTTTGATGATTAGGAGGCAGACTGGTAACATGCATGTCTTCTAATACTTTTTTCTTTTTACACTTTTTAATTAATTCATACGTCCGTAGTGGCCTTTCTCGCCATTTGGGTACTATAATACACTATGCAATATATATTCTACTTGTATAATATATAATACTATATGTAAATTATAATTTCAAAAAAGGCAACATTCACGATCTCACGAACTACAGACCGATATCCTTACTATCTGGATTTTCCAAAATTCTAGAAAAGCTCTTTAATGATAGACTCAAAAATTTTCTCAAGTCTAATAACATATTGACAGAGGCTCAACATGGATGCAGAAATGGTAAAACTACAGATACAGCTATCGTCACCTTTCTAAATGACATACTTAGTGCTCTAGATCAGAAAGAAATCCCCATTGGTTTGTTCCTAGACTTATCCAAAGCATTTGGCATTATTGACCATCAGATACTGTTATCCAAACTTGAGATTTTGGGAATAAGAGGCATTGCACATCAATGGGTTAAATCTTACCTTTCAAATCGTTGTCAAGTAGTCACAATCAAACATGTTAGAGATAAAAAGATTTCATCCCATTTTTCCCAACCTAAAATGATAAATAATGAAGTACCACAAGGATCAATCCTAGGCTCTATTTCTCTTATACATCAATGACATGCCCCTAACTCTACAAACGAACAAAATGGTCCTATTTGCAGATGACACAAACATTATTATTAAAGCAAATGCTCGACAAACTCTACAAAAAGAAGCACAAACAGTTCTAGAAGCACTTGTAAAATGATTCCAGGAAAATAAACTCATCATAAATACCAGTAAAACGGTGTCCTCTAACTTTCGAAATCCTCTCTCTAAAGAAAAGCCACCAACATAATTGATGATAAAAAATATGCCTGTAAAAATTGCCCAAAAAACAACTTTCCTGTGTTTGACTATTCAAGACGATCTACAATGGAACTCTCACTCACAGATCTAAACAACAAGCTTACCAAGTCGTGTTATGCCATCTACATTCTTAAGTCAAATTCTAACTTGCATTCACTGCGAACAGTATACTTTGCAAATGTACACTCACATCTAAAATATGAAATCAAATTTGGAGAAAATCTCCAGAAAGTATTCACACTTTCATCATCCAAAAACAAATATTGAGAACAATGGCAAAGACTCGCAAATACGAGTCCTGCAAACCACTTTTCAAAATATTACAAATCCTACCACTACCATGTATGTACATTTTACAAATATTAAACTTCACAAAGAAGGCACTTTTAGAAAACAAGGACTCTGTTACTCTAAATGCAGAAGTTCATAACTATGATACTAGACAAAACAGAAACCTGCATGTCCCACACAGAGAAACTTCACTCTTTCAAAAAAGTACCCTTATAGAAGGCGTTACACTATACAACTAACTCCCTAGTGAATTTAAAAGCTTAAACTCTGTACACACATTCAAAAATAAACTGAAAGCTTTCCTGTTAAACCATACATTCTACAGTACAAAAGAATATATACATCATAAACACGTACCTACCCAAATATAAACTAGTACTAATCATTTTTATATACTCTGTTGCATGGTTTGAAACATCCCAACTGACTTGAATGTAAGGGATGGACCTAGCCCAGGCATCAACTCACAAGAAGACGACTACTTATTTATTTATTTATTTATTTATTTATTTATTTCATTCATTCATTCATTCATTCATTCATTCATTCATTCATTCATTCATTCATTCATTCATTCATTCATTCATTCATTCATTCATTCATTCATTCATTCATTCATTCATTCATTCATTCATTCATTCATTCATTCATTCATTCATTCATTCATTCATTCATTCATTCATTCATTCATTCATTCATTCATTCATTCATTCATTCATTCATTCATTCATTCATTCATTCATTCATTCATTCATTCATTCATTCATTCATTCATTCATTCATTCATTCATTCATTCATTCATTCATTCATTCATTCATTCATTCATTCATTCATTCATTCATTCATTCATTCATTCATTCATTCATTCATTCATTCATTCATTCATTCATTCATTCATTCATTCATTCATTCATTCATTCATTCATTCATTCATTCATTCATTCATTCATTCATTCATTCATTCATTCATTCATTCATTCATTCATTCATTCATTCATTCATTCATTCATTCATTCATTCATTCATTCATTCATTCATTCATTCATTCATTCATTCATTCATTCATCATTCATTCATTCATTCATTCATTCATTCATTCATTCATTTCATTCATTCATTCATTCATTCATTCATTCATTCATTCATTCATTCATTCATTCATTCATTCATTCATTCATTCATTCATTCATTCATTCATTCATTCATTCATTCATTCATTCATTCATTCATTCATTCATTCATTCATTCATTCATTCATTCATTCATTCATCCATCCATTCATCCATTCATTCATTCATTCATTCATTCATCCATTCATTCCTTCGTTCGTTCGTTCGTTCGTTCGTTCGTTCGTTCATTCATTCATTCATTTTTCTCTTTCTTTTTTCCTTTCTTTCTTTTTTTATTTGTATAGTTTTTCAATTTTAATATTCATTTCTTTTTTCTCCTTTTCTGTATTTAATACTTAGAAATATCTATATTGTACATTTTATTATTATGTTCATATGCTGACTTGTTCATACAAGGCTTATGCTGTATTTATGTGGCAAATAAAAAAACTTGTGTTAAATCTCACACCATTCAGTTTCATTTCGGAAAATCCTCTATAACCCTCTCTTTCAAGTTATCCAAGATTTTTCTAGGGTCTTATATTAGAATGCATTGGCTGAAAAATGGTAATAATAATCACGATTAAGAAACAATTTTAATCTTCATAAGTGCCTGGCACAAAGTAATATTTAAGTAGCCCGCGTTTTTTGAAGTGTTGGTAATTCTAACGTGAGTAAAAGCAAAGAATCGCTTCACTTCGACAGCACTTCGATAAATCCAAAATGGATGTCGCCAGAAGGGCGACGTGTAGTTTTCACGTGAATAAAGAAATGGACTCCTTGATTTTCTCTAATGAAATGCAATATAGTTTCTGCAAACCACTTTGTGTACACTTTAATTGATTTCCTGGTTGTTCGGAAGTGAGCTTATTGTGAAATGACACATCTTTTGTGGAAGTGGATATCTCCGTACTAGCAAACTGGCGTTTGCTTAGATTGCTCGAACCGTCACTGTCACCTTAGTATTTAATATGCGTTTTGTGGAACGTGTTACAGAAACAATCATCTATTATTGTTTGCAAGGTTTGTAACGAAACATGTGTTGTGTTAATATTGTAGACTGCTGTCAGAAATGACATTAATACCGATGGTGATCTGTCAGTGCACCAACTACCGCTTTATTTAGTTTCTGGTATATACTGGTAAAATTTTTATTTATTATTGCTTATTCTAATTTTATTTAATGGGTCACAAAGTACGTTATTTTCGTTTTAAGTGTCACTTGACATTAGTGCCTGACAGATCTCAAGTTTGGAGGTATGTAATTCACTTAATCATTTTTATTCATTTTAAGATTTTTCAACAATTTGAATGGATATAATTGAAGAGCATTATTGTTTAAAATAAATCAAAGACAGTTTGTTGTTAACTTATATTTTCCAATGTTTATTTTTCAGTTGCCAGTGGCTGTGAGCTAAATCACTGAAAGGAAGTTTTATAACAATTTATCTGTATAGCAGCTTAATTTTTGATATGTGCTTTTTATATACTTCAAGAAACAAAATAAATTTTGTACAAGTTTAATGTAAACATCAGATTTTCATTTTGTAAGAGATTGTACGTCTGTGATCACAAAGCACATTGAAACAAAATATTGTATTTATTTGAAAAACTTCCCTGAGATTATAAACAAACACACATGACTTTCATTCATGTTACCAGATGAATAAAGAATTAAATTACTAACATTTGATAGTTACATGTCACAAAGTGTTAGAAATAAATCATGACCACACCGACAACCAGACGCGAAGAAAGGTTGGGTTCTTCTGTAAGTTTCTCTCGATCACGTGGTCCAAGTCAGCAAACAGAGGAAGATGATGATGATGACGACATTCAAATTTCTCTAGCTCCTTATATACAAAGTTACTTAGCACAAAGTGGCCATAGATTGGGATGTTGTGGACATTGTTTGCCAATTCCATTTGAACGTGCTGCTCGAAGGTCATGGTGGGATCCTAGATTTGATTCAGAAATCCTAGAAGGTCAATATCGGAGAAGTTCCTTTCCTCAAGTGCGATTAAGGTTTCAGTGAGTATAATTCTTCTCATTTATGTTTGATACTGGTAGTATAACTTCATTACTTAACATATAATTATTATTGAATAATATTGCATTTTTTACTGTCTTCCAGGTATGCATTGGGCTACATATTGGCAGTTGCACTTGCTTGGTTTATCTACTTTGTATCAATAGGCCTAAGTGGCATGATTCATAATTGGGTCGCCATTGCTGGAACTTTTGCGGTTTTAATTTTCACTTTTGGGTCTATCTTTGTTTTGACATTCACCAATGTTTACAGAGATTATACTTTTCCTATATCAATATGCATTGCCCTTATCATTAGTAGTCTATCCCTTATTTTCATTATTATTGTTTCATCAGACAATACTTCACCTGACATCACACCTGTTGGCCAGTATTCGTTATGTATTGAGATATTACTCATTATTTATACTGTGATTCCATTACCACTCTATGTGTGTGTAATGATAGGTGGTGTATATTCCATAGTGTTTGAAAGTTTGTCAGCAACGTTAAACTATCATGATATCAACAGTGTGGGTATGGCACAAGGAGTGATTGTGAGAGTGTTATTGCAATTGTGTGTTCATTTTATTGGCATTCATATTTTAATTATGACTAATGTTCGAATGCGTGGTACTTTTATGAAAGTTGGACAGTCCTTACTAGTTCGCAAACAGTTAGAAATGGAGAAACAGTTGAAAGAGAAAATGATACTCTCAGTTATGCCTCCTAAAGTGGCTAATTGGTTAATGTTTGAAAGTGGTGGTGGAAGAGATGAAGAGGCAGATAAGTTTTGTTCAAGAGGATCACAACCAAGTGGAGGAGGAGATATCCGGTCACTTTTCCGTCCTTTTAACATGCATCGAATGGAAGACGTCAGTATTTTGTTTGCTGACATTGTTGGTTTTACCCGAATGAGTTCAAATAAAAGTGCCGAGGAACTAGTGAATATCTTAAATGTGTTATTTGAACGTTTTGATGACCTGTGTGCTATTCATGGGTGTGAGAAGATATCCACATTAGGTGATTGTTATTATTGTGTTGCTGGATGCCCAGAACCTAACCCAGAACATGCTAAAGCATGTGTAGAAATGGGCCTTGGAATGATAGATGCCATCAAGCAGTTTGATGCAGAAACAAATGAAGGTAAGAATTAATGGTCTAAATAGATTGTTCTTAAAACTGTAGGTCTCTTGGGTATTTTCATTACTATATTTCTGGGAATTTTAGAGAATATTGAAAGAGGGGTGTCCTTTTTCTTTTGCTTGGCACTGTACTCTGGATTATGAACTGATCAGGCAGAAGATCATTTTTCTTATTTTGTATTTTCTATAGTAGTACATGCATTTTATTAAGAGATTACAGAGTTTATTTTTTACAGGGGATATTTTTTAAATATCCTCACTTGTGTTCTAGTCGTGAATATAATATTGTAATGTAATTTGAAAGGAAAGAAGGAGAATATTTGATTAGCAGATAGTAACAAAAATATTTCAAAAATGACAAAAAATTTTGTATATATTTTGTGCCATTGAAGTTGCTTCTGCCATAGGTATGGAAATTCCAAAGTGAATTAAAAAAAGACTTTTAAAATGGAAAGGATGATGCAGTTGGAGATATTTAAATTTCAAGCTTTTTGAGTGTTGGAAATTCTTATAAAGTGTATCAATAACTTTTCAGGTGTAAATATGCGTGTTGGTATTCATACTGGGACAGTTCTATGTGGAATTGTTGGTACACGTCGTTTCAAATTTGATGTCTGGTCAAATGATGTTTCATTGGCAAACCAAATGGAATCTACTGGGAAACCAGGTAGAGTTCATGTTTCAGATGTCACGTGTCAATATCTTGGAGATTCTTACCTGTTGGAAGAAGGAGACATAGTTAAGGGTGAGTATTGGATTGTATTGAATATTAAATAAATGATAATGGAGATTAGTAAATAGATATGAAATATCCTGCCATAAAAAATGTGAATATTGATTGAGAAAAACAGTAAAAATATTGAATGATTTTTTGTAGGTCTGAAGACTTATTTCATAGAAGGCCGAAAGACTGACCTACTGAGGCACCCAGAATTAAATTCTTCTTTGCCAGTTGTTGTAACAGCTCCCACTGATTCACCACTGCTGCCTACTTCCCGAAAACGCGTGCAATCTTGCATCACTGGTGCTGGGCCTAAAGCACGTTCTCATTATTTGCAGCTTGTCACTGCGAGTGCTACTTCTCCTAACCATGCAAATCGAATGAAGGCATGCTCATTACCTAGTATTCTTGATTCAGATAATGATGATGATACTGGAGAAGCTGCAGTGGCAGAAACTGAGTGTCTTAGTAAAAGTCCTACATCATTAGTGAGTTGTGGAAAGTTTTCACCAAGAGGAAAATGGCGTTATCAGGGAAACAAGTTCAAAACAAAAACAGGTAAGAGGTTTTTTAAGAAGGAGCATAAGATCTTTTCTTATTCCTTCTTTGCTTTTTTTCTTCATATTCCTTTTCACCATAGGTATTCAACATTCATTAATCCATAAATCGGAGAGTTGATCAATTTCCTTCAGGTAAATTTTCCTCGGTGCATTGTATATTGCCCTTTTTCAGTATTTTGTTTGTATCCTTTTTGTTGCTAAAATATGAATTCTATTACTTCTAGTAGTGTTTTTAATTGTTTATTTACACTTTTTATGTAGCTTATTCATGTATGCTCTTTTTATCTTTGTGTTTGCATGTGTAAAGGGGGATGTCTCTCCCACCTTAAGGCTGACCTATATCACTGATGAAACCTTTTTTTTTTCTTCTTCAATGTCCTGGACAGATTGATTCTGGAGAACTTTACTGTTGGTTTCTCCATTACTCTCCTAAAAATACAGTAGGTTTGTGAGGATGTTTGCACATCATCGAGATATTATCTGTAAAAAGATTTACATTGCAAAATATTATACAAATATATTAGTTCTCTGCATCATACAGAACCTTAATTATTCCAAATTTATAGTGAAACACACTATAAAATAGTTTTTGTGTGTTTCACCAAAAAATATTTATGGATGGGCAATACTAACCAATCAACATTGAAATCAGACTCAAGAGGAATACTTCAAAATCCAACTTTTCTAATTATTGAAGGAAGGTTGCAATGTTTATTGAGTAATAAAGATATTTTTTGTGTTGCTATTGTTCTCGACTTGAACCTAATGATTGTACTTGCTGCACTACATACTCTACACGTGTTTTACATTCTTCACATGTAAAATTCCAGTGCACTACAGTGCTTAAAAAATGTCTTTCTTTTTAGCTTCCCCATATTATTACATGATTAACAACTACTGCATGTTAGGCAGTATATGTAGTTAATTATATTTACTTTGACTGTGTTTTGTAGATGAAACAGAACCACTAGACTTGGAAGGTGTAAGACATTCTTCTCCTCCCATGCGAAGATCAGAATCAAGAAGTATTGATGCTGGTTATCGTCAGGTGAATTACTTCTTTCTTTGTCCTTTCTTTGAAATTGAAACTATGTGAAGTTGACAAAAACATGGAAAAAGTTGGGAATATGAAAGCTATTAAATGCATTTCTATAAATTGAGCAATCAGTGTTTTTCTACTATTTCTTAATTATTGATAACTATTATTAGGCTTACAATAGCTTGGTGAAGTCGGAACAATGGAATGACCTAATCCCTTCCCTTGTTGGAAACATCTCAAAAAAATTAGCTTTAATCTTGCTCCAATAATATCATATGCATGTTATGATGGAGAGCAGGGATGTGAAACTGATGGTCTTAAAGAAAGGTTTATCGAGTACATTCATTATCATGAGAGACTTGTTGGAAGAAACAAATTGATAATTCTTTACCCTAAAATATTTCTCAGATTGTACTTTTTAATATAAGCCACAAACCATGTCACTTTTCAGGTATTATGTATTTACATTTTTTGAGCAACATATTAAGCTATAGTTTCTCACTAGTCAAATGGATTCATTGATTTTAAAAGTAGATTAATGTTTGTTTTCAGCCAAAATTAAATGACAGTCTAAAGGTCCTTAAGAACAGATTTGGAAGATTAGAGAGAAGTAAAAATATCATCCCAGGAGGAATTAGTAGTGGTGTTTTTGTGAACTGTGCATGGCACAAGTTTGGAGTCTATTCCTTTCAGTTAATCCAGGGGTTTTCAAACTGTGCTTTGTGGTTCCCAGGGGTGTCACAGGCATATGGTAGAGGTGTCATGACAATTTAATAAAAATGATCTTTAGATTTGATTTATTTTCATCCTTGTGTCATTTATGACTACAAAATAATTTTGTATTATCATACTACATGTTCTTTGTAATATATATGATGGGTTAATTGAACCTAGCAAGTTCTTTACCAGTAAGCTTCTGTGGCTCCTTTAGCATCGACGTACATCCCTAGTGTGCATCATTGCCAGGGATGTTTAATGTTTCTACCCATGCCAATCAAGAGTTCTCGTGCTCATGCGAGAGCACGGCGGTGACACAAAAAGTTGTGTGTTATTTTAATACCTAATTAGAATGGAGAAATAAAAAAGCCTTTATATCCTTACTAATTTGTGTTGAATCTTTAGCAGGCCTATATTAACCCTTACTTGTTATCTGGGGAGCTGTGGGAAATTTTGTTTACGTCAAGGGTGCCATGGACAAAAAGAGTTTGAAAACCCCTGAGTTAACCAATTGATGTAGCATCTTCTGCACCCAATGCAGAAATAGGGCCTTTTAGGCCCAACTTTTTTTCTTTCCTTCCTTCCTTCCTTCCTTCCTTTCTTCTTTCTTTTTTCCCATCCCCACATACACCATACACACCACACACGACACCACACCACACACCATCACCTCGCCCACCACCCTGCACGCCACACCACCCCGCACTCCACTCCACCCCGCACGCCACACCACCCCGCACGCCACACCACCCCGCACGCCACACCACCCCGCACGCCACACCACCCTGCACGCCACTCCACCCCGCACGCCACTCCACCCCGCACGCCACTCCACCCCGCACGCCACTCCACCCCGCACGCCACACCACCCCGCACGCCACACCACCCCGCACCCCACCCCACCCCACTCCGCTCCACCCTACACACCACACCACACCCCACCGAGGGATGGCCAAAATACATTAAATTTGATAGTTAAATACTTTGCCAAAATACTTTGTAAATAAGTATTGAAATACAATACATGAGGTTTTGAATGGCTAAATATATACATATTTAAAATGCTTCAAATAATCAAAATACAGTAAATACAATAATTTTGCATTATAACTTTTTTATTGCAAAACTATATTGTACTTGTCAATTACAATAAATTACTAATTGACAGTCATAAATTTCTGAACAATAAAAACATTCGGTTATAAAACACTTATATTCCTACTGCACCCAATATAAAAGATATCAAAAATATGTATCACTCAAATAAGCAAAATCTCCTATGAAATGACTAGATTTTCAAAGAAATCTTCAGACAGTAAACTGCTAATTGGCAAACATATAAAACCCGTAAAGGAAAACAGTTGTTGAAGTGGCGCTGATAAACAGAAACTAGAGTTATTAGGAATAAACACTATTTTTTATTGAGGCATTTTCAATTATTTAGATTTATCATTTAAAATGAAGATAATTTAAGTTCTACAGCTGAAAGGAGCTTTTATTTTTTGTTTCAATGAGGTCCATCCACTAGTAGAAGTATAAAGAATCGTTATCTTCTTCATCTCTATTTTAATTTTATTTTTAAATACACCGATTTTATGTATTTAAATACATCTCTTAAATACATGTCCAAAAAACTCAAAAATACAGTTTTTCAAATAAAAAATGTTTTTAAAATACGTATTTCAAATACAGGTATTTAAATACTGCTCAACCCTGACCACACCACACCACACACCACCCCACACCACCCCACCCCACACACCACCCCACCCCACACACCACCCCACCCCACACACCACCCCACCCCACACACCACCCCACACCACACCACCCCACCCCACACACCACACCACCCCACCCCACACACCACACCACACCACCCCACCCCACCCCACCCCACACACCACCACCCCACCCCACACACCACCACCCCACCCCACACACCACCACCCCACACCACACCATCCCACCCCACACCACACCATCCCACCCCACCCCACACCATCCCACCCCACCCCACACCATCCCACCCCACAACACACCACACCACACCACACCACACCACACCACCCCACCCCACCAGGTCCATCAAGCTGGCCCGCCCACCATAGCAGAATCAAACCAAACTAGTGCCATAATTTTTAACTATTTTATTACTAATTTATTACCGCAAAACTAATTTTTTTACTACTCAACTTCACCCCAAAACAGGGGGTGGCGGGCCAGCTTGATATCAAGCTGGCCCGCCCACCATAGCAGAATCAAACCAAACTAGTGCCATAATTTTTAACTATTTTATTACTAATTTATTACCGCAAAAACTAATTTTTTTACCACTCAACTTCACCCCAAAACAGGGGGTGGCGGGCCAGCTTGATATCAAGCTGGCCCGCCCACCATAGCAGAATCAAACCAAACTAGTGCCATAATTTTTAACTATTTTATTACTAATTTATTACCGCAAACTAATTTTTTTACCACTCAACTTCACCCCAAAACAGGGGGTGGCGGGCCAGCTTGATATCAAGCTGGCCCGCCCACCATAGCAGAATCAAACCAAACTAGTGCCATAATTTTTAACTATTTTATTACTAATTTATTACCGCAAAACTAATTTTTTTACCACTCAACTTCACCCCAAAACAGGGGGTGGCGGGCTAGCTCCATATCAAGCTGGCCCGCCCACCATAGCAGAATCAATCCAAACTAATAATAATTTTAACTATATTATTACTAATTTATTACCGCAAAACTAATTTTTTACCATTCATCTGCACCCCAAAATATAATTTTTAACTATTTGATTACTAATTTATTAGTCATCAGGGCGGCGAACCCGCCCTCTCCCTTATAGCGTCCGGTTCTAACAGTCTTGCTGGTTTTTCCAAAGCCTGCCCGAGGGTTAATACCCGGCGGGTCTTGGCTATTTTTGCCTGGGACAGGTATTACCGAAGCTTTGCAAATGGAATTATACTCGTAGATACTTCGCCAATGGATTTGGTATAACAAAATTATTTATGGTCGTTGATATTCAGTTACTGGTCTAAAATGTCCAATAATTGCAAATCGAGACTGACGTTGGAAACATTAAATTAACTTTGAAATTTCCAGATATCTGGAAGATTCTGGCATGCGATGAAGGATTCATTCGTTGGTTTTGTTTTGTTCTCCTTACGAAGTTCATCGTAAGAAGAGAAAGTTATGCAATCGTGCGCCGGAAAACGTAGAATTTTCCGCAAAAACACTCTTATTTAAATAAAAGTTTATTAATTTCAAACATTACGTTGTGTACATTGGATTTCCACATCTCCTGAATCATCCTGACGGTAAAGTATTGTATGAAGAAAAACAGTTGTTAACCTTAATAAAAGAAGAAGAAGACGTTGTGTACAATGATGAAACGGAGATCCTGTAATAGGAAATCTAATACATCTACCGAGTATTATTTTCTGTGCGTACTTCACGAAGAGAACTTACCAAGTAAACTATCCAATTTAAAATGCTTAATATAAAGAAAGTTATGTAATACCGCCACAAAAAAAACGGAATTTTTCGACACAAAGAATCGCATTGTGGCCCTGATTCGAAAAAAAGTGGACAAATCCTATTACAATATGTAGTAATTTACTTTCTCTAACATTTCTTATAGTGAGATTTCACGAATTGCGGGTCCTTAATATGTTTTTTACTTCCTTGAATACGTATGTATGTGTATACGGTGTACTATACGTAGAATACAGAAAATGCTGCTGGGGAATATCAATTTCGAGATCTAAACGGAAATACAGGTTTTGGAGAAAAAAATATTTCGTGAAACGAGAGTGAATTCCTTAACTTGGGTGAAGATGAGTGGTAAAAAAATCGGGTTTGCGGTAATAAATTAGTAATAAAATAGTTAAAAATTCTGGTACTAGTTTGGTTTGATTCTGCTATGGTGGGCGGGCCAGCTTGATGGACCTCACCCCACCCCACGCCACCCCACACACCAGACACATCACATCCTACACCAGACACACCACATCACACACCACGCAGACTAAACACCACACACTACACATACTAAACTCCACACTACACACAAACCAAACACATAACACACAGGAAATTAATTTATTAAGAGAAAATAATGGTTCAATTTTGGATGATATCTGAAGAATTGTAAAAGTGAGAACTCAATTATTAATGATATTTAAATTAATTATTTTCTGATTTGAAACACTATTTCAATGTTCTTTGCATGCTTTTTAATGACAGAATTCTCATGACTGTTTTGACTATTCTGTGCGTTTCCACAGTTAGATTCACAAAATATTTTGATTTTATAATTTTCCAGTTTGTGGGGCATCTGCATTACAAAAGGGAACCTGCCACAAAAAATTACAAATTGTTAGTCTATGAAAACATTCTCACTAGGATTAATTGCATTCTTCTATTACTTCTCTGCGAACAGAGATCATGTGCATCTGAATATAGATCATTTGTCTGTTTGTAACCTATGTTCTTGTGTTCACCTCACACCCAATCAAAGAAATACTCTTGTGTTTTTCAATCTTAAAATGTTGAATGTCACTGGAAAAATTGGATTCATGAGCTAAACATTTCAGGCCATTTATTCCTGTCAGAGAAATACATTCATGAACCCATCAGTCTCTTCAATGGCCTGATTCTTCCACTACATTTTTTTACTCACATCTACACTATCAGTTTCAGCATTTGTACATTGCCCTATGTTGTTGTTTTTTCATGCTATGAAACCAAGGAAAGGGGTACTTCATTGTGTAAACTGAGCGTTCCTTTTAAAAAAAAAAAAGTTCAAAATATTCTACTTTACTACGAAACTTAATATTCTACTTTAGAACAAATGTAAAAGAAAATCATTCGATATCATCATTGTAACTAAAAGTTTCACCAACTTTTGATCAGTGTGTATCTACTTTGTTTGAATAACTTTCATCTCTAACTCCATTTTAACAGATTCTGGAAAGACTATTTTTCATTACCACCTGTGAATGCATTAAAGAAGATGAATCATCTGAGTCATTTAATACTCATTCAGTTATTTCTACACATAACATTATTTCAACAATTCTAAAGGATAAAGGAAGGTAACAGTAAAATACATGCACTATTGAGGGTTCAAAACAACTTCTGAAAATAAAATGTTAGACAAGACAGCTCAACAATCCAGTTCCTAGATGCTATTTGACCACTGATTAGTACATAACATCAGTTTATAACACCTTTTCAAGAAGCGAATAAATCAAGGTTCAAGGCAAATAAATAATTGATCCCGGGTTTGTTACAATAACATGTTCTCCCTTCGTTCTCTTTATCCTCCTGGCAAAACAGTATTGCACAGTCTACTTTTCACATTTCAGAAGGACAAATAAGGCTGTAAATGTTAACTAAGTCATTGAATAAATAATAAATGCCCTTCTATAAATTATTCTTTTGTGGTGCACCTATGTGGTCACAAAGACCATGTTTATGTAAAGCATAACAATTATAATTAAATCATTTATGTTTTTGTAAAAAATGGAGATAATGTCATGAAAAATGTATAAAACATTACAGAAGTAAAAGATGGAAGTATATTATTATGATTGGTTCTCAAGAAAAAGTAGTTCTGTAGAATTGGAAATTGATTTTAATTGGGAAAAAAAGATAATTTTTTGCTTTCTCACTTTGCAACTAGCATCTGTTGTTACTATTCAAATATAATTCAGTGGAATTCAGATGGAATTCAGTGAAATTCAATGGATGAAATTCAGATCTATATTTCCATTTAACTATTTCAAAATTGTTTGAAATAAATTATAAAAGAATATGGGAGGGAAGATAAACTTCCTATTTTAAACAATAAACATTGAATTTGAAGCATACGTTGAGTCCATAACTGAAGAGTAAACAAATGTATCTTATTTGTAGAATTTAACATAGAAATTCTAATAACTTTAAAATTAGCTGCTTGTGGCATAGCTGTGTTTTAATCTTTGTGAATTTCTGTCTGTTTTGTGGTGTTTTTGTCAAATTTTCATCTTGTGTGTGCACTGTTTCTATTTTGTGTTTTAATAGATAATAATTTGCATATTGTTGCTTTTTAAGATCTTTTCTATGTTTAATACATAGTATACACATCTTTTTGTACTAATAAGGCAATTACTTTTTAGGGAAATAATGATAAAATTTAGAGATTATTCTGTTGTTTTATGTTGTTCCAAAATTATTTTCAAAACACATTCATTGATTTACTATAAAATTGCATAATTTGATTGAAATGAAGTTGCCGTATTCTGGTGAAGAATAACAGCATACTTTTTGAACACAAACCTTCATTTTCACTACAAAAGAGAGCAAGTGCTCTGTCGTGGACTACCCCGAAGGTTCACAAGGGTCAAATTTGATTTCATTAAAAGGTTGTTTGCAGCCTTACCTTATGGCTGTCTGATATTTGGGGTTCATTATGTATACGTGTCAATCACAACCACAGAAAGGTCTCTATTACTCAAAATCAAGTTCTACTTTTAAAACAGTATCACATGTTTGTATATAGTACTAATCTCACTATTTAAAATTATTTGTATAGTAAAAGTTGCTGAATATTTGCTATTGTGTTGTGAAATTGTGCCAATGAGGCTGCTGGGAAGTAGGGATTGTTCCTCAAATGGTATTGCTGTGGTTAAATAAAAAATTTTATGTTAGAAATCCCTCATCTATTCATTCATTATTTGGAAGTTTCATGATATGGTATTGCTTTGTGCAGGCACCAGTGTATTTCTTAATTGTTTTCAGATATTATTTACAATTTCAAAATTTTACAACCTTCTAATGTTAAAAAGTGTTAGCATTATTTTTAAAGTATGCATTCACTTATATAATTATAAAATGATCATTGTGGCTGAAGCAACGTAGTGTAAAAAACATTCACTCCAAATGCAGAAAAAGTGTGTATTTTTCATATGGCGCTTATTCGTTTTCACATTTCAAATTTTATTTATTGTTAGACATTCTGTTAATGGAAGAGTGTAGGGGTCAACATTAATTTAGTAAATAAGGTAATTTAGCTATCTCTTAATGGAATACTTTATATAAGGTTACAGTAGGCAGTTGCTTCAAGGAAGTTACTTAATTAAATTTCAGTCAGCAAGTGGAGATGCTGACCAAACAAGACCCGATAGTGTTGTGTCACAGTTGGATGTACCAGCTGCTAACAATGACGATCAACTTAGCATGTGCTTGTCTGTAAACAGCAGAAAGGATTCAGGAATTCGGAGTAATAGTCGACGCAGCAGTATTCAGCAACAGGTGAATGAAATGTCTTCTTATTAGCATTTGCTCATTTTTCTTTTCAATCAGAAGCATAGAATTTTCTCTTTTGACAAGTGCTTTATACATTGAAACCTTGAAAACTTGAATTCCATGATATCATAAATTGTTTTCAATCTCCACCTTCTTTAAATGTGCCAACTTTAATTTACCTCTGTTAGTCAAATCTAATGAAATAAAGAATCTTGTTAACATGGATTTTCACTTTTTTCTGGACATGCAGTTAATTCTCTACATTGCTCTTTGTGTTTCCTCTGGAGATTGAAAAATAAAAGAAGGCTTTGTAGGCTACATTTGTTTGAGGCTAGACTTTATTTCTCACCACAATGTTACAGTTCACAGTGAAGCTTCTTTCATAATATTTCATTTCTTGCCTACCCTGAAAATTAATTTTCGAGAGTATGAAGTCAAATTCCCACATGTTCAGTGCAGTGCAGTACACACTGTACATTGTGCAAAGGCCTTTGTAAATGTCATAACAATTTGGATTGCATACTGGCCTGCTTCTAGTGGAAATATTGTAAAACTTTGCATAGGTCTGTTCTACATACCTTTTTTGTTAATTTCCCTCCCACCAATAGTTCTGTGACCATATGCAAGAAAATGGTTTCACAGCCTTCTAAATCTCAAATGTCTCAGTTATTCTTCAGAGTAATCTGAAACTCAATTCATTAAAATATTTAATAACTGAAAACTTTTTCTTTTTTCCTTAAGATTCAAGATATCAAGGTTCTACAATATTAACTTTTCTGTTGTCTGTTTTGTATTGTTTTTTATTTTTATGTAATGTCACTGAGAAGAAAATGTTATTTTAAATAGCAATTTAACCATGCGTTAACAATGAATTTTTACTTTTTATAGTTGAAATGATAATGTTTCTGCTTAAATAAAACATTAATACCAACATTGCTTGAATTTCAATCAGCAAGTGATTTAAATATTAGATTCCTATTAAATAATACTACAGCTGTATGATCATATTGCTGTTAGTCGTTAAATCTGCGTGTTCATTGCTTATTTTCATTTTCATTAGTTTTTTATTCAAACTCTCAACTTATCTCTTCTGTGTCAATTTATGTTGTTAAATGCCAATGTTCTTGATTGTGAAAAAGTGTGGAAAATGTTTTGTGAATGTCTTTGTTGGGCATATAGTTAGAATGTTAATTGTGGAACATTTAACATTTTGGAAGAGACATGAAACGATCCTTAACCTCAGCTTTTATGTTAATTAATATGTTTAATAAGTGTTATAAACAAATGGTGATGGTGAAAAGAGCATGCTTCAATGTGCAGGGAACATGCATGAGAACCTTAAATAAAAGATGCCTATGAATGTATACTCTTGTTTATATACAAGATTTTGTTGAGAATTGTAAAAAAAAATATATTTGAATGTTTATAAAACTTTATTTCAGTAACATAAAATTAATAATATATCCCTTGACTAATGATTATAAAATTATTACAAATTATTAAAATAAAACCATCTCAAAATATTATTATAATAATAATTATTACATTACAATTAATAACTATTTATATAATCAATCTTCATTGTCCTCTTACTTTTTATTGTTTTCCTTTTTTATAATCTTTTTTACTGCACCAAATCAATAATTTATATACTTCATAATTTTTTTTTTATTTTCCGTTTCAAGTAATGAGGCGATTATTTTTATTTTTTTATGATACATTATGTCTCATAGATTTAACAAATCATTTCTATCAATAACTCGGGCGGTAGTTTGAGAATAGGCTGTTATATATTTCTCTTGATGAATAAATTTGAGATCCAATCTTTTCAGCTTTGTGTTTTTCTTATGCAATGTAACGTGCAGCTCATACTAAAAGTATGATGCAAAATTAACTTACTCCAGGTATAACAGGGAAAATCTTTTGATTGAACTCGTGTAATATTGACATTTGTCATTGTATCATAAGGAATTGCTATCACACTTAGCAACTAAATATAACCAGCAATTATACTAGAAAAATATCAGTTAAAATAAGTATGGAGATTAAGGAAATTACTTAATTACGGATTAGATTGACTTTTAAGAGAGACATTTTCGTAGTACTTCTGCATTCCTTAATCATTCAATTTTCTGGAAGTGAGTATATTTCTTATGAATAAATATTTAAATTAAAAGTTCTTGATATTTTGTGAAATAAATAAAACGCACTTCGTGAAATAAATAAAATAAGTCAATAAAATTAAACAGAGTTAATTGAAGCAAATATGAATAATTTTCAGACTTAAGTCTTTTGGTGTTGGAGTGGTCTTGTGGTTTTTATAGGAATCATCCATTGAAACTTCCAGACTGATTCCTTTCTGACTATTAAATTGAAGATAAATCTATGAAGACACTTTACAAAAACAAGAAAGTGCACTTCTAAAATTTCTACATTAAGTTTTGATTGATTTTGTCATGTTCATGAAACTTCTTCAGGCTGAGTCTGATGAAATCCTTTTTCAAAGTACACTATTAGTTCCTGTACCAATAATTTTGTCATTGTACCTGAAACCAATTTCAATATATTTTCAATATTATTAAAATCCCAAATATTCTTCTGTCCCTAAGAATTGTTCAGTCTCTTCAAGAATGAAAAGAGAATGGCTACATAGTTCATGGTAGAGTCCGTAGAGTTTACTTGCTCCACAGCTCTCCTTTTTGTTAAGAGGTCTGTCAACTTGATTTGTAAGCAACACATTGTATTTTTGTTATATGTGTATATTTGTAAGAAAATTTTTTAGGACAGTCAAATGCTAAAAACTTATGAAAATGGGCAAAATAGTGAATTCTCAGCTTTCAAATGGCCCCTTAATTATACTAATTCATCTAGTAGTTATCCAAATCATTGGTCTGCAGTTTGTAGTATTTTTTAACACATATTGTGCCATTAAAATAGCCCTTGCAAATAAAGTTGATCAAAGAGTCCACCTGTAACTTCAAAATGATGAGGCTGTGGAAACCAAAATCTTTTATTCTAAGAGAATTTCCGAGAGGGGTTGATGGAGTATGATGCTGCTCTCACCCCCGCCCCCCGCCCCTCACACACACTGACATTCAGATTTCTAACCTTGGCGACCAATAAGAGAGAGATTTATTACACATACTATTGTTGTTGTAATTATTATTAATTAATGAACTGTCTCAACTCAACTTTTCTTTTACATAATTTTAAGTAGAATACACCTTCTGCATCATAGAAGCAACAAAACGTTTGAGTGATGAAAGTTCATAATCCATGACCTATTGTGAAATGAGTCTTAGTGTACCATTAAACAAATTGTTTCATGTTATGTGGATTTGAACATTAAAAAATACTTCATTCAGTAGAAGATCAAAAAAGTTAGGTTTCTGAAAAAAACACCAAGAAACTTCCTGGAAATGCCATTGCTACATAAAAAGTCTCTATATCAACTACTTTTTATTGTATTAAGGGGGACATACAGCTACTGCATAGGAAACTTTGATGCTTTTTAAAAATTTCATATCTATCAACATAAATGGATTTTAAATCTGTAATTTTGTGTATTTTTTTTTGGTCTTATCCATTAATGGAAAATTAAATTTTGAATGAGAAAATTGTATTGTAATATCTAAATTTTTAGAGTGAACCAGACTCCAAAAATGTTGGTATTTACTACTTAACAAATAAAACCACCTGTAATAGTTTTTTCAGATTTCTTAAGTAGTCTTATCTGTTGTGGATACAGTGTTACCTAAGGTTATACAACCAGTAAATTCTAAAATGTGTTATTCCTACATAGTTGTAGCAGAAATCATAAATTACTGATTTTTTCAATAAAAAAAATTAGCTAAAACATTTATTCTAGTTTTTGTTGTTGATATTGACCCATTTAATGTTTCTTGATCATTACAACAAATCCATGCAAAAGTAATCTCTGAAACCAATTCGTAAATGTCAGTTTTAGAAAATGGGGCATAAAGGGAACATGACTGGTAAGAACATGATGGATTTCACCAGTATGCAAGTAAGAGTTTTCCTTCATAGTTTGAAGGGGGGGGTAATCCAATTATCTATATGAAACTTTTACGTACATGGAGATACCGTTGACTCTGGATGTAGTGAACTTTAGGTTATAGTAAACGGAAGTCACTGGTTCTAATCCTCATGCATAATGAATTCACACCTAAAGATTTGGTTATAAAAATAATAGTAAATATACTAATAATAAAAAATTTTCCCTTAAATATTAGCAGTTGTTTATCCTGTGATATTTTCAGAATATTTATTTGTGACTGAACCTGTAGCTCAGTAAAATAATTTTTATTCATAACAGTTATAATATTATTTTATTTAACATTGGGTATTATTAGATTTGTAAAATAAACAGGCTTATGTTTGTGTGTTGGAACTCTGAATAACCACTCTTAAGGAACATTTTCTGATGATAACATTTTTCTAAATCAATTTAAAAATCAGATCAGTGGCTTTAAGTTCCTACTAAGAGATCATCTCTTACCATAACAATCAAATAAAGAATGTAAGCAATCAGAATTTGAAGATTATCTATAAACATTGCAAAAATTGCTGTTAGGTTGTGGATTTTCCAACCATCTTGAAACATTTTCTGGAGAAGCTAAATAATGATCTTTTTCCAGTATTGGTTTTGATTTTCTAATGTTGATTTTTTCTGATATCATTCTCACTTAATCCGTCAGATTTCGCCAGTGTTTATTACTTTGGAACTTTTAGGTTAGTTGGGATACATTTATGCATGACTTCCTTAATTAGAAGCTTAATTTACTAATTGTTTTGCAAAATTATAATCATAAAAAAGAAAGTTGTATACAGAATATCTTGTAAATCGTAAATGCTGAATATTAATATAATTATTCTAGAACAGAAATGGTAAGTAGGAATTCTTGCATGCATTTAAAGCTTTTTTTTTTTATTTATAGTTGTTAATTGGGTCTTGTAAATCAACCGTGCGGTGGAAAACATCTCTTTTATGATGTTCTTATTAACAAATATATTTTTCTAATTCCTCATTGGTCATTTAATTGGCATTTCACTCTATTTTAATTATTGGGAATGTGGTTGGCTAAAGTTAGAACAAATGCCTTAAAACATGTGCCCTATTTCACATGTGCCCAGTTGTACGTTATACATCCATGTAATTCCGGTGGGACTTTGTTTTTTCAGATTTTTGTTATGAATGGAATGGCACATGGTGAACTCTTTACACATCGAGTTAGTGGTTATTATACAAGCAGTCAATCTTCTCTTAATGAAGCTGATTTAGGTATGTATTTTGAAATGGCATATTTTGCAATACAAGTGAGTAGGTCAAATCTTGGTTGGTTGAAGTGTGCATGCCAATATAAAGTATATTCTCAAGAATTGCTAGGTGTAAAGTTAATGGTGTAAGATGAGGTGTTTGATGTAAGGGTATAGAATATAAACTTTTATTGCCCTTGCCATTGTTATTACATAATTTAAATTCTTACCCATCTGTTACAAGATTCTTGTGGAAGAATTATCTTTTGAGTTTCAGTTATTACTAGGTGGGAAAAGTTTAATGTTGGGTCTTCATCAGTAAACCCTTCTACATGGAATGCCAAATTTTTTTTGTTCCTTTTTGCATATATCCAAGATACCTCGAAATTATTCCCTTCTGCAGCGAAATGCTAAGTGGACACAGAAGGCTGTTGTAGCGAGACACTATGCAGACTACCTGCTCCCGTGGTTATGCGCTCAACTATTCCATTTAACCTACTTTGGAATTCTACCACAACCATTCAGCTCTGCATTGATGGAATTGACATGTTTTGATAGGAGGGATTTTAAAAGAAATAGGGTGAAAAATTAGAGAGAGAATAGAAAAAGGAAGAAATCAAACATCAAAAAACCTAAAAACTAATGGTACTACAATAGCACATTCTCACATTATTTCTACTATTGCTATTTTTGAAACTTTAGTGTTCAACAAAAACAAGACTTGCACCATTCTTATTAGTGACCCTTGTTCTGTCTTGAGGGGGAATGAAAAGAAAGATTTGGAGCACTTTTTGAGAACATTTTTTTTATACTATAATTTGCATTAAATTCAAGCAGACATTACATACAAACTACTGGTTTTTCAAAAAAATTGTACTTGACCTTCTTAAAAAATCTGATTTTTTATAACAGATTTCATTGAACACAAACATTTGATGTTTTGCAGTGTTAAGTTTTTCGGAAATGCATAGTTCACTGGAAATGGGACTAGCATTGAGAAGAGAATAAAAAATAATTAAAAATTGACTATTTTTCATTTAAAACTAGGTCAAAGTTTGAACCCAAACTTTGGACCCATTTTCAAGACAATTTTGAAAATGTTGAGACTTCATGTAAAGTTCCCCCCCCCCCCCCCAATCAAAATATCCAGAATCAAAGGACCTTGAGTTCCTTTAAATTGATAGAGGAATACCGATTTTGGAGAAAATCGGCTGAATATTTTTGGCATTGGGGTTGACCACAGACAGACATTTGCCATCAATCAAAGTTCCAGTATCAAGGACCCACTAAACAAGAATCCTAAGCACACAATGTGTTATGGAAAGTAATTTTTCAACACTTAGGAACAAGATTTATCCACTTTTTTAATTTCTTAACTTCAAGCAAAAAATACGCTAAAACTATTTACATTTATAAAAAAAATGTTTAAAATAAAAAAATCTTAATATAATCAAACAACCTTAATGCAGTCAAAAAAATTTGAAATCCTGAGAAATTTTTGTTAATGTTTAGGCTTCATTTAAGGAACCCCAAAAATCCAAAATACGTGAACTAAGTTTGCAGGGCCTTGAGATTGGTCACATTGATTAGGAAATATCAATTTTCAAGAAAATCATCTGAATGTGTTAGAGCATTTAGGTGCTAGTGTCGACCGCAGACAGATGGAAAATTGGACAAACCTTTTGCTACAAACCAATGCTCTGATATCAGGGATCACTGTGATATCTTATGTTCCTTTCTTAGAAGATCCCCCTTCCAAACATGAAACCTAATTTTCCCCTGGAGTAGTACTGATAACCCTCCAAAGTAACTTGGATTACAATTGTAATTATTAGTTTTAAGTATTAGACTCAATAATTAATTCATGCTGCAGGGTTAAAAGGAAATTTTCTTTTGGTTTAAAAGCAGAAACCTGTCAATTGATATCACTTAGCAAGTTTCTGTTCTAAACACGATTTTTTAGTGACTCTCAGGCGTTATGAGAGTTGCACATAGTTGATTTCTGTACTAAACAATGTGTCCAACCTCATGGGAAAGTATTCCACCGCTAATATGTTTTTTGGCATTTGACAGGTTTCTGAAATAAATGATTCAATTGCATCTCCTACATTTTTTATTGATTCAATTGAAATGTCATCTAGTCCAGGAAATGTTCCATTCTATTGATTGTTTAACTGCTCAATGTACTTCAACTTTTGGTATTAAAGGTTCATCATTATAAATTCTTCCACTGAAAAAAAATTGATACTTGGATACCTTTAATTCAGTTGTTGAATATATTCCTCCCATCATTTTATGATGTCTTTTAAGAAGTCAGAGCCTTTACTATTCTTAAGTGCTCGTAACTCCTAAAACTTGAAATTTCTATGTCTTCTCTCATAATCTGAAACATTTCTTTCAGCATTGATGTTAATTATATTTTTGCCACTTCCTTACATTTATCATTTAGAATTTTGTTTTGTGTTGAAATGTTCTGTAAGTCAAGGAATAATTTCATGTAATGAAACTTTTGCCTCTTTTGATGATACAGTAAAATCTGCCTAAACCGGAACCTGTGCAAACCTGCTTTAACCCTAAAACTTTTCCGGCCTTTGAAGTTAAATGGATTTTTACATAGCATAAAATGGAACCTGTCCAATGTGGAAACAAAATGATTTTTCATGTCCTGCATGGGAAAAAACTTTCAAAAATGGAATTCCTGTGATTTTATGCAGTTGGCAGAGAGACACAGTATATTCTTAATGGAATTAAAAAGGTGTAAACAGTTGAGAAAACCAAAAATCTCTAATTGAATGTTGAAAAAAATAATATTTTAATGCACAAATTGTGAAGTTTTATCTTTTAATTTTAAAGAAATATGTTTAGTATTCATTTATTGGTGATTTCTTCCATAAATATGTTATACGTTAATGTATTTTAATAATTATAAAAGCTATGTAACTTACTAGTTTCCAGACAGAAATATCAATATTACAAGTGTCATAAACCCTTCATAAAATGGAAACCACTCCAAACTGGAATTTTCTTTTTATCTCAATGGATTTTGATGTAGACAGATTTTACTGTATACGGTCTTCATGGTGGATATTGTGTCCTTTAATGGGCAATGACTGCATTATATCACAATGCAATTTCTGCATTATATCACCATTCAGGAGTATTCATTTGTGTATAAGAACTCTTTAGAGATGCTTTTTTATTAATACAATTATTCTACGTGATATTATTTTCATATATTTATTTTTTTCTGTTTTATTCAGATACTGATGGACGAAGACGTCAACTACCTCCACAATTAGAAGGAAATTTGGGAGCTTGCTTTCATAAATTGAGGAAGCAGTCTGATTTACAGTTGATTCGATGTGTCCAAGACAATGTTACATCTCGGCGAAGTTACTTCGTTAAGCCGCCTCTGTCAAGCGTTTCTCTTTTTTTTCGGCAGAATGAAATGGAGAAAGAATACAGAGCCAATGCACATCTCATCACAGAAAAACCTGGTGATTCTCCTCCAACACTAGCAACATCACGATACAATACCTACTTTGACATTCTTATTTCAGCAATAGTTTATTCTGTTATTACTGTTTCTCTTTACATATTATATGAACCATCAGTACAATGGATAACAGTAAGTTGTGTAGCAACATGTATTCAGATATTTGCAGCTGCATTGTGTATTCGTCAGCTTTTAGGTTCCAAATACAGCACCTGGACTGGCAAGGATGTATCTCGAAGGTTATTTGAAACTTTTTCAGGTTGGTATCCATGGCATATAGTGGGTGCAATATTGGTGAGTCTACCAGTGATTTCTGTGCTTGTGAACTTCTCGGGTAATTTAATACTATCCACTTCTAATGCAGATTTTTACTATTGTTACTTACTGTTTGTAACTCTTGTACATTTTTGTAATTTTACACAATTGAATTGCTGGATGAAAAGTGTTTTAGCCACTTTGGCTGGAATTTTATATATATCTTTAGCAACTAGTCATGCTTATGCCTTTCTGAATGATAGAGTAATATCGCTAGGGGAAAATGCAAGCAACTTAAATGCAGCAAACAAGAGTGATAATTTCTTGGAAATTAATTCTTTCAATGTGTCACATGCAAATACAAATTTATCAGTTCCTCTGCATGATCAAGGAATTGATTGTTCTAATAAAGAGGGAAGTTCTGGTATAGATCATTCTTATTGTTCCCATTTTTATCAAGCAGAGATTTTTCTTGATATATTGATGCTTCTTGTTTTGGTGTGGTTCCTAAATAGAGAATTTGAAATAAGCTATAGGCTAAGTTTTCATGGTAATATTGTTGCTGCAAGAGACAAAGCAAAAGTTCAAACTATGAAGAATCAGGCTGATTTGTTATTGCATAACATAATTCCAAAGCATGTTGCTGATCAATTAAAGAACACAGCGAAATATTCTGAAAATCATCATGATGTTGGTATTATATTTGCTAGTATTGTCAATTTTAATGAAATGTATGATGAATCTTATCTTGGAGGAAAAGAGTACCTTAGAGTTTTAAATGAGTTAATTGGAGATTTTGATGAACTACTTAACAAACCAGAATTTCGTAATGTAGAGAAAATCAAAACTATTGGAAGTACTTTTATGGCAGCATCTGGCCTAAATCCTAACCTTAGACAGCAAAATAAAAATCCACATCAGCACCTCTTTGAATTAATGGATTTTGCAATTGAGATGCAGAATGTCGTTGACAATTTTAATAACTATTTATTTGAGTTCAATCTTGTTTTACGCATTGGATATAATTTTGGAGATGTAACAGCAGGTGTAATTGGGACAAAGAAGCTCTATTATGATATATGGGGAGATGCAGTAAATATCGCTAGTCGAATGGATTCTACTGGTGTTCAAGGTCGCATTCAAGTAGGTTGTGAGTGTGTTGATGTTCTATCAGAACGTTATGAGTTTGAACCTCGAGGATCTGTGTATGTAAAAGGGAAAGACCATATGACTGTATTTTTATTGAAAGGGAAAAGAGGGGACGTCAATATTGATGATGGCTGAAAGAACAATTTAGAAAACAAAAATTTTGTGATACCATGGTTGTATATATCAAAATGTATTGAGAAAGGAGTAACATCTCCAGTGAGATGGAAAATATGCAGTATTTAAGGACACTCAAATTTTTTGGTATTATACAATGAGACTGTCTTATTTCATGTGGAATCTGTCAGTACTGATGGGTTGTTCAAATTCTTCTTCAAAACAAATAATTTTAATTTACATTTTATTAGTATACTTCTTGCCGTGTTTATTTCATTCAAAAATGATGTTTAGAACATCTTGATAGAGTTATAAGAGTAAATTATTTTCAAGGACTTGTACAGTGTTTACAAAACAGCTGATCTGAATTAAACATGTTGCTTTGCAGCATCCATTCTCTTAATTCAAATCCAATATGCATGAGTAAGATAGAGCAAAACTTATTCAGGTTTATAATTCCTATATTTATTTTTTTCTCTGCAATAGTACAATTATCTTCTTTGTGAAAGTATATAAATAATTGTATATATTTATGCATATTAATACAATTATTTATGTAAATGTACACAATTAAAAACCCGCATGCATATATATATAGCAACTTTTAATTTATTTATGAGAAAAGTTATGTGCATAAAATATGTTCTGAGAAAGAAGAGCTGAAACATTTTATTGAATCAATGGTGCCTTTATTTGTTTTATTTTATTATATACAAACATATATATCTTGTAATGAGATGCCTTTCATAATTGTACACTTTATTGCCAATCAACGAATTGCAGAATATTATTATCTTTAAATCATTTTTAATATTCATGTACTCAGTGGACTTTGAGAAAGCTTTCATAATTTACATTTGTTTTTAATGTTTTGAGTAGTAATGTAAGGTATTAATGTTCACTGAATTTGTATGGAAAATGTAAGGACTGGTGTTTCTGGTGAAACAGAACAGTTTAAATGTGTATCTATATGTACAATATGAAATGTAAATAACATTTGTATATAAGGACATAAAATGTCTGAGTGTGTGTTCTATGATAAAGAATGTGTCAATGTTTTTTAGTAGTTACCAAGTAGCAAATAGTTGTCCACTCAGAATTGCATTTTACTTACCTATTTTAATAATTTTATGTGTTAACTGATAATTTTCAACAGTATTCTTGTTTATATTAAATAATATAAATATTGACTTTAATCCTGATGAATTTCTGTTAAAGAAATGTTTTGATAAAATAATTTAATAGATTACAGATGTATCGTACTCCTTTTCTGTCAATCAAAGTGTGGAGATCTATTTGTCTTGATGAAAGTGCATTTTTATTTCAGTTATTTTGAAAAATGTATTTTATTGCTTCAAACTTATGTTTGATGTGAATGAGGCACTGAGTGATGATATGTGATAATATGAATAATATATTATGTATTTGTGAAATTATGTTTCCAGAATAAATTTAAGGCTAAGTGAATTTGTATCAGGAGCTTCTATTATAACTTTACATGAGATGACTTATACAATTATCTTGATATTTTTTTATCATAATGCCTTATTTCAGTTGCAGATAGTTACCAGTTAACAATAACCACAAATAGTGTCTCCTTTTTTAATGGAAACATATTTGTGAAAGACTTACTGTATGCCTTATTAGTACTCATGCAAGGCTTTGTAGCGCATAAGTTCCTATAGATGTAACGGTTACTGCTTAAGCAATTTACAAAAGCTGCCTAAGTTTTTTATTGATATCAATATATGTTGCTGTCACATGTACATGCTAAATATTTGGCTTTTAATTCAAGGCTGATCCATTCACTCATAGTACTGAATTTACATAGCTGTGTTATATTTTAAAATTGCATATTGTGTACAAATGATGTTAATGTTGTGTTAAATAAATCTTAGTGATACAACAATACTTGAAAGTGTGAAAATGCATTATTAAACCATGGAACAATTTAAAGTCTGGATTATTAAGTGATACAAAAGTTAGCAACTGTCCTAAAACAAAATCTCAGAGCATCTTGTATATGTGAATGCATTTTTCCCTGTGGATTCAGAAGCTGATCACTTCAGCACTTCGTCAGTAGCTTCATTACTGCGATTAGTAATGTATGCTTTAGTCCCTGCTGCATATAGACATGAGTGTCCATGGACGACATGGGTGGTCATTTCTGTCTACACTTTGGTTCCCTACCTTTCATTTACTCATCTCTGGTCTTCACTGACTATTATCATTCCACAGTAGCTTTTGAAAATAAGGAAATAATTCTGCACTGGTACTTCAAGTGAGGGAAATGTATATGGGCAGTGAATCTAAATTGAAATGTTTTGTTGAAAAATTAACGAAAGAAAAAAATGTTCAGGAATTTTTGCGTGGTCTAAATACACCAGGCATTTCAGGTTATAAAATAATTTTATGTTATATTATTTCCTTTTAATGAAATAGTAGGATTTGTTTGTCCATGTTTGAATGGACCACTTTGATTATATGCACAGTTGACAGTGAAACATTTTCAAAAAAATACCAAAAGATGTCAAAAGTGAAACCCATGCATAATTACATGGACTTGGAATTGAATATTGATGTCTTGCCTCTTGGCTTATTATTTATGTACTAATGAAAAATTCAAGTGAATAAAGATATGAAATCAGTTTCCATGTGTCTTTATTGGAAAATGTTCAATATTTTTAAGAAATTCATTTAAAGTATAAAACTAAAGTGGATATGGTTTATAAAGGAATCCGTAAGTAACATTGACACTCACAGTTTTCTCAAAGTAAGCACTATCCCTAAACAGATAAGCTTGCTACACCTGAAAAGTGACAAGTTTAAATTTTTTGTCTAAATTATACTAAATTCAACATGAATAGATTTTTATATAGGACTGTGTTGTTAATTTTTTCCAATCATGTTAATTTTCCAATCCTCCATGAGTCAGAACAAGGAATGAATTCTACCTCAGCTGCTTTTCCATGCACTGCCCTGCTCAAACACATCCTTCTTTGACCTACCTGACCAGCTCTATCTTGCCCTGTCTCCATGCTGTCCTCCCTGCCTTCCCCCTGCCTCCTCAAATAATTGCAAAAATCTAACAAGTAGTATACACACAATTCTGAGCACTTCATTTGATGTCAGATTATGACCTGTTGTTCTTACAAATCCTAACTGTTTAGAAGCCTTACTAGTAAACTGATTATTGAAATTCAATTTTGAATCAAAGTTCACTCCTAGATCTCTTCCTGATGTCTATTTATAAAATTGTCTCATAGGCATCTGAAACTATTTAAGGTCCAGTAAATGAAATACACACCTTTCTCTGGGTTTAACCCTTTAGCTTGGAATGCCATCTTCAGAGAGCACATTTAACCATTTTTGGAGAGACATACCCAGACATCAGATCTGTTTCCTCTATACAGAAGGATGTGAAATGATAGGAGACCATCGTAGTGTTCCAGTAAACTACTGCTGCTGTTACTAAACTGGATGCACATTCCCACTTTTGTTTCTCTCACAGTGGAAGGCTATCACCCCCAACCTAGGTTCAAGAGTTATATCAATTTCATTATCATTACATTGTGTTGAAAGTTTGTGTTGCATTGCAAAACTAGAGACTATTCATGTTTCAAAAGCTTTCAATATTTTCAAATAATTTGCAAAGAGCAAATATTCCTTTTCCATAAGTTAACTAACAAGATACAATCTTGTTAAACAACATCCCAGAGGAAGATTGGATCAAACATTACCACAAGCTTTGGAACAACAAAGAAGTTTGTGTCAACATGAAGGAAAAAGAAACAAAACAGACATGCATTGACGATCACACAAATAACCTAATAAGAGTGTCAGAACTTGAAATAGTAAAAAACAGAAAAAGCCCAGGAACGTATATGGTAAATTTGGAACTAGCAATGTATGGGGGGAAAGAAACTAAAAGAAATCCTACTTGAATTTTTCAATAAAATTTGTCATGAAACAAAAATACCAACAGATTGGCAGGAAGGACTAATCATCAATATTCACAAAAAGGGCTCTATGAAAGATTACTACAACTACAGGGGAATCTCATTACTATCAACAACTTCAAAGATTTATGCAAATATCTTAAGGAACAGAATCAATGAATTAAGTGAGAAATTTTTGGGCAAAGAACAATGTGGAGTCACGAAAGGAAGGAGCACCATAGATGCCATCTTCACACTACAAATGCTCATGGATAAAAGAAAAGAAGTAAACTTACCTAGTAATATTTATGGACTACGAGAAAGCATACGACAGTGATGATAATTGAAACTTCATAACGTCACAGCTAAACCAATGCTTCAATATAATCCAGAAACAGTAATGAAGGCAACAAGCTAGAAAATACAGGCAGCACAAATGACATTCCTAAGGCACATCTTAGGAGTCATGAGAAGAGACAGGTTGAGAAACAAGGGCATCAGAAGAAAACTAAAAACCAAAAATCTAATAGAAGAGATTGAAGAATCACATAAGAGATGGAAAGGAAACATTTGCAGGATGGAGAGTAACAGACTACCAAAATTCATCTAGAAATATAAACCAAGTGGTAACAGAGACATTGGAAGAGCTTTAAAGAGATGACAAAATCAGGAACACCTAGAAGATTAATCTACCAAGTCTACTGAACCAGCACAAAAAGGAACAGGGTCATAACTAAATGCCTGCAGTTCATGATGATGGGGTTGGTGATGATGATGATGATGGTATTATGAAAATAAGGGGACTAAGGGGTGATCCTCAAGTAACACCAGACAAAGCCTAGATAATATTGGAAATATGATTTTTGATTCTCACATTGATTTTGTTTATCGGAGAATTTTGGCACTATGCTAGTAAAGTCACAGAAATATCAAATGATTTTATTTTGTTACTAATAACAAAGAATGTCCTGGCTGTATAATATGAGAGCATTGGCTGGTACACAAGGTGACAAAATATTTAGAGCAGCAAGAGCTTGGGAAGTCATTGTAGAAATGATAGTTGATAACCACAAACCTAGGGTAAAGAGGAATACAATGTATTTTTTTAATTGCTAAATACACATAAATCTTAAATTTCATGATATCTGCATACATTTCTTTTTCATAGCTAATGATCACATTATTCAAATCGAAAGATAAAAAGAATGAGAAAACACAAGTTAGAATATAAACAAATACACAAACATGAAAGAAGACATTAATGTATTTTACAATAATGTTATTGAATCATTTCTCAACTGAATAATATTATTATGTTGTTATTATCATTATTAATATTATTACTACTAGTATCATTAATAACAAGTATTGTAATTCAGCTACAAGAATAATGACACCAACTTCAGGGTTTTGTCCAGTTTCCCTTGATCCTTTGAGGAAATGCTGAGATAGTCCCCTTGCTTTGATTCTGGAGAGTAAATGTAACTACACTTTGCCCAAGTATTCTTGAGCTACCGCTTTCCTAGCTGTGATAGGAGTGGAGGATTAATTATTGTTAGCAGTGTATTCAAAATCAAAATTTAATATCGCTTGCAGTTCTTTCACATAGAAGAGAACATTTCTTATTTCTTAAATTAAATGCTGCATTTACCTTCATTCATAATAGTGTGTAGTAAGAGAAAAGGAAAAAAAGGGGGGAGGGAATCTGGAGCTCAGGAAGACATGTGCACCTGCATATATCATATCTGACTCATCATACACGATTAAAATTGTATAAGTGACTCAATATATGTTATTATTATTAGTAGTAGTAGTAGTAGTAGTAGTAGTATTAGTATTAGTATTATGATTGTTATTAGTAAGTAGTAGCAGTAAAATTACATAAACAAGTGAATTTTACTTTTATATTAAACATTACAATCATTGAAATGTTAAATTATTTTGCTATTAAAAATAATTATGTACTGTATAATATCTTAATCTAGCTGTAACAAGTATTGTAGTAGGCTATTGACCTATTGTTGTAGGATAATTCCTAGGCTAATGACCCCATCTCGATCAGGATTTTGTCCAGTTTCCGTCCAGGCCCTTTGAGCAAATACTGACATGGCCCCTTGTTTTCCTTCTGGACAGTAATGTAACTTCACTCTCTCCATCCAAAACATCACTTTGACTTGTCATACACGATTGTAATTGTATATGTGACTCAATATATTATTATTATTATTATTATTATTATTATTATTATTATTATTATTATTATTAATAATATTGTTGTTGTTGTTATTATTAGATCTTTGTAAAGCATTTGTTTTGATAGTTCATAAAATTTTCCTTCTAGTTCTATATTCAGAATGAAGCTTACTTTTGAAGCAATTCATATCTCACAAATCATCAACAGATTATAGAGATGTTTTACAATGACAAATTATTAGAGCACCAGAAGTAAAGTTAATGAAGAAAGGAATTTCACAGTGTGCAACATTGAGTCCATTGTTATTTCTACAATACATTAATGTTATATCCAAGTTTTAGGTAATCCTAAAACAATTCTTTCTGCAGATGACTCTTAATGTTATATTTAAATCCAAAAAATAAGAAGGTTAAACAGAAGCTGCTAAAATAGCATTACTGCAATTGATTTTCATGTAACAAACTAATTGTAAAGAGGAAAACAGAGACTATAACTTTTCACAATCCATATAATAAGCCTTACATCTACATCATGGTAAAAATATCAGTTCAACTCAAGAAACAAAATTGTATGGAATATTCATAAAAAATAATTTAAATTAGAACATCCTCTAGATAGTGTAAACCAAAAACTCTATAAAAAGGGAATACACACTAAAAATTCTCACAACAAATTCTATAGACAATGTGTATGCATTTTATACTTTGCAAAGTTTCACTCAGTTCTGAAACAGTTCTTAGTTTTCTGGGGGCATATTATAGAAATGCACAGGGCATTCAAAATTCAAAAGGGAATTGTAAGCACAGAAGCAAAGGTCAGTGAACTTAAATCATTATGCCACTCTTCAAATCCTCTAAATTATTTAATTACCATGTCTCTATAAACACCAAACAATTGTGTTTGTAAAACATTGTATTTATAAATGCAATTATACTTCAGCATAATAATAGGCTATCAAATCATCTACAGATCTATTCATAAACAACAATCAGCCAAGAAAGAGACAAACTACATAGGTCAACATATTTAATAAGCCCCAGGCAATGTAATGAATATAAACATAATTTAAAAAATGTATTAAATAAGTTAAGGAATTTTTCGTAAAGAAGATTTATTACAACATTGACGAATACTTTAATATTTAAAGAGTTTTTAGGGATATTTCCTTAGATATACAAAACAATACAGGATGCTAACAATGTAATTTAAAGTTTGTATTTATACATGTATGCACTTAATTTATAAAGTTAATATTGTTCTAATATGGTACTTCTTGTGCAAATGTATTCTAGACATGTTTATTTATGCATAATGTAATAGTTGATATTACGTAATATAATGTAAATATAATAGTGTTATATGTAATACAGTACAATCTCACAATAATATTAAATATATTTCCAATGTAAACATCTAAGAATGTGAATATATGTATATAAGTAATTGTAGGCACAAATTAATTCTAATATGTTGTTTATTTTTATAAGAATCTGTTATAATATAATGTAATGCCAAATTAAGTGACTTGTCTGTCTTTTTTTGTCTTATTTTCTTAACTCTTAATGTACATTGAGAAATCAGAATCAATATATTGTGAGTAATAAAGAGGTACATAACTACCATACTAGCTTAAACATCACCTTATTAGTGTGTTCATATATTTGAATTGCTTTACCTTTTCCAGCATAAAGCAGGGTACCAATTGAAAACCATGTACCGCTACAAGAGTGACCTGTCTTTGTACAAGTCTTTCAGTTCAATAAAGCAATGTGCTATTTAGTAATGTAGTAAATAATGTAATTATATGTTAGGATATTGTAAGCACTTACAGTTACTATTAACATCTAATTTATTCAAGTTATTGTAAGTTAATTAAATTATTACTGTAAGATTATGGAATTACTTTTTCTAATTGTATGCTATTTGCCACAGTATTGTAATCTGCTATTTTATTAATGTAATGCATACTTAACATTATTTTTAATTTGGTAATGAGACAATGTAGTTTTAGATGTAACTTTTTGTAATATTTATTATGAGAACTTGCATGCTTTATTAATCATTTAATTAATGAAGTAATCAATTTGAATTTTTTACTGTAAGTTATGTAATAGAATGTAATTTCTGTTATAACTTAAATTAATTTAATTGTTTATATTAATCAATTATATATATTTTTAAATATAATTTCTAAGATAATGTAAACTTATTAAATTATTACTGAATGCAGTTAAAAAAATGTAATTAACTTACTGAAATTTCAATTAATTTGTAGACAGACTTTGCTTGATACTTTCTGTAAGTCTATAACCAATAACATATTATTATTATTATTATTATTATTATTATTATTATTATTACCATTAATTTATTTTCTTTCAAAAAATACTTCGGTTCGTGAAAAGGTGAGGTGTTACAATGTGGATTATTATCTCATGCTATTTAAACTGGCGCCTTTTGGTTACGAACGGCGCATGGAATGACTTAACTAAACTTCTTTAGAATGCCACCAGAGTTCCTCAGCATAAATTGCGCAGACTTGATAGAGGGAGATGTCAGTGTAATGAATCTTATTAGTGTATTTTGGAGTGTTTTGTTACATTGAGAATGTGAACGATTGTCCAAGTGTAATTCTTTTCTTGAATTCATCAGTGTTTTGGTGTGCTTTTGTTACATCTCACAGATTCAGGTAATTTCACTTGCTTATTATAGTGTAGTTGATATCCCTAAATTAATTGAAAAATGCCGGTGTAACTATGTTTTAGGAAACAGTGTTGCGAATTTTTTAAAACAGAAACCTTTAGTCTGGTATCTTAAAGTACTGATGAATTTGTAAACAAAAACGTTGCGTGTGTTTTGGTCATGTATACGCTATCGATTAAATGTCCCTGTTTCGTGGGGCGTACCAACGCGTATGTTTACTTCCTAGACGCGCTGAATTTGATTTCATTGTTTCTCTTACCAGGCTAACTATCAATTTTTCGTTAACAAAATGAAATCAAATATCTTGAAATTTATTTATAGAAACGTAGACTTACACTTCTGTAATAAATTATTTGAAATGAAGTTAAAATTATTTGATTAAGGTGACTTTTAAGTACATTAAAAAACGATTAGTTCAAGTAAGCTCTTGATTTTCAAAATGATGTAAAGAATGCAAGGATTCTGAAAAAATAGTCTATACTCTCACAATATCGCGTTTTTTCTATATTAGGCTATGCTCAACATTGGTTTGTTTTTTCTACTAATACCGACTCTAAAGAAATTCTTAATAAGTACTACCTACATTTGTTTATACTGTCACGATTATTGCAAGTGTGCACTCTGTGTAACTGCATCCCTGCAAAAAAAGTGGCGGTAATCACTTCATAATAGCAGTAGTCCTAACTGTTTCGAAAACCAGCGATTGACAAACTGTTTTCCGTGGAACCCTAGCTTTTATATGACTTACTGCAGTCTTAACACTTTCAATCTCTCTTGCATTGTTGAAGCACTTTCTAGATCAGGGTTGTCCAACTGGCGGCCCGCGGTGACATTTGTTGTGGTCCGCGAAAGGTTATTAGTGAAAACTGAAAGCATCCACCTGGACCGAGATTGCGCGCCCAGTGCACGCGCCCTGTCGGGGCATCACCTTCTTAATGTAAAGATAGGCTTAGTTTAGATTTAAGATTTTTTCCAATAAGCTCAGAAATTCAAAATTATTCCAATGGGTTACCCTGCTTTATTCATGGTATGGCCTGATATCACCATGTTTCCATCGCCCCCCCCCCCGTTTCAGAGCAGCCGGGAAAACTGCCGAGATCAACAATATGGGGTAAAAGTCAGGTGTGGATCGCCCGAGTAATGTAAATGTGGCCCGCAATTATATCAAAGGTTATAGTTGCGGCCCTTGAGGTCTTGCAAGTTGGACACCCCTGTTGTCGATGTTTATGTTCTGTTCGTCATCGAACTTGTTTTTTACTTTCCCGTATACACACGTTTATACGGAGTAGTATACGTAGTATAGGGAAGGTTATGTAATGCTGCGAAAATCGATTTCGAGATTTCAACCGAAATACGCGTTTTGGGATCCCCAGATATCGATTTTTTTTCTTTCTTTCTGAAAACGTCCGTCCGTCTGTGTTAGCCTGGTGTATGTGAACTACACCATAGGGCCTAAACTATGCATACGATGTTTTTCAAACTGAATAAAACCCCTGTATATCTGGCCTGAGTTCAAAGCTCTGAGATTTTGCGAAACATTCATTCGTTTTTTAGGGTACTTTAAATGAAGCCCCTGCAACATTTTCAAATTTTTGTTAAAAACGGCTCCAATTTGTTCTTTAAATTTCTTGTAAGAATAGGGTAAAGTACACTTATGAAGATGGCATAGATCTGATTTACTCTTAATTTTCGATAATTGCAAAAGTTTGAATTTAAAACGGCGGCTTCCTACTACTACAAAATTAGAGAGATTTTTCCTTCAAATGAAATTTGTCTATAAGTAGTTTTCATTAAGGTGATGTATATTTTATTGAAAAGTTTAGTAGTTTTCGCGCAATATTGCGTGCAATATGTGCAATTTTAAAAAGTTACAAAACAAAATTTTCTAATAAACGGCTCCAATTCTTATCTTTAAACTTTTGGTAGGGATAGTGCCAAATGTACTCTATGAGATGACATAAACATCAGTTTGGTCTATTATTGTTTTTTCAAAAATTACAAAAATGTATTGTTTTACTTGTCTCTCACGTCGTTAATATGTACTTTAGCGGCGATTCGTCCCATTATTAGATTTATGAGTACATGTACTTTAAATTATATATATATATATATATATATATATATATATATATATATATATATATATAATAAATGATTTATATTGCCCGATGTTATAGCAATTTGAAATTTGTTCGATTTGAAATTTAAAAAGTTACTCCCCCCCCCGCTCTCTATCAGAGGTTGGGGGGGGGGATGCTCACTCTTACCAATAGATAAGATCCTTAAAAACACTATCATGTTTTTTCACCCCCTGATGCAATTTCACCAGAATTGCGAAAAATTGTATTTTCTACGATTACAACGCCAAGTACTGGAAAACAAAAAAACATTGAAACAAAATCTACGTTTTTTTTTCGGGGAATCCGAATACGCTATAAATAGGGGTTCCCATCTGAAATTCGCAAGTTCCCCCCCCCCCCAGGGGGTGGAGGTGGCAGGTCGAGATTGGTATCATTCAACAGGCCCCACTGAGACAAACAAATTTTATTCGAAACATTTCTTGATACGATTCTTAGTTTTCAAGATATTTAGTTGTCTCAAGATAAAAAAAAATCACTCTGTATATATATGAATGAGTTAAACTCCGACACCGTTGGACCGATCTCCATGAAAGTTGGCACTTCTACGTGTTTTTCACCCAGAATGTTCATTTGCTGTTAATTCTGTTGTTCATGTGCTGTTAATTCTCCACTACATGGCGCTGTCGAACAGAACTAAATATTCACGTCAAATGCAACCCGCAACACACCCGGCAATATTAACTCCTAAACGAGATGTTCTAGGGCCTTAAAAAGCAAAATTTTGAAGCAGGCTTCAAAGAAACGTTTCTCACACCGTAATCTTCAGAGTGAGCTCTTCTGGAACATTCTAATGTATTTTTGCTGGTCCGGCGCTTCCCGATATTATTACTCGTTCACTTTACATTTGCAGACGGCAGAATTAGGAACTAACGTTGTTTTGAAAGTGAAGGCCGGAACCACGGCCATACTCTACTAATATACTTACTATATAATATAATTACTAGAGTATGGCCGTGCCGGAACACACAGCCGAGAATACACGAATGGTCCCGATGTCAATCTGACCGATCAGCTGTCTCCGAAGGCAGCACAAGCGCTACGGACACAGCTGACGAATTATGTCTTCCTGACAGTAAGCTGGAGTCGTACCCTTAAATAATTGAGGTAATATACAATAAAATAGATCACATCACTCGCTATTCACAACATTCCCGTACAATATTTTTAATTCTTCTTTGCACTTATCTACTGCTTAATGGTTATGTTCATGCCCCGCCGGGGTTCTGTGTGCTGTTCACCGCCATCTATATCATATTAAACGGTCAGTATATACTGCAGAAGCGCGTTTCTCATTCAGTCGACGGTGAACAGTCGGACATGTAAACAGATCGCAGCGCTCCGTCTGCAAATGTAAAGTGAACGAGAACCTCACCTGCAGACGTGCAGAATCTGCAAGTAAATGTGAATGAGAGGGACAGAGAGCGGCAGAGACAGAGGGCAGGGTGAGGGAGGGAGGGAAAGACTGTGAGAAACGGAGATGGGATGGGAAATAGGGAGATGAAAGGCAGAACTTAGTCTGCCGGGTTTTCCTAGTGTCCCATGAAGGTTCTCGAAAACTCAACCGTTTTCTGTGAAAACCAGCGAAAAATTTCGCATTTTCAGAAACGCTCAAAACCATTTTGTGATAAATGGCCCCAGATTTTTTCTTCAAACGTTTCGAACGGGTAGTGTTAATTGCACTCTTTAATATGACGTGAAGTTCATTTTCGAGTATTTTTTGTTTTTTCACAAGTTACACAAATGTAATTTTTTGAAAGATATCTCACACCGTTAATATGCACATTTCCAACAATTTGTAAACACTATTGTATTTGTGAGTGAAAGTTCTTCAAATGACTTCTAATGAAGTTTTTCGAAAACTCAAAAATTTTCTCTGAAAAAGAGTTTCAAATTTCGAATTTACAGTAGAACTTCAATGCCATTTTCTTAAAACGACTCCAAATTTTTCGAAAAAATTGCGTTTTAGGACGAGGTTTTACTGTTCTTTAATATTCTTAAAACAATAATTCCATTCTACAGTTAGGAAATCGGAAAATTAATAAAATGTCAAAAAAATGTACTTTGGGCAGCGACAGATGGCAGCTGGCAAGATTATGTGACATGTTGGAATAGCTAGCCGAGATCAAATGAAATAGAAAACTAATACGGGAAAGTCTGTGCCATTCTGTAGCACCACTAGTTTCTGTTCTGAAAGACCCTTTCATCACATTCACGGTGCCCTACCTACATCCGATTTCACCAATTTTGAACTTGTAAACGTCCATGTAGTCTTCATGCGGGACGGAACTGCTACTAGTGTGCTAACGAAATTCCCTCAATGGTCCGCTTCCCTCAATCCCTTTCATTTCTCATAAAAGTTACAAAATTAACTCACGAAAATCTCCATCAGCAAATCCTAGTGTTTTATGAATTCGCTGTATTAAGACTTTTTTCCCTTGGAATTTTTATTTACTGCGTTCACTATAACCAACGTTGAGAGTTCACTACAACCGAAACTTCAAGTGCATGTTAGTATGTACCGAGTTTTATAGAAGAGACGGCACTCAGTGTAAAACGGTGAAATAATATAGCCTAGTGCGGGGAATCATCACATGTGGAGGGGGACCAGAGTACACAGATGGATATGTTTATCAGGACCAATACTCTACAGTTCATTATAACCGAAAGTGCACTGTACCCAGAGACGACTGTACTACACTTTTGGAATTTTTAGCAAATAGATCAAAGGACGCGCTTAAAAATGGCGCAGGTTTAATTTTTGATGAAATCTTTGAATTTTCGAAAATTACAAATATTACAAATTATGCGAGAAAGTTTCTGCAGTTGTAGCTAGTTCCTTTAAAATTTCTGTTCGAATAAAGAACAAGCAACAATCACTGAGCAGTGATTCCCAAACTCTTATGGTCACGGAACTCTGAACACCTTTAGAAGACACTTTTCTTCCGCGGATTTCTAATATGGTCCATTCATTTTAAGATCCTGTATCCATATTTCAGTGAATATGATTGCTGTGTTGTCTGGAGCGAAATAAAGATAATACATTTAACACAACCAATTTTTCAAAGGAATTACACTACATCACAAATAGTTATATTTTAGCTTTTATTTTTTCTTAGACGCCAAAAACCTGTTAAAATTATGTAACAGGGGAGAAGAGCTATCTGGGGATATTTTCTTGAGCGCCAGAATCGCTTCTCACCTTTTCTATATTATGTTGAATTCTATATAAAAGTAGAAATGAGCATTTATGAAAAAAAACATTTCCATCGGCAAATTGACTCTTATTTCTTGATGACTCTTATTTCTCTTCTATTTCGTAGATGGGTCGAGTTCAGCCGATGACTGGAGGAGAATTCTAGTCGTGGGCTGCTCTGATTTGTAGTTTTCCGTAGTATCTCGTATTAACAATAGGCGAATGCCGGAGCAATATCTTAACAAAGGGCCACGGACCGCGCGCATTTTTTCCTTCCTTTTCCCTGCGCTCTCCCCACCCTGTACTTACACACACTTTCACTTCAATTCACTGCACTGCCACACGTCGGGAGCTTAGAGCGTTCTCGGCTGGGGTGGTGCTCCGCTCTAGTGAGATATCAGCACCTGCTTGATGAAAATTCCGATGCAGGATCTCTCTATCAGTGGGGGAAAGATCACCGTCACCTCCCGTGATAAGAACATGCACTACACTTGCGGGACCTTAGCAATTGAGGCGTCCGGAAACTCTAATCAGTCAATTAAAATTTTCTCAAAAACGGCTCCAAATGTTTTGATTAAACTCTGTGCTCGGTAAAAGCTTAAAGGAATGGCGGTCTCATATCATTGCAACCTCTGATTTTTGAAAAATTGCAAAAGTTCAAATTTTTTTCGTATTCCTACAGCCGCACTATTGAAGATAGATTTTTTAAAATAAAATCTGTTCTTCAAAGACATATTGAAATAATATCATATACAATTTTTTGAAAATATGAGTAGTTTTCGAGTAATTATGCATGAAACACTGGCAATTTTTACTCAGTTATTTTTTGTTTTCAAAAACGACTCCAAATTTTTTCTTTAAATTTTCTCCTCTAATCTATACAAGAACGGTCAAAAAAGTCGGTGCTGATCCCTTTTTCGGGGAACTCTGTACTTTCATAAATTGCAAAACTACAAATTTGAAGATAGATATGTTTGTCATAAATAAAACCTGTTCTAAAAATCAGCTCTTTAAAAACATTATGTACCTTCTTTTGGAAAAAAATAAGTTTCGCGTAATTTCTTCTTGAAGTTAATTTGAAGCAATTTATAAAAAAAAATATTCTCAAAATCCGTCCTAATGTTTTCTTTAACTGTTTTTACAAGGATAGAAGAAAGAACTCGTAAAAGAATGATACAAGTGTAATTTTCTTCTCTCGAAAATTACAAAATACGGAATTAACACGAGAAAGTATGTGCTATAGTGGCTACACTGGTTTCTTAAAATGGTTACTAGAATAGAGAAACGTTAAAATATTTGGTCACCCTCATTCAAGTACGTTTGTGAAGATAAATATTGTTTTCTAAATAAAATATAGGCTTCAAAATTCGATCTTTAAATAATGCCACGTACATTTTTTTCAAAATATTAGTAGTTTTCCCGTAATTTGGAGTGAAATCAAGACAATTAAAAAAAGCGTATGCAATATTTTCTCAGAAGTCGGGTTCATTTTTCTTCTTTAAACTTTTTATTACTAATAGAACACAGTGCGCTAAATTACATGGCATAAGCAACATTTGGATTAAAACTTTTGATTTTTCAAAATTACACATATGTAATTCTTTTAAAATATCTCGCACGCCATTAAAATTTATTTCACAGGTATGTTTTATCATTTAATGCATTTTCAATTTTTGCAATACTTCAAATGATTTCTTTTGAGCTTTCTCGAAATTTCAAACGTTTTCGTGTAAACGAACTCAAAATTGTGTATTTTCAGAAACACCCGATTACAGTTTCTCAAAATCAGCTCGAAGCATAAAAAAATGTACATAAAAGAAGTTTTAATCTTTTACGATATTGTGAATGTCTCATTTCACTTAAACTATTAGGAGAGCGAGAAATAAAAAAAAACATGAAAAATATACGTTTTGATGAAACACATTTTACTCAATCTAAATATTACGGAAAGAAAACTAAACCAAGGTGTTCACTGAGATATTTTGTAAATACTTTATTCTACGTTTTATGAAAAGTTATTTTGCTGTGATAAATTAATCAAATTGTTTTAATGAGCGCGGTGTTGATAAATTTTAATGCTAAGGTAACTTCGTTTGCAATGTTGGAAATGAATGGGGTGAAACTCATTGAGATACATAGATTCGATGTTCCAAATCACACTATAGGCCACGTATGTATAAAAAAGTTTAGTTTTAGTCATATTATTTTATCAAATTATTATGATATTGAAGCTCCTAATTGGATAACAGTTTCTTTCGCAATTCATCAAGTGTAAAGAAATCTGAATAATAAATTGAAGAACTAGTTGATTTGTAGGGCAGGATCGGTTATAAATACGTAGTATTCCTTAGGTTCTATTTTTATTTCTTTTCTTTCATGAATAGCAGACGTTTCGTGTTCGACAACCGATCACATTTTCAGTGTTGGATAAAACATTTACAAACATTTTCAAAATGTGACCCATTTTATTAACTATACACAAAGTGCGTTTTAGATCAGTAAATTCAAGATGACTTACCGATTTCTAAAGGTACTTCACAAACCACTTATTAAAACATATATTGTGTGTCATAAGTAAATTCTAAATCATAAAATTATAAAATGTCTTATATATATATATGTGTGTTTTTAATAAGAGAATAACATTTTACAGATACTGGTAGTACGGTCATGTGAGTCGACTTTATGGCACAGGTGTTGGGTAGAGTGCGTCCAAGCAGTCACTAAGACTGGGTTCATAACCCTTCTACATGAATGTTTTCAGTTGTATTTGTGTCATTCCCAGCCCCTCGGTTTTCACATTAATAACCAATTCTTTCATAACTGCTTTCCCTAATCGGTATCTGTACGCGAGATCTGTGTGCATGTGTGTAATTGAGGCACTGGTTCCCTAAACGCAGAGAAATGGTACAAGCAACGAGATGAAGCCACGTTGTAATAGTGCAGGGCCCAAATGCTACCACAGCGTTTTGTTGGGGAGTTTGATTGATGATTCCGGGTGCGTCAACTGCTAAGGTCATTAGTCCCATAAGCGTAGTCCGCGCTTTTATCGTGGAGAAGTGGTGGTGATCTTCCCTAGCTGAATGGTAAGATTTGGCACCGACCTATACGTCGGCTTGCCCCATCCAAGTTTCTCCCACCAACGGGGCACCGCCCCAGCCAGTAAAAGCTCAAAGCTCCCGTTTGGTCTCCCGACATGTGTGGTAGTGTTGTGCATTTAAGTGTAGGTAAGGGGTGAGGACATGGGAAGGAAGAGGAAGAATATATCCCGCGCGGTCCGTTTGGTAGGAACCACAGAAAACTACAGATCAGAGCAGCGGACCACTAGAATTCACCTCCAGACAGCGGTTGAATTCGACCTAGTTGACAAGCTAGTGTCGAAAATCTTGCCACCGTCGGGACTCGAACCCTAGGACCTCCCGGGCAGAGGCACTGAAGTGACATCAATTGATGCCCTGAGCGTTAGTCGGTTTTTATTCGGGGAGCACGAGGGAGCTTTTCAATAGGCATCGTCTACACCTGGAGGCCCTGGATGGTTCTTACAGGCTGCTCCACACATTCGTTATTCGGCGAACAGCGAACAACCGCTCTCCGAATCCCGAGTAGTGTGGATGGGTTGCTTTCTATTTGCCGAGTGACGAACATTGAGCACTCCCCCAACCCACCGTGTGTCGGTCTTTTGGACACATCAAAGGAAGGGATCATTTACCGAACACATCAGCTGGTCGGCGTGCAGTAGGTGCTGGTCGGCGGATTGGGCGTGCAGTAGTTCGCTGCTCGGCGAATGCCGAATGTGTGGAGCCGCCTTTAGGCGCCAATGGAAAGAGGTTGGTGGGGCAAAACCGAGAAGGTTGCCATAACTCAAAGGGGAGCTAAAAGGAGAAAGTGTATGTCGATTTGAAATTGGCTAGTTCCCTATCGAGCAGACTGAGACACGTCGAAACATCTTTTACCAAAATGGTGATCCGGAAGGGATCTAAAGGGAGGCACAAGCAGGCTACCTGATTACTATAAGTGTATGGGAAGGATTTATCGGAAAGACGAAGGAAATGGTAGCTAGATTGTGAGAGGGATAATACTAAAGTTAACAATATTTCTAGAATAAGAAATGTCTCTATTTTTGTCGGGGAAACCGGATGGATTAATATCTGTGACGTAAATATCAGAAGATTAAGCAAGCAACTTGCTGTTAATTCCAAAGATTAATTGTGCTCTTTAAAGTGGTCGCCTCCAGTCATTCTTGACCGCGGCTAACGTTATAGATGAGGCAATGTACTCCGGGGTCAAGACATTTACTTGACAGCTGATGAAAGCGCTCAGTCAACTGATTACTCTTGTTCATCAGTATACTACTCGTATTTATAGCTAGCATTTATGTTTCTCTGCTACATACGATTTATCGTAACGGAGGGTTAGACGTTGAGCTACATTGGATGATAGTGAAGCAGAGGTAAAAATACAAGGACAAATCAATGACACCTTAAAAATTACACAGGGACTCAAGCAAGATGTCGAGCTGACACCGACACTTTTTAATTTGGTTCTGGAATATGTAATAAGACAGATGGAAGTAGGGAGGTCGAATACCCTGATAAACAAAACCATACAACTAGCAGCATACAGCAGATGATATAAATATCATGAGTCGTACATTAAGGGCTGCACAAAAAACGTATTCACAACTAAAAGACAAGGCCAGCTGGATGGGACTACAAGTAAGTGAACAGAAAACGAAATCTATGGTACAAACAAGGAAAAATATAACCCCTAAAGTCATCACAGAAGAGGACATAGAAACAATGGAGAGATTTACATATTTAGGAGTGCTGATGCAAAATCATGGGAATGAAGAGGAGGAGCTACTGAGAAGGATATCCCTGCCCAATCGAGCATATTTTACCCTGTCACACATCTTTCCGGTCAAGAACACCGAGAAGTGTTCTTGACCGGAAGTTAAGAATATATAAATCTATTTTTATAGAAAGTTCGGCCTATAATGTGTTATGCATGTGAAACATGGGTGCTCAATGAAAATATGAAGAGTAAAATTAACATCTTTGAAAGGAAAGTCTTAAGACGAATTCTAGGCCCCATATAAGAAAACGGCATATGGAGGAAAAGACATAATAAAGAAATATACCAGTTGTATGAAGAGTCACCTATGGCTGACTTATATGAGCCTGCAGAGATTACGATGGGCAGGTCACGTGGTGAGGATTGAAGATGATAGGCTGCCAAAGAAAGCATTAAATGGTAAATTGTATGGCAGTAGATCAACGGGAAAACCAAAAATTAGAATGGAAGTCACCGTGGCTAGAGACGCAAGAGAATTATTGGGAGTACGGATATGGAGAAGAGCAGCTGAAGACAGGCAAGGATGAAAGAAATATATTCTGGAGGCCAAGGTTCAAGTTGGACTGCAAAGCCATTGAAGAAGAAGAAGAAGAAATATTTTCTAGCTAAGGTAAACAAGTGTTTCAATTTCTCTATGAATATTTCTTTACTTTATTTGTACTTGTATTCTAGATACAATAAAATCATCCCCGAAATATATTTTACGAGATGGTTTCGACAATTTATTTATTATGTAGAACTGTTTTCGTGTCTTCCCAACCATTGAATTGCGAATGAATATATGGAATATAAATAGGAAAGAGCATAACATTGAACAGTAAGGGAACATAAAAAATCACTACCAATGAATAACGTTTTTAAATGAACGGCGAGTGGTGCCTATTAACTTCATTGTAGTTCAGTTTAATTTTTATTTCCCTCGTTTCCTGTAGTAGTTTTTATTGTGTAAATATATCGCGTCAACATGTAAGGTCGTTTGGAAAAGGAACAGTAGCGGATAATTTTGTTTGCATTTGTGTAAAAGCTTTTTTATGTTTTTTACTACAACTTTGCCTCTGGGGTGGCTCATAGGCAGCGTACTATCTTCCTGTCCCTGTGATCCCGGGTTCTATACCCGTTCGAGGCAAAACTAGAGATGTAGCTTTCCTTTAAAAATCGTCTCAGCTCTGTAGTTGCGTGACGAAGAAAAGTTCAGGCAGGAGGAATTTTTACTAGTCACGGTGTAGGGAATACGTGATGTTCGCGACATGTTTCTCTTACTCCCCTCCTCAAGCTTGGGCCCAGTTATTTCCCACGTTAGTAGTATCACTTCAACGTTGTCCCTGTTAACTAGTCGGCAAAGTCGAACAATCGTCCGAAAATGGCAGATACATGTGTACATACTAAAAAACTTGACGGCAATAATTTGTTCGTTATCAGTATTTTACTGTAGTTACTTATAATTAGGGTCCGGATTTTAATGACCTAAAAATCAGCGAAATATGCAAGCATTTATGACCTAAAACCTATATAAATATGGCCTAAAAATAAAGTATGACTTTACATAAGTTATTTTTTTTACATTCCTGTTGATTTTTTAGGTATAACGTAAATACAAAATTCACTCAAGAACAGCTTGTGATTGTATTACATTCTGCAGTCTTTGGAACTAACTAGCATTAAAAATGTTTGTGTCTGTAAAACAAATGAAGTACAGAACAATAAACCCCGTCAAACAAAATATCTTGCTTTACTTGTCTTGTTTGTATACTTCTTGTTTAATGTTTTCCAATTTCCTCTCAGTCTTCATTTTTTGGAGAGTTTCTTTAGATCACAAGGTGCATTTTCAGGTTTTCCATTTTAAAAGACCTACGGTTGACGCTGAGGTTAGTTTTGTATCTAGAAAATCTCCTTTCCACATCAAAAGACGTCACGGGAGCGTATTTGAAGGCGGAGATGTCACTGCAGTGCAGCTTTGGTTCATTGTATTCCAAATGTTGCCATTTCGTTCCATTTGTTGTTAAATCGTTCCATCATCGCAACGCGCAGGAGGCAAGAAAGAAACGCATGTTTGCTTTCTATCAGGGGTTCATCGTAGCATTACGTTTCAAATAATCCTTTGTGGTATAATTGTTTAGTTTATGTGTGATAATATCACCTGATACATTGTCCTGCGAAACACATTTTCAAGCTTTTTATTCTTGTGTCCTTAAAAATATGACAAATATAGGCATTTAGCGCAAACTTCGACCAAAATATGACCTTTTACTAAAATAGGTCTAAATATGACTGTATATGCACAATAAAAATATAATTTTCTATTCAATAATACCTGGATTCGTGCATAAATTGTTTTAAAAGTCACCCGAATGTTCAGAAAAAATATATGACATGTCATTCAAATCCGGACCCTACTTATAATAATAATAATAATAGTAATAATAATAGTAATAATAATAATAATAATAATAACAACAACAACTCCACCTAGGGAGTACACGACCTTGCAGTTGGTGGTGGAGCTTGAGTACCCCCATGAGCCTTAAAGCTATGTCAGTGGTAGCCTAGCTACCGGTAGGGCCTCCCTTGCTGAATAGGTTGAAGGTGAGGGGTCAGACGAAGAAGTACTCCATATTGAGGAGAGTGGGAAGTAAGTAGAGAGGGAAGGGTCATGAACCTTTGGACTTCCTGTTGTCGGCCCAGTAGAGGGTACAGGAGAGAAACTGGGTTGGCACACCAGGCCACTGATTAGAGTGGAGGCCCGAACCTTGCATTAGCCAGCGAAGGAGGCTGCCTTCAGCAGCCAGTGAAAATCCCGTAGGGTTTAGTAATGCCGACTGGCGATCGGAGGGACCCCTTGCTGGGCCCTGCGGGGGGATGCCCCGAGGCCACTTGCGTCCTGCGAATCTTCAATTCAAACCAATGAGCAAAATGGATAGAACAAGCAATGTAATGAACCTTAACGTACCTTGTTCTACCAATGTCCCATACCTGCTCAGAAACCGAGCTAATGTCACCTTGTCGACGTCTGGCCATCCCACGGATGTTAGTCCCAGGGACCCAGAGCCGGCAGTAGCTCGAAGCCATCGTCAGAGATGGACCCGGGATGAGTTAAAGGAGGTGATGTGGTGCTTTTAATATGCAAAAGCGAAAAATGGGGGCTCAGAAATAGAAGTTTTCAAGGTATGGAGAGAGCGGAACCCAGATATGAGACCTACCCTAGACTCAAAGAAGCTTGCCAATCAACGACGATACATACTCAGCAGTGGAAAATTCACAGCAGAACAACTTGCTGACATTGAGAGAAATGCAGAGTATGTACTTCGCTCGAACTATCCACATGACGAACATGTAGAACTTGAAAATGATGACCCCGTGGAAGGTTCCAGTGAAAGACACGTCAGTGGTGAAAATTCATCTGGCAATGAATTACACGATAAGGACATTAATCTTAATCTTAAAATAGGCTCTTTTAGGCGCTACAAAATTAACGGGTTTTGGTTCAAATAAGCCTAAAAAGTGTATATAAAGCTTCATTTAGTACAAGGTACACAGGGGAAAAAAATAGATTTTTACCTAAATATACCACAACGAAATATCAGCTCTTAAAAACGCCATAGGCACAAGTGGTTTATCACTGCGCACAACCACAGGGCCACGAGGCACACACATGGGCAGCACTCGTTCTGACACGCGGAGCCTGCTCTCTGAGAAATTGAATCGGAGCTCGCGATTAAAACTTGTAACAAAAACTCGAAGAAGAAGAAGAAGAAGAAGAAGAAGAAACGAACAAAGAAATGTGAAATAATATACAAATTCTAACTTACGTAGATCCAACTGTTTAGCATTGCTATTAATTTCACATTCAGGAAGCGCAGTAAATTGGGAGCGGTCATTTTTGTCGCCAATTACTAAAAAATACTCATATTTTCGTAAAATTCAACATGACCTTATTTGAAGATCTAATTTTGATGAACACATTTCATTAAGAAGAAAACATTTATCTTTATAATTGTAGTTGTAGGAAGACACTGAAAAAAATTGATTTTTTTCAATTTTCGAAAAATCAGAGTTTTCAAACAAAATGAGGCCTACGCCATTATCTTAAACGTCCTTTAGACTATCCAACAACAAAGTTTAATCAAAGTCGATGTTTCCATTTTTTTTATTTTGAAAATGTCCCAGGGGCTTCATGTAAAGTCCCCCCCCAAATTAAAATATCGGTTTCAAATTCAAGAGGACACGACATGAGCCATATCGATTGGGGAATATCAATTTTGGAGAAAATCGGCTGAACGGTTTAGTCGCTAGCGTTGTTCACAGACGGACAGACGTTTTGCTTTCAATTGTTTTTTGGTTCCAAGGAGCCATAAAACATGGATTTTGGCTACTCCACGTGGTAGAGTTTTTTTTATAAATTTAGCGAAGGGCATTATCCAGTTTTTTCGTTACCAGGGCCCGTAATAAGAGTTTTTCTGCCGAAAATTCGCCGTTTTTCCACGCAGCATTACATATCATTCTTTCTTAAGAAGTTTCTTCTTAAGTGCAAGAAAGTAAAAACAAACTTGTTACCTCTGTAGAAAATGTAACCTTCACATAGAAAACATAGACCATCCACGTGCCCCATCCTTCCCAAAGAAATTAGATATAAAGACATGACAATTGCTGTCATTATACATATATGATTAGCCTTCTATGCAGTCAATACAACATCTTATTGGAAAACAATCCATATTACAAATGAACCAGTTACTGAAATTGAAGGAAAAATTCATTGAAATACCTCCATTATCACCAATAAAACCATCCCAGTCAATAGACCAGATATCACACTAATGCTTCAAAATAGAAAGGAAAATCTTCCTCATTGATGTTTCAATACCCAATACACATAATCTACAAAACAAAATTCAAGAAAACTTAATAAAATACATGGACTAGCTGTAGAAATTAAACGTCTCTGAAAATAAGAAGTCATCAGCATTCTATTAGTCATACTGGTTACAGGAGATACCCCCTAACATCTGAAATCAAATTACTACAACTAAAAATACCGTGCATTATGAACCACAAAAATCCTATGCAGTTGCCATAGTGTGAGAAAGTTTTTAAATTTCTTACAGAGGGTAAATACTATGTAAATATCTGTAAATCAGTGTAACTACTGTATATTTTTCTTTTTTGTATTATCTCTGGCGTATATATCTGTAAATATTTGTAAAAATGTACGAATTCTTCTGTTCGCTAGCACCGAATTTGTACAAAATAATCAATGTAAACGTTGGAAAAATAAAACAATAATAATTACTACAATTACATTAGTTGAATCCTTGCAAACATTTCACTCTTTGTAAATCATTGTTCACGCATTCGTAATAATGGTTCTAGTACCTTAGTATCTTTGTATTGTACATAATTCTAAATGACTGAATATGTAACGATTATAATCAGTATTTGGGTCATTGATGATAGAGAAAATGCTGAGATATCCTCTTGTTTTGCTTCTGAACAACTTTTCTCCCTCCCAAACGTATATGCAGTTGTTTTTAGACGCCGAATGATTAAATATGCTCGGTAAGCACTCGTACTATATTGATAAGAATTGTAAGCGTATGTTTTTCCTCAAATAATGCAAAAAGAACGTGCGCTTTTTCTAGTATTCCTCCAAAGAAAATTGTAAAAAGAATGTATAAAAATCAGTATGAGTATGAAATTAATCCCGTAATTAGACAGATTACACTGCTCAACAAAAAAACAAATTTTTTGTTGTTTTTTTCACTTGCCCAGGATTTTGCAATTATAGTGCAATTATAGCCCACCATTTTGAATTTATAGTAAATCGGGTACGCCGAATCCAGATATGCCATTAGTTTTGCTGAATTGACTTTAGTTTTATGCTACGAACATTGTAATGAATGATACTATCATAAAACTCACAACATCTAATGCAAATATCTATCTTTATACACTTTTTTCGTTTTAAACATTGAATATCGCATAAATTTCAGTATACTTTAATTGAGCTTCGTTTTACTAATACATTTTCTTTTGTTACAAAACAATGTATTCTTCAGGAAGACCTTGTTTGAACGACTTTAATGTATTTGACTACATTTGTGGGGAATTTACTCTACAACTAGTGGTGCTACAGAATGGAACAGACTTTCCCGTATTAGTTTTCTATTTTCTTGGTTCTTCGCTAGTTATTCTGAATTGCCACATACTCTTTCTTGCCAGCTACTATCTATCACCGCCAAAAGTACATTTTTTTGTCATTTTCTTAATCGTTCGGTTTCCTATTAGTAGAACGAAAATATTAATTTTAGAATTATATTTAGAATTAATTATTTTTTTAACATTTTTGTAATTTTTGAAAAAACAAACCGATAAAGCAATATGGCTTTTATGTCATCTGATAGAGTATATTTACCACTATCCCTACCAAAAGTTTAAAGAAAAAATTTGAAGCCGTTTTTGAGAAAATCTTGTTTTTGTAATTTTTTTTAAAATTGCACATATTGCACGCAATATTGCGCGAAAAATGCTAAAATTTTCAAAAAATGTAGATGACCTTAAAGAAAGAACTTACTATAAAGAAAAAAATTTATTTGAAGGAAAAATCTCTATCTTCAATTTTGTAGTTCCAGAAAGACGCCGTAAAAATTTTAAACTTTTGAAATTTTCAAAAAATCAGAGTTATTCTTGAAAATTGGACCTATGCCATGTAATAAGTGTATTTTACTCTATTCATACAAGTAATTTAAAGAAAAAATTTGGAGCCGTTTTCGAAAAAATTTTGAAAATCCCCGGGGGGCTTCATATAAAGTACCCCCAAATTTTGAAGAATCTTTTTCAAAATCTCAAAGCTTCGACTAGAATCAGATCTACCGGGGAATATCCATTTTGGAAGAAATCGTACGTATGGTTTAGGCGCTAGCAATGTTCACAGACGGACAGACAGACGGACGTTTTCCTTTCAATTGGGTTTTCGGTATCAAGGACCTAGAAAACAGGGTTTCTGGCTACACCACGTGTTAGGGGATTTTTTTTCTTAATTTAGCAACTGGTTTTATCCATTTCTTCGTTATCACGGCCTGGCAATTAATTTTTTTCCGCCAAAAATTGGTCATTTTTTCGCGCAGCATTACATAACTTTACGTTTCTTACGTCGATAATATTTACATTATCTGCGATTTTTCACAGTATTATATTTACGAGTATATATGCTTTAAATAATGTCAAGTAAAGTTTCTCGAAAACACAAACGTTTTCTGTGAAAAGTAGCTCAAAATTTCGCATTTTCAGAAACGCTCAAACGCCATTTTCTCATATAGGCTGCAAATTTTTTCTTCAAACTTTTGTAACGGATAGTGCTAATTACTCTCTTTAGTGTAGCGTAAAGTTTATGTTGAGTTATTTTTTTGTTTTTTCAAAAATAACATAATTGTAATGTTTTTGAAAGATCTCTCACATCTTCAATATGCACATTACTAACAATTTGTAAACATTATTATATTTGTGAGTGTACGTGCTTCAAATAACTTCAAATAAAGTATTTTGAAAACTCAAATATTTTCTGTGAAAATGAGCTTCAAATTTCGCATTTTTAGTAGCGCTAAAACGCCATTTTCTCTTAAACGGTACCTAATTTTTAAAAGAAAATTGCCATTTATGACTAGGTTTTTGTGTTCTTTAACATTCTATAATTAATGTTTCCGTTCTACTAATAGGAAACCGAAAAATTAAGAAAATGACAAAAAAAAGTACTTTTGGCGGTGATAGATGGCAGCTGGCAAGAACGAGTTTGTGGCAATTCAGAATAGCTAGCGAAGATCCAAGGAAATAGAAAACTAATACGGGAAAGTCTGTGTCATTCTGTAGCACCACTAGTTTCGCGCAGCATTACATAACTTTCCCTATACTACGTATATCACTCCGTGTATACGTACGTATACGGGAAAGTAAAATCGTTTATCCAATAGTAATTAGATATATACACTCTGTTTTGTTTATCTGACGTCAAATTGACAAATGACTATTACAATGCGTCTTTTCACTTTAGGCGCGAGAAATGTTATAAAAGGCTTTGAATTCTCGTTTTATTCAGCAGCGAACTAGTAAACCATAAAGTTATGTATGCACCACGGGCGTTACTAAATATGTTTGCCCCTCAGGCGACTTCCAACCCCTCGGGCCAGAGGTCCTCGGGTTTGGAAGACGCCCTCGGGGCAAAAACATCTACTTAACGCCCTTGATACATAAATAACTATTTCGATGCGATTTTCGTTATTTCAAAAACTAGAGCCAATGTACCAAAACCAATGCCATATTTGGAATCTGTGCATTAAACATACCCTAAAGTGGCTTTAAATTGTTTGGCAAGAAAATGAGTGTTGACCAGTGTTATTAATGTTTGTGAAATAAAAAATAGGGTAATGGCTAGAGAGTGATTTATTATAATGAAGAAGGTAAACAGACTATAATATCTCTCCCCCAATATCGCTCCTCCAATAATCCGAAGTGCGCTTTCAATGATACTATAAAATATTTTTTCATTAAAAGGTTTTTTGAAATTGCAAGTTCAAATCTCCCACGCTTCTTTCGCTGAAGTGGGTTTTGAAGAGATGGTTAAAGAAATATTGGGGCCCAGGTTGCAATATTTTAATATTTTGAACTATTTTGAACTTACAAATAATATACGTGTCCAGACTGGTCGATAATGATTTTGTAAAATAGAAATTCGATGAAAAATTTAGTATACCAGGCAATGAACGGGTGTCGAGCTACTAGTAAGTGTGTCGAGAATCATTACACAATTTATTTTGTCCTCTGCGTTCTTTTTGGAGTAGGTAGTATTGTACTTGCGAAATCCTACCTTTTTTTAAATATTCATGCACATTATGCTTCATCGGCGATATCGCAGCTGTTTCACAGTTACAGTTCTGCAGGGACCACAGTTGGTATTCGAAAACAAAAATAGTTTTTTGACTTTCTAAATTAATATACAGTTGAAGGTCCTGCTAATAATAAAATAATGTATGGCTGTGTTTCTATTGATAATTTTATCACGAAAAGAGATACAATTTGGATGTTTTGTTTGAGAATATAAAAGATCTACAATTACAATTTTATAAAAGTTAAAATACGAAATATTGATGATATCGACTGTCAGTTCATGTGTTCGAATAAAGCCAACGCTGTTTAAAACTACCTTAATCGAGCAGACTATAATATCTCTCCCCCAATTATATCTCTCCCTCAACAGATGACTCCGGTGCTCAGGTATTTCCTAAGCTTTTCGTCGTCTTTCGTAGAGAGCTGGCAAACATTTGTAGACGTAAGGCCTCCCCTTTCTTCCTGCATCCTCGTTCTGGGAACTTAAGCTCTGACCCCTTGAGTTGACCATGAGCGCTGGGTCCTGAGGCTGATTTGTTAATAATTGTTATTATTTTTAGTTTAATTTGTCAGTTAAATCTTAATTATAAATTAATATCATGGTTCTTCTCAAATTAAATTCTCCCTCGTGCAAACGTAAATATTAGAGGTTACTGAACAACTTTAAAAAACATCGATGGTTGGGGGCGATGAATTATTAAAATCCATCATGATTTTATATTGAATAGCGAGGCTTTGTAACATCGATATTTTGTCGTCAATGTTGCATCCCATCGCCACAAGGGTGACATTTTCCAGATATTATTACTAGAAGTAAACAGCCTTTGAAATGTCAACAGATGCCGATGAGATGGCATGTGCGCTCGGCTTTGTAACGGAAGAATAATAATAATAATAATAATAAAAATGCCTTTATTAATGGCGAGGCTCAGGCCATAGGGCCTGCTCTTCCGCCTAACCACTAATAAGGGATTCCGTTTTTTATATCTTCAAATCATAATTTTAAGAAGGACTTTCTCGGGATCTTACATAATGCCTCTTTCCTTGGGCGTGCGATTGTACAAAATTTTGTATTAAATTAATAGATTCGAAACAATCAAAACATGTTTTTCGTTTTTTATCAGTTTCGCGTATAGCGATCGGTTCAGAAAGAAGTGTTGTTCACTGATCTGTTGGACAGATAAGTATCGTATCAGGGACATCTGAAAAATATGGTTTGTTGGGGACACTCAAAATACAATTTGAACGTTTCGAAGTTTAATACGAACCGAGGACGTAGCATCTCATTTACTCCTTATTTACTCTCTTTTGCTCCATATACATACGTATATACGGAGTAATATACGTACTGTAGGGAAAGTTATGTAATGCTGCGGAAAACCGATTTCGTGATTTCAATGGAAATACACGTTGTGGAATCCCCTGATACCGAAAAAGTGGTTCTTTCCAAAATGTCCATCCGTCTGCGAACACAACTAGCGCCTAAACCATGCGTAGGATTTTTTTTTTTCAAATCGAAGAAACCCCTGTCCATCTGATTCGAGGTGAAGTTTTCAGATTGTGAAACACATTCTTTAAAATTTGGGAGTACTTTACATAAGTCCCGGACATTTTCAAAATGTTCTCAGAAATGCCTACAAATTTTTCATTAAATTTCTTGAAAGAATAGAATAAAATACACTTATTTAGGTGGCATAGGTCTCATTTTCACGGTTAACTCTGAATTTTCAAAAATTGCAAAATTTTGAATTTTTTCCGCGTCTTCCTAACTACAAAATTAAAGATAGAGATTTTTACTTCAGATGAAATTTGTTGTCCATAATTTGTTTTTTTATTAAGGTCATGTACATTTTTTTGAAACTCTCAGTAGTTTTCGCCTAACATTGCGTGCAATATGTGCAATTTTAAAAAATTACAAAAACAAAATTTTCTTAAAATTTGCTCAAAATTTTTTCTTTAAAATTTTGGTAGGGATAGTGCCTCAAGTACTCTTTGAGATATCATAAACCTCATATTGCTCTGTTCTTTTGTTTTTTCAAAACTTACAATAATGTAATTTTTTGGCTTGTGTCTCACGTGGTTAATATTTACATTAGCAACGATTTGTTCACATTAGTATATTTATGAGTACATATGCTTTAAATAATCTCAAGTAAATTTATTCGAAAACTCATCCGTTTTCTGTGAAAACTAGCTCAAAAGTTCGCATTTTCAGATACGCTCAAACGCCATTTTGTTCTAAATGGCTCCAAATGTTTCCTTCAAGTTTTTCGAACGTGTAGTTCTAATTGAACTCTTTAATATGATGTCAAGTTCATTTTGGGGTATTGTTGTTTTTACTTTCCCGTATACGTACGTATACACGGAGTGATATACGTAGTATAGGGAAAGTTATGTAATGCTGCGCGAAAAAATGGCCAATTTTCGGCGGAAAAAAATTAATTGCCGGGCCGTGAAAACGAATAAGTGGATAAAACCAGTTGCTAAATTAAGAAAAAAAATCCTCTATCTCGTGGTGTGATCAAAATCCATGATTTGTTGCTTCTTTATACTTAAAAATCGATTGACGGCATTCCGTCCGTCTGTCCGTCTGTGGTCAACGCTAGCGCCTAAACCGTTCGGTCGATTTTCTTCAAAATTGATATTCCCCAGTCGATCTGATTCTAATCGAAGCTTTGTGATTTTGAAAAAGATTCTTTAAAATTTGGTGGTACTTTATATGAAGCCCCCCGGGGATTTTCAACATTTTCTCAAAAACGGCTCCAAATTTTTTCTTTAAATTTCTTGTATGAATAGAGGAAAATACACTTTTTAACATGGCATAGGTCCTATTTTCACGTACAGCTCTGAATTTTCGAAAATTGTGAAAGTTTGAATTTTTTTCGGCGTCTTTCTCCAACTACAAAATTGAAGATAGAGATTTTTTCTTCAAATAAAATTTGTTCTGCATATTGAGTTCTTTAATAAAGGTAATGTAAATGTTTTTCACAATTTTAGTAGTTTTCGTGCAATATTGCGTACAATATGTGCAATTTTAAAAAATTACAAAAACAAAATTTTCTCAAAAACGGCTCCAAATTTTTTCTTTAAACTTTTGGTAGGAATAGTGGTAAATGTACTCTATCAATGACATAAAAGCCATTTTGGTCTATCGGTTGGTTTTTTCAAAAAATACAAAAATATAAATTTTTTTACTTGTCTCTCACGTCGTTAATATTTACATTATCGGCGATTTTTTTACATTATTATATTTACGAGTATATATGCTTTAAATAATGTCAAGTAAAGTTTCTCGAAAACACTACCGTTTTCTGTGAAAAGTAGCTCAAATTTCGGGATTTTCAGAAATGCTCAAACGTCATTTTCTCGTATATGGCTGCAATTTTTTTCTTGAAACTTTTGTAACGGATAGTGCTAATTACACTCATTAGTATAGCGTGAAGTTTATTTTGAGTTTTTTTTGTTTTTTTCAAAAATTATATAAATGTAAATTTTTTGAAAGATCTCTCACATCTTTAATATGCACATTATCCGCAATTTGTAAAGATGATTATATTTCTGAGTGTAAGTGCTTCAAATAACTTCAAATAAAGTATTTTGAAAACTCAAAAATTTTCTGTGAAAGTGAACTTCAAATTTCGCATTTTTAGTAGTGCTAAAACGCCATTTTCTCTTAAACGGCACATAATTTTTAAAAGAAAATTGCCATTTACGGCTAGGTTTTTGTGTTCTTTAATATTCTAAAATTAATGTTTCTGTTCTACCAATAGGAAACCGAAAAATTAAGAAAATGACAAAAAAATGTACTTTTGGCGATGATAGATGGTAGCTGGCAAGAAAGAGTATGTGGCAATTCCGAATAGCTAGCGAAGACCCAGGAAAATAGAAAACTAATACGGGAAAGTCTGTGCCATTCTGTAGCACCACTAGGTTTTTCAAAAATTACGCAAATGTAATTTTTTGAAAGATCGTTCACGCCGTTAATATGCACATTCCAGCAATTTCTAAACACTATTATATTTTAGAGTTAAAGCTCTTCAAGTGACTTCTAAGTTTTTCGAAAACACAAAAGATTCCTGTGAAAAAGAGCTTCAAATTTTGCATTTACAGTAGAGCTTCAATGCCATTTTCTTAAAAACTTTCAAATTTTTCATCATTTTTCATTTCACGGCTTCAAAAATGCCATTTCGGACGAGGTTTTACTGTTTTTTAATATTCTGAAAATAATGTTTCCATTCTACGTTAGGATGGAAAATGTTAGGAAACCGAAAAATTAATAACAAAAAAATGTAGTTTGGACAGCTGGCAAGAGAATGTGGCAAGTCCGAAATAGCTAGCCGAGATCAAAGGCAATAGAAATCTAATACGGAAAAGTCTATGCCACTCTGTAACATCATTAGTTTTTTTTATTGGTTGCGTCTAATTGACGCAAACGCGTCTCCAAGCCCCTTGGGGGCGTTGCGCTTAGGAGTAATCCTGCATTTCCTGTATATGTCATTATATGTCACGTCTCGACGCAGTCAGTTGTCAAGAGGGCCTCCAGGTAGCATCTACGCGTACGCGCCTCCTACCACTTGTTCCTGCTTCACTACTCAGTGGCCAGATTTGGGAAGGAATTAGGATAGGGGCAGGGTAGAGGACACATCGTAGGGGTTGGATTAGCCCGTGTGAAGCAGAGAAACTCTTGTTTTGTTGGAACAAATTTCACACGAGATCGTCCGGGAATCGACGAGAAGCCTTGGTGAAAGGCGAGCGACTTCGGTCTGAGCCACGAGATTCACATTTGTGTGTAAAGTTCCAATAAAATACCTATCTGTAATCATTGAGTGGCAGCAGCAAATTTGTCTTTCAGGTGTTTAGCGCGTATTCTAGTGTTTTTTTGACTCGAAGAGTCTGTCAAAAACAATACATTCAATTCAGAATTTCGCGATACGCAATATCTTGAAAGAACTTTTACTCCTAAAGTAACCACAACTCCTACCATTTTATTAGGAAATTTCTCTCAGTATTGAAGAACGTCCAAAGTCTAACGGTTGACTGCGGAAGGGACATATCGAAATGTTTTGGTGTGATATAAATTAATAATATATGTTTTTAGTCAGTGATTCCGTTTCCATCAAGAATGTTTTTGAGTCAATGAACCCCACAATCTCTGTGTGTTTGGTTTGTTGTTTGAAATATAAAATTATGAATTCAGTGAACGTGTTCTATAAAAAGGTACCATTACTGCGAAGATAAAAGCTAAATTTCTCTTTGAAGGGTACTTATTGCAATTCAAATATGTTCAATTTGTACACTGGAATGCTGAGATCACATGAGATGGAGCATACCTCACTGTTCGAGAGCCGACCGGTTTCTCATGTTGTTCCGAGTGAGTAATCGGACACTATGTGAGTAACTAGAGCGTCACGGATGGTTTCATCGCGAATGGAAGAGCCATGTTAACAAAGAATGGATTTTGGAAAGTTAGCGGAAGGGATTTCTTGAACTATGAAATTACAGTATGATCCTACATGGCAGCGGCATCAAATTCCAACGGGCATATATTGAACAAATAAATTGCCGCATGCACAGCGGATATCAAGATAGCATTTGCGTATATACTATCTCTAAAAATTAATGTAAATGAAAAGTATGAAATTTATTACGTTATTATATTCTTGATATTGTCGCCGGCTAAACGTCACGGCCCTCATAAGTGGAGAAAAAATCTCTGAAGCTATACGAAAGGAACCAAGTTCGTGAGTGGGAAATAGTGTAGCCGCAGGAAAATTAGCATATTAATAGTATACTAGTGGTGCTACAACAGCACGTACTGTCTCGCATCAGCAGTGGTTACGTAAATTTATAATACAACAAGTCTCCTATTATTTCAGTAGTATACCTTCCCTTTGCGGTTCTCACATGCAACCAATCTTTGTAAATGAGGTCTCTAAAGAAAGAGAATTTCACAGACACGTGACGAATTGCAATAAAAATATGAAGGATTTGTTTAAAAAACGCAGCTAAATAGTCATGTAAAATGCACGTCACGTCAGGATTTTTTTAAATCTATATCGTTAAATAACGCCTAAACGATTTCTAGGGCCATAAAAATTAAAATTTTGAGGTATTAAAGGGAAAAAAGTAATTTTTTCCACCATATGTCGAAAAATTTAAAATAAATCAATATTACGTAACACTACACTAACACCCCCTACCTCCAAGTAATGCGGCGTAACGCTGCCTCAAACCCCTCCTCCCTCTGTAGCGTTATGAAATTTATGGACGACCCCTAGGTCGGCGCCGAATCTCGCCATCCAGCGGGGGAAGATCACCCCCACCTCCCGATGAAAAAACATGCACTACTCTTACGGTTTAATGACCTCAGTAGTTGACGCGCCCGGAATCACTAACAATCAATCAACAATTATGTTTATTATTTAACAAAATCTATGATCCACCTCCCTCTCACACACACACACACACACACACAAAATAATCGGCTGGATCCGCCCTTACATGACCACGAGAAATCGCTCGCATCCACCGCATCGCATCCAGTCGAGTGCCTCGCCTGCTAATCGCAATCCTGCAACAAAGAATTGCAGCTGCGTGACTCGCCCGCCCGCCCGGCCGCCCGCCCACCGGAAAGCAGCTGCCTGTTCCGAGCTTCCGTCGCGTCGGAGTCGACGCCAGTGCGCTCGCCCTCGTCGCGATACGTCGCTCGCCGCTGCCTCAGTGCGGGTGCACGCACGCGACTCGCAATCGCTCCACGCCTACTAATCCAAGAGATGAAACCAGAGGGGTATTCCGGCTTTGTTATTTTCAATTGCTTGAATAATAAGATATAGTAGATTAAATTTGTATTTATTTATTTTATTTTCAGCCCAAGTCCATCCTTTGAGAGCAAAGGCTTCCCAACTCTCGGTAGGGTCGGTTCACACGATGAGGAATACTTCAATAAAAACGAAATAGACACAACATAGATTGAGACACAATAAAAATTCGTGAATATGGAATCAAGCAAATAATACCTGACACACATTCCAGCATGTGAAGGTCTACCTACTAATTGTATTATTAAAAGAGCAATAGCAACATCGGTTAGCAAACAACACGTTCATTCAATATTCATTCCAAACACAAACAACAACCGAATCGAAGTACGCATGTTTACAATAACGACACTACACAAGTAGTCCGAAATGCTCTCTATTATGCTTCTCCAAACTTCTTTGTCCCGTGGCCGTGATGAGATCACACGTCAACCTCTTTCCTGAATACAGTCCGGTCCGATCATCTCGTTCTTTGTTCCCTAGCTAGATTAAATTATGTAAATAATTTTGTGTTTTGAGGTAAGAATATGAATTAGTTAGTTGTTATGATTATTTCGGAGACTATAATTATGAGACTTCAAATTCCTTTTTCTCTTCACTTCTAAGGGCTGTTCCCACAAATTTGTCCAACTCTATTAAATGCTATATTATGTCGGTGGTGTACTATATAGCTAAAATGACTATTGTAAGTTGAATAAATAACATAATCTTTGCGTCACATTAACTAATGAATAAACCTGTACGAACTGGTCATCCTCTATTCAGAATTATAAATAAATCATTAATTGATTTACCAACCCCATCCAACATTTCATCATGATGAAACTTTGAATCCCTGGCCTGTTTCATTCTGAATGCTATATTCTGAAAGAAAGAACCTGTGAACAGTGTTCACATTTCTAAGTTATAATTAAAAATTATAATAAATACCATAAAATGTATGTAGTTTAGTAACGAATTGTGCGTTACTTTTTAATCTTTTTCCTTTTGCTGTTTTGGAATTCCCATTGAACCTAGCTAGCCCAGAATATTCGCCACTGTAAACCGTTTCTTTATAAATGAAATACAATATAGCATCGCTTTCTCCAGGTCTATCGGCAGGAAGCGTGGTGAATTTATTATTTTTCGTAATATGTAATATCGACTTAACGCTTCCATTGGGACCATAGAGAAGAGTGGAGAACATAAGTGTCTTCTAGTATACGCTTCTAGGGACGAAGAGCCATTCTTAACTGCGACCATTAAGAAGTTTAGCAGTCCTCTGGGGAAGACAAATGAGTTGTAGCAAAATATAGTATACGGATGCTCCTATTCAAACAAAAGGTAGTGTTGTTTTCGAAGAATGTAGCATTACGAATAGGCAAAATATTAAACGACATACGGCCTATATCACAAAAAACGTAAGTAGTTGGTTATTTGCTCTATATCGGCCAGTGACGTTAAAAACTATTGCGAGGGCAGAAGGGCATCTTCTCAAGACCCACTGTTCTTCAGCTTGGGTGAATCAGTGTATCAATTGATGTCACTGCAGTGCTTCTGATTGGGAGGTCCTAGGGTTCACCACCTCCCGCGATACAAGCGTGCACTATACTTACGGGACTAATTACCTTAGCAGTTGACGCGCCCGTAATCACCAATCACTCTGTCAGTTTGTGGGATTTCTTCCTAAAAGCTTCCCTTTTCGTAACTGCGTTGCCTCCCTGTGAGGCCACCAGGCATTTTTGCGAGGGGCGAGGGCGAGGATGCGTCAAAGGCCCTTACGTACATTTTGTCCCTCCATGGACGGGACATGTATCACTTGCGGACGAATAGGCGACCGTCGCGGTGTTTTCTTGCACTCCACCTTTCGTGCAGTTAACTGCCTCTCAGTGCGTGTGTGTGTGTGTGTGTGTGTGTGTGTGTGTGTGTGTGTGTGAGAGAGAGAGAGAGAGAGAGAGAGAGAGAGAGAGAGAGAGAGAGAGAGAGAGAGAGAGATATGTGCGCGCGTGGGTGTCGCGCTGAGTGTGTGCGTGTGCGCGGGCATGTTTGTGAGAGCGTGTGAGAATGTGACTATCATGTTTTTCTTCTATAGCACAGGTTTCAAGTACAAAAACATAACCTGTAACCGGTTTTCCCTCAAACGAGAACGAGAGTGTCATAACACGACGCACGCATGCGACAATTCAACCGAGAGCTTGTGTTCATACTGATACGATACGCGATTTGTAGTCCAACATAAGTCTCACTAAACTCCAAAACCATACGCAAGTGCACAAACCATACGCATTTTTTTATAACCCTCAAAATGCTGGCAATAATTACTCGTACTATTAACATTTCAATGTACCTCTCGCGTTGTGAGGTCACAATATGCACAGCAATAATATTACTAATTGTATAAGTTGTATTAGGTTTTCTTTCTTCGCCTTCAATTTTGTTGAAAACAAAGATTGAGGCTTTCCTTTCAATAGAAAGAAAACGAAGACAGGAGAATGTGATACGAATGGAATACGAACGGTGGTGGGTGTAAAGCCAGGTGTATTGTTGCTGAGTGAAAGTAACGACCTTGCTCTTACGATTTTGATATTCCATATCGCACAGCGACCCTTGATTAGTCTGAAGAGTGAATGACGTCCACGAAACTTTTCGCTTCTTTGTGCGTTCCTTCACCACCCCCTCTCCCTTTCCTCGCGTCCGTCTTTCCGCTGCGCGAGCTGGTTCGCTTACGCTACGCTGAACGAAGTACAGATTGCTTGTGTGCTTCGGAGCGAAGAGTTCGCTCAATTTTCACGTTAAGCTATGGGTTTCCGCAAAAAATCTTCGAACAGGAAAAAGAAAAATCGTTTGAAAAGTACGTACAAATCTTTGCTCATGACATTACTTTCCGTTGTCCATTCTCAGTGGATCTGTCACAACAACCATTTGACGTTTTAGGCCTCAACGAAATAGTTACGGAATTCAACTTTTTAGAACTAGTTTTCCAAAAGACAAAGAAACGTTTGGAAATGTGTAATTTATCGTAATATTAAAGATAAAATTTCAACAATGATTTTTAAGAAACGTTTGAATTTTGCGCCAATATTTATTTTTGTAACAATGTTTTGTGTAGAAGGTCAATGACTGACCTTGTACTTGTGACGAAAAGAGCCACGTTTGAAAAGTGAATGAGAGGGTGCGAATGTTTTCTAAAGATAATGAAAGGTAATATTACTTTTTTTTGTCATTGATACCAATTATAGATATATTATTATTGTTGCAGTACTAGTTGGATAACAACTTTCAACGATTTGTGTATTTATTGCAAGAAGAGACTTTTAAAAAGAGTTTTTTACAACATTGTTTTAAACTTATGAGTATTGAATTTGTTTTTATATGAGCATTATGTTTAGAATTAAGCTATTCAATTAGTATAATCACTACCAAATTTTTAACAAAGAAGTATCCATACTTTCAAAAGTATTAGTGTGAATTGTCACATTCCAAGAGGTATATACTTGATCAAAGAGAAGGAGAGTCAGACTCTTATAATTAATCTCTAGTGGAATGTTACACAAGTTTTTATAAATCAAAAAATTCAATTTGTCAATACCATTTGAATTTGATGTTGATCAGCCAACTACAACTTTGAATTATCTTGTTCAAAACAATATTAATTTTGTCATCATACTTTTTTCCTTGCAATTTTGTTAATTCTTATCAGAGATTATTTTTTAAACCTTTTATTATTAACTTCAATTATTGTTGTTCCTTTGGTAAGTCAATGTTATTGGGAATTTTAGAGAGCTGAAATTAGTCTTGAATATTTTGTTGAGAATCTTATGTAATGTATTTAATAATAAATGCAATAAATGTAATTTTTAAGAAGAGTGCAGTGAAAGTATTTGCTACCATTGTAACAGGAAATTTAAATATTATTGTGAACAATTAATTTATTTATCTATTTATTAACAGAACATGCCCTTAGAAATACAAATAATTATGCAAAGTAAATACATCACACAGGTTACATGGTAAGATGCAAATAATAACAATTCAAAAGCTAATTACTTAAAGAATATAAAATGCACAGCAAAACAAATGTTACTGAAAAATCACTCATTGAATTAGGCATAACAAAGTGTATTTCTTTTTTGTTTTCTACCTTTCTATTCTGTTTGACATTTTTGTGGTATTGTTTTTCTACCTTCCCTTCTTTTTATTATCCTTTTTTTGAGGGTTTGTTTATGTTTGGTCTCTAGAAACAAAAATATTCTACATTATCTTTTTCCTGTGAGGTTGATATTATGGTCTGTAGTGATAATGAAATGGCAAAATTTTAATTCCTTATTTAATTTTCAGATACCACTATGGCTAATTTTCAGCCATCCTTAAGTTTGGAAGATAAGAAAGTACCCACAGCAGCCACAAATCAGCAACCTACACTACTTTCATCTCTCAGAAGTGTTCTTTTTGTAATAAGTACAGTTCTTATTGGATTTGCAGCCTTTAGGAATACATTAACATGGTAAAGAAATTATTATCAATACCTCTCATTAATTCAGGACAGTTTAAGTTTGAAGGTTACAATTTATTGTTGTTGAAAACAATAAAATATTAAAATGAAATTGTGAGGTTTGAGGCAGAATTTTTCTTTTGTGGAGGAACAGTAGAACTTAATTTGAGATCCTCTTAGATGTGTAAATATGTGCTATGAGAAATCCTTCAATGGTATCAGTGATATATTGAGAAGAATGATCCATTCACAAACATTAATGTTTATGAACAAAAAAGCATTGTAGAGAACATCAATGAAAAGACAAGGTTCACTAACAAATTCTAATTTGTATTGTTTTCATGCTATTAATGTGCTCAAGTAGAACAGATACAAACTAAAACTCTAGATTTATTTAAACAAATATCTTTGCAAGACTTAATAATACTGAAATTAATCATAATAATAGGTTTTTTTAAGAAGAAATTTTGTATTTTGTAAATATGTAAATAGTCTTTTCATAAACAAGTAATGGGATTTGTAAAAAATTTGTCCAAAAGTGTAAGAAGTAGTATTTGGAAATTCATTATAAAGTTTTTCACCATCTGTGACAGTAAAGCATCAAACTATAAACAATTTTAATTTATCACTTGTTTTCATTTAACATTTTAGGCATCTGCAAAGATTTTGGGGAGCATCAGGAGATTTTTGGCAATCCCAATGGGACAAAGTGCTTGATATTTTTGGTGAAGACCCATACAACTTTTGGGTTTATGGTAAGTTTATGGTTAATTATTCAAACAAAAGTATTATGAATTACATTTCCTTTTTATACAAATTTCGTAATTTGATGGCGTAGTTCACTTTTGTTATTTTGCTATGTAATTAAAAGAAATTTAAGTTGCTTATTTACATGCTTGGTGTTTTAAAAAATGTATTGACCTATTGTGCAGGTACAATGCTGTTGACCTTTGTAGTATATTGGCTGTTTGGAGGTATTTATACAATATTAGATATAACTAATAAACCAGCAGCTTTACGTCGGTATAAAATTCAACCCGGAACAAATGAACCTGTTGAAACAAAAAAGCTTTTGAAAGTAAGATTTGCTATCAAAATGCATTACCAAGACTTGTGTTAATTAATATGACATCTAATACATGTTTCTGATTGCAGGTGATCATGTGGGTCCTCGTTAATCAATTAGTTGTAGGATTACCTGCCTCCTCTCTAAGTTATAAGCTGATGCAGTGGCGTGGGTTTCCTCCTCTACGAGAACTCCCTACTTTCCATTGGGTGCTGGCAGAAATGGCAGTTCTAATTTTGATGGAGGAAATTGGATTCTATTATTCTCATAGGTAAATATTCATCATCACTCATCAGGAAGTGACCTAAGGGGCTCAGAATGGGAGTGTTGAAACCAGGAGCAGATCCAGCCAATCATTTTGGAGGGGGCCATCAGAGATTTTTGTTCAATAATAAACATTTGTTAATGCATTGTATACATTTTGTAGTGTATGTATTATACTATACAATATTATTTATTTAATAATTACATAATTCTAACTTAAATAAATATTTAAATCAATTTTGCCAAAGAAAAGAAGATAACAAATGAAAAGTAAAGGCCTTGAGGTAGGGAGGCATGGCCCCCATGGCCCCTCCCTGGATCCACCACTGGTTGAAACAATGTTTCTCTTTTTAGGACAAATGGCTGTTTTGTTAATATAATCTTACATGTGTGTCATCAACACTGTGTCAATCAACAATATCTTCATAAAATTAGGCAAAAAACTCTATTTTGATGACAATTTTAATTGTTTAATAAAATTTATTAAATTATGAATTTAAGCATTTATAATTTCCAAGTTTCTAATTCGTTTGTCTTAAGGGGGGAAGAGGAAGTTTACAACTTCGTACATAAAGACAAATATTTGCTTTGACAACCTCTCCCCAAAACCTCCTTTAACTAGCTGAAGCTCATGTTAAAATGTGATTGAAAAAATGTGTTTTTACCTACTTCATTTAATAATTCTGTATTCCTTGTGATTTTAAATACATAATCAATTTTTCTAATTGATTTCCTCTAATCGTGTTAATGATCAAATATGTCTAACTAAGGGTTTATATTATAACTTCAGTAAAAGTCTTGATGATCTAATGAATAAATTGAAAATAAAAGATAATGATTGAGTTCATGTGATTTTAAGTGCATTCATAGCATCATTTTTAGCACTCATTAGTAATTGAAATATGATTAAAAATGTTTTCCCTTTGTGTCTTTGACAGATTGCTCCATAGTCGCTACCTGTATCGCTTTATTCACAAGAGACATCATGAATGGACTGCCCCTATCGCTGTCACTGCTATTTATTGCCATCCTATTGAACATATATTTTCCAATTTACTCCCTCCACTACTTGGTGTGCTCTTGATGGGATCTCATGTAGCAACTGCATATCTCTGGTTTTCTTTGGCAATCCTATCAACGCTAAATGCCCATTCTGGCTACCACTTACCCTTTTTCCCTTCTCCAGAGGCACATGATTTTCATCATCTCAAGTAAGTTGAGAACATCTGATTTACCATAAAAATGAATGTTTTGTTGTCTGGTCCTCTGTTATTTATGTAAATAATTTTTGGTCCTTAGATTTAATCAATGTTTTGGAGTTTTGGGAGTTCTTGATCGCTTACATGGAACAGATACAGTCTTCAGAAACACTCAAGCTTATGCTCGTCATGTCATGATGCTAAGCCTTATTCCACCAAGAGAAGCATTTCCTGATCAGATGAGCTGCAAAACAAAATAGTTATGCTCATTGACACTTGACTTTGTAGGTAAATGCTTGTCTTCAATGTTGATTTTTATTTTTTATGTTTTCATGACTGAATTGTAATTAATATGAATTTATGTAACAGTAGACCATCATAATGTTAGAAATTTATTTACTTAAGAAACATTTCTTTTTGTATCAACATGCATTGTAAGGAAATTTATAATTTAATTTCCTCTGCAAGAGGATGTAGGAAGATATTTAGAAATGGAATCAAAAAATAACAAAGTTTTGTTTCTTGTGAAATTATTTTCATTTTTTATTTCTGGTGACTATACATAATATACTATATACTTTGTTTAGAAACCTTTAAACAAATGGAAATTTTAAAATAAACAAATTTGAAAATATATTGTGTACTGTACAATTTTTTTACTTGGTGTAGTTGTGGTTGACTGAGGAAGTTCTTCCAGATTTTCTTATGTTTGCCTTAAATGTCTTGAATTAATGTTTGTTTGTTGTTTTTTTTTCTCACTGGAGTTTGATTTTGAAAATAAGTGAAGTCAAGAATGAAATTTTGTTTGTGACACATTATGATGGGATCAGTCTTCTCTAGTCTTCTCAATTGCAATTATAAAATATTTCTTTGCTTCTCATGTAATGCTGTGTACATCTTGTATAATTTGTATTTTTGTGAGATGCAAACTTTCTCATCGTTCTCCCAATTTGTTTTGTATTATAAACGCTCACAACCTCTGAGCTCTGAACTATGTGGTTATGTCCCACATGTGTTATGGGGTCCAAGCTTGTACACAACAAAGTCAAACTGCTAATAACAATTGTTTGATCTCCATAAATATTGAATGAGAACAAAACTGCAGTAATATTTACAGCTAAAATCAAATGCAAATATATTTATAAATATATATGCATGGACTGAAAAACTATACTAAAGTTTTAAGTTATAAACAGGCCTGGAAAGTAAATGTATGAAGACAGTAACTGCTGTAGATTCATTCATATTGCCTCTAGTGAAGAGTAAGCAGTAATTTTGTCAACATAGATTTGAACATTAGACTCAAATTTAGTAAATAATTTTGTTGTTCCTAAAAATTAACTGTTTCTTAATTAAAGCCAAAACAATTTTTTTTCTATTCATATTTTCTGTAGATCTGTTTTACTGAAATCAAAATATACTTTATGATCAAGGTACTGGCTAAATTCAACATTTGTAAGTATGAAATTTAATTTTCAAGCCAAATACAATAAGCTTTTCATTACTAGAACACATCTTTGGCCACTTGAATCATTACCCTTACATGATTTCTGATTTTACGGTTTTGTTGGGTTGTGCTAAGAACAATTTTATAGCCTTGTGAAAAAGATCATATTTTACATGTATGTATCTCTGTACGAAAAACCATGCTTGTCCCTACTCATAACTGAAAAGCTGGCAGTATAGTTTTTCTGCACCCTGCATATTTGTTCATAGTGTGCAGTGGAGCATCATTTTTAACCCATTAACAAAAACAGTATATTTTTATGTGCATAGTAGTACAGTCTATACAAATGCTTTAAAAGAAATTGAAATGAGACTTGTGATTCATTTGTATAAAATAAATAAATTTAAAAAAAAATCAGTACTTTGGCAAATGTTGTGAAGCACATACGTTGTCAATTGTTTCATGAAAATGAATTTTGTTAAAAATGTAATGAGGTGATTTAATATTAAGTTATTATAACTGAAAGTATTCAATAACTATAGAAAAATATGATTATTGTTTGAAGTACTGAAAGAATGAATAGCAAACTAAGTCTTCATTTTCTCAAACTGGAAAAAAAAATATTTTTGACACTTTTTTCTATTATTTTCATTTGACAAATATAAAAAAAATTGTATTACTATATTGCCTGCAAATAAATGAAAATGTGATTTATTTGTGTATAAAAGAATTCAATATAAAACAAAAGACTGGTTATTAACACTTCTTAAAAGTCTTCTCACTACTCTAAATAAAATGATGGTCTTTCCTTTCATTGTTATTTTTAGTAATTAAAAAAAATTCATAATGTAATTAAATGAATGAAAAACAATTATTATTTTCTTGCAATTTTTCTTGTGGCTCAAACTAGGAAATTCTACAAGTATTACAATTGACAGCTTTAGTCAGCAAAGTGATCAGGTTTATCCTTTCATCTATCAAAGACACAAAATAAACTTGTGCAGGAATATTTGTGAGTGAGTTGTTATTATGTATCTACAGGCAAAAATTCAATGTTAAATTGTGAATATTTTAAATAATTTAATGATAGAATGACATTCATAAAACTGAATTGAAATTGTCATATTGTAGGATTATTTTGCTTCATGAATCAAGGATTGTATAATCAATCATGTATATAAGTAATTTGAAAATCAGTTCATTTATTATAAGTAGTAATAGTAGTTGCTCTGAAAGTATAGGATTGGAGGTTTAAGATGTTATTGTTCACTGACTTTTGAAGTATTTATGTTAATTGAAGAAACAATCAAAACTTTCTTTCTTGATAATATTTGCAGGTGTCATTCCACAATTTATTATTTATAAAAAATAATGAATATGAAATGAATGTTACTCATGCTCTTTAAGCTGTTTAATTTAAATATTATATATTATTGTTCAACTATGAATATTAAATGTTTCAGTGGCTACTTCAGTTTATAATCACTTGACAAGCTCATTTTGAAAATGGAAATATTTGCATGCATGCATTGCATTATTTTTTTAATCACTATAACTGTAGCTTCCACTATAAACTAATTAAGTAGACATAGGTTAATTGTATTTTAAATGTATATATTTTTCTCATTTTGTCCTATATCTATGTATAAAATGTTGTAATATATTGCAGAAAAATTGCTGTTTTTAATGCTGTGAAGGCTATATTCATCACTGCAGCATGTATTCATTAATTGGTTAAAATGCACTTTTCCTACTGATGAACAAGTTTGTTGATTTAATGGTCTGGATATTTTTATTCTTCTGAACTTATGAAATGCAAAGGGATAAGATGCCTATCTCTAATATATGCATAAAAGAATGTGTAAATGCAGAATATGTAAATGTATATTTATATCTAGCAATGTCATTTTCTGATTTAATTCACAAATGATGTTTTTATGTTAAAAATATAATAAAAATCTATTTTAAACAGGAAATAATGTTTAATAAACATGAGTCTTCATTTTTGTATTTTGGTCAGTTTCATAATATTTGTTCACTTGGAACAACTTCGCAATATACTGATTTGTGTTGACACCTGAATGACAGCATGCTCAAAAAAGATATTGTCAGAGAAATTACAGCAATTGGTATGTTTAAGCCTAATCAGAAATACCTTAAGTTGGAATGGAAATGTCTTCCAACTCATAATATTATCCTTATGTTCTGGATTTTATCACAAGTAAAAGTGACAATTTTCTAAAAAATTAAAAAAGTAATATTCTTATTAATAAGCTTTAAATGTAGGTCTCAGCTTCCAACTTATACATTTCCATTGTGTAGATAAAAAAAACTGGGAACATATCACTCAAGTTAGGATGCAGTAAACTAATTGCTTCCTTTACAATCCACATAGGCTAAGCACACAATCCATTTCTACAGTAGCATGCAACTAGGTTCATCCATTAGTATTAATTTATATTTAACTTACTAAATTATCATTTGAAACACCATTAGATCAACAATAGAAAATAATTAAAAATGTTTGCTGGTTAAAATTAAATCATTTTTCTACTACTCTCCAGTGTAAATTGTAATAGTTTGTTTCAACTTGCATTAACCAGTGGTAAAATTGAAACAGAAAGTACAAAAGTGAGAGAAAGTAAAACAAAACTAATATATACATATTGATACAATTTATTGAACAAAGAACAAATTAAAAACTCTGTACACTATTCCTCTTTGCATTTATGTGTCCATCAATTTGTGGCTAGTAATGTGTCAAGCAACATGGGCGGAATGTATCAAAAGTATTATTCTATTGCATTTAAATTACTTGACAATTTTGCATTTCAACTGTTTCAGTGACATCAATTTGTGTAACATATAATAGAATGATAATGCTTGTGGTCTCTTTATGTCAAGACACGCAATAAAGTCAAATACCATTGAAACATGAAAAAATACAATAAGCATGTATAATACAAAATAACATTTTTAAAAAACTGCTTCGTAAATACAAATACTGTAGATAACAATATAACAACCTACAGTTAAGGCACATATGGAAGATGTACACAAATTTAGTTCATTTCTGATACTTTTTGTCCTGAATCCTACTAAAAAGACTACTGTCCATACATATATACTTAACAGAATATTCACATTCAACTCCCATTAGTCACTCTTCCTTTATATACAAATTCACACATACTGCTTTCCAAAAACAACAAAAAATTAAAAATAAAAGGTACAAAGAAACAGTGACAACAAATGACTATCAAAACAGGAACCCACATGAAATACAATTGCCAATAGCATTTTTTAGAAGCATACCTTGTATTCCCTTTCAAAACTTCAAATTAAAATTGCACCTGATACTTATATAAATGCACTAATTTTTAAATGCTCTTCTACAATACTACTTTGAGGCATTAAAGTTCCTATTTCAAAGTGCACACTCTCCAGTCATGGCTTATTGATGCCATCAAATAATTATTATTGCTACTTCTTAGGACCTGTTATTTAATAACATTTTGTTATTATTAATGCTTCAAACCAACAGTATAAATGCACACTCTGATAACATTTTTATTACACTCATGGAATTTCATATCTTGAAAAAAAAAAAAAAAAAAAAAAAAAAACTGTCATACTGATTTTCAATTCAGTACAACATATTAAAAATAACCCAATAGCTTCACCTTTGAGTGTTTAAACTCATTAAATATCGCTTTTTGTACTCGCAAGTCCCTACATCGAATTGTATATTCAGTTAACTAGCATATTAATACATTGAGATAAAGGGAATCATTAGAAAAATATAATACAAAACTTGGAAGATTACAGTGTAAAAATTATATCAATGAGTTATTAATGAATACCTAGTCATTAAGCGTAAACTATGAAGCATCACAAGGAAACACTGTTTAGAAATCATTACTCTGCTATCTACTTGGTTTGACTAAGAAATTAGAGGTTAAACCTCAAAGAAATACACATGACATCCAAAATAATTGTAAGCATTGGCTGCTATTAATCATTATACATTCCATCAATAAGAAAGTCCATTCGCCTGTAATGTCTACGCTCCCAAAATTCTTTACTTCTCTTGTATAAAAACATAGCCAACACAATGAGTAAGGGAGCAGCAAATATTGTTGCAACTACAGGAATGACATAATCATTTTCTGGATTTGTTAAAGAATAGGAATTATCATCTACATCACTATCATCTCTAGTGAATTCAGGTTTCGGTTTAGAAGGTTGTATCGATTCAGTAACATTTAACTTATTTTCTGAAGTACTGTTTTGAATTCCATTTCTTGAAGCTTGGGGGGGAGGTGAATTTGTGGATGTAGTTGAACTTGATGTACTCTGGTTTAAGTGTTCTTGTGATGAAATTGAAGTTCTTGTTGTGCCATTAGCATTAGTTGAATTGATGGTAAAATTACTTGCCAGACTAATGGGCTGGATGGTAGAGGGAGTCAGATTAGACACATTGGCTGCAACAGATTTCTGCCCTGATTCTGTAGTTTTCGCAGGTTCATCGCTGTTGTGCTCAACTGGAGTTTCTTCGACGCTTGTTTCTTTTGATGCATCAACTCCTTTCCGCCCAACATGAGGTTTGTGATCTGATGATATACTGGAATCATTGAGGCCGTAAGGAACTTCATATTGGAGTATCTTTTCATTATGTGTGTCGTTCTGTATAGATGTTTTCGATGTACTCGAATCATAATTTTTCTCCGTATTTGCTGCAGACATAGACCCTCCCTCCCCAAAAAACACTTGTTTGGTTTTATTTATGTTATGTTTAACTCCGTCCGACGTAAAGTTAATATTGCTTGTATTTAAACTTGTGGACCATTTTCCGTCACTGGAATTATTTATTTCAGACTTCAAAGTGTCATTATTGCATGAGACATTAACAATATACCACACATATGTTAAAATAAATAACAACATGCGAAATTGAACTATGCAATACATGGCTGCACACTTCTGTAAATGATTCAATCGTTTGAGTTTTGCCTATGGCGATTCTATTCTAATCAACTGACTTTCCGCATAGTCCAGACGTGTAACTTGCACACGTGCAGCAGTCTTCGACTCACGTCACGTTACACACTTTTTGTTGCAATGGTTGCAATGCAATAAACTATTTTGGAAGGGCCCCACGCTTAGTTACAGTTTCTTCCACTAGAGATCGCTGAGCGTTATTTCTTTTGACCGGGTTACGCCCCCTTTTCTGCATTTTGCTTTGGACCGGAAACGTAAATGATCGCTTGAAGGCGCGTGAAGGTCAGGAGATGTCAAGACATCACAGATGCATCACAGCTTTCCCGTTCTAATCAGAGAGTATATAATATATATGGTTCTAATACTCAAGACTAAGCGTAACTCTGTAACGTACGCAGACTGGCTGAGATTCTCCCGGAACAGAGCTAGGCATTAATTTAGTCGATTTTGCTATTCACCTGTATGTTAAGAATCTATCCCCGAAGCCTCGCTTTTTTAGAAATAGGCTGGTATATGTTCTGCTTGTATCTGACAGTGTCCCATCGCTTTGCACAGTGCGAACTTGTCACCTTGCAATCAGGTCTTTTTTGGACCCTACATAATTATATACTGCCAGTTAAAAGATACAGTGAAAAATAATAGATCAAAGTCGCTTACCATCCAAATGAGTGGCATATCCAGTGGAGTACCCAGGAGCTTGTAAACAGTGTTCTTTCTGTTCCATTTCTGTAATTTTTTTTTAACAAAATGAGAAGTCGCAGTAATTCAGGTGTCCGGCTGGACTATTATCAGAGGATCGTTCATAATATCATTATGCATCATCAGGTATATAGATATAGAGGTTACTTTACAAACATTTCTTTTTATTTTTTAGTTTTAGTTTCTTAACTTTTATATTTTGATTACTTTTTAGCATCCAGTTACAGGGTTATTTCCAGCCAGTCCAGATAACAATCATGCTTGGATACGTGACAATGTCTATTGTATTTTAGCAGTATGGGGTTTGTCAATGGCCTACAAAAAAATAGCAGATATGGATGAAGATCGTGCAAAAACATATGAGCTTGAACAGGTATGAGTACCAACAATACAAAGTTTCTCTGTATTCATTGTCTTGGTTTTAGGGTTTCTTGTGGAACCTTTTATTTTTGATGTTATTCCATGTATTTGTCATATTAGAAAAGGGTATTTGTATTCAGTAAAATATTATTGTAAGCTTCTACAAGAGCATCCCTTTTTAATGGATTCATTACATTTTTGTTGTGTAACACCTCAGGAAAATTGTCCAAGTGTTTAACTGTATTAATGTTGCATACATTGCGTAATGTAGTAAGGAGTGATCCTTAATTATTTCAATTTTGCATGTTGTTAAAATATCATAACTATCGTTATATCTTAACTTTAGCCACAGATTCTGGACAAATTATTTTTCGTCCTCTTATTTTGGTGTTTGATGGTTAATTCAAAATTCAAGAACATTGACTTGTAATAGATTTAAATTGCACAATTCTTATGTCAATTGACCAAATCATACAAACTTACACGTGCTTAAGATTTATGACCAAATCATACAATTTTACACCTTGCTTAAGATTTGTGGTCTTTTATTTTAATTTTTTCTTTGGTTCATTGTGATGAATTACTCACAAACAGAATAGATCGTACAATTTTAGTGGAATTGATAGGTGTATTTTTTGCTAAACTAAATATATGAAGTACTCAGCACCAAAGCAGCCCAACCCTCAAAATCTTTGTGGAGTTAGGCTGGCATAAATGGTTAAGGAAAAGTGCAATTGTTTTATGGAAAAACTGCCCATCCTTAATCAGACTTCTGATGATTGATGGTGTAAGTAGTTTGTTGTGGTATTCTGTTTGTGCCACACTCTTTGCATGCCAAATTGGCTTAACCCACCCATGCTACTCGTCAATCCACTCGAAAACTTTTTCATCAAGAGACAAAACCATACCATAAAAACATATTCATTCTTGATTATTGAATTCCATGTATCAAGAGAAGTAAGAAAAACCCATTTAATTTTAAATGTGAGAAATGAAGATGTCAAGACAACAGCACAGTTAGAAACATATGTAACAAATTGTTAAAATGATACAGACAATCAGAAGGTTGAATGGATGAAAATGCAATGAAAGAAAGTCATTCACTAACTTCAAACTTTATACCAAAAAGGAAGGACTCTTGCAAAAGAAAAAGAGGAAGATTTGAAGAGCTTGCGTGCATTCATTCTCCCAATATGTCATGCATTTTACTTGACAATAGAGACAAACACCAAAGAATCCATTTTAACAGTAAGCTCAGAGGTCAAAGAAAATGTAGTTTTAACATATTGCTTTGATTTGTTAAGATAACTTATGAGTAGTAATTAACATATCTAAGGAAAAATGGAGAATAATTGTAAATAAAATGGAGAAAGAAGTTATGAAAATTGCTTATTCTTAATCCAGCCAGTTTCATCTTTGAGGCTAAGCTTCTATCCATAAATTCTGGAGAAGTGCCAAAATTACTAACCCACAAATCTTCCTGCTATTATTTTACAAAATTGTATTTAAAAAAAGTTAAGAAGAAAGAACTAGATTGAAGATTGTGAGAATAGAAAAAAATGGAAATCAGGATATGAAAAAGAGCCTGGAGCTATATTCAGCACTCTGTAAAATAAAATAATGTAGGTATTTTAAAATTTAATTTTCATTATTACTTCATCATTAAATCATCAGTATAAATTGGTACTAAATCCGATGAAAAATTTACAATAAAAGAAATATCAGATTTAAGGTGAAACTTGAGAGCCCTGTAATTCAATTTTAAATAAACTTGGGTAAGGCTGATTTGGTGCTGAGTACCTCACATCATGTATAAGCACAGTTCATTACTTTGTGGCACTCATATTGCTTTCAAAAGAGAAAATAAAATTTTGATTTTTAAACAATGTGTTTTAATTTTCAGAGTTGTGTCAAATTGATGCGAGGTCTTCTCATGGCTATGATGCAACAGAAGGATAAAGTTGAACAATTTAAATCCACTCAAAACCCTTTAGATGCTATACATGCAAAATATAGTTCAAGTACAGGACAATCTGTTGTTGGAGACAGTGAATGGGGGCATTTACAAATTGATGCTATCTCTCTTTATCTCTTAATCTTGGCACAGATGACTGCATCAGGTATAAAACGGAAGATTTCTTATTCAATTTAAGTCAAGGTATACAGAGGTCAGTAATTAATTGCTTTGTATCATTGCCTTGTAGGTCTCCAAATAGTTTTCAATTTAGATGAAGTAGCTTTTATACAGAATTTAGTTTTCTACATAGAATCAGCCTACTGCACTCCTGTAAGTAATAAAATTTCTTTTGCTAAAAAGTTTTTTGCATAACTTGCATGTTTATGTGTACTGCATGTATGAATGAGAAATTACATGGTCAATTAGTTTTCAATTTGAGAACAGAAATTCAAATGTTTGATGTGAATGTTTAGTCCAAACAAATTTCTATTAACTTCTTCCAACCATGAAACAGGAAACCTTCACATTGCACAAAGTGTACACATTGTATTTAGGCAGTGTTTTTGAATCTAAATCTGTGGCATTAATGTGAATGTTGAGCACATACCTCTTTCTATAATTGGGAAATGATAAGGAAACCCTAATTTATTAAAAACTGTGCAATTTAAAATCATTAGTGTTTCACCTATAAACATTTGTCAAACAGAATAATTTATAATGTGAATGATTTGAGCACAGATAGTTATATTTTCTGTCCAGAGCTTATTGCATTTTTTCTCAAAGCATCATAAGTTAACAGAATCGAATTTTGTGTTGGGTATAATAATAGTTTATCCATTAAAATCATGTAAATAATCATTTATTTGGTTGATACTGGCATCATGACCATCATTTTATATTGCAATGAATTTGAAAAGTTAAATAGAACTTTATTTCACTGTTAATTAAATTTAGATACATTGTAACAGGTCAGTTAGTTTGACTTCTTAACTATAATCTCAATAAAAATGAAAGTCCTGTTCTATTCAATATGTACTATAATAATTAAATACTTCATTTAAATATTCTCAGTTTCTTTTACTTTGTGGTTATGGATAAAACAATGTATGGCAGTCAAGAGTAAAAAGGTATTATTTTATCTGATCACCTTATATGCTATTTATATACTTGTTTGGAGTAGTTTAACACTTGTATGGAAACATCAGTCTGACAGGCACCAAGTTTGCTGGCACCAAGAAACTGGTTTATGCAATAATGGCCGATGTGAGTGGGTGAAAGCCTTGGCGGTCATAGTAGCTTCCTCCCTGACCCTCTTCTATCACTCAGCAGTGTTTTGTGTAGTTCTGCTGAAGTGACTGGCATATAAGGGGCATTTTTGAATATCATGGTGGTCTGTGAAACCGGCAGTTTCTCTTTCTAAATATTACTTTACTTTCAAAATATTGTAATGGATCGCCCAATTTGTTCAGACGATCGTAGCTCAAGAAAAGAAAAATTTAGTACCCTGCTCAAGCTATGCTTTGTGTATGCAAACCTGTTGAAGGGTCTAACAGGAATGTCACTCTAGACAATTGATTTAGTTCTGCACAAGTTATTGTTGAACCGATGAAGAGAAAATTAACTTATTGGGACAGTAAAAAAGGACAAAAATTATTTCTGAGGAATTCCTTGCTAGCCCACAAAGACCGGTTGGATCAACGTTATACAGATTTAGATGACAGAGGAGACTGTACAGATTTAGAGGCAATTTCAATGTTTTACTATTAAGAAAGTGTTTCACCATTATGAATGTTTTTCAACAATTTCAATGTTCTTCAAAAATGTCAGTATTTTTCAACAATTTCAATATTTTTTCAATTATTTTAATGTTTTTATCGTATAAAATATATTTTAGAATACTCTAAAGAGATGTAAGAATTGATTGAAACGGATGTATAATTTATTTTACCTTTACATCCCACATTCAACGCCCAATAACAAATGGCAGTCTCTGATATTGGTGTTTCTCTTTGCGTTATAAAAATCTTGTTTCCATGTAAGTGTTAAATGGCTCATTGTTATAATCAATATAATAGTTTCCTGCAGAAGATGAGATAGCTCATTACTACCTCTGATATAATAAAGGGTTCTGCAGAAGTCAGTGCAATACCATTAATCATACAGACATCAAAGTATTGAAATTGTGATTGGATAAGATTGGATAAGCATTGTTTATTACTTAGGGTCAAAATACCATTTGTGCTCATTAGTTATTATTCACCCACTCTAGCCTAGTGGTAGAGATAGATCAGCTAACTTGCACAGATGTGTCTTTTAAGATAAATAATGTTTTCACACGTAAGCCCCCTTGGTTCTTATTATTGCCTCCTCTCATATGCCAAATTTTCTTTCTGGCTTGGTTAAGAACAATGCTTAAGAGATTTTTTATGGATGGATTTTGGCATGTTTAGGATTATGGGATTTGGGAACGTGGAGACAAGACTAATCATGGATTACCTGAACTGAATGCAAGTTCAATTGGAATGGCTAAAGCTGCTTTGGAAGCTATGAACGAGTTAGATTTGTTTGGTGCTAGAGGTGGTCCAACATCAGTCATTCATGTGTTGGCTGATGAAGCACAGAAATGTCAAGCTGTACTGCAGGTAAAGAAAATACATTCTTGTATTACATATAAGGGATTTGAAATCCATTAGAATCAATAAAAATTCTATATAATGTCAACATGTGTTGGTATTAAGCAAATTGAAAAATTATTTTTTTTATCACTAAAAATATTCTGATGTCACTGGTGTTGTTGGTGAGGTAAGGAAATTCTAATGAAGCAGATTTAATCAGCAGCTTAAAGTGTTTCCGTTAGTTCATTAATTTTTGAAAGTTTTGGATAATTTCTGCTGATTTTGTTAAAATCGACACCTTTGCTTTTATAAATAGTTACTTTATAATATTGCAGTTCTCAAAATTATTTTGCAAAAAAAGAAGAGAATAGTTTGATCAAATAAATTAGAATTGGGTATTCTCTCAGAGACAGTAGTGCATTTCTAAATCTTCTGTTCTTTGGGAAAAGGAAGGAATTCAGATAATAGGAATAAAAGTGAAATAAACAATAAAGGGAGAACCATTTCTACGGTTATTGAGGGTTAAGTTGTGACCAATGTGTGTGGGCAGTGTGGTTTTATTTTAGTCCTCTTAGGTTTGGCAGAAGGTAGTTCTCCTTACTCTTAAGTGTTATGCAGGAAAACATTTGAAATGAGACCGGAACAATTCTCATTTTATCTGGAAGTGGAGTGAAAAAGAAAAGATAAGTCTTGATTTTGAATATTAAGGACTTGAATTTTAGATCCATTGGAAATGTTTCTTTGTGAACAAATAATTTGAAATGCCACCTCCAGAATTAATCTTTGTTCAACATTTTACAGTATTGGTGTTCTGATTGAATAACAAATTATTATTTTTATTCTGTCATTTTTCAGTCTATGCTGCCTAGAGAATCAAGCTCAAAAGAACTAGATAGTGGTTTATTGTCAGTTATCAGTTTCCCGGCCTTTGCAGTTGATGATCCTCAACTTATCCAACAAACACGGCATGCCATAATAACACGTTTGCGGGGACGTTATGGATGCAAAAGGTTTCTGAGAGATGGATATCGAACCCCAAAAGAGGTAGATATAAAAAGGAGTAAAAATTAAAAATGTTTAATTCCAGTATATCCAGGAAATACTTTTTTTCTCAAAATATTTGCTTCAAATTTTTAAGCATTAAAATACTATAATTAAGTGTAATCTTTGTTTTATCATTGCAGGACCCAAATCGTTTGTATTATGAGCCTTGGGAACTTCGTATGTTTGAAAATATAGAATGTGAATGGCCTCTGTTCTACTGCTATTTGATCTTGGACTACTGTTTTCAAGGAAATAAAGATGCAGCTGCTGAGTACACAGCAGCTTTGGAAGAAGTATGTAGTGATGTCCCCTTTTTCACAACTCTCTCCCCATTTTTCCCTTCTGTTGCTCCTCCTACTTTTGCTTCTTGTCTTCCTTTCCATTTTATTCTTCTCCTTCTTTAATTTGAGGATTAAATCTCTGTTAATGAATGGTAATAAATTGTGTTTTTCTGATAGATCATGATAAAGTCAGAAGATGGCATCAGATTAGTACCAGAACTGTACGCTGTACCTGCTGACAAAGTGTCTGGAGAATACCAAGAACCAGGAAGTCAGAAAAGAGTAGCTCTAGGGCGTTGTCCATTTTTATGGGCACAGTCTCTTTATCTACTTGGCAAACTACTTCAGGAGGTAGGATTTGGAAATTCATAACTAGTAAGTAGTATTACTTGTAAGTGAACGCATTCTGCAACTATACTTCACAGTAATTGGATTCTGTCAGTATTTCTATAGAATATTTTGAAAAATATGGAAAAATCTGACTTATAAGATGAACTTATTTAATACAATGTAGTGGAACCTTGGTAACTGAAATGTCAGTAATATAAATTCCTTTGTATCTCAATATTTTTTATTTCCTTCACCTTCCGTGTAAATATATGGGTTCATTTACATTTTTAAGTGAAACATGATTGCTTTGCTGATTTCTTCACCATGAAATTTTACAGGGATTTCTTGCTGTTGGAGAATTGGATCCCCTCAATCGAAGATTGTGTTCAGAAAAAAAGCCAGATGTAGTTGTTCAGGTGGTTATCCTTGCTGAAGATGATGACATTAGAGAGAAATTACGTCAACATGATATAATAGTGCAGACTATGGCAGAAGTAGCACCAATAGAAGTGCAACCTGCGAGTGTACTCAGTCATCTATACACATATTTGGGTAAGCAATAACTAAGCAAATGATGGTTTAGCTAAATAGAAAGAAAATATCATATCAAAAATAAATAAATTACATAATATTCTTCACTTGTACATTTTAATCATCATGTACGTATTTTTGAATTATTTGAAATATTTCCTGGATCACTTGATGCATTCTATTCATAATTTTTTAAGACGAAGCAACTCCGTAAACCTTCAGTAATCAAGGGAGTCTGTACAATCAAATGAATGTAATCATTTGTATTTACTTGTGTATACATAAGGTTTTAATAAAAAGACAAAATAAATTTTATGGTAGTAGTAGTAGTAACCTGCTGAATTTTTAATTTTCAATATTTTAATAAAATATGTGGATATGGCACAATGATAATATATTTTCGGGAGTAACCATAATAATTTCCGAAGTAACCATAAACATTTCTGAAAAACCAGGCTTTCTGTGTAAACTCTCATTCAGTACACAATAAGACTGCATTGTACTGTTTGGAAAAATTGTGAGTGGTAATCTTTATTCTATTCTTTCTAAAATGAAATTGTGTTCAGCAATTAACAGTATTGTAAATTTGATTTTGAAACTTAATGTTCAGGTCGCAATAAGAAGCTGAATTTAACAGGTCGGAAATCACGAGATGTGGGAATTCTGAGTACCAGTAAGCTGTATTCCCTACATGATCGTATATTTGCTTTCACACCTCAGGTAAGTAAACTATTAATATATACAAACTTTACAAAATATACTTTGCAGTCTTATTTTGTTTATGTAGTCTGAATATTTTTGTGTACAGATATTTACTACCTGTTTTAGCTCACAGATCTGAGTCGTTTCTACATAGCGTCAGATTATGAGTTGATGATAGACTTATTTAGAAATGAGTTTAATTTCCTAAAATCATCATGGCAGAATATGTTGGGACGACCATTAGTTGTGATGGCCATCAGGAATGTACTTCTAGGTATTTTAAGACCATTTTTGTGTGAGATTTTGGTTTTGTGGCTTACTCACCTTTTTACATAAAAGTAGTTAAATGTGTGGTGATATGCTCCTGGGGCTGTAGCATTAATTACTTTACATACATGTACAATTTCTAGTCTTTAATTGTTCAGTTTTAAAATAAATTATTAAAACTTGTAAGAGAGAGAGAGCCATCAAAATAACTATAAAGATTTTTGCAAAAAAGGAAAAGAATTTTAAAGAACACTCAAAACAAAAAGTGAATTAATTATTAACTTTTATTTAACAGTTAGTATTACAAAGGATAAGCTGACTCCAATTGCCATGAAATCGATGTGATCCAGCCAAAGAAAGAATAATTACGTATATTTTTTGGCAAAAGGTTTTATTAATGCCAGATGGAAGCATTCTTCTCTTCCTGGTTTAGGATTGGAATTCCCTGCATGCTGTAGCAATACAATTTAGTTTTTTGCTGTCACTAATGCTTCTTTTTGAATGTGGGACGAACTGGTTATTAGAATAAACCATGCGATGCTGATCCAATACTGATTCAAACAATGGTTTAAATGTTTTAATGACAACCAGATATATAATGTTTTCTGAAAATGAAAGTATTTCTTTATGTTTGAGTTCTGAGTGCAAATTAAAAAAGATTAATTTCAAGGGAATAGTAAATATTCATTTAGAATTTTAACATTTTGATAAGCTATCGAAGTCCTTGTGGTTTGCATTATTTAATTATTTATTTCCCTCTGGGCATCTTTTGAATCCTTCTGTGTTTTTTGTTGTACTTTTGGGAATGCACTTTTGTGTCAATTAAATTAATGAGACTCACTCACCAAAGAGATTTATTGGTGATTTTACCTTTTGTTTAAATCATCTCAATATTTTTTTAAAAACAACTTTAAAATTTACTTTACAATAATAAAATAAAAAATATGTGTGAAATATAATGAAGCCTGCATTTTTCTCTGCTGATATTTGTATAGAATATAGATATGGAGCACTATTACATGGCAAGTGATGTCGATTTGCTGGTGAACAATTTCAAGAACCAACTGGCTTTCCTTACAATGAATTGGAGGCATATGTTGGGAAGGCCTACAATCACAATGATAGGGCATTCTGGGCTCTTAGGTAAAACTTACCAAATAATACACAATGTCCAGAAAGAGGCAGACAAACATTCCTATTCCTGAGGTGGAATTGAAAGTTAAGCAAATAAAGTTTTGCTTTGTGTTAATTAAAATGTTACTCAAAATATCTTTTTATTAGTACTTTGTACTTACACTGTCTTTCCTGTTAGCAGTGTAATTTCTTTGCAGAGTTGATCATTATCTTATGCAGTCGCTTAGCGTAAGTAGACTGTCATCAAGGCAGAAATTTTTCGATGGTATTTCCCTAACACTGAGATACCCTATATCTGAAGACAAAATCTATCTCCAGAGACATTTATCAGTTGCATTATTCAAAACATATATTATTTCTTTATAAAATTCTTTAGTAAAATTTAAACTTGTGTGCTGTTCTTAAATGGTCACTAAATACTCAAATTATGTTAAAAAATTGAAACAATTCTTTAAAATGTTTTCTCTTATGCTGCATGTGGAGCTAGAATAATAAATGCTCTTATAATTCATGAGGATTTAAAATAGAAAAACCTAATTCTTCAATTCAGTTGATTTGGTATTTTGAAAATGTGATTAGACTGAGAATGTGTAGTATGTTTTATCTTATGTAGCTACATTTGGTGTTTATGACAAATAGTATACATAGGGCAACTTTGCTTATTGGAATCATTTAATAACATATTAGAAGTATACCGGAACACCAAAGCACGATGATAAATCACAGTGTGCTGAGAAAGATAAAGTTCCAGTTGAGAAGGATATTTTTTTCTCAGCTGTTTCAGTGAAGTGCTTTGTACAGAGGCTCTTCCTTAATACCAATATATCATTTTTAAGAGCTCAAAGAATTCATTTTAAGTTGCCGCAATCATCTTTTGTAGAATTTGTTTGTCTGCCTTCTTCTGAGTTTTATATGTTGTATTATTGATTCTCATGTGAAACATTTCAATCTTTTGAACAAATTTAGTACTATATATAAGAGGCTGGAAATCATACACAAGTGTACTTACATACCCATCTTTCTCTTTCTCCATTCTATTAAGTATAACAAAAATGTGAAATACACAATGAAAGTGAATTAACAGAAACTGTACATAACGTTCTTGCACGTTGAAGCTTCAAAACATATTTTATCCTGACTTTCAAGTTTCAGGCAAATTTATATAGCATCATCAAGCAATTGCATCATCTTGTTCAGCAATCATTTTAACCGTGCTTTCTAGAAGATGCTTTAAAATAATTTAAATTTATAAATAGAAGAAACAAAACTTCAAGAATCCTGTTATTTGCATGTCTTGGATATAGTTATTCTGAACTTTGTCTTCCTTTTTATCTGGTCACGGAGTCAAGTTGAATTATGTATTTATTTTTAATGGAAATGAACATGAAGTACCTTATAAATCTTTAATGTGTTTTGTTTCTCAAATGAGAACATAAAGGCTGTTTATTTATGACAAAAAAGTTCAAACAGGAAATATTTATTTATATTTTTCCACAAATTTAAATAATCATCATAATTGGTTCACAATTTTCAAATTTAAATGCTGTTCATAATCATCAGTAGCATATGTTAGTTAACTTTTGATAATCCCATTTTACTCTGCTCCTTTGTGAATGTAGTAAATACTGATTTTATTTCATTCTACAATCAGCCAAAAAATATGTTACAGAATCACTAATTTTACACATTAAGTATTGATGTAAGTAATATGAAAAGATACATGAGAAGTTGTTTAGAGTTTTCTTATTAGCAAAAATCGATAAAATTTGTTTCTTAGATATTACAAGTGAAATTTTGTTGTACTTATTTTAAGATTTTTTTTTTTGCAGGGAAACAACCTTGCATAATTTGACATTTTTCATTAGATCAGGTTGAAGGATATCCTTACACTAGCTAGTTTTTATTCCCATCACTTCTGTAGTTCAAAATTATAACTACAAAGCTTTTCATGCACGTACATACTAATGTTTATTATGATTATACTAATGTAATAAGGGCTAACAAATTAAATGTTGAAATTTTATTGAGGTTTATGAATAACCAAATAATCTTAGAATTATAGCATGTCTCGGTAAATTAACATAGTATTTTTTTTCATACTTATTTGTATGTGTATGCATTTTATAATGTGTGTAATTTATGAATTAAGATCATGTTTAAAAAAGGCTTACACATTTTGATTATCCATTCTTATCATTGTTTTTAGATCAAGGAAAAATTCCATTAGCAATAATAACAACAATAAAGAAATTAAAGAGTGGCTACATTAATGGAACAAGGTATGTAATAATAATTAGTATTGTTTTTTATGCATGCTTTTTGTTGAGAAGATAATTGATATTTTTATTCTTTATTTTAGAGTTATGTTGGGTAATTTAAATGATTTTCTGAACACATCTTGTATTACCAATCTTAGTTTTCTTGGTAGTCAGGAAGATGGATTGCCTGATCGTAAGTACTGCATTTTGTTTTATTTTACATTAAAAGATATGCTTTCTGTTTTGAATTGCATTTGCTTTAATTTTCTTTCAGTCTTTATAGCTCTGTTTAAGTGTCAAAATGATTATTGTATCCTCAATTAAGAGGCTCATGTAAAAAATTGTTTTATAAGCAGGAACTTTACTCATGAAAACAATCAACAAGTTGAATATGAGGAAAACTACGCAAACAAGGTTATAAGAGTACAGTTAAATGGTTATATTATCAATTACATGGCAAATGGTAACGAAGGGAAATGGCTGGACCTGTGCAAACATTCCACACTTTTTAATCATAGTTATAAAAGGGAAATTTGATTCATAATGAACCTCGACTTTGAACATCAAAATACATGTGTGGCTAAACATTTGCAAACTATTTTATTAATAACCTCAATACTGGGAAGTGGGATATCCAGAAAAGCTTAACCTCCAAAACTAGAATAGAAGATTCAAAAAGGATTCGTTATGCAGATTATGACCCAAGAAACACGTAATCAGTAAACCAGTGTAATCATTATAACGCCCTACGGTGTCTTGAAAACTGGGCTCAAAGGGTCACTATATCATAATATTTTGGACTTAAACATGAGGTAATGTAAGTTAGTTAATGTGTATTGCAGTGTAGTATATGTTACAGATTATATATGTGCTTGCTAATTTCTTATACCGTAATCTACAAAATTCTATGTTTTTTGGCTGTTTGATCCATGCCTGAGGCTAATTTCCTCACAAACTGTAGCACATTCACTGAATTTTGTGTCAATGGTGTTGTTTTGTGTCAATGTCATCATGTTCCCTTTATATGATATAAACGGAAACAGTAATATAAGTTATAATTTTTCATAGTTACAAGTTTAATTTATATGAAAATAATTTCGGTATTGTGCATTTCATTCTTGTTTGGGTGTATTTTCAAGAATGTAAATACAATTTTTGCATGCTGGTGTTGTGGGAACACATATTACCGAAGTTGCTGTTTGTTCTTCTGAATCTCTATCCTATCATATATCTTGCCAAAATGCAATACATTGATCCCTGAAGGGTTCACTTTATCAGCTAACACTTCATTAACGTACAACATACTGTTTTAGGACTTAATCCCCAAGTTCATAAATATCTTGAAGAACATTTACTGAAGTCTATAACACCAAGATCTCAACTGTTGAACCGATCACCATCTCAAAAGAAGAGGTCTCTCAGGAGACGCATGTCTGTCAAAGGAGCTATTAAAAAGACTAGATCTATTGCTGTTGAACGTAAGTTCTTTTTTTTTTTAAAAAAGAAGTTACTGAAATTCTTAGCCATTTTAGTTCAATTGTCTTTTAGAACAAAATAAACCAAATATGTCATTAGAAGAAGTATAATTTTAACTGACAGTCATAATGCCACCATTTTCAGCTGAAAGTTTGGGTATGCACAGTGATGAGCGACGTCTTTCATTAGCTCAAATAACCCCTATGTGCCTGGAGTCGGATATGAGAAATGGAAAAGCACGATCACCTTCCCCTGAAGATGTTGTACCACTGTGGAAACAACATGGGCATCGACAGAGGTAGTTTAAGCAGCATCAAATGTTCAAACTGAGGCATGAAGGATCTGTTGCATGACTATTCCAGTGCTTTAAGGAACCTTAGAAATTGTGTTAGTAAACATATTATTCATATGCTTACAAAAAATTCTTTTGATTTGAATTGTGTAACATGTGTTTCACGATATTTTCAACGTTTCAGTGAAAATTACCAAAACTTTTGATGGAGGGAGGGTTTTATGTAAATTGCCCGTTTGTGTAAAATGATATATGTACTTTCCTTGGATTTTGGCTTTTATTTCAGTATTGAAGTGTTGCAATAACTTGGTAGATTTATTTGGAATCAATTTTCATTTTTAAGAATGACATAAGCAATTTCTTTTCAAGTACTTCTATATTTACATGCATTTCTTGCAACGTCAAAAACATACATTTTCTAAGCTTGTTGGTAATGAATCACTTACTGATGAAAAATGTATGAAAACAAAACAATTTTTTTTTGTTTTTTTTTGACACTTCAGAATGACTTCAGAAGCTCAATATGCAGATACAGAGGTTGAAGAATTACTGACAATGTTGAGGGAAACTGAAGTTCTAGATGAACAAGGAGATATATTACAATATCTTGTTGATTCTCAAGGACTTAATTTTAATACAGGTAAATTTGTTTTTGAAAATAATTATTGAAACTGTGTTGTTATTACAGTAAAATCTGACTAATCCGGAACTGATCGGTACACAAAAAAATTCCGGTTTAGGGAGGTGTCTGTTTTACGCAAGGTTGTCCATTTTATGTCACTTGTGATATTGACATTTCTTCCCAAAGTAGTAAATTACATGACTTTTTATAATTACCAAAATACATTAACATGTTTATGAAAGAAATCACCCACAAATGAATATTAAACACTTCATTGACAGCTTCTTACTTGAAACATACACAACACCTTACTGCCTAGTGGCTGTATTCAGACATCATACTCACTGAACACACAATGAGTCATATAGCTGATATCCTCGCATGACCTTGAGCAATGTATATTTGGTTGAGAGGTTATGATTTTGACGGTGGGACAGGGGGACTGAATAGAGGCCATGCCCGTTCTCCTTTCCATGCTCCAACAGTTGGAAGAGAGGGAATTCCCCTACGGCCTTAGCCTTTTGAAAGGCAAGCAACCCTAGGGTCGAATTCTACTCTGACAGCTGAAGCGTCTCTCCTGCAATGTCTGACTGCCATGACTAAATTGCTTGTCACAGGGTTAGAGAATTTAAAATAGGTTTGCAGATGGATTCATTTCAATAAGAACATCTTGCGTCTCTGTGCCAACTGCGTGAAATTCGCAGGAATTCTGTTTTGTTAAGATTTTTTCCCCCCTGCGGGTCATGTAAAAATGTTCTGTTTCAGCATTGGAGAGGTTTCATTTTATGCAGTGTAAAATGCCATTAACTTCACGGGCTGGAGAAATTTTCCAGTTAAGGCAGATTTCTGGCTGATACAGGTTCCGGTTTAGACAGATTTTACTGTACATATTTTCTACTACAGATTTTGAATTGTAAACTAGAAAGAGTGTAATAGTTTTCCTTTCATTTATGCAGTTTGTTTCTATGTTCTTTCTCTGTGATATCCATTACTAACGAAACTGCCTTTTGTCCCATTGTGATATGCCTGTTGCATCTTCAGAAGATGGTTGGTTATGGCATATTCCAGTGTGCTGTGGTTGCTTATTGGTGGTTTGTTATGCATTGAGAGGGGAAAGGGATTTTGATGTTCAAATAATGATAATATTTATTTATTGCATTATGTGGGGAGAGACTTGAGAGATGTGGGGGAGAGACGAGAAACACTATGAAGACGAGGTGGGAAGTTGAGTTGGACGACAGTGGCTGCTACCACATTGCTCCACCATTCACCCATTGGTCCCTCAGTAGCGGCGGCAGAGCAGGGCTCTCAACTGACATTATCTCCTTCTGCTTGACTTCTCGCAGTAGTGTAGCTTAGGTCTCCGGTATGACTCTCGCTGGAACTGTCTCCTGGTGTGGCTCCCGAGGGTCCTGCCTCCTCAGCAGCTTGGGCAGTCCTTTTATATATCGTCATGGTAATGTGGAAATCATTCTGGAAGCTTTTAGAAAAGAAGGCAGATCTCCACAGTGGTGTCAACATGTATTCAAGTTCATAATGCGGAGATTTTCCCATTCATTAGAGCTCAGAGCCACAAGGTGATGAAATATTTTATGATAAGATGTAGAATATTGTCATTTTAATGGTGGTTCATCACACCAACGTGAACCTTGTAGACTGTCTTCTTGTAGTAAAGGTTTTTCTCATTGCCACTACAAGAGGATGATCATGAAGACACTACACCAGTTGATCAAGCCCTTCTTTCCATGTAGTACATAAAGCAACATATTAATTTCATGTAATCTGTAATGCCTTCTGTCCTTCCCTGCATCTATTGCTACTTTCATAACTTTGCAAAATGGCACAATAGCTTTTAGATTCTTGGTCCAGTTTATTATTTATAAATATGCAGGATGTTGAGGGTATCGCTTGTATTTGCTAATTTGAAATCTTCCAGGAACTGAAGATGCATATATTTTACATTTTATTTAACCTCTTTGATGTCTTAGGGATGTTAGATGATGGAAAGTCTGTTACTGTGAAAGATCTCCTGAAAGTTCTTTATGAGAAAGCCTGTCAGCAGAAGTTATGGGGTTTAGTACGTCATACAGCTGGTATGTTAGGGAAAAGAGTGGAAGATTTAGCAAAAGCTGTAACTGACCTGCTTGTTAGGCAAAAGCAGGTATGTAAATATTTGAAAGTGGCAACAGTGTATACAAGAAAGATGTGAAATGTTTGTAGTAATATTGTAATGAATGTTTTAATGTGAAGGTCACTGTTGGAATGCCTCCTACTAATGAACACACTATAACTGCTCCACTTCCGGAAGGTGAACTTCGGCAGCTTATTCATCAAGCATACGGAGATGATGAGAGCACAGCAATGCTAACTCAGGTTTGGATCTGCAATTCTGTATTTGCTAGTTGAAGTCTTTAGCACTGATACGCAAGAGAGCTAGTTTGCTTTAATAATGTGTATTTTCTTGAAATTAAACAATTCATGAAGGTTGTTTTTAGTTTTGAAGAAACAATATTTGTAAAAGAATTTTATAACTACTGAATAGGAAATCAGAGACAACTTAAAGCTAGGATGATGCTCTTAGCAAACAGATGGGTCATAAAAAATATTGTATACGAAGAACAGTAAAACTCTAATAAATGAACATACAATCAATAACATATTTGACTAAATAGGTCAAATTGTTCTTACTGTCTTTCACGTTCACTTGAGTAATTGTTTCTTGAAGGAAGACATTTTATTTCCATTATGGATGACATTTTTCTTCCTCAGTTAAATTTTGTTTTCTATGAAGTTTTTTTTAGCTGTCATGCTGTTTTCTGTTCCCTTTATTTATTAACCCATATTTAATTTTTATGGACAAATCCATTTCTTCAAATGATAACATGAATTGCTTTGAAACTAATTGCAACTTATCATATTATTATCAACAACATTACAGATCGTATGTAGTCTGAAGTAATCCATGAAATCAGGTCCTAAACCATTACGAATTTTGGGTTTTCTAAAGATTAAGAACTCATGTCAAATATTTATATTTTCAGTAGAAAGAATTGCTGTAATAGTTGGAATTTATAAAAAAATATTAATTTCTGCTATTGTTATCTTCTTCTTTTAGGAATTGCTCGTCTATTTAGCAATGTTCATAAGAACAGAACCACAGCTTTTTCATGAAATGTTAAGATTACGTGTTGGACTTATCATTCAAGTAAGTTCTTACTGTGAAGGTATTATTGCTTTTCCCTCCTTCATGTTGGTGTAATTCCCTACAATTTTGAGAATTTCATACTTTCCAGGTGATGGCCACAGAATTGTCTCGAACACTAATCTGTACTGGTGAAGAAGCATCAGAGCACCTGTTAAATTTGTCTCCATTTGAAATGAAGAATCTCTTGCACCATATTCTGAGTGGCAAAGAATTTGCTTTAAGTAGTGGTATGTAAAACGACTTGACACATTGCTAATAGAGACTCAACTAGCTCTGCAGGTTTTCAAATACAATTTTATGTTAATCATAGTCATACAATTTCTTTTTTTTCTGTTGTTTTTTAATGATGGTTTAACCCCAAATCAATTTTTTCTTTCAGTTGGCCGAGGCAATTTTTCCGTCATCAGTGCAAAATCCAGTCGAGTTAGTAAGGTATGTTTAAATTAGTGTGTTGAACTGTTATGCAACCTTATTATTGATTTTTCTGTGAACAAAATTCATTTCGTTATAATTTTTCATACTCCTTGTGTTTAGAAAAGTCAGATAGGGTCCTTACTGAGTGTGGAAAGTGACATTGGAGGAGAGGTAGAAGCTGATCGTCAAGGACAATGGTTGCGTAGACGTCGCCTAGATGGTGCTCTCAATAGAGTTCCAAGAGATTTTTACCCTAGACTGTGGCATGTTCTGGAAAGAGTAAGTGATATTTTATTTAACAAATTAGTACATATTTTGAAATGAAAGAAACAACCTACCCTTGTCAAAGCATTTCAAGATTATGAAACCATTAGCACAATAAACAATACATTCAATGAACCAGTTAATAAAAAAAAGTTATTTTAATTTTATGAGTTGTCTAATTTACTTTCTGTTTACAATTTTGCAATAATTTTTTTTTTACTGAGTTGGATAGGATTTTTACTCGGCTATGTGGATTCAAAGAAGGGTAATGTGACTGGCTGTGGATCTTGTGTGTTTATTGGATCCCACCTAAAGCTAAATTACTAGACTGCATGTGATTAGATGAAGACAGAATTGGTCCATATTATCCTGTGAGTGCCCTAGGGGAGGTGTGAATTTCTAATTTTCGAAAATTTCTTCATTTAGAGAAAAATAGGATATGATTTCGAGAGTTTTAGTACATCAAATGAGTGGTGCTATAAAAGCATGTACTTTCTCACAGTATTTCTAACTGCTTTGTGATATTAAAATACTTGTACATAAACCTGTGCAAGTGTTTTCAACAAGCAAAAAGTGTTTTCCACTCCAAGACCCAAATTCAATTCCTCAGAGTTAACTCGCCATGACCCATACCACTAAGCCACTAAAGGGCCATAAAAGTAACTTAAATGCTTGCTTCATGTAAAGGACCCTCAAAAATCAAAATATCCATTTTAAACTACCAAAGCCTTAAGTCCATTCAGATCAATCGATGAATATAAATTTTGGAGAAAAACAGATGAATGATTTTGGCTCTAGGGTTGACCACAGTCAGATGTTTTGCCACGAGTCTAATTTTTGGTATTAAGGACCCACAAAAATGGATTTGGGCTACACCACACGTTAGAGGAATTTGTTTTCTATATTTAGCTTCTGGATTTATCCACTTTTTCGTTATCGGGGCCAGCAGAGGTGTCTCATGGCATCAATTGAGGTCACTGCAGTGCCTCTGACCGGGAGATTGTAGGTTTGAGACTCAACACTAGTTAGATAACTCAGTCACGTTCTGTCGCTGTCTGGAGGAGACATGTAGCAGCTGGCTGCTCTGATTGGTAGTTTTCCGTGGTTTCTCCGATCAACACCAGGCAGATGCCGGAGTAGTACTCTAATAAATGCGCCATGGTGCATGTGCGATCTTTCCTTCTCTTCCTTGACCTATCTTCACTCCTTACTTACACACACATTTAAGTGCGCTACACTACCACTCACGCTGGGAGACCGGCCAGGCACTTAATGTCTCCTGGCTGGGGTGAAGCCTCGCTGATAGGAGAAACCTGATAAGAGAAATCCTTGCTAGCCGAGGGAAAGTCAGCGCCGGATCTCGGCGTCTAGTGGGGGAAAATCACTGCCTCCTCCCAAGGAAAAAAACATGCATCACACTGATGGGATTAATGATGTTCGCAGATGAAGCCCCCCGAAATCCCTAATCAATCAAATCTATCGATAAGGGCCTAGCAATAAGAGTTCTTCTACTGAAAATTCTCTGTTTTCCGGCTCACGATTACATATCTTTCTTATGAAGTACCTTCATAAGAAAGTTATGAAGTACTTTCATAGAAAGTAAAGAAGAAAAGAGAAAGTAAAAAAGAAAATTAAAACACATTTCACATATCACCAAAGTTTGCTCGGTAACTAAATAAATACACACTTCACATCCTGTTTGCTGTTATACCAAACAAAAAACAACAAAAAACTAAACAACAACACTGAATTTTATTTTTGTTTTTTAACTGAACATCTTGTATGAACACAAATGAATTACATCTTGGTTGAAAGAGAGAATTGTTCAAATGTCTCAGCTTTCAGATTCTTTGCCCAAGGTATTAAAAAGAAATTTGTGGGTTCAGAGTGAATTTATTTAGACTTCTTGCATTACTACTACTACCTCTACTATGTATGTATGTATGTATGTGGTGCGACAGCCCTTGAATGGGCACAGGCCTACTGGCAACGTCCCTGCCTTGCGGTCAGTGGTTAAGGGGCTATGTGTGGTTAGCACGTAGACATCCCCCATGCTGTATTCCAGTCTTCCCAAACTGAGAAGCGAATTTTCTCATCGTCATAAAGTAACACATATTTTGACATTGCAAGGAAAACACTCGGTAACTAAATAAATACATACATAGTAAATAAATACATAGTCTTGCCTCGACCAGAAATCGAACCCGGGGCCACCTAGTGGAAAGCGAGCATGCTGACCAAGAGCTAGATACGAGGCACTCTCGAGGCGCTAGATACGAGGTACAAGTACTAGCAGTAGTAGTACAAGTACTACTACCGCTAGTACTACTATAGACTTCTCTTATTGACTTAATTATCATTTTGTGTATTCTTGCAGCAAATTGAATAAATATTTTAATTTGATCATCTGTTCAAATTAATTGAGACCGTATCTTCTTGCTACAGTTATTTTATTTGCTGTTTTCTTATTTCAGTGTCAAGGACTTGCAATTGAAGGGCGTGTTTTGCCTCAAAATTTAACACAAGAGGTGAGTACATTCTAACATGAGGTTTCTCATGACTTCAATATCAATGTAATTACTTTCTGGCCTGTAAATTTTGGTATTTTCAAATACGATGCACGATTTTGTCTATTTTATACACATACCACTATTGCTCGTGACTGTTATCACATACAGTTTAGTTGTTCTTTTCCATTAAATATCTTTGATTTGATGTAAATGTTATTACATATTAAATAATGGGATTTAGATTAAACTGTTTTTTTATTGCATTTGTTCTTAATAAGATATAAGTGTGCAACATAGTGATATCTTTTCTCAGATGACCTCAGGGGAACTGAAGTTTGCATTAGCAGTTGAAACTGTTTTGAATTCAATTCCTCAACCAGAATTCCGACAGCTAATTGTGGAAGCACTTATGGTTTTAACATTGGTAGCAGAATATAATGTTGCTTCATGGCTAGGGAATATCATTACGGTTGAAAATCTAGTTCACAAAGCAAATCAAATTTTTCTTGAAGATCAGGTGAGTCTCAAACAAAATTTTTTGAGTACTCTTGTTGATTACAGAATGCTTGATGTATGAAAATTTCAGATAAAAGTGAATGGGGATGCAACACTCTGCTGTGCAAAGCCACGAGAACAGAGAGAAATGACCTCCTCAGGAGGCCTGCTATGTGGGGGTGCTGCATATGTCTGCCAACATTTTTATGACAGTGCACCTAGTGGAAGCTTTGGCACCATGACCTATATCACTCGAGCAGTAGCTACATTACTTGATTGTCTACCAAAAGAAGGAGATCTGGATTGCAGTATCAGTTAAGAGAAGGTTTGTAGAGACTGAAGGTTACTTTGTAATGTTTAAGGTGTTTGAGATATTGATTGATTATGATAGAATTGTTATTTGGATTTAGTTGATTATGGTCAGATGACACTTCCATTGACTGATAGGTGACTAAAGAGGCTCTCATTTATCATATTCTATCTCGAAGATTTTCAATTGCAAGTGTTAATGAGTTAAATGAAGGAATATTTGCATATTTTTAATGAAATATTACCATTTGGAAACAGCTTAATTGTTGCAATTCATTGTTGTTAGGTCCTAAACTTTGGTGAATGATGAAGACCAAAGTATTATGAAATATATTGAAAACCGAGGAAGACTCCACTATCACTAGAATGTATATAGATTTTTACTTCCCCAAGTCTTAAGCTGAAGCTACATTGCCTTCTATAGGCAAAAATGGATTTTTTTTCTGGATTGATATTATGTTAAAAGTTTTTTGTATATATAGTAAAAAGTGTTTTAAAGAAACATTTATTTTTGACTATTTCACTTCAAAACATTTCATATACATTTTAATCCTTTCGTGTTCAATAATTATGTAAAACACACTTAAGATTTAGAACCTCCTTTAGATCAGTGTTATTATTTTTTAAACTGCAATTTCAATTTCATATTGAGTGATTATGTAGAATCCCAACTGCAGTTTTACCACTTTTTGTTCTTTCCACATCATTAAACTTGCATCAATTGCATATTACCTTCTGCATGTGCTTTAATTGAAATTTAATGATTTTAATGTAAGAAATGTATTGTGATTTTTTTGTCTTCAACTTCAAAGGATAATAGTATTCCAATTCTCCAGTAGAAAACTTTCAGGATAAATGCATTAAAGGAGAGGACTTAATGAAGGCACTTTGAGTAACATTTGTAGATAAAAGAAATGTTGCTAAATTTTGTTGATTACTGTATTGTTTTGAAAGTCAGTGAAATGCTAACCTATGCAGCAGTGGTCAGAGCACTGATTTTAATCTTGAACTCTCGCTGATGCTGTCTGTCCTTCATTTCATTGGTTGTGGTGAAGAATGACAACATAGGTAGCTGGCAGGGTGAGAATTATTGTATTAGAAAGGTTACAGATTCCGAGCAAAACAATTTACTCTTGTGTCTTTCTGCATTATTTTTCTTAGATGCCTTTCAATAATTTTAACAAGAGGTTTTAGACAATTGAGTTTATCCAGATTTCTTTTCCACAAGTGCTGCACCTACTATAATAATTACCCTTCCATATCCCTCCACCCCTGAAGATGCCATCCCTGTCGTATATAATTTTTAATTTATTAAATTTATGCCAATTGGCTTTATACAAATCAATAACAATTCACGTATTAAATTATAAAGCTATAACTAATTTACAATAACCATTATTGAGCAAAAATATGATTGATGCATATCCTAATTAGAATAAAGACTATGAAACTAACTAAATTTCAATACATCATTGTTGAACAAAAATAATTATAGTATATAATCAAAAGATAACATACCATTGTTTAGAAATTATAGTATTTTTTAAATTTGACAAAAATTATGATACAGATCCTCCAAAAAAAATTGTCAGAACAATATTAATTTACCAGGTTTGCTATTGTGATTTTCAGATCATGATATATGAAGCTTTTGAGGTCTTCAGTTCAACAATCTATAGAATCTCAGGCCAAACTTTGAATTTGTCTATTCAAATTGTTCTAGACAATCATTTTGACAATTAATAATCTTCTGATGTTCTGATCTGTGTTACTCATGACATAATTCATGACTTCATATATCATGACTGTTACACCTAACATATTTACAAAATTTTTTCTGAATACGCTACGGAACTACTGAATAATACAGTAAAGAAAGATGACAAATTATTTCCTTTTATCCATTAACCATGGACAACACCCCCCTGAGTGTACCAGTGCTGGGTAAGGAATCATCCCCTCGCTAGGGGGTGATTCCACATAGGTTCAAGATGAAAATCATAGTATGCAGATTATGACTTATTTTAATTATCTGGTGCAATTCAACCTGCAAAACATATTACACTTTACCACTGTGTGTAACTTAGCATTAATGCATTTTAGAACTTTAAAACCAGAATTTTGTTTGTTTCTGAGATTGGACATAAATTATGTTTTCTACAGCACAATCTAGGGCGAGATCTTTTTGGATGTTCTATTACATTTTTTGAAGGTTTCTTCACTCCGTTGTACGAGATGCCAGAAATGCTGAAAGTGGGGTTTTGTTATCTAGAGTGTGTTTCACTAGTTATTCAGAATTTCCTGTTTCATCTGGTAAGGAAGGCACTGCTATATGCTGCCATAAACTTCATATAAGTTTATAGCAGTATATTGTTCAAGTTTTATAATAAACAACTTGAAGTACAGTTTTGAATTTCCAGATTAACGAGTGTGGGAACATACTATAAACATGAGAAGAACATTTCAGGGATCTTGCCACGCCATGTGAAGGGAAGAATTGATTGAAGACTGAGCTTCTCTAGTGACCCCTACACTGTAGCAGGGTGGTCACAACCTTGAAATCTATGTAAAATTAAACTTTTACACTAATAGACCTATCATGATAAACCCAAAATACATCAAAGTGAAGTTCAAGTTATAATCCAGTATGACAGTATTTTCACTAAAAAAGTTAAAAATGTGGAATATTCACACAGATCCAGCTTGCCGTTCATATTTTCTGAATGAAGATGTTGAGATAATACTCCATTATTTTTGGACTTACTGTTTTTTATTCTATCTTGAATTTCTTGGCTACTACAAAAGGAGTTTAGTCTCAAACACTGCAGCCTTGTATCCTCATTAATAATAATCTGAGAGCTTTTTTTTTTTCTATCATTATACTTTCTGTGGTGGTACCAAGTTCACAATTACTTCTTTGATATCCTCTTTCTTCAAAGATATTCCAAAATAACTTCCTTATCCAATGGATTTTCAAGATCTAGTAAGACTAGGAGATCATTACACCTTTGAAATTGGTCAGATGCAACCTATCCTGTGCAGTGACATCTGCTTGAAGCCCATCTTCGACACTGCATTTTTCAAACACTTGTGCACAAATTGCAGTGATCAGCTCTTGGTGAAAGTACTCCCACATTTATTTTATTAACTCACTAGGAACATGGGACACTTTAAAATAATAAAATGAAGCAAATATGCCAGTTAAAAAAAAACTTTATAAACAATTTTTAATATTACATGACTATCACAGAACAGTAACTTTAATACTATTCTATTTTTAAAATTAGAAAATCATTGTCTAAAGTATTACAGTTGATTCATGTCTTCTTGCTATGAAATGGGTTAATTCTTGATAACCATGACTTCTTCCTGAAATAATAATCAACATTCTATCTTTAACTAGCAAACATGAAAAACATTTTCAAATATTTTCGCAAGAAATTCCAACTAAATTCTAATTGTACAAGAGACAATAAATATGGAGGTAGCAAGCATGGCCATTGTCTCAATGCATCTAATCTGTAACTAAGATCAAAATGCAAACCTAGTAACTTTCTCTTCCCTTGTTTTGGATTTGGAATGTTTTCATATATTGTTTAAAAATTTAAATTGGCAATGACATATTTTTATACTTAAGAATCAGATACAGCGTATCTTAAATACTAACTAAATATTTAATCTTATTGTAAAAATTTTAAAAGTGGTCAAAGAATTTTCAACATTCGACTTACCACAAATATTTGAGCCTGTATTCATGGCCACAAATTAAAACTAAAAATTTTCAAATTATTACTTTTAATCATAATGCGTGCTAAATACTATACATTTCTAAATACTATAAGACTATCAACGTTTTTACTGTAACATATAAAAGTGAAAATAATATTATGGTTTTTAGAAAATTTATAATTATGGAACTCCAAGAACTATTTTAAATGTATTAAGTGTGGAAGCACAACAAGCAGGGCTACAACAGCTCATACTTTCTTATTAACTGGAATAGTTAAGTAATTCTAAAGAAATTAAAAAGCTTTTATTAAATATTACACCAGATACTAAAATTTTAATTTTTGGAATGACCAATACCACTTACAGCAACAAAGGCTCACATGGGTCAGGATTCAAATTCAAGACATCCAGCACTTCACACAAAGCTCTTAACAATTGAGATGTGGAGCAGTACTACCCTCACTGTTCCTAACATACCAGCAAATTCTCTCAAAAAAAAAAACTTAAAGATGTAATGTTGAGGAAAAGATTGCATAATGAAAGAAATTTCTAGCTTCAATATTGAAAGTGCAGGTTTACAAATCATTTGAACTTTGACATGATAAGAACTTAAAAGCATGAATATGAATATAAAGAAGAACAAATGAAGCAATACTTGAGGGCAGTTTCATACTCTAAAACTACATAGCAAACCAACAGAACCACAAAGGTGAAGACTGACTATTAAGGAAATTACACATTTTAAAACAAAACCTCGAATTGATTTCTAGATTTATATAAAATAATTGTCCTTTTGGTTTGTATATTTTTATTTATAATATTTCCTCAATGTAGCTTCAATTATTTCAAGAAAAAAATCTTAGCTGAATTGTGCAGGACACAATATACACAGGATAAAATTTCACCTAGCACCACAAAGGACTGGGCAAAAAAATGTGGACTAACATTATCCTTTAAGTTAAGTTACAACTGTACAAAATATGCTAATGACCACATTACGATTGGATGACAACGTAATGGACAAATATTCTATTAACTGTGGAAATTACTAATACTTTGAAGAAAGTGTACACGAAATTATTTAAGAATCAAATACTGAGAAATAGATTACCATAAGAATGAAATCACACGACTGGCGTCTACAACAGTCGAAAGAGTTTTGAACTTTTGAAATTTTCAAAATTCCACAGCTTTTATTAAAAATCTAACTTATTATTAAGAAAACTTTGCACTATTTTATTAAGCACCTTAAAACATTATTCTGTCAAAAGATCAACACTTTTCCTGCAGCATTACATAACTTTCTCTACATGAAGTATAAGAGGAAGTAAATGTTCATTTTGTTTTTGACAAAAGAGCAAGCTGTATGCAGATCTAGCAAGCAGTCTATTGCATGTTGCAGAAGCTGTTAGAATAAAATAATTCATCTACAATAATGTAAATATACTTACTCTTCAGGAACAGGTTCTGTCTCTCTGCCCCTATCTAACAATTCCTGAATCAGGTCCAGGCGGTATTGCAGCTTCAAAGGCTGAATTGTCTTGCTCTCTTCCTTCTCTTGATTATATTTCCTTAGAGCTTCCTCCACAGTTAAACCATACCATTCTACTTCTTCTGCTGTATACTGAAAGAAAGGGAAATTAAAATAATCTTATACCATACAAGATACGTATTTCTGTTAAAATTTCAATGTATATTTTTTTTTTGCGGTTTTAAAATGCTTTCTCACAAAAGTAGTATAGCAATATAGAGACGGCAAATGTTTTTTTGGAAAAACATTAATAGGAGGAATAAAAACAACAACAAAACAGCCTTTCTCTACACTTCATGAATGAGAAAGTAAAAAGAAATAATAACTGAAATCAATACTTACATTGGACAGATATTGTTTGTATTTTTCATATACCAATTCATTTTTCTCTTGACTTTCATGATTCAAATCTTTGTTGTTTAAAGCTGTTAATAATTTTCGTTTTAATTTCAAAGCTAGATCTGACTGCAAGTCACAAGCTGGTGTCTGAAAAGATGCCAGTATATAAATTGACAAATGGAGAGCCTTGAACATTATTTTATTATTGTGGTTCTTACCTTCAAAATGTAATGGTCAAAACCAAAGTTCTCATGTATTAGTTTCATTGTATTATCTGTTACTACAACAGACATGTACTTATTCAATATTTCACTATAAACAACAGTACTTTTTAAGTTTGGGACCCAAAAGTGAGGAACTCTATGATTATATTTTCCCTTCTTTCGATATCCTTGAATAATACCTTCTCCACCCCATAATTGTTGATGACTTTCTTTTGGAAATTTCAATGGAATTGGAAAATTCTGCACTTTTGACCTGAAATTAAATTTATAAATTTTAAAATGTTATATAACACTATTCTATTCTCCTAAAGAATTGTAAATCAAAATTAAACCAACAGATTGGCTGTGGGGCCAGGATCAGGATAATAATTTGCTCAGTTAAACTGTAGATCCCTTAATAGCATTAAATACACTCCCAAGACATTTTTCAGTGGTAAAAAACAAAATATATATTCTACTTTTTCGAAATATATGTGTAATTAAGAAAATTTACGAAGAACGTCCTTTGTTGAAAAAACAACAACCAACAATTAAAAACATTTTCGACGACAACTAGACTACGGTTTCCACAGTATGCAAGTTTAGTATGTACATATTAGAACTATGTACTTACTAAACCGGCCATTATGTCTCAAATTCAGTGGTATTAAACAGTAAATATTTTAAAAAAACCTCTAAACGTTATATGTTTTGTTTTCTTTCTTTATGGCCACAGTCATGTCACAACTGCATTGCCTGAAAATCATGGGGGCCAGTTAAGAGGGAGTCCACTGTAAATAAAAAGTGAAAACTCATATGCCGTTACTTATAAATCTGAATGAAGTGGGTTAAAAATACATGGATTTCTAAGAAATTGATACTTGAATTTGGTGAACATACACTTCACCAGTTTCTGGATTTCTTTTCCATCTTCCAGGTTCTTCAATGTAGTGAACTGGTTTGGGTTTCTGAATTTTCCATTCACGCCAAAATTTTTTGTATGCTTCTGGCAATACTTCTCCAGGTCTTCCACGAATAAATGGTGCATCAGGGACAAATCTTTTGATATAAGTTGCATTAAAACTTATCTGCAGAAAGAAACTTCAACTTAATGATTTATGTATTTAAAAAAATTTAATTGATAAGATATGGGAGAAAATCTAAAAGTTTGTACCTTCGACATGACGAAACGCAACACAAGAATGCAAATTCTCCGTTCAATGTGAAGTTACTACCGTGTTCTAAGTCATAACCTCAAATTCACAAACTCGGTCACAAAATAACCCTAGAAGTTTTCGGGGCGCACTCAATTACGCAATGTTCCAAGGAGTTATATGGAGCGTTCTTCTTAAAGACTCCTTAACGTAACTCCACTCTTCACTTTCAAATGATACACGATGCGGTATCTTGATTTCTCATCAGTTTCACACACCGTTAACACACTTTTTCTAATGCTGTAACTATCAAGTTGGTACCACGGGTGAACGTTCTTCATGTTGGTACCATGGTACAAGTCGGTGCTACCAACTTTTATCATAACTACAAACGTATGTAGTTTTCTTGATAGAAATCTTTTTGTCAGTTTTCGTCTTTATATATATATATATATATATATATATATATATATATATATATATATATGTATATATGTGTGTATATATATATAATATATATATATATATGAGAGAGAGAGAAATAAACAGAGGTGCTAGACAAGGGTGCAGCTTGTCCCCCACTTGTTTAATATTTATATTGACGACATTCTACGAGAATGGAAAATTTTAAATAAACCAAGTATTTGGATAAACTTAAATACACCTCTACAATCATTTCTATACGCTGATGACGATATAATTATAGAAGATAATGAAATAAGTCTGCAAAAATCCTTGTACCAGCTAAATAAAATATGCAAACCATATTGTCTCTCAATATCTGTCTCTAAAACTAAAGTGATGGCATTCAGAGGCAAATATCCTACCAGAACATAAATAATAATAGAAGATAAAGTAATAGAGCAAGTAAACATTTTAATTATTTGGGCTGTGATATCACATACGATTACAGTGATGATATGAAAACAAACTACTGTTTCCAACATACTTGTGGAACAATAAACAAATACCTTCGCAATAAGACTAGAAAAGAGACACTATTAAAATTTTATAAAAGTCATTGCAGTACCACAACTGCTTTACGTATGTGAATCATGGACAATAAGAAAACAAGATAAAATCAAGATACAAGCCTCTGAAATGAAATTTCTCCGGAGAGTAAAACGCTGCACCTTAATGGATAAAATAAAAAATGAATATATAAGACAGGAACTTAACATATTTTCTATTAATGAAAAATAAATGAATACAGATCACGATGGGTACAGCACTTAAGAAGAATGTCTCGTGAAAGGATCCTCCGACATGCCTTTCAGTACAGACCAAAGGGAAGAAGGGACATAGGCCGTCCACGACAGAGATGGTGTTATGAAGCCGGAACAGGGAATCTCCCTAACACGTGAAGTGAAGAAGAAGAAATCTTTTTGTTTACATTCTCTGTTCTGGAAAGACTTCAATATAAAATACTTTTTCTCGACAAATTTACATGTAAAGTGATATATGAACTTAATCAACTTTCACTTTCTGAATAGAATTGCCAAGTTTGTCCGGACGGTGAAAATTGATTACTTGTGTCGAGGTAAACACAATTGTTTAGGGTTGCTTTGGCGCGAACTATGATTTAAGTAGATGGTGGGCCACTGGTCCGAAGTGTCCCAAACTTGATGATAGATCAGAAACCTGGAGCAGTTTACTTTAAACCTTGCGATGGCTGCTCCGTATGCAGTGCTCGCGAACTCTACTTAGGAAGCTAATCTAAAGAGTACACAGAAAAACAAAAGTCCCCAAATAAATTTTCCCCTGATCGACCTTGTCCGAATCGACACCCTACGAATTTGAAATCTTTTAATTTTTTGTAGGTTCTTTATATGAAACCTCGAAGATAATTTGAGCATTTTATCAAGAATGGTTCAAAACATATCATTTTTAATCGAACGGAGAACCGAACAGCATTTCAAACATTTTGAAAAGCACTCACCACAGACCCAATCTTAGCTTATCCAAAGTTCCAAATTTCATTCACTCTCACGACTGACGCCTCTAATCATGCAATTGGGGCCGTATTAACGCAGAATGTCGGAGGCAATGACAGACTCATTCCATTTGCCAGTAGACAACTTTCAAAACAAGAGGAAAATTGAAGTGCCACTGAACGTGAATGTCTTGCTATTAGATGGGTTATAATAGTTATTTACGATATCAGTATCGTATCACATTTTATTACAATACTAGATTGGAAAATTATCAAACGAGCGACAATAGGAGCGAGTTTGATAACCAATCGATATCGTACAACGTTTTATCCACTTAGTAAAAACTCAAATATCTGAAATATTGACAATTTTTTTTCTTCTGAGAAATGTGGCCAACTCATGTGACGTATTTTGTTGATCGAGGTTATAGTGGGAGACCATGGATGATTTCAGCATTAAAGACAAAAGAATGAGAAAAGGAGTCGTGTAAAACCGTAAAAGGTATACGCATGTGAATTATTTGTTGCTTCAGAAAATATTATTGAGATATTAATATGCATGGATGATGAAATTGAAAGAACAGCAACTTATGCTCTAAATTGTTTAATACCAGAAAAATCAAGAATATCTTACGAGAAAGAATATAAAAATTTTGAAGAATAGTGTGGAGAAAAAATGTTTTCGATATTTTTGAAAAAGTTATGCTAGCATATTTCACTTTCAAAGCTGAAAAAGAGAAGCCCACTTCAATGTGGTGTCACTACTCCATGCAACGAGGCACAATTTCAGTCAATAAAAGTATTGATATAAGTAAGTATACGCAATTAGTCGCGTTTCTTAAGAGACAAAGTGATGGATAGTATGTCCCCAAGAAATTGGGAATTTTTGCAAAAGAAGATATCCAAAGATTTTACTCAAGGCAGATGACGATCATTATATAATGATGAAGGTAACATTAATTGTAGGGATACTTGAAGCTTGTCGAAGAGAAGAAATGAAAAAAAATATGACAGTAAAAGATATAGTTAAATATGATATAAGTTTAAAAAATTAAGGTTCCAAATTCGAAAACTAAGAATATGGGAGAATTTGTTATCACGAGAGGAAATGTCGAAGAATTTAATTGTTTAGAGACTGAAAAAATACATAAGTCTTCGCCCTTTAAATACAAACCATGATCGCTTTTTTGTAAATTACAAAAATGGGAAATGCACAATACAACCTGTTGGCATTGACACATTTGGGGCCATTCCTAAACTTATTGGTACGTATCTTGGACTAAAAAATCCTGAAGTTTTAACTGGACATTGCTTTCGAAGATCATCTGCTTCTTTGCTGGCTGACTCAGGTGCTGGTATACGTACGATAAAAAGACAAGGTGGATGGAAGTCTAGTTCCGTCTTCATCTGCGGGAATTAATTTAAATAATTGTACAAATGTAATCAATGTTTATAATACATGTTCTTTGAAGTGTTGAATTTTGTTAATAGTAGCCCTTGGAATATTACGACACTGAGTGCTCTAATAACTTCTATTAGGACACTCTTTTGAGTTTTCTTATGTTTCACGTTAGAACATCAAAGTTGATAACGCAGTTTTAAGTCTACTTATGTGGCGGCTACTTAGCTTAGTTACAGACCATAAACTTTTAAATGGATACTTACAATGAAATATTAGAGTTCAGAATTATCTCGTTGGGCACTTATCTTTCGAAACACGATTTCGAAATTATCCGCAAATATGGCAAATATATTTCCAAGCTGACTCTCTTTCAATATTATTGCAATTAATTTATCTCATTGTGTACTTAGGTTTTTTATTTCTTGTCACGTGAGGACCTCTCTTCACGATGGAATATCTTACACTTAGCGACTTTCTCGGTCGTGCCGCTAGATGTCGCTCGATCGCCATCACGGCTCGATAAGGTGGCAATCATGTGACATCTAGCGGCACGACCGAGACAGACGCGAAATGCCGAGAGATATTCCATCGTGAAGAAAGGCCCTCACGCGCCAAGAAATGAAAACCCAAGTATATATCCTTTTTTCGATATTTATTTATTTATTTATTTAGTCAAAAAACAGTAAAAACTGTATATGACGTGTGGGGAAAGAAATTTATCTGCGCACATTTTCTTGAGGGCCAGAATTTTATTAAAAAAAAAAAAAAAACGAAAAAATTAATTTAGAAAATAATTATTTTAGAAAAATAAAGATATTTGAAAAATGTTTTTTCCCGAGTTATAGAAAATCAATTTCAACTGTAAATGAACTACAAGCAAAAGGAGTGCTCAACAAAACGTGCGCACAGTGAAGCTACATTTACGTCCAGAAGCAAAACAAGGGGCCATCTCAGCATTTGCTCTATGGATCAGGGAAACTGGACAAAAACCTGATCGAGATGGGGGTCATTGACCCGGAAGCTGAAGTACATTACTTGTTACAGGCGTATTAAATATTTTTTTAAATGTATACAATGCAAACATAAACTAATTCATTATTTATCTTTGTTTTGTTACATTATTTTTCTTTTTCACGATCAGTATAGTCGCTAATTGTATAGAAACAGTTTTGCAGCAGAAAAGATTTTACTTTTAACTTAAATTTGTATACCGACTTTAATTGTTTTATGTCATCTGGCAATGCGTTGTAAAGTAACGTACATGTATTGTATGTTGATTTCTTGTACTGAGCTGTTGATACTGACACTTGATGCACGTGATTTCTACGGCGTGTGTTGTAATTATAAATATCAATATTGCATGAAAATATGTTCCCTCCGTTAAGTAGGTCATTTTTGACAAATATTACAGATTCGTAAATAAATAGGCAAGGCAATGGTAGGATTCCCAGCTCAATGAAAAGAGGCTTACAGGAATCACGTGGAAGGCATTTTTTCATTATTCGAATAATTTTCTTTTGCAATCTGAAGGTCTGAATTCTACAGGATGAGCTTCCCCAGAATATTATGCCATATCTCAGGCGGGAATGCACATTTGCAAAATAAACGCAACGAGCTGCATGAAGGCTGACAGAATTTGAAAGAATTCTGAATGCATAGCATAATGAACTTAATTTAGTGTTTAATTCTGTTATATGTACATTCCATTTGAGGTTTGATTGAATTGAAAGACCTAAAAATTTTGTTGCCTCAACATCAGCTAATTGCATATTGTTCATTTTCAATGGAACATGCGATTTCCGATTTGAGATGCAAAAATGCATTGAAACAGTTTTTCTTTCGTTAACAATTAATTTGTTATTATTAAACCAATTTGAAACTTCTGAAATTGTACTATTTACTGCTTCTTTTTTGCAAAGAACATTCGTGTCATCAGCAAACAGAACCGTTCTTCCATTTTTAATAGACGAGGGCATATCGTTTACATATAACAGAAAGAGAATAGGACCTAAGATCGAACCTTGCGGGACCCCATGCACAATTGGCAAAGAATTGGAAATATAAGTATGTAATGTCCTTTCCTGCCAGTATGGTATTTCTACTCTTTGAGTCCGATGTTTAAGGTAAGAAGTTATCCAATCTAGGGCAATACCACGAATTCCATACGAAGGTAATTTTGAGAGCAAGATCTTATGGTCAATAACGTCAAAAGCTTTCGAGAGATCTAAGAATATTCCAATGGGTATTTCATTTTGGTCTATTGATGAAGCAACATCTTTGAGAAAAGAAAAAAATGGCAGTTTCCGTAGATTTTGATTTTCTAAAACCGTGTTGTGAGTCTGAAAACGCTCTGTTTTTCCTGAGAAATGTTTCCATTCGTAAGTAGATTGCAAATTAGACATGAACAAAGAACCGACCCCCTTTCTCAAAAATTATAGAGAAAATTCAACAGAATTCTGAACACCTAGACTATCCCACTTACTATCTCGATGATGATGATGATGATAGCGTTATCTTTGAGCATATTTCGAAAGTCCATAGTCATAACAGATACGTTGCACCTGAATCATTGCACTATACAATAATTTCTGCATACCACGATGCACCATTTTCAGAACAGCAAGACACTAGATTAACACAGGATTACTAAGACACTTGCTAGAATTACTCTAAAATACACTTGGACTGGAATTAAACGCTGGAAATTGGAAGTTGGCGAATATTGCAAGAATTGTTCTTGCTTGGTTTACACTAACAGAAACACCTAACAGAAAATGTGCTCCGTTACAACTTTTTTCATATACAACGGCTTCTGGGCAACGATAGTATGAAGCGGCAACTGTAGAGAAATGGGGTGTTTATGGGGTTTGTGGCACCCCTAAAACCATTTTAAAAACAGTTTTGTTGATGCCGATGTTTTTTTAAGGATCGCAAACTAACTTTTTCGTTTAGTCATTTCATTCTATTTTTTTTCGATACAGTCTAATATATCTATCTATCTCTATCTCTCTATTTATCTATCTATCTATCTATCTATCTTTCTCTCTCTCTCTCTCTATCTATCTATCTTTTTTTTGTTTATGGGAATGCGGAAACCTTTTATAGGCACCACGATTTAACTTCGTGGTAGTGTGGGAGTCCCAGCCGGTTTACCCACTAAAACCGCCACCCTTGTTCAGACCATCCTCCCTCTGCGGAACCGCCGTTAGGCATTACTTCGCAGAGGGCGGTCTTAGCTGCAGCTCTTCACCATTTTGTAACTTCACTTGTCATTTCTTTCGTCTTAATCGTCTCCTTTTTTTGTCATAATCGTGAATATATATTCTTCAATTTGCGACCATTTCGTTTCATTTTCGAGCATTTGAGACACCATTGTTACAGGTGTAAAATTGGCTTCTAACTTAGACTCTAGAGTTTGCCTTTCACTTTTCCAGGTCTCGCACTCAAAAGGGTATGCTCTGCATCATCTCTCTGATTTTGGTAGTATCTGCACCTCGCATCCTGGCGGTGTCCGAAGCGGTGTAGATAATAATTAAAATTACCATGTCCACTCATTGCCTGTGTTACATAGAAGCTCAGCTGCCCGTGTGTCCTGTCAATCCATTTATTTAATTCTGGGATTAGTTTATGTGTCCACCTTCCTGTTTCTTCATTGTCCCAGCGCCTTTGCCAGCTTCTCATGAGCCTCTCCCTGGCAATTTTTTTCACCTTTTTCGTTTCTTTTCGTTCCGTGCCATCTTGTTTCAATGCGTTGTATACTTCTGTTCTTTCGAGCGCTAGCAGGTCAATTGGTGGGATTCCTGCTAGGACCAACACTGCGCTCTGCGAGACCGTCATATACGCCGAGATTACTCGGATCGCGCTGGCTCTCTGAACAGAGTACATTTTTTCCCCCCAGCTCTGTATCTCCAGACTGTCTGCCCACACCGGGGCCGCGTATAGCAGCTTGGCGTGGACGACGTTGGACAGCAGTCTTCTCTTAAGGTGTCTTGGCCCTCCGATGTTAGGCATCAATCGTGCGAGTCCACTTCCAACTCTTGCTGCTTTCTGAGCCACCTTTATGGCGTGTACCCGGAAGTTTATTTTCGAGTCAATCTCAACTCCCAGGTACGTTAGACTCTTCTTCCACGGAATTTCCGTGCCTGCAACGATGATCTTTGGATTGGTATACTTTCTCCTGTCTGTGACGAGTACGGCTTCGGTTTTCTCTGTTGCCATTTGAAGACCCCTTCTGTCTAGCCATCTCCTGACTCTATCTAGGCTGTCATTTATTATGATCTGCATTTCCTCTGCTGTCTCCGATTGACTGACGATGATTGCGTCATCTGCGAAGCCTACCAGCATGGTCCCTTTTGGGAGGTTCATTTCGAGGAATTCATCATATAAAACGTTCCACAGAAGTGGCCCGATTTTCGATCTCTGTGGCACTCCACATGTCGCTTCCTTCTCTAGCATATTACCTTCGCAGGAATAAAGAATGACCCTGTCTTTGAGGTAGCTGTCAACCATTCTAAGCAGGTAGTCTGGCGTATTTTCCATCTTTAGAGCTTCCAGAATATGATGCCATCTTGCAGAGTTGAATGCATTTCTTATATCTATGGCAATAAGAGCACAGAAGCCCTTTCTGCCTCTTTGCCATTTTTAGCTAGTTCCACTACTGTTTTCATGGCGTCGATCGTCGATCGGCCTTTCCGGAATCCGTATTGCCTCTCTGAGAGTCCATTTGTTCCTCGTAGATGTTCCTGAAGTCTTTGAAGGAGAAGACCTTCAAGGAGTTTGCCCATATTGTCTAGGAGACAGATGGGTCTATACGATGAAGTCTGGTTGAGGGGTTTGTCTCCTTTTCTTAGTAGGCTCAGTTTCTGCCGTTTCCATTTTTTAGGGAACTCTCCTTTCTTCAAGCATGAATTGAAGACATCCAATAGGATTTCGGGGTATACCTCGATCACTGTTTTTAAAACTTCATTTGGTATGCCATCGGGACCAGGAGCTTTCCCATTCTTTAATTGTTTTCCTAAATGCTCCAACTCTAGCCTTGTAAAGAGTAGGTCCTCCGTCACTTCACAGTTGTCAAATGTATCCAGTGGTCTTGTTTTGGGAAGAGATCGTTAATGATCTTATTGACCCATTCCGGGTCATCTAGTCCAGGGATGTTCTGGGGGACCTTCAATTTATTAGTTACTATTTTATAAGGCAGGCCCCATGGGTCATTTTGTACCTCTAGGATTAGACCTCTCCAACACTCTTCTTGTCGCTTTTTGATAGCTATTTTCAGCTCCTTCCTTGCGCATTTGTAACGCATTTGGAGTATCGGGTCACCTTTTGATCTTGTTGCTTTCCTTCTAGCACAGAGGCATTTCTTCCTTAAATCTGCGATTTCACTCGTCCACCAGTACATGGGTGCTCTCCTTTGTGTTTTATTTCTTCTCGGCATAGAAGTTTCACAGGCAGCTACGATTTTCTCATTCAAAGTTTTCAATTTGTTTTCAAGATTGCTTTCGCTTCTCGTTCATTTGAGTTCATCTATCAATTTTATTTCTTTCAGGAATGCTGTCAGTTTTGATGTGTCTAGCTTACGTGGTATCCAAGGTTGGGCCTTACCTGATTGCACGTTATGAATTCTTCTGTAATTTCTTTGGCTTTTTTCTATGTGGAACTATATATTGGTGATCGCTCAAGGTGTAGTCTTCCAACAGTTTCCATTGCTTCACCCGTGTAGCGAGTTTTGGTGTGGAAAGCGACAAGTCAATTATAGAGCCAGTGTCCAATCTCCTAAATGTAAATTCATTACCCCTGTTAAGAATAACTAGATCGTTTTGGGCTATGAATTCGGTGACTATGTCCCCCCTTTTGTCGGATCTAAACTCTCCCCAGTCCGCCGCTTTGGCGTTAAAGTCCCCTGTGATAAGGATGTTTCCTGTGGCAGTCCTGACACTTTTCTCTAGATCATCGATATATTTGATAAAGTCTGCTTCACTGTCGTTGGGTGAGTAGTAGCAGCTGTATATCCGAATTTCTTCTGTCTCCACCCAGACATATCCCGCAGCTGTCTCGCAGTAGTTTATGATGCTGAAGGTACTATTACGAATTGCTATTGCCGCTCGTTGTGTGACGTCCTGAAACCAGGAAACGTTAGTCGGCTTTCTGTAGAATTCACTGATTAGAAGTATATCTATATCTTTCTCGTTTGCTGTCTGCATTAACAAGTCTTGTGCTTGTTTGCCTCTCCCTAGATTAATCTGTAGAGCGTTCACTTCCATTTTCTTTTTGTTTCTCGAGCTCCTCTTGGTATGTTTCGCATTCCTTACTTCCCTGCGTATGACGCGTGTTCTCCTTTGCATTTTCCTTGCATATCACGCATTCTGGCTCATTTTTGCATTCGCTGGATTTGTGACCTTGCTTTCCACATCTCCAGCAAGCTCCTTTTCTGTCGGTGCTAGAGCAGCGTGCCGCGATATGTCCTTAGCCTGAACATTTGTAGCACCGAGTAATTTCTTTTCTTTCTCTTATACTGCAGTCGATCCACCCGATTTTGACTTTTCCTTTTTCAAGAGGGCGTCTGCTGCACTCTCCGTCATCAGCACAACTGCAGCCCGGGTGTCCCCGTATCTTTTTTGTAGACGGCATTTGATGGATGTCGTCAGGTCTTGCTCCGCTAGGGTGGTTTTTATTGCGGACTCCACCTCTTCCTCTGTTGCAGTCTCATCCATGTCTCTTATTTCTATCATTTTCATCTTCGTGAGTGTTTTTACTTCGGCTTTGTCTTTCGGTGGTTCCATGAGTGATTTGCTGAACGTTTCAGCTTTCCCCTCGTTTTCTAGGACTGTGAGAAGCTCACCTTGCTTAGTTTTTCGTATTGCCGCCACTTCGGCTCCGCATTCATCGGGATTTACCGAGCTTCTCATGTGTTTAATGATGTCTGCATATGATGTGCTTTCTTTTGCGGTCACCTTGGTAGCATCTTTACGCTTATTTTACGTCTTGGTTTCATTGCTCTTTTCTTTCTTCTTATTCTTCTTACTTTTCACTTCGATGAATTCTTCTTCATCTGTTTCCATATTTTTCCGAGCGATTGCTTCTTGTGATGTCTCGATTGGTTCACAGTCCTCTTGAGACACGAGCGTGATTCCCTTGTCGCTTTCAATCGAGTTCAAATTGACCGCCCGACCCTCCTCAGGCGGTGTCTTGCTTGCACTCGTGGCATTCATTGTGTCGGCACTACCTTCCATTTCCAAGCCGAAGGCCTCCTGGAAGTCACGTTTCTTAATGATTACTTCCTTCCTAGTGGCCACAAGACGGTCCATTGCTCTCAGTGCTAGGACCATGTCCTCTTTCTCGGTTTATGAATATTTCTAGCGGGTGATACTACATTGTTGATAGATGTGAGTATTTTCGCAAGTTCTCGAACAATACTATCTTCCGATTCTTCAAGCGCTATTAAGCCTTTCCATAAATGAAGAGATGCCTCAGGTGCTCGCTTCTCTGTGTCTCCAACTATTTTCTTTGAGACGGCATCATTTAATGCGGCCTCTCCGTTCTTTGCCATTTTAAATTTCCCGCGCGGAGCGCTTAAGCTTGTTACTGAGGCGCCGTAAGCTTGCTTTAGCATCGGGTTGTGTTTACTCCATGGTAGCGCTGTTGGCGCCGGAGGAGTTTCCTACGCTCTCCGCCAGGTGTCACTAGCTACTTTGTTCGCGCTCGGAAGGTAATGGCGTCGATCACAAAGCCAATTGAACGTTGCGTCTTCCTCACAAAATAATAGCGCATACGTTGGTTCCTGCACTACGCGCACATTTCCAGGAGCACACTGGCCTCCAACGTTTCCGTGGGAGCTTACCTTACTTTAGCTGCTCTCCTAGAATAGCAGATATTAGCAAAACCATTTACCCACCAACGGACGGACGTCTACTTGCCACAACAGGGTTACCAACCTCCTCTATCTATCTATCTATCTATCTATCTATCTATCTCTCTATCTATCTATCTATCTATCTCTCTATCTCTCTCTCTATCTATCTCTCTATCTATCTATCTAATCTATCTATCTATCTAATCTATCTCTCTATCTATCTCTTTCACTCTATCTATCTCTCTCTATCTATCTATCTCTCTATCTATCTATCTATCTCTCTATCTCTCTCTCTATCTATCTCTCTATCTCTCTCTCTATCTATCTCTCTATCTCTCTCTCTCTCTCTCTCTATCTATCTATCTATCTATCTATCTATCTATCTATCTCTGTGTGTGTGTGTGTGTGTTGGACGAGTGGAAGAAGTCGAGCGCGCCTACAGGGGCAGCACGTCGAACAGATGGGCTGTATTGGTTATACACGAAATAAATATATTACATCCTATTACAAAACGAGATTGTACAATTATTAAACATTAGACCGAGTTTGAGAATCAATCCAGTATTGTAAAAAAATGGTGCGATGTAAATATCGTACAAATTTTCATCCTCTATCCACATCCACTTCATCCAAATTCCTATGTACTATTATTTTCGTTTAAATTTGACAGTTCAACATGTACAAAGCTTCGTACAGATGTTAACAGTAGTCATATAATTTATTTTGCATATAATATTTACATTAATTTGCTTATGTTCGAACTTAATACCAAAGACTACCTCAACCTAAGTTGCTTAATGCTGTTATTTTTAATTTATGTGTACTATTTACACTTGCACTTTTTCACTATCAGATTCATCACTAGAGATCGGATTTTTATGTAATTACATATTTTTTCTCTTTCTACTTACCGTTCTCAAAATTTTAATCTCGACGAATTGTCGCCGTCCTAACACTATCAGATTTTCTCGTTATATATTTTTACATATTTGGTACTATATTACATATTTTACATATTTGGCTATTTTCTCAACATTTTTTTTATTTTATTAATTTTCTTGCAAATTTTTATCAAAAGAAATGTTTTCAAAAAATTCAGCACTTTTTACTACATTTTTACTGCGTGCTACTGCGTACTCTACTCGAGGTACTCGAGTACTCTACTCGACTTTTTTTTGACAAATAAAGAAAAGAATAAAGGTAGCTTTGTGAAGACGCGGTCGAATATTCTCACAGTCCGATGCGGAGATCGCCGTCGTTTAGCACTTCAATGAGAATATTCCATGCCGCAGTGATTGTAAGCTGGTCGTAGATTTCGCCATTTGTACGATGGCTTCTATTGCGTCTAGTCTGGCTGCTAAACTACATTCCTGGATAACAATTTATGAAGGTTTTACCACTAATGGGAAAGTTTTATGGTGCAGGTGGGCATCAACTTTTGTATCCAAAATGATTTTTTAAACCTTTGCATTGTTTTTAAAATTTGCATAGGATTTTTTTTATAAATGTAAGTTCGTATTATGTAAATGAGTTTTATAATTAGAGTATTTTAATATTCCATATTATGTCCGATTTTACATATTTATTAGATATTTTTACTGATTTCATTACATATTTATGTACATATTTCTACGTTTCATTCTACATATTTTTACGGTCTGTATTCATTACACATTGATTCTGCGCGTCCCTATTGTACACTCCACTTTTACGCCCATCACGTTACTGTCGTGACATCACTTGCTCACGCACCATTCGTTTTCTGTGCTTTTTTTCTTTCCCGACAGAGGTGTCTTCTGCTTCACAGCAATAACGTTCTCCTCTTCCTCTCCTTGTCGATTGATTTTATAGTCATTCCGGGCGCGTCAGCTGCTAACGCCATTAGTCCCGTAATTGCAGTGCAGGTTTTATCATGGCTTATGGTGGTAATGCTCCCTCCGGCATGTGTGGATATGTAGTGCATGTAAGTGTGTGTATATGTAAGGGGTGAGGATAAGGCAAGGAAGAGGAGGAAAAGATCGCGCTCAGTTCGTGGCCTGTTTGTTTGGGTACTGTTCCGGCATTCACCTGGTGTGGATCGGAGAAACTACCTATCAGAGCTGCAAGAATTCTCCTCCAGACAGCGGATGAATTCGACCTAGCTATCTAGCTTCGTCGAGACTCGAATCCTAGGACCTCCTGATTAGAGACACTACAGTGACATCAATAATTTGATGCAAGGAAGCGCCATGAATTATTAGAACACTAGTTCTAATAATTCGTATTCTGATCAAGTTTCGTAAAGTTTAATGTTGGGTAACAAAAGGGGATAAAAAAATTCTAATTCAAATAGTAGTGCATGAATCTTACTATAATGCATGAAGGTAAACAAGAATTATTGAAGATGAAAGAATTATAACAAATCCACAAAATAGCATTTAGGGTCAATAGACTAAATGCAATATTATTCATTGAAATTTACTTCACACACATCAATTTAACATAAATGACTGTATAATATGAAGACGACGTCAGATACGTGAGATTTTCTTCCTTTTGTACTGTATTTTTTTCTCATGCAGGATATGATCAGATTAATGTTTCTGTTGTTCTTGAAGTTATCAAATCGGAAATGTTGGAATCACTTTTCAATTATCAAATTCTTGATATAAGAAACATAAGTATTCAATACTATTTGAATGTGGTGTCGCTGACGCTGTAAACTGATTTAAAAGTTTTTTTCACGTGATGAAAATTTCTAAATGTCATGCAGAGCTTCAAATAAGTTCTTACAATCTCTAGCAATTGATATACAAATGAATCGTAGTAGATGATAATGTTGAATTCCCGTTCAAAAATTCCCAACACCCAATGACCTTGCATGTTTCCTCCATACGGGATATGAACAGGTAATATTGCAATTTCAAAATTGTAATCGCTAAATACTTGCAGATATGGATGATGCGAATAGTTAGAATTTAGTCCAGCTACATTTTGTATCCTTTTTTGCTAATATGTACATACAAAATCACCTTAAGATGTTTTTAAGCGTTATTCTCTAATCCTAATATAAGATCATTCTCAATTAGTTTCGAAAATTCTGCGATAGAACCTTCTACAATTACATTTAATCCGTATTTGCACCCTTAAGAACGTAAATGCGCAATGTCGAATACGCATGTACTTCCGCTCTCTAATATTACTCACAGGCCTGATTTTTTTGTATTCACTTTGCATTCTTCAAATTTCATAAGTTCCAAGGTAATACTGTACTTGGGTGTTTGCAAATTTATGATTAAACGCGTATTAGGAAACACTACTTCTAATGTTCAAAGCAGCATCTGATACAAAGCAGCAACTGTCAATAATTCACAGTTCTGACGCATGTTTCACATGTTTCAGAACAATTTTGCCGTTCTCGTAAAAGAAAATGGCGTCGTGGACCGAAAATGACTGGGGTTTAATCAACGTCACCTACTTAGATCTATTTGGAAGGCGTTGGGTTAATTCTCCGTCTACCCACTAAGATCGCAGCTCTAAAACGCGCAAAAACACGTTTTTGGAAATTTCGTAGAATATTCTGGCCAGATCTGAAAACAAATGATCAGTTTCCCACCAGGAGACCGAGACGCGTCGAATGACATATGTCTCGATTGGTGCACGGAAAGTTGTCTAACCGTGAGTGACTGATTCGCACACAGACACTCACGCGCACATTCACACTGTCAAGTTACTCAAATACTGTACAGGGATTCAAAATCAATAGAGATAAAATATTCAACTGTTAAAAAAATGATTATTTTTAAATTTAGACATACGACATAGTATGACCTGGGAACAATTGAATGAACCTGATTTACGGTATTAGGAGTGTCGTAAATTAAAAGTGAATTAATTTATTTGAATTCATTCATTCATAGTTTAAAAGTGTGTTCAATTCAAAATATGAAATTTAGAAATTAAGACATTTTTGTGTTTCATTATTTTCCTCATTACAGCTCACAGTATGATAAATTCAAAGTATTTGAAGGTACCAAACGCTCAAAGCTGGGGGGCTGCAATGGATAAAGTTAATATGGCCTTCGCAGATATTTGAATAGAGGTATCAAAAATTAAGTCGAAACTCAGATAATAAAACTACGTAAAAAAACTCACCAAAAAGTGGTTTTGATGTTGAAACTCTTTGGCATCATGTTTACAATGCGATTCGTTCTTGTTTCAGTGGATGTATTGAGACTATGTGCATGCATGAATCTTCGATGTTTCTACTGTGGTTGATGAAGATGTGTTCAATATTAATCTAGATTAGGGTTATACTTGTACCTACGTGTCTTAGTTATGAATTCTGGAATATCATAAAGAATCCTTAGTATGCAGTCAGTCACGTTTATTAGTTAACTCTAAGAAGGTAAAACCGATATGGAAGTGTTTGATAGAGTGATGTGTTAAAGTGTGTGTTGTGCGTATTATTTCAAGTTTGTCCTCCGTAGTTTATTCCATTTATAAAATATTCTTTTATTTACAGTATTTGCTGATATATTGCTGAACCTTGTTGTTTGAAAAGTTAAATAAAATGCTTGACAAATAATGGAAGAAGAAACCAAGAAGTAGGTAATATAACACTTTGTACGTATATAACACATCAAGGCTGTGTCGATGATACTTTTCAACTTCATTTTACCATCGAAAAAGGGGATTTAGTTTTTCCTACCTTCTAGCTAGAGTCTAGACTACATTTTAGCTACTAAACATGGAGCAATGAAGCTACTTCTGTCTCTGGAAGTGTTTGAAATGAAACTAAAACACAACCTTCGAGCGCAGTATGTCATTGGTTAATCGAAATATAACATTAACAAATACTACCAGGATTTTTGGTGATCACAACACTTAGTATGTACGTACTAATGTAATACTGTCAGGCTAAGATATAGCATAGTGATGCGCACGAATAAATAAAATAACGATTATTTTCACAGACATCCAAAGATAAAATTGTTACGATAAGGCACTAGATTTTCCAGCTGTCAGAAGTGAGTATCAGTGAAAGGCCAACCAGATATTAGGCCTGCATCAAATATATTTTATATTTGGAAAATATTTGAAAAACAAAATTGGAAATGATTTTTGAGAAAATGCGTTTTTATAAATTGCATTAATTTCAAGCACAAACTATGCAAAAACTGCTAGTTAAAATAAATTGTACATGACCTTTCTTAAAGAGCATATTTAGGTTTACGTAAAAAATATTTATCTTTAATTTTATAGTTTTAAAACCAGTAGTTTTGAAATGTTAAAATTTTGCAATTTTGCAATATTTGAAAATACAGAGTTTGCTGGAAATGACATTAGCACCACTTTTTTTAACGTCCTTTGATAATAAGAAGACAAAATTTAAAGAACAATTTGGTTCTCTTTTCGAGAAAAAATGTTTTAAAAAATTTAAAAGTTTATATGTTTATAAATAGATACAAAATAAAGTATAAATCTTATACATAAGAGCAAGAAAGTAAAAATAATAGATATTACGCGAGTTGAAATGTTGAAGTTTATTCTTTTACTCAAAAAGTACTACCTCGGGATTCACGGTAGGGTAGTAAAATAGGCGAGGAGTAGTAATTGGCGAAGTAAAATAAGTTTCGTACAAATTTTTATGTACAAGGGATGATATATAATTAAGACAATTAACTTTGTCTTACGTGGCTGCAGAGGGCCAAAGACCAAGCTTGAATAAATAAATAATAAAATTAACAAATAGCGACGCAGTATTTCATTGTCGTCAGTAGAACTTACCTTACCCTTTCTAGCTTACCCTTACCCTTAACCTTAAGACCGCGGATTCGACCCCTACTGAGGTGGGTGAATTTTCGAGGAGTGGGGGGGAGATCTTTAGTGGTAATGTGCTTACAGCATGCAAAAGAACCCTGGCATTCCCAGATAAATTCCCGTAAAAATTATAGCCTCCAGCAATGTCACTGCAGCGCCTCTGATCGAGAGGTCCTAGGTTCGAGTCCCGGCGGTGGCAGGATTTTCGACCCTAGCTAGATAGGTAGGTCGAGTTCAATCGTTGTCTTTAGGAGAATTCTATCGTTTGGCGGCTTTATTTCTCGGATCAACATCAGGCGAATGCCGGAGCAGAACTCTAACAAACGGGCCACAGACCGAGCGGGATCTTACCATGACTTTCCGTGTCCTATTCTCATCCCTTACTTACATACACACACACACACACACACTTACATGCACTATAATACCCCACATGACGGGAGACCGGTCGGGAGCTTAGAGCTTCTCCCGGCTGGGGCCGTGCCCCTCTAGTGGGAGATATCTGGTCGCGAAAAACCCCGCTAAGCCAACATCTAGGTTGGCGCCGGTTCTCACCATCTAGCGGGGAAAGATTACCGCCAAAAATCAAAAATCATAAACCCACGAACCCGAGCTAGTATTGAATAATTACTTCTATTGCAGTGTTGAATATATAATTCAATTTATCAAAAATGCGTTCTTGTCATTCTAGATGCCAAACTGTTGAGGATAGCATCCCTGGGACGTCTCCTTTAAGTGACGTTACCAACCACGATTTCTCCTGTCTTTCTTCGAGGTATGCTAGACTTATAAATAAATTGATAACTTTGAAGTCAGTGCGATTAAAAATGATGAAAAAGCAGTCATACTATTTTCTGCAAAATAATATTCCATTTTATTCATAATATACGGATTACGTACGTACGTAATTTCTTGCTAATGAATTTTTATTAATTTTTAAGTGAATGTGGAAGAAAACAGTGAAATTAAGTCAAAATAAGTAGCGTAATATTAAATCTTTTATAGAGAAGCAACTTAAATAATAAAAGCCCTTGTTTACAAGCGCATATTTCAAACAGGGGAGGAAAACGTTTACGTTACGTTTGGGGGTACTTTATATGAAGCCCCCCGGGGATTTTCAAAATTTTCTCAAAAACGGCCCCAAAGTTTTTCTCTAAATTTCTTGTATGAATAGAGTAAAATACACTTATTAACATGGCATAGGTCCGATTTTCACGGATAACTCTGAATTTTCGAAAATTGTGAAAGTTTGAAGATTTTTCGGCGTCTTTCTCCAACTACAATATTGAAGATAGAGATTTTTTTCTTCAAATAAAATTTGTTTTGCATATTGAGTTCTTTCATAAAGGTCATGTAAATGTTTTTCAAAATTTTAGTAGTTTTCGTGCAATATTGCGTGCAATATGTACAATTTAAAAAAATTACAAAAACAAGATTTTGTCAAAAACGGCTCCAAATTTTTTTCTTTAAACTTTTGGTAGGGATAGTGGTAAATGTACTCTATCAGATGACATGAAAGCCATATTTCTCTATCGGTTGGTTTTTTCAAAAATTACAAAAATGTAAATTTGTTTACTTGTCTCTCACGTCGTTAATATTTACATTATCGGCGATTTTTTCACATTATTATATTTACGAGTATAATGCTTTAAATAATGTCAAGTAAAGTTTCTCGAAAACACTACCGTTTTCTGTGAAAAGTAGCTCAAATTTCGGCATTTTCAGAAATGCTCAAACGCCATTTTCTCATATATGGCTGCAAATGTTTTCTTGAAACTTTTGTAACGGATATTGCTAATTACACTCATTAGTATAGCGTGAAGTTTATTTTGAGTTATTTTTTGTTTTTTTCAAAAATTATTTAAATGTAAATTTATGAAAGATTTCTCACATCTTTAATATGCACATTATCCGCAATTTGTAAATATTATTATATTTGTGAGTGTAAGTGCTTCAAATAACTTCAAAGAAAGTATTTTGAAAACTCAAAACTTTTCTGTGAAAATGAGCTTCAAATGTCTCACTTTTAGTAGTGCTAAAACGCCATTTTCTCTTAAACGGCGCATAATTTTTAAAAGAAAATTGCCATTTACGGCTAGGTTTTTGTGTTCTTTAATATTCTAAAATTAATGTTTCCGTTTTGCCAATAGGAAACCGAAAAATTAAGAAAATGACAAAAAAATGTACTTTTGGCGGTGATAATGGTAGCTGGCAAGAAAGAGTATGTGGCAATTCCGAATAGCTAGCGAAGATCCAAGGAAAGAGAAAACTAATACTGGAAAGTCTGTGCCATTCTATAGCACCACTAGTTTTCTTCTTGCGGTCACCTTTACACCAGTATGAGCAAGGAGGAGCAATATATTATCAAAAAGATCTGAGCGAGATCTTTCCGGCAGCAAATTGCCGATCGCTTTATATTAGAACCTTCTGTTGCCGTGTTTGGTGATGTCTCGAGGAAAATGGCGCGTAAACTCTGAGGTTATACCTCACTTTCCGACATGGCCAGTAGAAGGCAGAAGATGCGAGTTGCGGCCGCATTTATTGTGTTAAATGAAGAGATAAAGAAACGCCGGCGATTAGTGAGAAAGTGTCACTGAATTTTAAGAAGAAAGGAAAACGGGCTTGTGCAATTTCGGTACAAAAGTCTCAATATTTTTCACAAAACAAAATGTTTTCGTGGACTTCGATTCACGTGGGAGCACATTAATTTTCTTTTTATAAAATGTTCAATTATTCATTCGGTAAAAAGTTTTATAATACTATTACCTACAATTTGATGTGTCATAGATTAATCTTAATTTATTTAAATTAGATTAATACCATAATCATTTTAACGTAAAAAAATAATAATCAGGGGGCATCTTTAACTGAATCAAAATTTGAACCATGCGATAATCAACCATATTTATTACTATTTCTTTTATTGTATTAAACATTTTACACATACCCATTTTTCGAAAAAAAAACAACGCATATCACAATGCAAAATAATACGTCAATGTACTACTTTAATCGTACTTCTTGCGAAAGTGACCGTGGCCATCACTGGCTTCTTCCAGCAATATTTTGCTCAAACTTCAATCCAGTTCTAGTCCCAGCAACAGCCGGCAATAGTTTTCCGAGGACGCAAACACGCGAGTTTACATTACGACCGGAATACCTAGCAACAAATATTGCCAACATCAGAACTATTTATTGCTTCAATGTTTACATTGGCAACTTTTCTTGCGAAATAATATTGCTGGCCATTTTCTTGCAAGTGTAAAGCCAGCTTTAAGGCCCATTCACAATGCAGACATAAACATAAGCATAGCGTTAACATAAAAGTTAGGACAACGTTTATAAGCGGACTCGTTCACAATGCATTCGCATAAGCATAACGCATAAGACGTTAACTTAAAAGCTTGCAAGCTTCAAGCTTCTGTGCTTATGCTTATGTCAGAAATAAGAAATGAACCAATCACAGTACGTTTAACTCAAAATCTAGTATCGAAATAGGATCGAAGTCGATAGATCGAACGAAAGACTTGTTTTTCCAAAGTGCTTGGTTGATTTCCGACGGTTTTCCGCGTTGTTTTGTAGCGTACGATCTTTTTGTAGTTTAGTTTCGTTGTAATATTCATAGTAGGACCATTTTTTTTGTTTGAATTTTTATTGAAATTAAAATACCTAACCTAACCTAACCCAACTCACGGCCGCAAGGCCGAGACGCCGCTGGTAGGCCTTGGCTCGTAAAGAGCAGTTGTGCCACAGTACATACGTACTACATGTTTATATATGTAGTACATACGTACTACATGTTTATATATGTTATGTATGTTAAATAAACATGCAAACTTTAAACAAATTTTCAATATATATATTAAATATAGATTCTCACATCCAACCAATAGTAACTAGAATGGCCCACAGAAAATAGAAAATCTTTGCTTACGCTTATGTTGTACATTGTGAATGCTTCAGCCTATCACTTATGTTTAAGTTTATGTCTACGCGTTACGCTTATGTTTACGTCTGCATTGTGAATGTGCCTTTCCACTCGAGGGTTGTCCGTCCGTTTGCGGCAGCGCCTCGCAGCGCGCGCGCCTGCTGGAGGCGGTGGTGGCGGAGCCCGCGCTGGCGCTGGGCGCCCTCTCCGCCGGCCCCGCCCCCGCCCCCGAGGACGGCGAGCGCCTCCGCCGCCGCCTGCGCCTGCGCTGGGCGGCGCTCGCCCGCGAGCTCAACGCCGCCGCCGACGCGCCCCCCGGCCCCGCGCGCCCCCCGCACCACTGGAAGCAGGTGCGCGCTCACAAGGGCTTCCGAGTGGCGCGACTGCCAACTGGACAAGGAATGTCGTCGGAGCTGCTTTGCCCTCCGAGATAAGGCGCTCGGAGAAGCGATGCGAGCGAATGGGGGAGGGAAGGAGGGGTCGCCGATAACGAAAACCTTTGTCAGTAGGATGAACTGTCAGTAGGAAAACTTTGTCAGTAGGATGGAATATCATTAGGAAAACTTTGTCAGTAGGACAAAATAGTGTTGGGGCCCTCCTCCAGAAAAAAAAATCGTACAGATTTACTAAAACCCATTAAAATACAATAACTTTTTATACAGATACAAATGAAAATGACCTCGCATTATAGAATTAAACATGCTTAACAATAATAACTCTATACTAACAATGCTATCCAACTTACACTCTTTTACAGCTTACAATCCTTTCCAACTCACATTGTAAAGTCAGCGAAATATAGCTTCGAATGATTTAATGGGAGAGCTGCTGTCTGCGGATGTGATACAAAATTCTGTTTCTAATTATCTCAAAGAATCAATGATCATTGAATAGGTTAAGTTTTACCTGTTCTGGGCGCGGGGAAAAGCTGTTTGTACTTATTTGATTAACAGAACCTGGGACACGGTACAAACGCAAAATTTTTTGCGGAAAGCAGCTGTGACTTCTTAGAAATTATGGTTCGTTGCCAACTTTCTCGAGTTTAAATCAAATTTTCACGGCACAGAAAATACACACGCACTTATGCTTGTTTCCATATGCTGACAAGACGACGGCTTTGGAAATCACTGTTGTGGGGTTTGAATTTTGTAACAATGATCGGTCGCGTCTAAACGAAACTCAAGAGCCTTTTTTTTCTAAGACGTTCGACGCCGGCTTGCCAGGTGACCGGTAAGTGCTGCAGTCTTGTGCTCGCGTTTGAAAGCATGACAGCTGAAAATCTGGCGCCAAGGAACTTGTCTTCCAAAGCACATCGTTGAAAGAAGTGACTCTGCTCTTTTGTTGGGATTGTCGCGCTGAATTTGGGGCAAAATATTTTATCTCGAACGCGTGACATTTGAAATGTATGTTCTGAGCTGGTAATTGTTGCCCAAGATTGTCATAAATAATTGATTCACGCGAACGGCGCAAATTTGAATCAATTTTGGCTGCTCAGATGTCAACACACATTATCCTACTTTTTTTGCAATTTTTACACTTTTGCAATTTTTGAAAATTCGGAGAGTTCAACGAAAAAGAGAACATGCGTAATTTTTGTAAGCGTACTTTGTTTTATTCTAGAAAACAAATCTTAGAAAGTTAGAACTGAAAAGTTCGTTTTTGTCGTTATTTATTAAATTATTATTACATACGTTGTATGCAGTAAAATATAAAATAAATTAAAAAGTCTCTGTGCTTTATCTCATGTAGTAAATTCTCTTCCGAGATTTATTGTATCACTCATAGAGAGTTAATATAATTATTTCACTCTGAAGTGAACGCAATTACAAAATCAAGATCCTTTCGATTCAAAATGTTTAATTTTACTCTCTATTGATCAGTTCAAATATTACTGACATATTTATTTTAGTGGATATTTTCGTTCCTTCAGTAGGAAAAGGCTAATTAATACCACTAAATTTGGGGCAATAACACTATCAACTGACTTTTTCAAAGGATTGACATGGGCCAGGTATCCAGTGTCGTACCGCCACTCCGAAACAATTTGTAGTACACTTATTTCTAAATCCCGCGCCAGTTGCTCTGGATACAGTGCCCACTAACTCTAGAGCAGTAGTGTCAAGGTCTCTTACTAGTGCAGTGGCACGCGTTGTGGCATCGTGCCATCCCACGAGCTTCTCTGCGCAACTAGCGTCGGGAAAGAGATCTATTAGTAACCCCGCTGTTTTACAATAGGAATGGCGTTGTCTCTGGTGGCGGGGTAATGTACTGCGTGGAGGGGCGATTTCGTCGTGGCACTCATGCCACGGCCTCTACTCCCTCTCGTGGCATCGACCTTGGCAACACTGCTCTAGAGAGCTAGTTTTCTTGCACGCGACCTTGATATGACAGCTTTAAAATACAGTGACGTTTCGTTACACGTATCCAAGTTAGGTGACGAGTATTGGTTTAGCGGTAAGTTGTCATTGGCATTTAAAATGAAATAATTCAAGGCGTTGTCATTGCGAACAATGTTGTTTATTGCAAGAGCAGCTTTCGATGGCTTAGCTATCATCGTCAGTTTCGTGCTCTTTGGAAGCACCACAACGACTCTTAAGGTGTCGAGGCTCTGGCATCCGGCCTCCGCGATTAACACAAAACATTCTTGAGCCTGTTCATCAATTTATGCTAAAGTAATATTTTGAATAACCCTTTTAACTTGAAATTTTGACGTGTCCAAATTGACGTGAATCTGCATGTGCTTACACTTCGGTTGGTCACTTGATCTAACTACTGAAACTGACAGCATCTTAATGACAATTCACTAGTGGCTATTTATACGTTCAATTTTATTATCAGTTAAAAAAACCAGAAACAGCAAGTCACGGCCAGGTGCAGCCAGAACTAAAGCTCACGTAATTACTTCTTTTGCCAGTAGAGTACTTTCACACGCACTGGATCAAGACTCCGTGCGGATGCTTTGAAAGTCACCGGTCAGTGCTAGGCCTTACAAGTCTCCATCAAAACCGGGGACAAAGCTCGAGGAGGCTACTATAGGACGTGCTTGTTCAGTTAGGCCGCTGTTCGGGTTCAACAGCAGGTTAGGTAGTTGAAAAACGAAAAGTGTCTTCTAAATGTTCAATTATTCATAATGTATACATATAAGAAACAGCTGAAGAAAGCACGAATATCGACGCTATTATGTGTAACATTACGCGCCTGCTTGCGTCTCGCGAACTTACGCAGCAGCCACGCACGTTTGAAGTATCGTTGGCAGCAGTTCGTATTTTCGTTCCTGTAAGAAGGTGCCACGGGAGAGCGCGCCACTGTAATGGTCTCCACTGTGGCGTCGTTTAATTACTCAGCCACAGCCACGAAGGATTCGTAACAAAACACGTTTATTAAACTAAAGAAATATATATATATATATATATATATATATATATATATACATATATATATATACACCCACACACACACACACACACACAATGTTGCACAAGTTAATTGCATAGACCAAGGCACATCCTGTCTTTTATGTATGCAAGCGTCACTATGCCACACAACCACCTTATATGGGAGTTAAAGGCCGTGGGTCAGTGCGCGGCGCGTGGCGCGGTGGGCAGGTGTGGCGCGGGATGGTGCGCGCGCTGGTGGCGAAGCGGGCGCGGCTGGAGAGCGGCGACGCGGCGGAGGCGGCGGCGGCGGGAGCGGAGGCGGGGGCGGCGGGGCCCGAGGGCGAGGGGGCGGGGCCGGGAGAGGCGCCGTGCCCCCTCACGCCCACCGAGCGGCGCGCCCTGGACATCGAGGACGAGCGCACGCGCCTGCGCGCCCGCTACATCCAGGTGGGTGGGGACCACCATCCCATTTCATAGTGGACACACATCTCATAGATGGACTATTTCGTGTGACTGGGCACGTCAACGGCTGTCGCTGGTCCCATAAGTGTAGTGCATGATTTTATTACCGGAGGTGGTTGTGATCTGCCGCACCTGGATGGTGAGATCAGTCACCAACCTACGTTTCGGCTTGTGGGTTTTTCTCAACCCAGTCTCTCTCACCGCCTCAGTCGCGACAAGATCTTAGCTCTCAACTGGTCTCCCCACGTGTCTGCAAGTAAGTGTGTGTAAGTAATGGAAGAAGATAGGGCAAGGAAGAGGAAGGGAAGACAGCGCGCGTTCCGTGGCCCGTCTGTTCGGACACAGATCCGACAGTAACTTGGTATTGATCGGAAAACTGCTAATCAGAGCAGCTGACCGCTAGCATTCTCCTCCAGGAAGCGGCTGAAACGGCCTAGCTATCTTGTAGTCTCAAATCTCTGCCACCGTCGGGACTCGAACCCTAGGACCTTCCGGCGAGAATCGCTGGACAGAAAGCGGCAATGCTTTCTCAGAGATAAACTCAGCCGGTGTGGATCCGGAAAAGGAACGTTACTGCACACTCGCACACCATTGCCATTTCGGTACCTGGAGAGTGTCATTGGGAGACGAGTGGAGGTAGGGCCAACGGCGCATCCCATAATAAATTGTAAAAACACGCACACTGCTCAAGAACAGCAAATGGAAACGCTAATATAAGCAGGGACCGAAAAGATATAGAATACCATTAAAAATGCCGGTATTTTTCCAAACCTCTATCAAAAATCTTTATTCTTTTAAACCGGAAAAATACCTTTATAGGACCTCTCTACCGATATGGACGTTCTGGCTACACCGTGTGTTAGGAGATTTTTTTTCTTAATTTAGCAACTGGATTTATCCATTTTTTCGTTATCACGGCCCGGCAACGAATTTTTTCTGCCGAAAATTCGCCATATTTTCGCGCATCATTATATAACTTTTCCTATACTACGTATATTACTCCGTATGTACGTATATATACGGGAAAGTAAAAGTTAGCCCAAGTTCATCATATGTATCAAAGATATCTAAGTATAAAATATTATACATAACTGTAGGACGTGATCATCATATTGTGGCCATAATTAAGTCCTTCAAAGTCATACTGTCTTTATGAATAATACCTTGAATGAAAATTGGTCTCTTGGGAGTTAAATTGACAGCAATATAAAAGTGAATAGAGCGGGCTTTTGGAAATCCAACATTTCCGTTTACCATCGTCGTACGTGGACTCACTTTTAATTTATTATCAGAGAATTATTTTGAATATTACTGTATGCATCTCGACATGACTTGTGTAAATTCTTACCATATTCTGCTTAGTGACGATATCGAAAAAATATAATCAACCACGAAAATTATCTCTAACTTGTAGCTGCACGTTCGATCTGAGACAGGCATTGTGTGTCAGCAATAGTAGAGAAGAGAAGAAGAAAACAAGCCCGTAATAAAAGATAGCAGTATAACTCGTAGAAGAAGCCATCTTACCGCGAAAAATCCGAGGAGCAAACACCAGGAAGGACATCCCGTACTTCCAGGGAATAAACGGTAAAAAGAAAGCAAGATAATTATCAGCGCTCCATTGTACAATGTACATGTTTTTCAGAATAAGTGTTTTCAGTTTCTAGAACATCTGGGGGATCGAAAATATCGAATATAATAACTTTCTTCCTATGAATAGCTGGTGGAATATCTCGTTTAACGAATTTATACAACTCGGCTTTGACATCCCCTGATTGATAGGCAACCCGTACGATATTGGGGCTCGGCAGGAAACGATTGCTCAGGGGACGATCTTTCACTGACAATGACAATATCGAGTTTTGTGTCTTTATTGTTAAGATTTGTCCACAGAAATTTCTCTATTTGATGCAGACATAGCTGGACAATTTGTGGATACATTTAAAATCCTAATATTTTCGTTTAGAAAGTTTTTTGAGCTCTCTGCTCAACCAAATTTCGCTGATTTAAAAATATGGGAGTTAGTTTATTAGAGATGTATTACGACTTCCTCTTATTTACTAGTTTTACAGCATAAATACTAAATTTGTAATATCTGTAAATTAATTGAATAAACGCATATCTTCCATAATGCTCATTACTTCGTTTTGCTGTGAAGTTGCAATCTGTTTATCAAAAGCTGTCGTCATTTCGCCCATGAGGAAGTACACGAGTGTGCTGTTGCCCAGCCTGTGAGGTGCAGCCGATGTGCTCCAGACATCAGGTTGCGTCATATTATTAGCGAGAAATAGAGATTCGCCAGACACGAAATAAACATTAACATTTTATTGCAAGTCATAAAAATAGATATTTAAAATGGCGTTTCAAACATTGGTTCTTAAAAGTATTGGTTAACCTTTCAGGTGCTCATGGATAGTATGCTTTCTGTGAGGCGGTCCGGAGCTCGGTTCCTAACTGAGGAAAAAATGAAGCTGTAGCTTTCTAATACCAAAATCGCATTAGTTTTTACAATCGTGTGACGAAAGAAAAAGCTCAGCCAGGCCAAGTATGCTAGGTACGGTGCATCTTCACCACATCTCTCTTACCCTCAGACGTGGATAATAAATAAAAGCAGAGACCGAGCCTAAAAAATACAGATAGATTCATACGATTGTATAGATTCATACAAAAGTTTTCATTGTAAAAAAAAACAATTTCCCATTTATGTATTTTGCATGTCGCCAATTGAGAAACACAGAAAATCTCCATCGCATTTGCTGGATAATAATAAAATGTATAGAACTGGTCCTATAGTGTCATGTATATATCAATTTCGTATTTGCAAAGATTAAAAAGTCGATGTTGACATTACCAGATCATTCCATGAGAGTTTGTTTACCTGTCGAACAACTGCTAAATTGGGCTATGTCTCAGGTATGTGAGATCCGTTATATGAGACATGTATATATGATCGTCATATGAGATTTACCACCAGATATTTTTTGACAAAATGTGACCATCTTCGACCTTCCTACATGCGCTAGAAGTTGGAAATACTAATTTGTCAGAGCCACTCTGCATATATTGGAAATGACACCCATTGCTTGGGGTCCAGAATTTCCTTCATGTTCATGTCCTGGAATGACAAGCAGAAAATAATGTCTGAAAATAAACCATACAATAATACTTCTAGAGACAATACAGAGGTTAAAAATAATAACTTTCTGTCAACAAGCATGTGATAGGGATTTTCATACAACGAAGCTACACGTGTGTGACACTTCCCCCTGATTGATCGGGAACTCTTCACGTGCTTGTATAGGAAATCTCTTTGACTACGCCAGAACCTAACTTCCCGAACATAAAAGCAGGAGGAGTTGCAGGAGCCAATGTTGATGTGTAACTGCGTTTTATGAAAGCCTAGGCTTTCGCTGCCGGAGCCAGTACCTACTTGGTGTCCGGAAGACGCTGCGTCCTAGACACGGATGCCAACATTTCGGGTGTCTTGCGCAGCCCACCTCCGCACATTTCGTCCCCGAGGAAGATCGCAACATGACAACCAAAACGTTGGTATCTGTCTCTGGGACGTGGCGTCTCCCGGGCAGCCAAGTAGATACTCGTTGCATGAAATATCCTACATGCTTTTTGGCGAAAGTGATCACAATCAACCCCTCTACATGCCCTAAAAGTTTGTAACATTTATTCCGAGACATTCTGTACGTGTCGTACGGTTGTGGGCGTCCACGTGGGCCGTTGGTGTGGGGCGGCAGGAGACCTCGAGCGGCGCGCCGCTGCCGGAGGAGGCGGAGGCGGCAGTCGACGAGCGAGAGGTGGCGGCGCGCCCGTCCTCGCGGGTCGCCAGCCCGGCCCCCGGCCCCTGCCCCGGCCCCGCCCCCACGTGCTTTCGCCGCGCGCCGCCCGCCGAGATCTTCTGGACGCTGGCCGGCGGCGCGAGCGGCGTCGTCCTGGAGCCCCCGTCCGAAGACTGGCTCCTCTCGCGCCTCTGCTCCACCGTACGCCTCTTCCTCCTCCTCCCTTCCTCGACACCCCTCGTCTGACGAAATAGTTAATGTATCAAGGGCGTTAAGGACATGTTTTACATCCCGACGGCGATTCACAATCCCTCGGGCCAGAGGTCTTGGGTTTGGAAATTGCCTCAGGACAAAAACAGCAAATCACACGTACAATACTACAATAAATGTGTGTACAATTTTTCAAAAATATGAGTAATTTTGGCGTAATTTTATGTGAAAATTTGGGATTTTTAACATATTTTTCTAAAAACTACTCCAATTCATAAAAATGTTCCCCTCGTATGTATAGGACGGTAAAAAAAGCTGGCCATTTTCGGCAAACTGAAAGTACAATATTGTTTTTCCTCATGTTATGACTGTCTTATGCTTGAGAGTTTTTTATGGCCTAATATATTTGAGGCAGTCAATTTAAGAATACTAATACTTTACTTCCTTTAATACTATATTGTTTATTATTGACTTTAAATCCCTCGGGCAGAGGCTTTCGGGTTTGGATGTTGTTCTCAGGAAAAAACAACAAATCACGCATACAGTAATACAATGTTTTGAAAATGTGAGTAGTCTTGTGTGAAATACAGGCAATTTAAAAACTTTTTATTGCCTGTATTAAAATACGCCTCTAATTTTTTCTCTAAGTTTTCTCCTCGTATGTATAGGATGGCAAAAAAAGTTGCTGGTCAGAGTTTGGGCAAACTCTGTATTTTCAAACACTGCAAAAGTACAATATTGATGATAAAATGTTTTAAAGAAAGTCTGTTTTAAATATAAGATCCTTAAAAAAGTGATGAAAAGTTTTTTTTAAAGCGCCATTTTCAAGTACTTTCTAAATTTTCGCGTAATTTATGTTTGAAATTAATGTAGTTTATATAGAAATTTAAAAAAAGTCTCAATTTTGTTTCTAGGTCAGAGTAGAAGATCCTTAAAAATGGTGCAGGTCTCATGTTCGTCGAAATTTTTAAAATGGCAAAAGTTAGAAAGAATGCGAGAAAGTATGTGCTGATGTAGCTCATACTTTCTCCATAGCACCACACATCCCTTTTAGTTTCTCGTTAACTACTGATGGGGAGCGAGTTAATAAGTTGAATGATGTGTTGAATGATCCATTAGTCGCCAGGAGACATCTGTCAAAACTCCGCACATTAGTTGAGTAGACGCTCTGTACTTACGATGAGAAATCAGCCCAAGGCCCTGTTTTGAGAGTGGGATCGAGGACAGAATTGCGCTTGGTCAGTAGCTCCGTTGTTTAGTTTATTCCTCTTGCATCCGTCTGAAATTCATTAGAGAACGCCACGGAACCTCAGAACAGTTGGTCAAGAATTTCGTATGCAGTTGTTCCTTAACTGATGTTGAAAATTTGACTTCGATGAGACTCTTAGGACTCCGCCGGAAATTTAAGATCTCTCGGTGAATAGTGTTTCAGTCGCGATCTTCATTCGCTACATGCACATTAGAGCTCTTGGAGTTATACGGGTCTTCAGTCATGCGGGTACCCAGGACCCGTATATGCGGGTATTCTAACGGGTCTAACCCAACCGCATCATACGGGTACCCGTATCATGCGGGTACCCGTATCAGACGGGTACCCGTATCAGACGGGTACCCGTATCAGACGGGTACCCGTATCAGACGGGTACCCGTATCAGACGGGTACCCGTATCAGACGGGTACCCGTATCAGACGGGTCGCCCATATAATACGGGTCGCCGGTATTTTTGATAGACACGAACAGAAGATTGTAAAGTTATCTATGTATCTATGCTGAAGTTACCAGATAATAACACAGGCCGACGTCAGTTTAGTTACAAAAAGGAAAACCACTAATCCCGATTAATTTTAGGATGCTGCATTCGAAATTGACAGCCATTTTTCTAGATTAGCTCGTATTTTTGTGTAACGCGTAGTTGCCAGTTTTTGCCATTTTGGCTTCAGTTGTCATCAAAGTTACAATTTCCACAATGTTCCTAGAGTGAGAAATAGTATTTCACTCAGAACGAGCCTTTTTCAGAATATTACAGAATGGAAGATTCCCTTTGCGTATGTACGGACATCAATGGACTGATGAATGAGTTAGGAATCCAAAGTAATCCATCTGATTGGTGTCTTTTCATAGATTCATCTAAGAACAGTCTGAAAGCAGTTTTACTTCATAATGGAAATAAGCTGCCTATGGCACACTCTGTCTCAATGAATGATACTTACGAGGATCTCGCACTCATTTTAAAGCGTATCAAATACAAAGATCATGGTTGGCAAATTTGTGGACATGTAAAAGTATTTGCAATATTATAATGTCCAATGTCTGGACCAGACCAATGTCTGGAAGGTGGATTTACAAAGCACTTTTGTTTTTTGTGTCTTTGGGACTCAAGAGCTACAGGAAAAATTTCTCACAAACGGAATGGCCCCCAGAGAGTCATTTAAGCCCGGTACCAACAATGCCAAGTATAAGCCTCTAATCGATCCAGGCAAGGTACTATTTCCAACTCTGCACATTAAGTTGGACCTCATGAATTTCTTAAAGGAATAGACAAAGAAGCTGAAGGATTTAAATATCTTAGTGTTTTCCGAAACTAAGTGGTCTGTATACGTCTGTGAACATTATACCTTATAAACTATTGAGTAAGTAAATGCTAAAGTATAGTGCAAGTAAACTAACTGAATGTATAGTTTTTTAATTGTTTAGATTTAATAAATTAATTTATAGAATTTTAAAAATTGATTGTCTTTGACACTAGTGCCAAAAAGAAATTGATTCCCTTTTTGCAGTCAAAAAAACTCACTCTCCGGTACTTTCAAGATAGCAGTGGCGTAGCGTGACTCACACGTTTGGGGATGCTCAACAATAACACACAAAATGTCACTATCAACTACTTCGTCTAACAGGCGAACGCAACACAAGGCAGATACACTGGGACTACTTCCACGATCTCGATTGCTTACGACGGTGTAGGCGCTTCCCACAAAATCCTCACAGCAGTCAGGGCTGCCGATGTCTTGAAAGCAAATTATACAATGGCTCAGCTTTAATTCTTATACGCGAATGGCAATAAGACCATTTGTTAATTTATACATTGTAGACTTAAATAATATGTAATCTATTTAAGAGATAATACAATTTCTTGGATATTAATTAAGAAATAGTAGTCAGGCACAATTTCTACAGTTTGTACCCATGACCAAGCGGGGACTCCCGAGTGAGAGAGAGAAAGATAATTTACTGAACGCCTGAAGTGTGCTGCGCTCTCGTTCACAAACGAGCTTCTTTCCGCAGTAGACGCTAGCGTAAAGCAGTCGGGTTTCTCTGGGCCAGGGGTGAAGAGGGGAGAGGGGGACCTCGCCATCTGCGCATGCGTCATTGCTCGTCGCAATCTGGCGGCAGACGCTGAAGTATTTTAGCTTCCAACCAATCAGAGGCCAGCTTCAACAGCCCGCCGAATTCAATCATAGGAAATCAATTTTAAATTAATACAAAACGTGTTTCGCTCAACAGACCACTTCTAAGATTATCAATACAGTATTAAAGGTTCTTATATACGGGGATGCTCAGCATCTCAGCGTCCCCTGACGCTACGCCACTGCAAGATAGCTCATAATGCCTACGATGGTAAATTTGGCAACTACAAGTTACACAAAAATACGAGCTAATCCAGTAAAACGGCTACCATATTCGTATTCAGCGTCCCAAAATTGGTCAGAATCAGTGAGTTTTGTTTCTGTAACTTTTCAAAAGTTTAAAAATGTCGGCCAGTGTAAGCGAAGTAGGAAAGTAATGGAACGAAACAGTAAATCAAGAAAAGGTCTTAAGGGCGCTTTGTGTTTTTTCACTGCGTAATTATTAATGCCGTTCGTACGTTAGAAAGTTGCTTAATTTATTTAAAACATTCTGAGGGCTAGTTTATATTTTAAAGCATTTACAAAATTATTATTTAAATACTTATTTAAAAAATTGAAGATATAAATTAATTTAAATTTTTATGTATGTTTAAGCAATAAGGCACTTTCTTTCCAAATACGACAGAAATAATAAAAAAGACGAACATCTAACAATTCTGGATTTGTTTAAATAACATTGACATCTTTCAATGCACAGAGATGACGCTTGAGCAATGCCTTTCCATACGATTCATCTCTGCATCCGTTCATCGTTATCAGTTCTGGGAAGGGAAGCAATATGAGGTGTTGATTAGTGCGGCGCATCGTGTTAGATATTTTCTCACGCGCGAGCAACCGCTTTGTATTTCGATACGATTATTGCATCCACTCAGTGTTGCCAGACGTACCAGGATTCTGGTATTTTTACCAGGATTTTAATGAAGATACCATGTACCAGGGTGAAGACATCCTGGTACGCTTAAATACCAGGATTTTAAGTCTACGTAATTTATGATTTAAGATTCCTGTAATCTTTGTTTATCCAATAATTTAACACGAACACCAATATTACAAATAACTGATATTTGTGAAAAAACTGCCGTAAAAACATTAAGAGTGACATGGTAGGATGGTATTTTTCCACCACACGCTATAGGAAAAAAGGATACGTCTTAGTCTGCCATTTATGATGGAAATACTATTTTCTTTCCGTCATGCTTCCATTTAGTTTATTGATATAAAATATCTCGATATTGAGTTAAATTTAACAAACTTTCTGTGCCCGTTATAATTTGAACAATATCAGAATCAATTGTAATTGGTACCAAGAATTGTAGTGTAAGTACCAGGATTTTTGAAGGTTTGTACGGGGAAACACATTGAATTGTTTGACAATGCTACATCAACTCTTCTGTCAGTTGTAGATTTTTTTAAAAATTTATTTATTTATGGTCGCTTTTTAACAGCTCGGTCATCAGCGACCTCAGTTTGTTTACATCATTATATTACATTACATAAGGTTACAAACAATGGTATCATTTCACAGTAAGCATTATATCAATATATCATTACAAATTTGTCTCATTATTATATTATATTAAACAGCTTACTTATTTCTAGTAGTTTCAAAATTGTTTTACAACCTTCTTCTGATTTGAACAGAGAATATAAGCTGCCTTCTATTTTTAATGCTTTTCTGACATTATCATGTCCTTGACATTCGAGAATAATATGAGAAGTAGACATGGTAGCGCCACATTTAGGACAGGGTTCAGGGTTAGAAATTTTGAACAGATGACAGTAATTTAGATTAAAGTGACCGATCCTTAATCTTGTTATGACGACTTCTTCTCTTCTTTTGAAGTTTGATCTTGGTAGACTTGGTTCCAGGATAGAGTTTCTTACTAGGTGTAGCTTCGTAGACCCCATCTTCCATTGTGAGTTCCAATATTTCAAAGAAGAGTCCTTGAAAAGATTTCTTATATCTTTTTGGGTACCATGAATTTGATGGTCAACATTTGGTAATGATGTTGCCATTTTTGCAGTTGTGTCTGCCTTCTCATTTCCAGCAATATTTTTATGAGAAGGAATCCAAACTATTTCTATTTTGACTCCTTTTGTGTTTTGGATAAATAGAAGTTCTTGGATAGTTTGGATTATTGGATTGCTGGTGTATCGGTTTTCAATGGCTTTAAGTGTTGACATTGAGTCGGAAAATATGACAATAGGCATGTTGTTTGCGGATCTGATACTGCTTTCAATGGCTTTGAGCACTGCCCATGCTTCACATGTGAAAATGGAAAAGTAGTCCGGGAGACGAAATGGAATGGCTTCATTATCATTTGTTAGAATTATTGCACAACCAGTTTTTCCATCTCTTTTTGATCCGTCGGTGTAAACTTGGTAGAAATTGTCATATTTTTGGATCATTTCTTTTATCGCATCCTGTGCATTTGGATTAGATTCAAAGGAAGTGCAAGAAGTATTTCCTAGTTGGGTGTTTATGACAATCTTCAAGTCTTGCCAGGGTGGGATGGGATGTAAACGTCTAGGTAAGCTGAGTGGTTTAACAATATTAAAGTCATTCATGTATTTAAGGAGTCTTTCTCTCAGGGGTAGTGGGGATTTTGGATGTGTTTCGTACATGATTGTTTTTGGTTGTTGGAAAATGGTAGAGTTTGTGGGGTTGGGTGGGATACTGAACGTTGAATATGCATAATTCAGACATTGTAACTTGCGTCTTAGTGCTAGTGGGATTTGTCTTGCTTCCACTAGTAGGCTGTTGCTGGGACTAGTTCTAAAAGCACCAAGACTTAAACGACAAGCACTGTTACTTATTGGATTCAGTGTTTTTAATATGTTTTCTGAAGCTGAATTGTAAATTACTGCTCCATAATCTAGCTTGGATTGAATTAGTGCCCTATATGTTTTGATTAGGCATTCATACTGAGCGCCCCATTTGATGGAGGACATCAGTTGTAGATTGTTTTCTATGACTTGAATGCTGGCGTGAAATTCAGAAAAGCTTTGTGTCGCGCCTTGATCGTGTTTTTCATACCTTAAATCAAAAGTAAGATTCATACATTTTCCATGAATATCGTCCGCCATTCCGTCGCTGCAGTTTCTGCTACTTAGTTTTGTTTTGTTTTTAGAATAATGTTATGACGGGAAGCAACGAAGAGAGAAAAGAAGATGCGCTTTTGTCCAAGGAGGCAAACCAGGTTCACGCAGCATTGTTGCAATATTTGATCCAACCACGTTGAAAAGAACTCACAAGAAATAATTTTTGTTTGCAATGAGTGTAGTTCTGAGGAAGCTTATTTTAGTTCACAAACAGGCGCGGCTCGTCATTAAAGGCTGTAAGGCGGAGCCTCTCCTAGAGAAATCGCCCTCAAAAAGAAATTAAAAAATATGTTTAAACGTGTATTTATTTATTAATAATGGATTTCTGAGTTGTACTATGTAACAAACATATCAAATTTTTTCTTTGTCGGTTCGTTAACGGCCGTCCGTAACGCATTTGAAGCTGTTGACAGGGAAGAGAGAAGCGGTAGGCTCCCACTTCATTCCGCCATAAGGCCTGTGTAAAACGAGGAGGCATGACGTCATGCATTCACTGCACAGGCTTACCGGCGGACGAAAGGCTGCGGACAGGCAGCCTTCAGGGGGTGGGAGGTCTAGGGTCTGAAGAAGGGCGTGCTCACCAGATGGCATTACTATGCAGTTCAGCGGCTAGCATTGCGCTTTAACTAGTTTTCACGATACGCGGTAGGAGCGTTACTCCCCTGAGTCTGTATCAGATTTATTAATAGAAATACAAGACAGGCAATGCAATGCCCTGTAATGCAATGCAATGCATGTGCAGCCTTCCCCATTTATAAAACCACGAGCCGCGACTGTTCACAAATGTCCCTGAATGTTTCAATGTGGTAAAAATATATTGTTTATTGAATTAATTTTTTACTACTATTTACCTTTATTAAATGAATTTACTCTAAATAACACTTCACGACTGTTATTTTGATTCGAGTGCTTATTATAAGCAAAAATTATGAGCCTGCATGTCATCTTTATGTATCACTTCATCTATACAAGTTATAGAAACCTATAACAAATGTCTGGGAATATTAATGTAAATATTTGATTCATAATAAAACAATAAATATAACATAAACAGTTGTTAGATAAAATCTAACACGCGAGTAATGTCGTTACAAAAATATGCGTCAGTTACGGCGGCTTAATGTATTTTATGAAAAATAAGTACCAGAGAAAAATTAAATCACACACCTATAAAAATTTCTTTTATACTTCGTTTTTTCTAACGTGGCCGATGACATTAGGTCATTATTACGCCTCCTGCCTTATAAAATAAATCTTTTCAACATTGGTAAGCACATTTCTGAGGCCACGAGACCCGTTGAGAAGGAAGATCGCGAATTAATGAAAAAGATTCATTTTATAAAGCAGAGGGTCTAATAATTTCCTTATGTCATCAGCCACGTTAGAAAAAGCGAAGTATAACCACTTATTCTTTATTTTGTTTTTGTTTTAAAGGTGTCGTACACTTGAGTTTTTCTAACTTTAATTTGCCACCATAAACATTAACATAATAATATCTATAACTCGTCAAATTGAACAATTTTTAGTACCGTCGTACTGAAAATATCTTTCCGTTTCCGCCTTTTTTTCGTCTTTTCCGACCATTTTGTTCTGTAGTCCTTTCTTCCATTTCATTTTCACCCATTTCGTCCTTCTGGTCCCTTTTGAAAAGAAATTGCGTTATTGCTTAAACATAAATAACCATTTCGAACAGTCCCGCGACCCGTATTATACGGCCGACCCGTATTCTACGGGCGACCCGTATGATACGGGTACCCGCATGCTACGGGTACCCGCATGATACGGGTACCCGCATGATACGGGTACCCGCATGATACGGGTACCCGCATGATACGGGTACCCGCATAATACGGGTACCCGTATGAATGCGGGTGGGTTCGACCCGCACTTTTCTGAGACGGCGGGCGGGCGGGTTGACGGGTCTGCGGGTATTGAGAGCTCTAATGCACATACCGTCCGTTTAAAGTGGCACAAGTCTGTGATTGTTGATTCTGGAAAATTTTGACCATGGAACGTTGATGCTGCAGAAACCAGATGGAACAATACTATGAATGTTAATACTGCGTTTTCATTAATTTTGTCGAAACGGATGTATTTTATATCTTTTTTCAACCAATACTTCAATTAAATTATATTTAATTGAAAATTACTTGACACCTACAAGCGCCATGTGATCTGGATGTTTACGGGCTGCAATGTGGAGATGGCGCAGTCTTCCTGTTGTAGTGATTACGGGCAGTCGTCCCGCGCGTGGCCCCGCAGGTGCCGCTGGTGCCGTCGGGGGCGGGGCGGTGGGGGCGGCCGGGGCGGGGCCGGGGCGGGGCCCGCGCCCGGGGCGGGCGCCGGGCGGGCAGAGGGCGGCGCCGGGCCCAACGGGACGTCGCTGCTCTCTGTGCTCTGCGCGCCGCACAGGAGGTTCACCTTCGTCTGCAGGCACTGGGCCGACACCCTCGAGGTAACATCCCGCGCGCACACACACACTGACGAAAGGGGAGCAGTTCGGGGAGATAGAATCGGATAGATATTGGGATATTTACAATAATAATGGCGCTCCCTCCGGGAGCTATCTCTATTTTTACTAATTTTCTATGATGCGTACTAAGATTTCTATTGAACGAAAGTTATTAAATATCTTAATTGAATATGTTATAAATATTAATCAAGAAGGGAAAAAAACTAATTCAGCATAAATAAAACATTATTCGTTTATAAGACATCAAGTGCACTCTACTCCTGTAGACCTCTCATCGCAGAAAAATATTGGTTGTCCCACTACACATTGGGGTCGTTTATGGCCAGTGGTTCCCAGAAGAGGGTGTGTATCAAATGGGGAAACTTCCCTCAGGCGAAATGGAGTGACGTAATTGGGACCGGAATTGTTTTCATCCAAAACAAATCAAAATTACTTCTAATTCAAATTAACCACTGTACTTCATTAGATACGTCATGGAGAAATGAATTGTGTTTGTTTTAAAGGAGGGAGAGTTCGATTTTTTTAAAATAAGGGGCCTCCTGTGATATAGGGTTCCAGGCCTCTTCGATATTACCATGAAGTTAAACTTGTATGGGTGGTTACGATGGTTACAATATCCCCTATTTATTTTTTCGGTATCTTGAGCATCGATATCATCTAGATCGACTAAAAAAATGGGAATCGATAGCCACAGCTCAGTATTGGAACAGATGTGGGGAATAACAAATTAAGAACGTCCTCTTCTCCTTCGTAGAATTTGTAATGAGCTCAGTAATCTATGAACATGTACACTATGAAGGCTAATACACTTATTCCTGCATAGCCAACATTACTGTCTCTCAGTGGGCGTACCTTTCATGCACACACTCTTCTCCCCACATTTTAAATTCGAACGGTATGGGGAATCAATAATATCAATGTATCCTCACTTTGTGTTGTTTTTGTTATCGATAGCAAGTACGAAATGGAATCCAGGCGCATGCGCACAGGGGCTGGAGGCGGTGCAGCAAGTGCTGGGCGAGCACCTCATCGGAGAGGTGCTGTTCCGCGCGCAGCTGGGCCAGCTCACGCCGCGCACGCACCTCGCGGCTCTGAGCGACGGCCACGCCCTCTCGCCCTCGTGCACGCCCGCCACGCGCACCACCTCCACGGCCTCGGGCGCCGCGGGCCCCTCCACGCGCACCACCTCCTCGGGCCCCTCGGGGCCGCTCCTGCGCACCACGGCGTCGGGCTCCTCGGCCCCGCCCACGCGCACCACCGCCTCGGGCCCCTCCGCCGGCGCCTCCGCCTCCGGCATGGCCGTGCGCCCCGCGCGCCCGCCCTCCGCCTCCTCCACCTGGACCGCCACCTCCGCCTCCGGCACGATGGTGCGCCCCGCGCGCCCGCCCTCCGGCTCCTCGGGGGCCCCCGCCCACTCCTCCGCCTCCGACTACTCCTCCGCGTCGGAGCGGTCGGTGGCCTCCGGCGCTTCCGACCTCGGCCCCTGACGCCGGTTGAAGCGGAGTGGCACTTCAAGGCCACGTGCTGGACCAATCAAATCGGGGGCTTCGTTTCGTCTTAGATTTTTGGTATTGGAGCTCCCGATTGGATGGCGATATCCCCCTTTCCTTCCAGCTCGTGACCTTGAAGTATCACTCTGCTTAATTCGGAGAAATCTTTTCTTTTTTAGCTGGCTTCTGAGAGGTTCACCGCTTCAGCAAGCGTTTGGCTGCCTCTGGCGATCTTGGAATGACGCGTGTGCAATGACAGTGCTCACTCTTTTGCAGTCTGATGAAGGTTCTTCTAAAAATGTAAAACAATAATGTTTTACTTTGTTTTATTAAGTTCCATTGCTATTCCTTATCGTGTGAACCTATTTATTCTGTTTTACGTGTGATTTAAAAAAACTACCTTAGTTAAGAAATAAAACATATGTTTACGAAAGTGCAATAAAGATAAATATTTAAATATTCTTTTAAATTGATGTTACTTTTACTTTCCCGTATACGTACGTATATATGGGGTAATATACGTAGTATAGGGAAAGTTGTGTAATGCTGCGCGAAAAAATTCCAATTTTTGCCCGAAAAAAAATCGTTGCCGGGCCGTAATAACGAAAAAGTGGATAAATCCAGTTGCTAAATTAAGAAAAAAAAATCCCTAACACTTGGTGTAGCCAGAACCCCTCTTGTGGGTCCTGGATACCGAAAAACCAATTGAAAGGAAAATGTTCGTCTGTCCGTCCGTCTGTCTGTGAACACTGCTAGCGCCTAAACCATACGTAACATTTCTTCCAAAATGGATATTCACGGGTCGCTCTGGTTCGAGTCGAAGCTTTGAGATTTTGAAAAAGATTCTTTAAAACTTAGGTGTACTATACATGAAGCTCCCTGGACATTTTCAAAATTTTTTCAAAAACACCTCCAAATTTTTTCTTTAAATTTCTTAAATTTCTTTCTCTTTCTTACTCTAAGAACAGAGTAAAATGCACTTATTAAGGCGGCATAAGTCCAGTTTTCACGGTTAACTCTGAATTTTCGAAAATTGCAAAAATTTGAATTTTATTCGGCGTCTTCCTCCAACTACAAAATTACAGATAGAGATTTTCCCTCCAAATAAAATTAGTTCTTCATAGTGAGTTTTTTCTTTAAGGTCCTGTACACTTTTTTTTGGAAAATTTTAGTACTATTCGTGCAATATTGCATGTAATATGTGCAATTTTAAAGAAATACAAATACAAGATTTTCTCAAAAACGGCACCACATTTTTTCTTTAAATTTTGGGTAGGGATAGTGCTAAATGTACCTTATGAGATGATATAAACTCCATATCGCCTGTATTCTTTTGGTTTTTGAAAAATTGCAAAAATGTAATTTTTGACTTGTCTTTCACGTCGTTAATATTTACATTAGTGACGATTTGTTTACATTATTATATTTACGAGTTTAAATGCTTTAAATAATGTCAAGTAAATTTTCTCTGATACTCAACCATTTTCTGTAAAAAGTAGCTCAAAATTCTGAATTTTCAGAAACGCTCAAAAGCCATTTTCTCATAAATTGCTCCAAATTTTTTCTTCAAAGTTTTTGAACGGATAGGGCTAATTGCACTCTTTAATATGACGTTAAGTTCATTTGGGGGTATTTTTTATTTTTTCAAAAATTAAACAAATGTTCTCTTTTTAAAGATCTCTGACATCTTTAATATGCACATTACCAGCAATTTGTGAACACTATTGTATTTGTGAGTTAATGTGCATCAAATGACTTCAAATGAAGTTTTTTGTAAACTCAAAAATATTTTGTGAAAATGAGCTTCAAATTTCGCATTTTTAGTAGCGCTTAAACGCCTTTTTGTTAAAACCGGCTACATTCTTTTAAAGGAAAACTACCATATAGTTCGCGGTTTTTGTGTTCTTTAATATTTTTAACTTACGCGAAAAAATGGTCAATTTTCGGCGGAAAAAAATTAATTGCCGGGCCGTGAAAAGGAAAAAGTGGATAAAACCAGTTGCGAAATTTAGAAAAAAAAATCCACTAACACGTGGTGTAGCCAGAAACCCTGTTTTCTAGGTTCTTGATACCGAAAACCCAATTGAAGGAAAACATGCGTCTGCCCGTCCGTCTGTCTGTCCATCTGTCTGTCCGTCTGTCCATCTGTGAACACTGCTAGCGCCTAAACCATACGTACGATTTCTTCCAAAATGGATATTCCCCGGTCGATCTGGTTCTAGTCAAAGCTTTGAGATTTTGAAAAAGATTCTTCAAAATTTCGGGGTACTTTATATGAAGCCCCCGGGATTTTGAAAATTTTCTCAAAAACAGCTCCAAATTGTTTCTTTCAATTTCTTGTAAGAATAGAGTAAAATACACTTTTTAACATGGCATAGGTCCGATTTTCACGGATAACTCTGAATTTTCGAAAATTTTGAAAGTTTGAATTTTTTTCGACGTCTTTCTCCAACTACAAAATTGAAGATAGAGATTTTTCCTTCAAATAAAATGTGTTCTCAAAAGGGAGTTCTTTGTTTAAGATCATGTACATTCTTTAAAAAATTTAGTAGTTTTCGCGCAATATTGCGTGCAATATGTGCAATTTTAAAAATTACAAAAACAAGATTTTCTCAAAAACGGCTCCAAATTTTTTTTAAATTTTTGGTACGGATAGTGGTAAATGTACTCTATCAGATGACATAAAAGCCATATTGCTCTAAAGGTTGGTTTTTTCAAAAATTACAAAAATGTAAATTTTTTCACATGTTTTTCAAGTCGACAATATTTACATTAGCGGTAATTTTTTCACAATATTATATTTACGAGTACTTATGCTTTAAATAATATCAAGTAAAGTTTCTCGAAAACACAACCGTTTTCTGTGAAAAGTAGCTCAAAATTTCGCATTTTCAAAAACGCTCAAACGCAATTTTCTCATATATGGGTGCAAATTGTTTCTTCAAACGTTCGTAATGGATAGTGCTAATTACAGTCTTTAGTACAGCGTAAAGTTTATTTTGAGTTTTTTTTTGTTTTTTTCAAAAATTACATAATTGTAATTTTAATATCTCTCACATCTTTAATATGCACATTATCAGATATTTGTAAAGATTATTATATTTTTGAGTGTAAGTGCTTCAAATAACTTCAAATAAAGTATTTTGATAACTCAATAATTTTTTTCTGAAAATGCGCTTCAAATTTCGAATTTTTAGTAGCGCTAAAACGCCATTTTCTCTTAACGGGCACTTTTTTTAAAAAGAAAATTGCTATTTATGACTAGGTTTTTGTGTTCTTTAATATTCTAAAAATTAATGTTTCCATTCTACCAATAGGAAACCGAAAAATTAAGAAATGACAAAAAAATGTACTTTTGGCGGTGATAGATGACAGCTGGCATGAAAGAGTATGTGGCAATTCCGAATAGCTAGCGAAGACCCAAGGAAATAGAAAACTAATACGGGAAAGTCTGTGCCATTCTGTAGCACCACTAATTACTTTCCCGTATACGTACGTATATACGGAGTAATATAAGAAGTATAGGGGAAGTTATCTAATGCTGTGCGAAAAACGGCGTATTTTCGGGAGAAGAAATTTCATTGCCGGGCCCTGATAACGAAAAAGTGGTGCTTCCAAAACACATGCTTTCTCGCATTGTTTCTAAATGCTCCGAAATATTATACCACTTCATAAATCACACTTAAATGCACTTATAAAGGTACACTTATAAAGGTAGTACAGGTCAGATTTTCACTGTTAACTCTGAATTTTAGAAAATTGCTAAAGTTTTAATTTTTGTCGGCGTCTTCCCTTAAATACAAAATTGAAGATAGAGATTTTTCCTTCAAATAAAATTGTTTCTTCATAGTGAGATTTTGAATTAAGGTCGAGTACATTTTTGTGAACATTTTAGTAGTTTTCGCGTAAGTATTGCGTACCATATGTGCAATTTAAAAAAATTTCAAGAAGAAGATTTTCTCAAAAACGGCTTTAAATTTTTTCTTTAAACTTATGGTAGGGATAGCACTAAATTACGCTATGAGATGATATAAACGACATATTTATCTATTCTTTTGTTTTTTTTTAAATTACAAAAATGTAAGATGAATATTATATTTACGAGTACATGTGCTTTAAATAATGTCAAGTAAAGTCGAAAATTCAACGTTTTCTTGTGAAAACTAGCTCAAAATTCTGCATTTTCAGAAACGCTCAAACGTCGTTTTCTCAAAAATGTCTCCAATTTATTCTTGCAATTTTTCAAACGGATAGTGTTAATTGCACTCTTTAATATGACGTAAGTTCATTTTGGAGTTTTTTTTGTTTTTTCAAAAATTAAACAAATGTAATATTTTTGAAAGATCTCTCACACCTATAATATTCACATTTATAGCAATTTTTAACACTTTTGTATTTGTGAGTTAAAATGCCTAAAATATCTTCTAAAGAAGTTTTTCGGAAACTCAAAATGTGTCTGTGAAAGTAGCTTCGAATTTCGAATTTACAGTGACGCTTAAACAGTTTTCTTAACAAATGTTCCAAATATTTCAATAAAATTTTCCATTTGGAACGAGGTTTTACTGTTCTTTAATATTCTTAAAATAACATTTCTGTTCTACTATTAGGAAACCGAAAAAATTAGAAAATTAAAAAAATGTACTTCTGGCAATAGATGGCAGTTGGCAAGAGAATATGGCAAGTCCGAGTAGCTAGCCAAGACCAAAGGAAATAGAAAACTAATATGGGAAAGTCTGTGCCATTGTGTAGCACCACTAATTGTGTTATATCAAGCATCTTACAGTAATGGGACTTTGCGAATATTCCGCCTGTTATAAATCGTAATTCATGCCAGACGTCCAGGATCTATGTATTGAAATGTACCAACAATGTCTCCTCATAGACTGTTACGAGATCGTTGACATCATTCACCTTAGGACGGTTATAATCGTGACCCGTTCCGAATTTATAGTAAAATTTTGGGCGCCAGGAACAGGTTACGTTAATTAAAACCAATGCTTCCACAGCTAATTTTAACAAATGGATAAATGCCCGGCTAGCTGGGTCAATGGGTCCCGTTATGAACAATCGCTATCGCCTAGATAGCCGATTACTTGATCTGCCAACTATACAGTATGGCGAGGAATCTGAAAGGGAATAATTATCTATTTCTAACTACTTAACAATTGTGATTTACCAAATGAAAATATTTTCATTTCCAAAAGAGAAATTTAACAATTTATTTACTTCTATTAACAATTGTTTTGTCTTTAGGTCATGACCTCGTTTTAAAATAATATCTTTGTACTGCAGTACTGATCTAACGTCTTGATCTACGACGCCCCGCAGTATCTTCCCACTTGAATGCAGATGAACCCAAGTCCAGCTTCTTTCTTCGGATCTTGCGACACTGCCGACGAATCCAGCCCGCACTGCCTAGAATATCTATTGGTTCTTACATGATATTTAGTGTTCCTAATCCTCCCCAACTAGTGGTAAAACATTAAAGTCCAACACCGCAATATAAAAGAAACTTTCAAAGTCCTCATCGAATTTACCTCTGCCCGTCAACTTTCAGAGTCCGAAAAACTATTGAGTCTTACGTCAAAACTTACAAGTCCCACGCCCCTGATGTTAATCTCGCGAGCGATCTGTACTACTCGACGACCTCTATCAGAATGTCCTGTTCTCCACCGTTTTCCGCCCTCAACGCTTCGGTATCCGTCCTTCGTTCCTCTTTTTTTAAAACAAAACGACAAAATTTGACAGTCTATTCTCCCTTAGCCAATCCATCCATCTCTTATCACACCAAGTAGCCACGCCCTCGACAGTCATTCCTTTTCAGATCAATCCCACATTATTTTATCTGTCTATCTAGCCAGTGCCCCCACCTATTCAACGCCTGAATGCAGTTTATTGACCTTGCCAACCACTACGCCGGCGTTGCTAAGGCTGTATATCGCCACTTTGCAGACCCTTTTATCCAACCCATTTACAGCAAATGTTATTGAAAAAAATATATAATATTTTGGTATATCACAGTATTATATCACACACACGGTCTTTGTGCGTAGATAAACAAAAACGTTTATCTAAAATGCCCACTTAATCGGACAGCTCTCGAGAGGCCGAAAAACGGAGTTTTAAAAATTTTGAATATATCGTTTGTTTTAAGTATAGTTACGTATGTGATAAAACGCAAAGGTTGTAGGTTGCGTATGCACCAATTAATTTCTTCGTATCATTATTTACATTCTACATGTTTGCACGGATGATACTTCCAGCAGCGGCACATTTAAGATGGTTTATATCAAAGAAGTCTTATAATAGATCGCACACGACAGCCATCTTTCTTTAGTGTATAAAATTACGGTTCAAGTTGAATTAAATCAAGATTTAAGTTGTAAGAATATAAGTTACAATGACCAAATATTCTATCTCGATGTATAAGGATATTTGAGATACAGCTATCCTGTCAATCTTCATTCTTCACATGTGATCCGTACGCGGTGAGCAGCAGTGTCAGAACGTCTGGACAGTGGCCGATTCAGGCGGGCACAGGAGGATAAAGATTGTATTTCTAGTGTGGACTACAACATACACTATTTCTTGTTCTACCAGGAGGATTGCTGTCCGTGGTGGACACCTAAGCTCTGTAGTCTTCCTTCGCACCCCCTTCCACTGCTAAGAACACTTTCAGGTTGGTATCAGAATCCTGCCGGAACGCAGTTACCCTTCACGGGAACCTCTCCAATTTCGCATGGGTGGGGCCACTCTGCCAGCACAAAGCTACTAGCTTTCCGGGCTAGCACCGGAGTAAAATTAAGTGCCAATCACAATGCACCGGGGAAATTCCCTCCTCAATTTCCTGTAGGGGAAGGACGGGTGGTATCGGCCACATTAGTTTTAAATATGATTTCTTAATGAAGGTTGGTTAACATTATTCGTAATATACAGAATATGAAACTTCAATCTCTTACTCGCACACTCTACCAAATCCGTGTGGTTTGAAAGTAAAATAATATGATTATTTGGGGATAGTAAAAATTGTTGACAATTTACACGTCTAAAACGTGGAGGATGATATCGGACAATTAAGTAAATAATGGTAAAATAATTTTAATGGAGTTTTTTTACAGCAATTAATCGAAGATACGCTCACTATTGAGACAAATATTTCATTACTTAATACAAAGAAAAAATGAGTATTTGGTTACATGGGAAAAGAAAATTCTTGAATTAAAAAGCAAAAACTCAACTATTATGTTCAATTTATAGCTTCACAATTATCATTTTTGAAGAGTTTTTCCTTTGAACTGACCTTCAAAATGGCTATCTTCCTATTATTTCTTTCCATTTCCCTCAAATTTCACCTATAGTTTCCTGGAACACGGACAAAATCCACATTATTATTCGAATATTACTTCCTAACAATATACACACAAGAAATACGAAAAAGTGAAGAGAAGGCGAAGAAGTAACTGTCCGGTACCAACCGATTCTACTTTATCCGATATCACCCGAACGACCGTCGTCCTTCAGAAGAATACAACACAGATATAAATTGTACAAACACCCTTGTACTGCTGTAACGTAACAAATACACCTAAGTAAACATACTAGTCGCAGTATAATGTATTTAAATTTATCATAAGAAAAGTTTCAAAGCTCCAAAGTTATCTTTGTACACTGGTCAGCATAAAAAAACGCAATGCGTGTCTCAATATCCAAACTGATAGATGTACTCAACTCATACGGCGTATGCAAAGATAATTCGTGTCCAGGAACACACTGACAGTGTGGCACACGCTACCACCAGTGCCCAGTTCCCTAAACTACTTGTGTCCGATACCACCCGCTGTCCGATATCACCCGACCTTCCCCTAAGTATCGGGCCACTGTCACGACGAAACCAAGTGCTCATCTGGGGGCCGCCCGGACTAATGAATTGTATGATTTTTAAAGAAGGCCAGAAAAATATGGGTGAAAATAGAGAGATTTGAATAACGCTGTGCAGATTCAATACCGGAATAAATGGATTATTGACTGTTTATGGAGATGTAATAGTTATTTTAAAATGAGTGGTAAAAGTGACATTTTATTTTACGAATAGGAAAGGTTGAGGACGAGGCTGGTAGGCTGAGCAAACTAAAATGATTTTTACCAGGTGTGTCATACACTATTTTTTAGACAACCACACTAACTTTAATTTTATTGAAATTGATACTTACTTTGATTGATAGTTGATACTTTTATTTAATTGGGCACTAGTTAGTTAAAATAAGTAGTATATGATACGATCAGACGGAAGTATTTTGTTTTCTTTGTTGCGTTCAGAGTTTTATCTGATTTTGAGCGTCGTTTCACTTTTACAGTGCGCCAGGAAAGTCTGTCTGCAGTGGCATCACGCTGGTTGAGAGTGCCTAGCAACAAATTATGTAACACGATTGGTAACACGATTTGCAGCTTGTAACAAAGGAAAGCCAAAATCGCGTACTCACGACAATCACAACAGATGCTGAAAGTGTTGTTGTTTAAGGCAAACTTCGACCCGTGTACACATGTTATCGACAACTTTTATTTCAGTTTCTTGTATTATTGACTGCACATAATTGATCGCAATTGTTTTAAGCTTGGATTATTTTTCTACACTGCAGATTTTGCCGCATCCCAAAAGAAATAGTCCGGTGGAGTTAACTCAGAGGACCGTGATGGCTAGAGTCCGCACTTTATATTCTCTCCCCAAAGACCTAATTTAAAAGCGCAAGTGATTGGTTGCATGTATGCGCTGTAGCACTGTCTTTCTGTATTCAATTGTACAGTATTCAATGAAACAGTATTCAATTTCGTCTTCTTTCAGGTCAGTAATAAATTTTAAAATTATCTCGAACAATAGACATTCGCATTCACTGTACGGTCGAAAAGCACTGGCTCTATTATTCGCTCTCGTGTAATAGCAATCCACACGCCAATTTTCTGCGAACGCAAGGGTGTTTCTTATTGCATTAAGATTATGTGAAGACCAAATCAATTTTTGGGAGTTGATGTATGCAGATAAATAAAAACCATACCTCATCAATAAAGGTGTTATTTAAAATATTATATGTTATATTTATGAATCTCTGGAACCACTGACAATACAGCGAACTCTTATCGTAATCACTTTCTTTTAATTCATGAACCGTATACTTATATGCTGTTTACTTGAAGATTCTGGTCTCTTGAGCTAATTTTCGAATTAATTTCGTAAGACTACACATCATTTTATTTGAGATTTTGCCCGTTAAAGTTGTAGGTCTGCCCTTTCTCGCTGCATCGTGAACTGAGCCAGTCTCACGAAATTTATATATTAAATATTGAACAGCATCGCGATGTGGACACTTAGAATTAGTAAAACGCGCCCAAAATAGTAATTTTACGTTTTCCGTAAACTTGCCATTTTCGCGAAAAACATGTTCCATCAAAAATGTTCTCTCTTCATTTAATACCATAATAAATAGTCAATAATTATGACAATAATTATTACCTTTGTACTGATGATATTTCAGTACAAATGAGTCGTCGTATTTATTTATATTCTTTAACAATGATAAAGGTAGTTATTACCATGAAAACAGAAACTGTGTTTATTAGTTAAAGAAGTTACCTGCACACAAGGATGTCGTGCTGTGCTGTGCTGCGTAGGACGAAAGGAAAATGAGCAAGAATCTATGTTCTACGCATTGCAATAATAAAAGAAATACTACAAAGTAGAAGTACTTGAGTTTTATTGAAGTTCAAGATAAGACGAAAGCATTTCAGCCTTATATCTGTATTGTGTCGAAAAGCACGAAATCAGCTCTCACAAGACAATAAAAAAATACGCCTATCACCATTACTACTGCGAGATAATTCTTCACTTGTTCTCGGTGCTACCAACATAAACGCAATTTTTAATAGGACGCGATGACTCGGCGCACTGCGGACCGACTTTCCTGGCGCGCTGTAGTACTAGTGCTAAAAATTAAACTTTAAGCGCGCTCTGTATGCTTAAAAGCAACCGTCTATGCTAGTGGCTGTCTAAAGAAGACTTATTTTTTATTAAGAAGTTATTATTAGGAGATATTAAGAATTCGAGACTTCTGGGTTTCAAACAGACTAGTAAAAATAATTATGCAAGTCATGACAAAAATATAAATAGTGTATCTATTACAATATATTTATTGTAATTTAAAGTAACTGCTCCCAACTAAATGAGCGATTATATGCCATGTTGTTGCACCACTAGTTTTTTTGTCACAAGCGTACATGGAAAGCTCTCACGGCGCCTACAACTCTCTCCTTGAGCTGGATATTCTCAGAGCTACCCTATCTCCGAGCTGCATCACTAAAGGGAAGATGTACTGGTAAGGGTTTGCTAATGGAACTTTCAAACATTATTACTACCAGAATGTGGTTTCGATTGGTTTTGGATCTAATCCACCTTGCATTCCCGCCAATCGTTGGCCACTTGCAGTGTTCACAGCCGCCTCCTTTGAGGATAGTAAAAGAGACGACGATAAATACGGGAGACCAGAGCCTTCAGGATTTATCGAACTGCTTATTACGGTTTTAAATTGAACTGCTGCTGTTATTACTTCTGCTACAAAAGATATTACATAATAATTAATAATAATAATAATAATAATAATAATAATAATAATAATACTCTCTCTCTCCCAAATGCTGTCTGTCGTGAATGACTTTAGCAATGACATCTGCATGAAGTTTGGTCTTGACAAGTGTGCAAAAATCAATTTAAAAAGAGGGAAACTCACAACGTCTGAGAACATTGAAATTGATACGCACACTGTGATTCAAGATCTTGAGCCAGGTAAAACTTACAAATATCTGGGCATTGAAGAATGTGAAACCATCTCGAATGACAGAATGAAAGAGAGAATTCGTAGGGAGTATTATAGGAGAGTGAGACTGGTCCTGCAGTCCGCTCTGAATTCCAGGAATAAAATATATGCAATAGGTAGTTTGGCGGTACCTGTAGCCGAATACAGTTTTGGACTAGTGGACTGGACTGAGCAAGAAATTCGCACCATGGATCGAAATACCAGAAAACTGCTAACAATGCATCATGTTTCCCACCCTCGAGCTGATATACATAGACTTTACGTGTCACGTAAGGAAGGAGGAAGAGGCCTCAGACAAATTGAGGCCTCCTGGCACAACGCAATAGTCGGGTTGGGGAAGTATGTAGTCAGCCATCAAGATGACCCTCTAATGAGGCAGGTCATGAAATCTGACCGAAGAATGGGAAACAGAGGCATTGTTAGTGTAGCAAGAAGCATTGCGAAGAAAACTAGACAAGACACGTCGAATAACACGGACACTGAACTTCTGATGCTGCTAAACATGAAGTGTGAGACACAAAAAATGTTAAAGAAATCGTGGAGAGACAAACCACTCCACGGACAATACCTAAAAAGAATGGACAAGGTGCAGATCAATAAAGATCAATCATTTATGTGGCTTAAAAGGGGAAGAATGAAGCCAGAATCGGAAGCACTTGTAATAGCTGCCCAAGATCAGGCGTTGAGAACACGACATTATTATAAAGCTGTTCTCAAAATTTCCCAAGATGATAAATGCCGCGTTTGCCTGGAGCAAGTAGAAACCATTGATCATATTGTCTCAGCTTGTCCAATCCTAGCAAAGACCGAATACTTGAAAAGACATGACAGGGTGTGTAGCTACCTCCACTGGCAGATCTGTACCGCCCTCGAAGTTCCAAACACATGCCCCAAGTGGTACGAACACTCACCGAAACCGGTGACGTCTGTTGGATTGTGTACGACATTGTACGACCAACAAATTCAAACTGATCGCACGATAGCGGCAAACAAACCGGATATAGTTATCCGGGATTTGGCGAAAAAATCGTGTTTACTTATCGATGTTGCTGTACCTTGCGATCAAAACGTCGTTACCAAGGAGGCAGAGAAACGTCTTAAATACAAGAGTTTGGAAATCGAGATCAGCCGAATGTGGGGCGTAAAAGCACAGGTCGTCCCGATAGTTATCGGAGCTCTGGGATTTGTTCCGCAAAATTTGAGTAAGAACTTGTCTAAACTCTCAGGTAATTGAAAAGACTAGGAAGTGCAAGAAATTGCTTTATTTGGAACAGCCCACATTTTGCGCAAAGTATTGTAGAGGCACCGACAGACCCTAGATCTGCTCCTTAGGTAGCTGGTTGCAACCTGGAGTAGATTTTTATTCAGCCGACTCATAAGATCTTTAGTCGTGATGTAATGGAATAATAATAAAAATAATAATAATAAAAATTGTGTGTATATATCTGGCATTTGGGGTCGGATTAATTCGACTTTTTCCAGCTAGCAGTATTCCCAGATCTGGGCCCTGCTTTTATTTATTATTCACGCGTGGGAGTAAGTGGTACTATCTCCAGCTTACTTGGATTGCCCGATTTTTCTTTAGTTAGCTGTTGAAAATGAGACGATTTACAACTTCATTTGTGTTGCGGTCGGGGATCGAATCCGAGACCCCTTCACAGCGAGCTAGCCCGCTGTCCACCCGGCTAGCCACCCGGCTCCCGATCTGATACTAACAACAACAACAGCAACACTAGTAATAATAATAATAATAATAATAATAATAATAATAATAATAATAATAATAATAATTTTGAAAGAAACATTGGACGACAAATGCAGGTTGTGCACAACGGAAACCGAAACAATAGAGCACATAACAGGGGCATGTAAAATTCTTGCTGGCACGGAATACCTACGACGACATAACTTTGCAAAGATTGTTCACAATGCCCTGGCCGTTAAAGAACATCTTAACGTAGAAAGCGTGCCGTACTTTCAATACCAACCTCCCCCAGTCTTAGAAAATGAATTCGCGAAAAGGTACTGGGATAGGGAAATTAGAACAGACAAAACCATCACTGCAAACAGGCCAGATATTAAAGTGCTACATAAAATCAGAAAGGAAGTAACCATCATCGACATCACAGTTCCATTAGCACATAATCTCCACTCAGAATATTCCAATAAGATATCAAAATACCGAGAACTTGCGGAAGAGATCAAGAAGATTTGGAAGGTTGAAAAAGTGCATATCCGTCCCCTGACATTTTCTACCACCGGGATAGTAACAAAATCGCTCATTAAACAGCTACAGGAACTAAATAGCATGTTCTGGCAGCAATTCAAAAAGCTATCATTCTGGACACATGTCGCATTGTGAGAAAAACTATTACTGATATGTCTGACATGTAGTATGGAAGGACCTAAGAGAAAATACACAGATCTCGCTCGATACTTGCTCATCGGAGCCGTACGAGTGAGCCTAGCCACAGCAACACTAGTGGCAGGTAAATGTTTCCCCCCCGCGTGGAAGAAGTGCAAAAGTCTAAATAATAATAATAATAATAATAATAATAATAATAGTTTCCAGTGATATGTTTTCGAAGTGGTAGAGTACGAGGACCACGGGTTTAGTTCCACCTGATCAATCAATATTTCTGCCACTACCGCTGAATCCATCACGCTTGTAAGGGATCCAGAATTCCGCGAGACCTTATGGTTACTCACTGCGCGGGTTATAGCCACTCATCTAGAGGCCGCCTGCTTTGCTCCATTGACATTCCCCGTTCACACATAGGGTGTCCCGCAGTACTGTCTCGATAGGCTGTGGAAAATTTCACTGTGTAAAATAAATGTCTATTAAAAGTAGATAATCGAAAAGCAAATTTGAAGTTTGTCAAACTTTAGAACTCGAATTATTTGTATCCGAAATTTCATGATGGAATTGGAACCAGATGTCACGAAGCAAAGCCAGTTCATAATTGAAGTTATCTGTATTCGCAAATTACACTTGCGTTCTTTGAGATAAATTTCGGAAGCATAATATGAATCAATAAAGTAAATAATAATTTGGCCCGCATAAGTATTACCAGCTTGCTTTCATGAGAATTTCAGCCGAGTGCGACTGAAATTTCCTTAATTAATTTCCTTAAATTTCTTAAATTTCCTTAATCTCTCTCCCACATTCTTGCTAGCAATGGTACAGATGCACCAAATAAAACTTACATATTTGATTCGAAACATCCGCACATTAACATATTACATTTCTATTTATATCAGAATGGAAATAATTTGTTGTGATTGAAATCATAAATTAACGTTTTCATATGCATTAGTGTTATTAGTATTTTATGCTCGAAATGTTCCTAACCTGGTATTGATATACTAGTCTCCGCCTCCACGCCTAATGACACTTTGTCACGGAATCTTTGGTTATTCCTTCTGTCACGGGATGATCATCGTCATTTCTCTGACACAAATGATGCCTAAGTCAAGATTAATATTTGTACTGCTAGAAAGACTTACCCAAATTGTGAAGGGGAACATATTTCATTTTTCTCCTTGGTTAATATTTGATGTTACTGTTTTCCAGTGTTACAGTCATCCTAACGGTAAATTATGGCACAATGGTTTGAGGACTTTGGATGATAGGATTATTTGGTCAGTCTTCTCTGATGACTAAAGTACAAATAAAAAAATAAAATGACCAAAACTTCGAAATTTAGCGCACACTTCTGATATTTTGTTATGCTACTGGATGCTACGAATTTTTTGAATTTACAACGTTATTTTCAACTCTCAAGGTATTTACATTTAAGTAAAAATGCGATATATTTCATATATCCAATCCGATTTATTCCATATACTCAACTATATTCCATTTATTGAATTCAGACAGTTGTAAAATGTGTTAATGGGTATTATTTCCACATCATATCAAAGTGTTTCTATTCTGCTTTTCAACGACGTGTCAGTCAAAAGTGTCAAAATAAAGATAACTGGTGAATACATTATCAAGTAGCGCCAAGGAAAAGAAAAAAATCTCTTGAAGTTATAAATACGTTGAAATTCCATGTATGACACACATTGAGTTACAATGCTTGCCCCGAGACTCAATTTTGTTGCTGCTTTCCTCATAACGGTACGTATTTATTAGTAGTATATGTACTTGTACTACGTAAACCTTCATCATTCAATTCTTCACTTGATGCACAAATAAATTCGAAACATATCAATATATTCTTATTAAGTCATTTATGACCAGTATGAAGTTCAGTAAAGGCACAGTATTGTTTTTAGTGAACAGACTGTTTATAAATCTGTATGAATAATATTGGAGAGTGTGTTATATGATTTAAAAATAACTGACTTTTTATAATTTCGTAGATAGAAAAAAAAACAATTTAATTTTAATAATTTTGTCTGTGTAGCTGCTCCTGTGGCTTATCTTGTTTTTGACTCAAGTCCTTCATTTATGCATTAACAAATTTAAGCAGGAAATAAGTTTCTGTATCTATTGAACGTAACATTTATGTAAATAATATTGGTGTGTGTGTGTGTGTGTGTCTCATTTCAAAATAACGTCTTATAAACCCATATATTCATTTAGATAACACAATAAAAATCCACAAGTGATTTCGAATGGTCTCTCACCCGGTCAATCTCAACAACGACTAAATCGATTATAATGGGGTTTTAATGAAAAGAAGAAGATTTCGTTGGTCATAGGTTACATTTATTCATATTATTTTCTGTAGTTCCCATTACCTAAAAATATTTTTTCATTTTGTAAACAAATCTTTAGTTCTTTAATTGCTAAAATAAAATTGTGTACACATGATCTTCAAAAGATGATTCAAGTTACGGTAAGCGAGAGAGAGAGAGAGAGAGAGAGAGAGAGAAAGGAGCAAGAGAGAGAAGCGAACGAGAGAGAGAGAGAGAGAGAGGGGCGAGCGAGCGCGCGAGAGAGAGGAGCGAGCGAGAGAGAGTGGAGCGAGTGAGAGAAAGAGGAGCGAGCGAGCGAGCGAGAGGAGCGAGCGAGAGAGAGGAGCGAGCGAGAGAGAAGAGCGAGCGAGAGAGAGGAGCGAGTGAGAGAGGGGAGCGAGCGATCGAGCCAGAGGAGCAAGCGAGAGGGAGAGAGGAGCCAACGAGGGTGAGAGAGGAGCCAGAGAGAGAGAGAGAGAGAGGAGTCAAAGAGAGAAGCGGGCGATAGCGAGTTAGGAAGAGAGTGCGAGAGACAGAAAGAGAGATTATTACGTGCAGCAGAGTGCCTCCTCTGCGGCGGCCGCACAGTGCTCACGAGGCGCCCAGCACCTTCAAGCGTCCGCTCGGGCGGCCCGCAACGACTCGGGCCACTGGCGCGTGATCGCCTCCCTCGGCAGCAGCGTCGCCTCCGCGCAGCGCCCGCGCCTCAGCCTGGACGCGCGTCTCGGCGCTGACCACGACTGCGCGGCCGGGTGGGCGGAGCTCACGCTGGAGGCGCACGTGGCCACGGCGCCCTCCGGCTATGAGCGCATGCCCTTCGGCCCCCGCGTCACCAGGTACTACTCAGCACCCCTCAGGCAGACACTAGCACTAAGTACGGTACAAGGGCCACGAGCGCATGCCCTTCGGCTCTAACGTCAGCAGGTACCACTCAGCAGTCCACAGGCAGAAACACTAGCACCAAGCCCGAGGGTGAAGAGCGAAAGCATACAAATCAATATTTATGGATTTTGAAAGGTGTTGAACAAGCTAGCAAAATTTCATGTCAATTTGACTATCCAGCATGGCGAGTGTTGCGTGCACTGAGAGAAATGTAGTAGAATGTACTAAATATGTTTAGTAAACGATCATATAGTAAATACATTTATTCGTGTAGTAAGATTTACTAAACATGATTTAGTTCGGTTTAGTAAATCCAACAATTCATAATCGTGAGTGAATGAACAAAGAGAATTGTCAGTGGTACTATTCTTGTTTCGTAGATAAAATCATTTGGCGAGATCTACATTTCTTGTCGTCACACTAAACACTGTTTAGTAAGCACTGTTTACTAAATACTGTTTAGTAAGCGCGCGTTCTCAGCAAGCTGACCAATTGGAATGGTTATAGAACCCGTGTGAAGTGTGAGAATTCAACGCTGTATGTAGTGTACGCTATATAAATGGCGTTTTTAGTATTTTATTGGTTTTCAATAATTATGTTATATTCTCTAAACTAACGTTAGAAATACCGTCGACAACCTATTGTCATCAGCCTGTCCATAGCTGCTCTGATAGGCTAGGGTATATCAGGTGACCGAGGTTAAGAAAGTGAAAGTCCACGGGTCGTAGGATGGGAGACCGCAGACAAATCCCAGTTGCTACCTGCTTGGAGGGACAGAAAGAAAGAATTCCCTTTCACGTTTCCTTAAGGTATTTTCACTGCACTGTTTAGTAAATATTACTCAACGCAACGATTCGCTTGGTTTCCTCCACTAGATGCCATTCGTCACGGGGTACGACCTGTTTAGTGATCATTACTATACGTGCATTATTGTGTTTAACTAAACAGCAGTTTCGTGAACTTGACTAAGCACTTTGTTCTACGAAAATCTACTATTCCGTTTAGTTGAATCTATTACGTGAATAATTGTATGGACTAAACATTTCTCTCCGTGTGTAAGCGCTACTGAAAAGTGGCAACGCTGTGCTCCATAAGCGCTGTACTGCAATCAAATGTTTGGATGCACTTATAGCTATGTAGCTAGAGGTTAAAATCCTGCTACCGCTGGGACTCGAACCCTAGGACCCCCGGTCCGAGGCACTGCAGTTACATCATTTGATGCACTGCGCCACCTAAGTCGGTGTGTAGCATCGTGGATGTTCACTGCAGACCTTTACACTCCATTCACTTAAATCGAGTATCGTTCGATCTAATATTTCGGTTTTCATAAACCACGTTCATTCAAACATTGCTCAGGTTGTTGGGAGGTGTATATTTTTCTTTATCTTTATAACTATCGTTGCAACGTGGTGTTTTGCAGTTTGTATCGCTTGCACACCGAGGCGCGGCCGTGGCTGGAGGCGGCGGCGGTGTGCCAGAGGGAAGGAGCACATCTCATGGTCGTGGAGTCGGACGCCGAGGCGCTGGTCGTCAAAGAGTTCTGGGCCCGGAAGCCGACATTCGCGGGTGCTTTTGACTCCGTGTGGTTTACTATGGGCTTTCGCAGATACTCCGGCCAAAACGAAACTGTGCTCGGCCGGCGAGTGGAGGACTCCGGCTACAATAAGTGGGCTCCTGACAGGTGGAAATTGGGTCCCGAGGCAAATTGTGGTATTATAGACGAACGACTTTTATTTGCTCTGGATTTGTGTACGTATAAACGTCTCTTTATTTGCGAGTGGGAGAACCGATAACAGCCAAAACGTATTTTTAATTCATAATGTCTTTTTCTTCATTTTTAATTCAAAAGCAACTTAAAATGTCTGCTAATATTGAAAGATTTTAAAAACATATCATTAGGAAAAAAATTGTTCAGCCCTGCAGACGGGTGTGCCAAAGTACTGAAGTTGTGAGAAATTGCAAACTTAAAAGTAAGATAATGTAATATAAAATTTGATGTTAAAGTAATACAATAATGGGGAGTAATTTGTGATATGTTATAAATTGTCATGTAAAATAATCTGTAATGTAAACCATTGATGTATACTTAATTCTGGTCGCTGAAGATCTCTGTTATTAAAAATCGGCATTAAATAAATAAAATTAAAAAATAATTACAAGAACAAAAATTAGAAAATAACTCATTGACTTATCAATATTATTCTATATGATTCTTTAGGTCCCCGACCGGTCCCCCGGCTTGTGTGGTAGTGTGTGGTAGCGTGTTTGTGTGTGTGTGTGTGTGTGTGTGTGTGTATGTAAGGGGCGAGGATAGAACAAGGCAAGATCACGCGCGTTCGGTGGCCCGTTTGTTAAGATACTGCCTAGGATACTGCATACTGTATAGGATACTGCTTCGGCATTCGCCTAGTGTTGATCGGAGAAAATACCGATCAGAGCAGCCCGCAGTTAGAATTCTTCTCCAGACAGCGACTGAATTCGACCTTACTGACAAGTTAGTGTGGAAAATCTTGCCTTTGTTGGGACTCGGAACCTAGGACCTCCCGGTCAGAGGCGTTGCAGTGACATCAGTTGATGTACTGAGCTACCTCTGCCGGCACATATTTGTTATTATATTGTATATTATTTTTGTCGTATGATACTATACAATATTTTTTAAAATAATTACACAATTCCAACATAAATATTTAAATTAATTTCGCCAATTAAATTGAGGTAAGAAACAAAAACTCGCGGCCTTTTCGGAAGGGATGCCCCCCACGGACACCTCACTTCCACCACTGTGGTCACGTCTGGTAATATGGCAAAATTAGGCAACCTTATGTGATCTACGTTTCACAATCGAAAAAAAGGTAATTTTTTATCACAACTTGCTTTCTCGACTTCTACGTACTTACGTAGAAAAAGTCTTTATTTTAATGCTACAACGGAAATGATGTAGTATGCTGCAGCGTGTTGTGGGTTGTTGATTCTGAAAAAGTTGATAATTCTTTCTCCTATATGTAGTAAATTACTTCCTCTAAAACGCTGTGTAATCACACTCCACTTGTCTGGGTTCTTGATACCGAAAAATTGGCTTACAGCAAAACGTCTCTGGCTATCCATCCATCTGTGGATAACAGTAGCAAAAAATAAATGAATATTGCCCAGCAGAATGTGTTGTAAATTCTGAAGTATTTCATTTGTGAAGTGTGAAGTATTTCATGCGTATTTTGTATAAAGAATTTGCAACTTGCTTTGGAACATTAAATTTGAACAACGTGAAGTGAATGCGAAGGAAACAAGAACTGTAAATACTAAACAATACATTTCTTAAGCGTGCAAAAATCGATTTTCAATTTAATGTGACTTATAACATATACACATAAACATACCAAATAATAACATTTTAATGCTTATTTATATATTCGTCTTCAGAACAGAAATTAGACTGAGTTTTTGGAGTTTTAAAATCTTAAAATTGGGGGACAAAAATATGCGGGTGTTAAGCAACTCAGGGGAATCAAATATACTTGTAGAAGATATTACGTCAGAATTTTCCAAACTAATGGAGAATGATACTATATCAGCATTAGAGAATAACGCAGAACAACAGCTTACAGATGATCATTTATGTTCATATTAGAAAACAAAAAGTAAATAATATAGCTGTGCTACCGCCTCATTCAGTGCCGCGTGGCCGCAGACGGCGGGCGCCCGCGTAAGCATAATGACGTAGCTCCGCCGCGGAAAGAGCGTCTCAGCAGTAAAGGCCTATATAACAGCTTGACCTCCCCTTATCGGGGGAACGAATGCTACTTGTGAGCTCGTCGCCCGTGTGCACGGACCTTCCACTCCTCCGTCGGTTCAGATAGGCCCTAACTGGCCCTGCCGACACTCCTCCACCCTGCTAGTCCAGACCGACCCTCCGGGATCCTGGTAGCAGCTTCCCGCCCTTGCCCCTGATCGCCGTGCACTTCGAGTGACGTCATGGCCGCTGCAAAGTCGCTCTTCCGGAGAACCGTCCTCGCCGAGGCTGGGCTGCGTCAGGTGCCTATGTAAGTGACACCTCTCCAATAAACTGCTGTTTGCCATAACTGGGGTCATCTCTGTTCTTATTGCTCCCTCTCATCCACCTTAGGCCTTTAAGAGAGTAGGGAATGGCCCAGAGGGCACCTTCTGCCCTTACCGTCCTTCCATTCCTCTGCACGTGGTGCCAGACCCTTCCCCCACGACAAAGTAAGTATTTTTTACAGCAATTATAATTTTGAAATTGCAACATTACCACTTCATATCCCGTTTGGAGTTTATATACAAGGACATAGAGTGTTGGGAATTTTTGAATGGAAGTAAAACATTAACAGCTACTACGATTCATTGATAAGTCCGATGCCAGATACTCCAAGAACATATTTGAACAAAGCTACGTATGAAAGAAATTAAGTATGAAATAAATTTTCGACATATGAATATACTTTTAAAACAGTTTACAGCGTCGGCGAACGCCACATTCAACTAGTTATTAAGTTAATTTATTACCGCCTTTGACACCGCCCACGGCCGATTCTAGTACAAGGCAGCCATGGACCCCCCCCCAATTGAGGCGCAGTTTAGAGTCACATGCGCGATCGCGAGGCGCTATTCTTTCCTTTCACTCAATATTAAAGCTTCTCTTGATCGTCAGACATGGGAATTTATTACATACCATCAATTGGACATTGTAGTAGATTAAATATTTATTGAGGCTATTTTAATTATTCTCCAGAAAACAGATCATCTGCAAAATTAGTCTTCTACTTTGGCTTCACCAAATACTGATGAAAAATACATACAATATAATATTGGCATAATAAAAATCTGTATTAAAATCTGATGAAATAGGAAGGTAAAAATGTAATAAATAAGATGAAAATGATAAAGAGAGGAAGCGAGAACGTGTAGGTAGCTAAATATGTTATAATAAAACGAGAAAAGTAAGTATTAGGAATCTAAATTACTAAAATACATAGAATTCACCTACAAATTACACGTAATTAATAATAAATTAATTTAATGTTGAAGAAAATTAGCATAAGAGGATTATTATGACACTTTTATTACAAAAATATTTGAAAAATATTCTTTCATACTCATCCCAATCGTGAAAAAACTGGAATATTCGCAACCGCATGGAGGTGTTTATGCTTGGTAGAGCAAAGACTGATAACGTTCGTCACTTTTGCCCGAATTTGGCGCAAATGTGAGTGGGTCTTGACGAAGACATCACTGTTTTATGTCTCAGTAGATAACAAGAGAATACCTGGCTCCCCGCCATACTATGTTCAAATATCAACACGCAGCGCCGTTTTATTTTCAAAACCGGCATTGACACCGCACGCGCGATCGCTCGAAAGTTAAGGTGGTATGTTAGGTGTAAGATGGTTAGGTTAAGTGTAAGGTGGAAAGTTAAGGTGCATCGACCACGATGAAGTATCCCCCAAAATACTGTAAATGAAAGTAAAATCTCTGTTCTTGAAGATGATAAGAAACAATTTTGCTCTTACGGCCTAATTTTTTAATTTCCCGTATACGTACGTATATATGCAGTAATATACGTATGGTCCGATTAAAATTAGTTGGTGATCGACAGTTGCGAATGGAAGGGAGCGACGTTGACAGGTTGCGTACCATTGAGCACGTGCTCCCGGTACAAGAAAATAAACACAAGAAATAAATACTAATTGAAGTAACCAAATCATAACCTCATTTTGTATGAAGTTACAACTTCAGAAGCACAACTGTCACCAACTTATTTTAATTGGACCATAGTATAGGCAAAGTTATGTAATGCTGCGCGAAAAAACGGCGAATATTCGCCAGAAAAAAATTCATTACGAGGCTCTGATCACGAAAAAGTGGATGAAACCAGTTGCTAAATTAAGGGAAAACTAGAGGTACTACAGAATGGCACAGACTTTCCCGAATTAGTTTTATATTTCCTTCTGTCTCGGCTAGCTGTTCGGAATTACTCATACTCGTGTCAGCTAGCACCTATCGCCACCCAAAGTACATTTTTTGACATTTTCTTAGTTTTTCCGTTTCCTAACGGAAATATCAATTTCAAAATATTAAAGACCAGTAAAACCTCGTCCTAAATAGCAATTTTCTTTGAAAATGTTTGAGCCGTTTTAAAAAATTGACGTTTAAGTGCTACTAAAAATGTGAAATTTGAAGTTCTTTTTCACAGACAACTTTTGCTATTTAGGACTAGGTTTTACTGTTCTTTAATATTCTAGCTATTTATAGCTATCCCAGACCCAAGGAAATAGAAAACTAAAACGGGAAAGTCTGTGCCATTGTGTAGCACCGCTGGTTAATAAAAGGAGTTTAAATTAGTACAGGCTCTAATGGAAAAGCTTCCGCGGGCATAGGTTTCTTTAAGTTATTGAAGAAGTTATACGGTTAATGTACCTTTTTCTTTTATTCAAAACGCAATAATTTTTTTGGGAAAAGATATTAAATGTAACATATCTCACCGGGCAGTCTGAGGAGTAATGTATAAAAAACCTGCTGCGAAATTCATCGCAAATGGAAGTACTGGCTCTCGGCCTAGGACTTACAGTGTACATATAATGCTATTGTCACCAGTATTTCTCTTAGGGCACTAGTGAAAACCACGACAAAAATATGGATTACACTAGTCTGAGATGAAATTGCCTCCTCCGAAGTTTGAATGTTTTGGGAGTATTTTTAGCATGCGGAAATGAAATTTAAAGTCAGAAAGTTCCTATCACGTATCATTTAATTTTTTTAAAGTTGTATTTTATTTTCTTGATAGAGTAATTTTTGTATGCCCAAATAGTAATTAAATAAACTGTAATACTTCACCATGTGTAGTTTTATAATGTCAGGATTTTAACACCAAATGTATTTAGAATGCTTTTAATGTGATTGTACTAAACCGACGGCATCAGATGTTTTTTATCTGGCACGTGGTGCGAGCGCCTCAGGAAGCTAGAGCGAGTTAACGCCTACCCTTGTAATTATTCTATGTAGATATCCACTACTTGCTGACTGACACATTCTTATCTTGTCTTTGTGACTTTTAAGTGTGAAAACTTACACATTCTGTCTTAGTTTCTCTCACATTGCATTGTGTATGTCGTCTGGTAAACGAATCAGTTTCATGCTGTATTGTGTAAGAGAATGTTGTGTCGTAGTTCAATACGACAGTCCGTGTTGCATCGTTCATGTGTAAATGATCCGGACAACTTTTGTTATATATGAGGGAAATACACACTGCCTAAGCAGAGGCGTAATATTACAGATTTTGTAAAAACAATCATATCTTGCCTAATTTGGAATAAAATTTGCAGACCAAAGTAAACTTTGAGCAACTCACAAAGTACGTACAGTAAGCATTGAAGATCTTGGTCAATGGGTCAACGGCAAAAGGCCGTCGCTATCTTTTGGAATACCTTTAGTTTAGAAACCGGTTACCGAAATATGGTGGCTAACATGCTTGAAAAATAAAAGGAACTGAGTATGAAAATTCATTTCCTATTTCTCCCCTAGATTATCTCCCAGAAAATACACGATTTTTGAGCGAAGGACAAGACGAACGATTTCACATGGATGTGCTGGAGCCCCAAAGGAGGTACCAGGGACGCTGGTACCTCAAGAATGGACCTGGACCTGGTACCGCAAGAATACTGGAACATCAGTATTCTTGCAGACTATTGATGGATGTAAGAGCGTGACAAACATAAAAGAGCCGGCCTGGATAGCCGAGGTCGCTAAGGCTGAAGGGCCGTATCTGTCTGGAAGGCACGCGGGCTCCAATCCCGCCTCGGGCATGGATGTTTGTGTTTGCTCGTTTTGCCCTTACGTGTTCTTCGTACAGTTCCCCCCTACACTTAAAACAATCACAGTGGTCGCTAAATGAGCAACTTGCTAAAAAGCAAACTAGAAAAAAAAGAGAAGGACTTTCTCAAGTAAGACGCAACAGAGGTAAAATTTTTGTATAAAACTTTCCAAAAGTGATGTAAACAAGAGAAAATAAAGCACAAACACCCTAGTGACGTGTATTATCAACCATACACATTAATTTCAACAAAGTTTATACATTAAATATTGTTTTTTCTTTAAAATAAAAAAACTATTATGAAAACGTTTGTTACGAAAGTCCCGTAATTATGTATTTCATGTATTGTAATACATGAAAAGTGAGTTCGCAAGAAAACCATACGTGATAGAAGTAATCGGATTGAAAATTCTAATTCAGCGCATCGACATTATATAAAATCACACAATGTAGGCAAAATACAAAAAGTTTAAATTCACAGACTAGTGTTATCAGATAGGTTTCCAATCAATTCTAAAAGGTTTATTTGGAAACATAACCTCAACTAACTAAAACAGCTCACCGCCACCATTTCAACAACAATGAGCTTCTCAAATATCGATTGAAGAAATTTCAATTTAGCTTTGCTGATCGCTTGAAAGAAATACATCAATACAGTGAGAATACGTAAATGAGTTGAGTAAAATGAGTAAATTGAGTAAAACGTAAATGTGCGAGAAAGTAAAATTATAATTAATATTGTCACTTTCAATAGTAAATTATCATTAAAACTAAATTAATTATTTTTTATATCATTCATTCAGTTCTTCTCGTGGCCTTGGTAAGTAAAACCTATATACTATATATTGCAGAAATTATAATTGCGTATACGCAAAAGCTACTTGTGTTTTCAAAAGATTGTTCACGAACATTTTTAAATAGCTAATTTTGACTTTGTGTAACGCGAAAATCTCTATCTTCAATTTTGTTGTTTAGTATTTTTTGAAATTTTCGAAAATTAGGGATTTTAACGAAAATGAAACCTGCTCCCCATTGTTAAACGTTCTTTGCATTATTCAACAACAAAACTTAATAAAAAAAATTGTACATGACGTTAATGAAAGAACTCAGTATGGAGAACATATTTTATTTGAAGGAAAAATCTCTATCTTCAATTTTGTAGTTGTAGGAAGAGCCCGAAAAAAAAATCAAACTTTTTAATCTTTCAAAAAGTCAGAGTTAACCGGGAAAATGGGACCCATGCCATCTTAATATGTGTATTTTACTCTCTTCTTACAAGAAATTTAAAGAAACAAATTGGAGCCGTTTTCGTGAAAATTTTGAAAATATGCGGGGGGCTTCATGTTAAGTACCCCCTAATTTTGAAGAAAGTTTTTCAAAATCGCAGCGCCTTGATTGTACGCAGATTGACCGGGAAGGATTCATTTTGGAAGGAATCGCACGTATGGTTTAAGCGCTAGTGTTGTTCACAGACGGACGGACGGACGGACGGACGGACGGACGGACGGACGGACGTTTTGAAAAAAAGCAACACTTTTTGATATCAGGGGACCCCAAAACGTGTATTTCCGTTAAAATCTCGAAATCGATTTTTCGCAGCATTACATAACTTTGCCTTTACTACGTTTATTACTCCGTATATACGTACGTATACGGGAAAGTAAAAATAGTACGTATGGTTTAGGCGTTAGTGGTGTTCACAGACGGACGGTCGGACAGACAGACGTTTTGCTGTCTATTGGTTTTTCGGTATCAGTGACCCACAAAGGAGGGATTCAGGCTACACCACGTGTTAGGGGATTTATCAGCTTTTTCGATATCATGGTCCGTCAATGATTTTTTTCTGCCGAAAATTGCCGTTTTTTCGGGCAGCTTTACATAACTTTCCCTATACTACGTATATTACTTCGTATACAGGTATGTATACGGGAAAATAAAAAGGCTCCGAATTTTTTCTTTTATTTTTTCTCAAAGAGAGCAACGTACGCTTATAAAAATTTCAATTTCTAAAATTGCAAAAAAAATTACATAGCAATACTAAGTTTTTATGAAGACCCTTTAGTTCAAGAAAAAGTGCAAATATTTTACCGTAAGTAATTAACAAGAAAATGAGTAGTCAGAGGTGGACTAGTCTGAATTGAGTTAAGGGCATTGCCCTCCCCACATATTAGACTCAAACGGCCGGCCACAAGGCGGTTCCAACGGCAGAGCGGGTAGGTCTCTTCCTGACGGTCTCCCAGACCATAAACCGCTTGCCTCAGCCCAATGCTTTCTAGTACCTTGCCCTCGTCTTATCAAGGCGCCCGGCTAGAGCGTTAAAACGGCCCTTACTCAGACCTTCCCGGGGCTTAGTGAGCAACATGTGCCCTGCAAGTGAGCCCCCGATGCAGGATCACCCCTGACCACGTAAGTCAATCTCCTGCCCCCAATATATATAGTAACACGCCGAATCTCCCAGTGTTATGCGACACATACACGGACGCTAGTATAAAAAATTGTTTTTGAAATCCATGAACGTACTTCTAAATATTAATGAATATTTACTTTTTCTTTCGCTTAACGGAAATACTTTGGGGGCTTCTTATGGGGTAACCGATTTATTAACGTTATTTTCATACTTTTTATCAAGATATGCTCGTGTACGTTTTATTTTTCTGTGATTAATTTTTACTTTCCCGCATACTATATGTACGTACGTATACTATTCGTACGTACGTATAGTATAGGGAAAGTAATGTAATGCTGCGCGAGAAAACGGCCGATTTTCAGCAAAAAAAATTCTTATAACAAGGCCCTGATAACGAAAAAGTGGATCAATCCAGTTGCTAAATTAAGAAAAAAATCTAACACGTGGCGCAGGCAGCATCCCTATTTTGTGGGTCCTTGATACCGAAAAAACAATTGAAAGCAAAACGTCTGTCCGTCCGTCCTTCTCTCAGTCTCTCTGTGAACAACGCTAGCGACTAAACCGTTCAGCTGATTTTCTCCAAAATTGATACTCCCCGATCGATCTGAATGATCTCGCGACCCTTGAATTTGAAACCGATATTTTAATTTTGGTGGGTACTTTGCATGAAACCCCTGGGACATTTTCAAACTTTTCAAAAAATGCCACAAACAATTTTGACTAACTTTTGTTGTTGGATAGTCTGAAGGTCATTTAAAAGAATGGCGTAGGTCTCATGTTGGTTCAAATTTCTGATTTTTCGAAAATTTAAAATTTTTTTCGGCATCTTCCTACCATTACAATTATGAAGATACATTTTTTCTTAATGAAATGTGTTCATAAAAATTGGTCTTCAAATAAGGTTATGTTCAATTTTTCAAAAACATAAGTATTTCTTTTCGAAAAATTGTGTCAAACATTAACAATTTTTTATTTTCCTTAAACCATTTTTCTTAAAAAACTGCACTACTTTTTTTGATTTTTTTGATTGGGACTTGAGATAGTATAAAGAAAGCTTAAGATAATGGTGCAGGTTTCATGTTCATTCAAATGCCCGATTTTGCGCAAATTAAAAAAAAATTAAAAATTTCGGCGTCTTCTACAACTACAATTGTGAAGACACGATTGTTTTTCTAAATGAAATATGTTCATCAAAAAATCTTAAAATAAGGTCATTTTGAATTTTTTGAAAATATGAGTAGTTTTTCTATAATTTCCTGACAACATAATAGCCCGCTCGGAATTGACTGCGCTTCGTTTTCGTCGTTTTCTTACAACTACAATTTTAAAAATACAATTTTTTCTCAATTAAATTTATTGATCAAAACTATATCTTCAAATAATGTCATGCTTAATTTTTTTCAAAATACGAGTAATTTTTTCAATATTTTTGTGACAAAAATAATAGCCCGCTGTAAATTTTCTGCGCTTCTGACAGCTGATGTGTCGTAAATTAGAATGTGAAATTTCGTATATTATTTCTTTATTCGTTTCTTACATTCGACCTTCTGTTGTACATTTACACATTAATGTTTTAGAAATTGTTTATTTTGATTTATTTCAACTAAAAAGTTAAAAAAATTAATAGCTCTCAGAATGCAGTCAGCAACAATGAAATTCAGTTTGCGCTCGCGAATGTGCATTACATGTCGTTATTGTGACCTGATGGAGCTCTATGAAAAGAAATTATAATTGTCTAATTTATGTTGATATTTGCATGAAAATATTTATTTTTCGCACCAAATTTCTATTTCACCAAAATACCATTTCTAGTGAGTAGAGTATTTGTTGCCTGGTTTTAAAATACTCTTCTCTAATCATGGCTCTATGGAATGCATTTCTATATTGTCCAAACAAAACTTTTGTATTCTATTTTTGTACAGTCGATGACACAAATTCTGGGCGATACCCTATGCGGCCAAATCTGGCCTTTCCACAGCTTGGACAACCACGTCTGGGCACTTGACCAATCCCGGAGCCTAGGCAAAGCGGCTCTTATCAATTGGCTTTTGCGCCAAGATTCAGACACTTCCCCCTTCCTCCCCTTGAAGATTTTCCTCCTCGTTATCTCAAAGGGGCGGAGCAACTTTTGAGGTGATTGACGTCGGCGTCGCTGCTTCGCTATCGGGGAGGGGGAGCAGGTAAGTTAACGCAGGACAGGTAAGTTAACGGACGCTGACGACCCACGCGCCAGCCGGTCATGGGGCAAGAGCAATGGCATTTTTATCGAATTCTTTATACATAAATGGCAAATGCTAATATACATAGCAAATGTTAATTTTTTATTTGTGGAAATCTTCACTCAAGTTAAATATTTTATTAACTATTTTTGAATAACCACCTGTTAAAAAGAAGAATAAATTAAATTAGAAGAAAAAATAAAGTCTTAAATGTTACGATTCGATGTAATTTTCTTAAAACGAGCTATTAAGAAAGTAACAAAAACGTCTTTGAATAAACTTGAAAGATATTGAGTTTGTAGCTAAGAAATTTCAATGCCGTTACAATTTTCCAGTTAAAATGTTTAAATGGAACACAGATGTTCTCAAAGGTACTATTTTCACAACTTATATTATGTTTTAGTGTGACCTCCATAAACAGTGTCTGGAGTATTATGTTCGGTTGAAGGAGCTCCATCACAGTCCAAAGAAACTCCAGGAAACTCACTTTACCACAGTTATCGATATTCAAGTAAGGCACCGTTTTATTCACAGGAATCACACGGTCCTTGTTTTCTATTGTTTTGTGAAATAATTTTTGCCTTTGTAAGGTATACGCATGAGGAATATTTTCTGCCTAGAAGAGGAATCCCAATACAATAATGTGCATCAAACATCATAATTCATTTGATTTTAGATAGACACCTACAACATCAGTGTTTTCATGAACTCGCAAGACTCCAAATCCGAACAATTGATCTATTTTATTTACTATTTACACAAAATTCAACTTCATAGTTTCTTAAAATAAACGAAACGTGAATTGTGCTTAATCACCTTAACAATTGCGTAGTGCAACATTATTGGCAAAATTGCCAGAAAAGATATGACAAATACATAGATTGATTTTAAATCATATGATGATTATGATTAGGGTTTAAAGGCGCTTCAACATGTCATTGAAGCTCGTGCCAATCAGTAAAATAATTTTTATTTATTATAAATTGAGTAAAATATAGTAAAGTCTGACTAATTATAAAATGAAATAACTGATAAAGAGGAATGTTTCATGAACAATAAAAAATCAGTTCATAGAAGGCATTTTTAAAAATCACCCTCATCTCTCGCGATGTCTTCTCCGAATACCGCTTAAATTATTGCAGTGCACGAGAGCATTCTATAGGGTAAGGTCTGTTCATTTCTTGCAAGTGCGGAGTGGGAAAACGCGATAAGATGTCCTTGTAAGAAGGGCAGTGCTCGATCCGAAGGTGAATGAAAATTACTTCCTCGCGCTTGAGCCACGCATGATGACCAGGTTTTTATGGGGTTCTTGATCCTTGTGAGTTTGAAATAAGAATTCGGTCACTCTTTTTGCCATGCACGATATAACCTTTTAATGTTAATGATAAGAGTAACTTATTCATTTTACTCTATTAATGTTACTGGTGTTTTTTTAAAAAATCATCTGTTAAAAAATCAGTGGTGCTTAGATATAGTACAAACTTCCTCGTACTATCTGTGAGTGTTATAATTGTAACTCACATAATATACTAATATTAAGGGGATAATATTAGGGTTAGCAATTTTCAGCTTTCATGATTTTTCGGGAGAGGTTGAGATCAATTTCCACGATTTATTATAATTTTTTAACGATTTTAACGACGCGAACGCATGGCAGTACTGCCGGTAAGCTGAACGTCAGTGTGCCTTTATTCGCCACAGTGTAAACAAAGTTTTGTTTCTGAGTTGCTACACATGTCGAGTTGCAGCTGAAGCACACAGAATTCATGTTGAGATTTACCGTGAACATGCGACATGCAGAGATTGGTTTCGACGCTTCAAAAATAACGCTTTTGATCTTTGAGATATAAGAACATACTGGCGCACCGAAAACTTTAAAGACAAGAGTTGGAGGCATTACTTAATGAAGACGCATTGTCCAAACGCTAGCTGACATCGCAAACCTGTTTGAAAGCATTAGGAATGATCCAGAAGCAAGGGCATTGGGTGCCGAATGAGTTTAAGTCGAGAGATGTCGAACGGCGTTACCTCACGTGTGAAATGCTACTTCAACAGCAGAGAAGAAAAGATTTTTTGCATCGTATCGTGACTGGCGATGAAAAGTGGATACAGTAAGCCTAAGGGTAAAAGATCGCGGGGTAAGACGGCCACGCATCGACATCTTGCGCAAAGCCAAATATCCATGATTTGAAGCTTCTCCTCTGCATTTTGAGGGGGATCAGCTGGGTGCAATTTATTACGAGTTTCTCAAACCAAACGAAACTATCACGGAATATCTCTATCGACTGCACTTGATGCGCTTGAGCCGACCTCTAAAGAAACAAACGACCACTTTACGAGCAGAGATAACACAAGGTGACTTTGTTACACGACAACTCCCGGCTACATGGTGCGACACCGGTGAAAACCTACTTGAAAACATTTAAATGGGAAGCCCTGCCCCACCCGCTGTATTCACCAGACATCGCCCCTTCAGATTATCACCTATTCTGTTCAATGGCACATGGTCTAGCGCAGCAGCTCTTCCATTCGTATGAAGATTCCAAAAAACGGGTTGATTCTTGGATAGTCCCAACAGACATCGTTTTTGCAATGCGGAATTCTTCTGTTGTCAGAAAATTGGGCAAAAGTAGTAGCTAGTGATGGACTATACTTTGAGTGGTATATTGTATACCACATACTATAATTATTTTTTTTATACGCGAGAGCGTCAAAGATTGAAACTGGTCACAAATGATCAACCATCAATTTACATATATTCTTAAATCTAAGTTAAAATATTATTTACATGTTTACTCAATAGTGTAGTATGTATTTAATTCACAATATAAAAATACATTTATTGTCAATATTAACTTAATTCAAAGGGCTTGGTCCTCTTTAGTCTCCTCCGCTGGTTATGGTGATCCAACAGTTGAATGGCTTTTAAGTTAACATGTTCATGCAGTCTCATTTCATGTTTGGCAGCGAATCTTCTAATTTCACTGACACATAGGGAACTCCAAGATCACGATGTAGATCCCTATTTCTAATGTACCACGGGGCATTTACAATGTTTCGCAGTACTTTGTTTTGGAAGGTTTGTATTGATTTCATATTGTTTTTCCTTGATGCATCCCCAGAGTTGGACACCATAGAGCCAAATCGGTTTCAAGATTTGGTTGTAGATTAAGATTTTGTTGTGTATGGACAGTTGAGAAGCACGTCCCAAAAGCCAGTACAATTGTCTATATTTAAGATTTAATTCATTCCTTTTTCTTTTTTCACGTGTTCCTTCCATTGCAGTTTAATATCTAATGTCATGCCTAAGTATTTAGCAGTGTTTGCGTAAGGTACTTTAAGGCCATTTAACATGAGAGAAGGGGTGCTTACAATTCTCTTGTTTGTAAAAGTTATGTGCACTGATTTTGACTCATTTAATTTGATCTTCCAAATTTTGTCCAAGAGTGTATTTGATTACAAGCATTTTGTAATATGCCTATGGCCTCCTGCACGTCTGGTGCGTAACCATCAGGGCTGTGTCATCAGCAAAGGTCGCCACAATTACGTTTTCGTTTTGTGGGATATTACTGGTATACAATGAGTAGAGAACGGGCCCCAAAATACTTCCTTGTGGCACTCCTGCTCTTATCTCTTTTAGCTCTGAGTATTCTTATTCTACTCTGACCCAAAAGAGTCTCTCAGATATGTAGGATTTTAACAGTGTTACATACTGTGTGGGTAATTGCTTATTAGTTTAAAAATCAACCCCTGATGCCAGACCTTATCAAACGCCTGGGCTACATCAAGACAGATAGCTGAACAGACCAGTTTTTTTCTTCTAATGTTTCCTCTATTGTATTGATGATTCTATGGACTTGGTCTATTGTAGAGTGTTTCTGTCTGAATCCGAACTGATGGTTTGGAATCAATATTTTTCTTTCAATTATTGGTTTTAACCTTTTTAACAGCAACTTCTCAAAGACTTTTGAAATGATGGGCAGCAAAGATATTGGCCTATAAGACGTGCTATACTATACGCTTTATACTATAAAAATAAAGCTTTATTTTTCACACAAAAAACAGCGATAACTTATTCAAACACCTTATAATTTATTGAAAATATGTCTGGTCAGTATTATTGGCAGTGAAATTATAGAGTTTGATTGAAGTGGAAGTGATTGTTTAGATATTTTTGGATTTAATAAACTAAATGTAGCTGAATATTGCGCTACAAAAAGTAAAATATTCCGAAATTTCATCTACGAAATATCATCTTAGAAAGTAAAACATTCTAAATTTCATCTAAGTCTTCACAGACCCGATTTATTTGAACAGAGTACTACAATAACTTACATTAATCGTCAATCATGTAACATTGAGTTTCCAATGTGTATATTGGCGTATATACTGATATATTTGTGTATATTAAATTATATTATATCATATTACAGTATCAGTACAATATAACACTGCAACTGCATCCTGAGGGGCAGACATTTGGCAGTATTTGGTGTTCAAAGAGACTGGCAAATTTGAAACGCATTTTTGGAGATGTTGATATTACGAGGCATTCTAAACTAGTAAAAACGCGAAAGAACTTAATTATCAGAAACAATTTCACAATTGTGAGTTTGAACTTGCAATTATCGTCGGACGAAGGTTGAAGATGTCTTGTGTAAAGCAGAAACCTTGCCTGTAACCTACTGTGTTGTCAGTGAACAGAGCATTAATTTATTTTTACTATCTTGTATACTTATACGTATATACGGAATGATATACGTTGGGTGGATGCAACGTAGAATGAAGGATTCGAACGACAATGGAATCTGTGTACTTTGCGGTGATAGAGAAGATTGGATCCACATCCTGTTAAATTGCTGCGCTACAGAAACTTGGAGAGGAAATGGATGGGAATGGGGAACTATTGCTTCCAATTCAGAAACATAACGCTCGCTCAAACATATTAGCTGATAATAGATCTCACTTCATGAAAGAATTAGGACATTTTTAGGAAAGGTTCGAACTGTCAGGGAAACGGTAATCAGGGAATGGGAAAACAGCACTGGTTAGTAGTACGAGCGGAGCCTAGACCGGAGATGAAATAATTAATTCAATAAGCAAGAGATAATTAAGTTAACTAGAAAGGTAATCAGTAATGCTAATCATGAATAATAAGTAGTAAGTTAGTAATAATTAAATTCGTCAGTAGGCGACAATTAAGTTAATTAGTAGAAAATTGTTCGAAGAGGCGGTGTACGGGCGATCTTCTGTGGCGGTGTTTGATTGCAGAAGCGTGGAGGCCAAAGACGGGATGGAGAAGATGCCCACGCCAGGAAATAAATAAATAGTTTAGAAAAAAAAATCTAGTAGTTTAGCATGTACTCGTCTTCTGACGGCAGGTTTTTCCCCCTTCAGGGGTTTTTTTCCTCAGCCGTACCTTATGGTCTCCTTTCCGCGGCTTTGATGCGATGAAGAGACCATTAGGGGTGAATGCCAGAATTCGAAAGGTTAGAATGCGGGTAGGATGTAGGTATTGTAATGGCTTAAAGGCCTTCAGCCTAGCCACATAGCTAAAAGAACTGAAATTTTGTATAAATTTGTTATAATTACCTATTAAATAAAAAATAAAATATACGTAGTACAAGATATATTACTTGTATGCTTGTCTATAGAAAGTTATATAAAGCTATGGGAATTAGGTTTTGAAATTTCAACGGAAATGCACGTTCATGGGTCTTCTTTTATAAAAAAAAAAAGAGTTGTTTTTTCAAATGTCCGTCCGTCTGTCCGCGTGTCTTGTCTGTCTGTCAATGAACAACACTAGCACCTAAACCATTCGTAGGTTACGTATGATTTTTGCCAAAATGAACATTCCTTGATCGATATGACCAAAATCGAGAACCTACAATTAAAAAAAAAAATTTTAATTTCGGGTGCTTCATTAAAAAACTTTCCGGACATTTTCAAGGTTTTCTCAAAAATGGCTCCACAGTTTTTCTTAGTAATTCTTCTAAGAATACAGTGAAATAACCTGATGAAAATGGCATAGATCTATTTCCATGGTTATCTCTCAATTTTCGAAAATTATCAAAGATTGAATTCTTTCGGCGTTTACCTACAAAGTGGAAGATGGAGTTTCTAGATGAAATTAGTACTTCACAAAGAGTACTTAATAACTATTAGGTAATACTTCCTTTGAAGTTATTTGAAGCACTTACAGTCATAAAATATAATAATCTTTACAAATTGCTGGTAATGTGCATATTAAAGATGTGAGAGACCTTAAAAAAACATTATATAATTTTTGAAAAAACAAATAAATACTCAAATAAACTTTACTGCATATTAAAGAGTGTAACTAGCACTATTCGTTACAAACGTTTCAGAAAAAAATTGCAGCCATATGTGAGAGAAAAGCGTTTGAGCGTTTGTGGAAAAGCGGAATTTTAAGCTACTTTTTACAGAAAACGGTTTTGTTTTTCGAGAAACTTTACTTGACATTATTTAAGAGCACTTAAACTTGTAAATATAATGATATAAAACAAATCGCCAATAATGTAAATATTAAACGACCTGAGAAACAAGTCAAAAAATTACATTTTTGCAATTTTTCAAAAAACAATAAAATAGAGCGATATGGAGTTTATGTCATCTTATAGGGTACATTTAGCTCAATCCCTACCAAAAGTTTAAAGAAAAAAAACTTGGAGCCGTTTTTTGAGAAAATCATGTTTTTTAAATTTCTTTTAAAATTGCACATATTGCACGCAATATTGCGCGGAAAACTACTAAATTTTCAAAAAAGTGTACATGACCTTAAGGAAAGAACTTGCTATGAAGAACAAAATTTTATTTGAATGAAAAATGTCTATCTTCAATTTTGTATTTGGAGGAAGACGCCGAATAAAATTCAAACTTGTGCAATATTCGAAAATTCAGAGTTTATCCGTGAAAATCGGACCTATGCCACCTTAATAAGTGTATTTTACTCTATTCATACAAGAAATTTAAGGAAAAAAATTGGAGCTGTTTTTGAGAAAATTTTGAAAATCCCCGGGGGGCTTCATATAAAGTACCCCCAAATTTTTGAAGAATCGTTTTTCAAAATCTCAAAGCTTTGACTAGAATCAGATCGATCGGGGAATAATCCATTTTAGAAGAAATCGTATGTATGGTTTGGGCGCTAGCAGTGTTCACAGGACAGACGGACGGACGGACGGACGACTCTTAATTTAGGCAACTGGTTTTATCCACTTTTGCGTTCTCACGGCCCGGGAATGAATTTTTTCTGCCAAAACTCGCCATTTTTTCGCGCAGCATTACATATTTTTCCCTATATTACGTATATCACTCCGTGTGTACGTACGTATAATGGAAAGTAAAATCATAATAACAAGGAATCGGAAAGTAAACGATCGTAGTGGTATAACCCCCCAAAAGGCCTATGAAAGTGAAAATAAGGGGAAGTGAATGATCTTGTGAACGAGTAGTTGATTAACGTTGCATACAAAAAACTTTCCAAGTTTTGTGTTGCAAGTATGATAAAAATGGTTTTTTCTCGCAAAGAAGGGGAATGTTTAGAAGATTATCGACGTTGTTTATTTGGAATTGTTTTTGATTCCTCATCACCAAAAAAAACTGGCGAGGTTTTACCAGATTCGATCGGGCGTTCCTCCGTTCACTCAATTCACTCGTCTAAGCCGTTACCCTAAGACCTATTCGTTCTTCGTACGGGTTATTTATGGGACGAATTGTATCTGAAAATTTATTGAAACTTTTGCATTTGTGAAATTTAAAATATTAAATAACATTACTCTTATGTGACAATAAGAATGCAGTTCAATTTACGTGAACTCTATAGAATAATACAGTCTACTTATAAATATTTCAGTTCAGCGTTATATTTTAATTCTCGCGGCAGTCGCTTGGCTCTCAGACTCGCAGAGCTGAGGCGTTATCTTTACCTGCCCTACGGGCAAAGTGAGGATGAGGAGAGGTGATAACTAAAATTCCCTGACGAGTTTCGACACTCAAAAGTTCAGAATTCACTTGCAGCAAGAAATAACTAGAAATCTATGTAATATTTATCGCCTTCAAGAAAAAAAACACCTACAGTCACTCAATTTATTCTCCAACTGTTTACCCCTTATAATCTAATAAAAAATATCTCTTATTTTTCTCGCATTATTGGTAATGGACAATTAGTACATTACATTTTCCCCCTAATAGCACTTCATCCTTCTCTTAAAACTCTTAACGAAACGACGAACGAGAGACTGTAGAAAATCATACCTTAAATTATTGAAAATCAAAAGTTTCATAAAAATCTCACTTCTACAGCTAGTTTGCATTTTTTGTGCTCCATACGTACAAACGTTTACAGGGAATGAAAAAACGTACCCCAGTCAGAATTTGAACTAGAGCCCTCAGGCTCTACCACAAGCAAAGCTCTACCACTTCGGCTAGGAGACGGCTCTTCAAAATTTCACTAATGCAGTATTTTGCTTAGTAGGATGTCGTTGACAATAGAAAATTGTGTTGAAAAAATTCAGAAACTATTCGAAACTGAAACTTAATTGTGAATTAAATTTATTTTAAAATCTAATATTGTAGAAAAGATTGGATTAGAATATAAATCTCAAGCTTCAATATTGAAGACATTTTGGGGGGTATTTTATATCAAGCTCATTAGACATTTTTTTAAAATTTCAAAAAATGGCGCGAAATTTTGTATTAAGTTTTGACTTTGGCTAGAGTAAATTCGTTTAAGAAATGATGCAGGGTCGAATTTTCGTTGAAATGCCTGATTTTTAAAAAATTGAAGAAATTCTTCATACCACTACAATTATAAAGATTTGTTTAAAAATGAAATCTGTTCATCATAGTGATTTTATAATTAATATAAATAATCTTATTGTTGTCGGCCGTGGTTATTGTATGATGTAAATAATATCCTTATGAAAAGAAATAATATATTTAGGGAAGGTAATAAATTTAACTTAGAACTAACAAACACACTTCTTTACTTTAAGAAGTTTTTATCACTTATCATGGTTTTCAGTGCTTTCGTACATAAAAAGAAGAATAAAAATAAACGTTTCGCGCCATTCTGAGAAAGCAAGTATTTAAAATTATATTGCCCGTCAAATGCAAAATTATTGAAAAACTATTCATTTTTTTTCAAAAAACTAAACATGACTTGCTTTGAAGATCTGTTTAACAGATTTCACTAAGAAAAACACTTATGTTCATAATTCTACTTGTAGAAAGACACTGAAACAAAAATTGAATTTCTCCAACTTTTTTAAAAATCAAGAAATTTATCGAAAATTTGACCTGCATCATTCTCTTCAGCGACCTTTACGCTAGCTGAAGTCAAAATTTAATCAACAATTTTGTTGCCATTTTTTGAAAATTTTTAAAATGTTCCAGGTGCTCCAGGTTCTATATAAAGTACATACCAACATTGAAATATCGGTTACAAATTCAACGGACCGCCACAACATCCAGCTAGAATGGGGAATGTCAATTTTGGAGAAAGTCGCCTGATACGTTTAGGTACAAGCGTTGTGTACAGACGGGCAGACAGGGCGTTTTTACGTCAGTCAAGTTTTGGGTATCAAGAATCCACAAAACATGGATTCTGGCGATATGTGTTAGATAATTTTTTTCTAGATTTAGCAACACTCTGGATTTATCCTCTTCTTCTTTACCAGGGTACGGCAATTAAATGTTTTTCTGTTGAAAAGTCCCGTTTTCCCCCAGGATTACGATACTTTCTCTATACCACTTTAGCAGTAGCGATAGTGTAAGAGTAATGACATTTTTCAATTTATGTGAATGAACACAGCAAATTGCAAATGATTGTTTGATTGATTGATTAAGTTTTAAGGAGCGTTAACTAAAATGTTAATTAGTGCCATAAGTGAGGTCCATGGTATATCTTGAGAGGTGGCGGTGTTTTGCCTTTGATGCAGCCGTAGATCCGGCGCCCACCTACACTTCGACATGCAGAGATTCCCTACACACGTATCTCCCCCACCGTAGCAACACCCCAGTCGCGACAAGATCCAAGACTCCGACTGGTCTCTCGTCATGAGTGATAGAGTTGTGCTTGTAAGTTTATGTGTGTGTGTGTGTGGCAAGAAAGAAAAGGAAAGATTACATACGGTCCATTATCCTTTTGTTAAGTTAATGTCTGTTTTTTTTCTGGTATTATTCGGAGAAAAGCAGGGAAATATACTGCATCAAAGGAGGCGATAACTGGAATTCTCCTCCAAACAGTAGCTAAATTCTACCCAGCAGTGGCGTAGCGTCAGGGGACGCTGAGATGCTGAGCATCCCCGTATATAAGAACCTTAAATACTGTATTGATAATCTTACAAGTGGTCTGTTGAGCGAAACACGTTTTGTATTAATTTTAAATTGATTTCTATGATTGAATTCGGCGGGCTGTTGAAGCTGGCTCTGATTTCTTGGAAGCTAAAATACTTCAGCGTCTGCCGCCAGATTGCGACGAGCAATGACGCATGCGCAGATGGCGAGGTTCCCTCTCCCCTCTTCACCCCTGGCCCAGAGAAACCGACTGCTTTACGCTAGCGTCTACTGCGGAAAGAAGCTCGTTTGTGCACGAGAGCGCAGCCACTTCAGGCGTTCAGTAAATTATCTTTCTCTCTCTCACTCGGGAGTCCCCGCTTGGTCATGGCTACAAACTGTAGAAATAGTGCTGACTACTATTTCTTAATTAATATCCAAGAAATTGTATTATCTCTTAAATAGATTACATATTATTTAAGTCTGCAATGTATAAATTAACAAATGGTCTTATTGCCATTCGCGTATAGAATTAAAGCTGAGCCATTGTATAATTGCTTTCAAGACATCGGCAGTCCTGACTGCTGTGAGGATTTGTGGGAAAGCGCTACACCGTCGTAAGCAATCGAGATAGTGGAAGTAGTCCCAGTTGTATCTGCCTTGTGTTGCGTTCGCCGTTAGATGAATAGATAGAAATATTTGAAAGTGACATTTTAGTGTGTTATTGTTGAGCATCCCCAAACGTGTGAGTCACGCTACGCCACTGTACCCAGACATAAAAACTACACTCAAACATCCTCCACAGTTGCGAATTAGACCCTTAGGCTTCATGTCAACAAAAGCTGCATGGACAAACAAATGATGTCACTGGGCTATCGCCAGCCGGTGGGAAGTGCTGTAAAAAACAAAGTCTCATTTCCATATCTATCTTAATTTCCAATATTAAAATATTAATTGACAGTATTTGTGTAGTAATGATGTCTGGAATGTCTAACGTTATACA